>CM042262.1:25310762-25910762 GCA_023566225.1 Romanogobio albipinnatus | reverse complement strand
GATCATTAAGCGCATATATCTCCCGTTAAGAGGCGTGACCTTTCCACGTGCGCTAAGCTGCTGTCGAATCACAACACAGGGACCGTGCCACGTTCGCTAAGCTGCTGTCAAATCACAACACGGGAACCGCAGGCACAATCAGAACTCGTTACGTATTTCTGAAGGAGGGACTTCATAGAATAAAGGAAGTCATCATCCGTTTTTAGGACAGTGAAAACAGCGGTATACAGATAAGTAAATTGTGTGAAAAATACTGTTTTTTTTTACACACGAAACATGAACACATGTTATATTGTACACTGTAAACACAATCAAAGCTTCATAAAAACACGAAGAACAGGACCTTTAAACTGCAGTAAAGCTGAATTTACAGATCATGAAATATAGTCTTGGCAAGTTCACAGAGTTAAAACAAGTTAGAATTACAGTGTCAGAAAGGCATGACTCTGTGGAGTCCCGAGAGTGTCTCTCAGAGTGAGGGTGTGTGACTGCTGTGTAATTGTTTGCCTTCAGCCTGTATTTATCGTCAACCCTTGGATAATCGGAGTGTCAAGATCCCGGTAGGCACTGAAGCATGCGCCTTATAAACTTAATGACCAGATCGTTCACTGGCAAAACTATGTTCTTATCTGCATTTTGCTGTGGTCTGCCTCATAGAGCAAGGTTTTCCCCAAACCAAACAACTAAAAACATGATAAATAATACTATAATGGTAGACCTATACCAATGTATACTTTTGCTATAGGATTACTGAAATTTCAGAGTAAAACATACAAATATTTAAATGAAACAAGACAGACCTATTCCACGAGGCACTCTCAGGAGCTCAGTGAATTCAAGCGTGGTACTGTGATAGGTTGCCACCTGTGCGATAAGTCCATTTGGGAAATTTCCTCACTACTAAATATTCCACAGTCAACTGTTAGTAGTATTATAACAAAGTGAAAGCAATTGGGAACAACAGCAACTCAGCCACGAAGTGGTAGGCCACGTAAAATCAGAGCGGGGGCAGCACATGCTGAGGCGCACAGAAGTCGTCAACTTTCTGCAGAGTCAATAGCTACAGACGTCCAAACGTCGTGTGGTCGACAGATTAGCTAGAGAGCTTCATGGAATGGGTTTCCATGGCCGAGCAGCTGCATCCAAGCCTTACATCACCAAGTGCAATGCAACGTGTCAGATACAGTGGTGTAAACACGCCACCACTGGACTCTAGAGCAGTGGAGACGTGTTCTCTGGAGTGACAAATCATGCTTCTCTGTCTGGCAGTCCGATGGACGAGTCTGGGTTTGGCGGTTGCCAGGAGAACAGTGCTTGCCTGACTGCATTGTGACAAGTGTAAAGTTTGGTGGAGGGGGGGTTATGGTGTGGGGTTGTTTTTCAGGGGTTGGATTTGGCCCCTTAGTTCCAGTGAAATTAACTCTTAATGCTTCAGCATTAATGCTTCAAGATATTTTGGACAATTTCATGCTCCCAACTTTGTGGGAACAGTTTGGGGATGGCCCCTTCCTATTCCAACATGAAAGTCCTGGAAGAGCGAGTTTGGTGTGGAGGAACTTGACTGGCCTCAACCTGAGATTTACACTTTTGAGATTTATTAGAGCGGAGACAACCTAGAACATGAAAACTACTTTTTGTAGTAATCTAAGATTACAAAGGATTTGTTTTTTCATTCTAATAATGAGCATCAGTGATTCATTCACAATAAGACCAGAAACTTGCAAGCAAATTTTGACTTTAAAGATAAACAATTATTAATAAATATCGCTAAGTTGTATTGCATAGAATAAATAAATACATATTTTTTGCTTATTTACTTTAAATGTTTAGCCTTAACATTTTGTCTCAAACATATCTGAAATAGTTTCCGGAGATTATATTTTGCAACCACAGCATGTCATATTTACATTTGAACATGGTTATTATATAATTTGACTTTATTGACAACAAAAAATAAATTTAAAAGTTAATAATACACACTTATATGTGTGTGCTTGTTTATAGTATTTATGAGGACCAAAAATGTGCATAATGACATGGGTATTACACTGTTATTACAAGGTAATTGTGGTTTATGAGGACATTTCCTGAGTCCTCGTAATTAAAATTGCTTCAAAAACATACTAAACAATGTTTTATAAAAAATGTAAAAATGCAGAAAGTTTTGTGTGATGGGTAGGTTAACGGTAGGGGTAGTGTAAGGCGATAGAATAGCCTATACAGTTTGTACAGTATAAAAACCATTACGCCTATGGAATGTCCTCATAATGTTAGGTGCAACAACATGTGTGTGTTTTAAGTTGTCAAATATTTGAGTTTAAAGCTGAAGTGTGTAATTGTTTCAGTGTTAAAAAGCATATTTTCAATTCCTTTTGGTGACCCTAGTGGTTCACAAATTAAACACTTAACCTTAAATGCAAGACCACCCTGTCCTTTTCTAACCCCATCTTTCTCTCTACATCTCAACTGCCTTGACCCGGACCGCTACATCCACAGGACAGCTCACGCCAGAGGGAAAGCCGATGCCGCGACAACGGCAGCGCAGAAAGCCCAGGAAGAGTGCAGGCTGGCCCGGATCACCGCCAAAGAGTTTTCCCCTTCTTTCCAGCACAGAGGAAACAGTGAGTGCAACCAGACCGAGTCTGGAGACTAAAAATAACCAGGACTTCATACTGTTTGACAGCACGACTAAGCTTTCCAGTTAGCTGTGAATGCTAAATATGCCAATAAGTTAATTCTGAAAACACTCTCCCACCGTGATTTGAAAGCGGCAAATATTATTCATCGATTCTCTAGATGATTTACAATTTAGTGCTGATCATTTTTTGCTAGCAAGAGGTAGATGTACCTGTTAGTAATAGCTCAGGAGGAGAACAAAAGAGTGACGGTGAAAGCGTCCGTGTGTGTACGTGTAGGTGCCGGATGGGTTCAGGGCTGTAGGGGTCAATGCCCCTACCGTGCCGTGCGGGGGGAATGAGTGATAGAAGAGGCAATAAGAAGATAAGGGGAGGTCAGCACTGACCTTTCCGACAAGCCCACGCGAAGTTAGCCAACATACACAGTGAAATTTATGCATGCGCACACACATATTCACACCACCCACATACATAAACACACATACTGTATACGCAGTCACACGTTCAGTTGCTGTCACACCCCCACACATTGGCAGAATTTATACACTCTCAGATCTCATCCCGTCACAAAACACCCCTTTACAGGAGAACTATAAGCACACACGCTGTGCCGGATCAGTGTATGCGACCTCCTGGAACGGTTGATATTTCTAAATGATAAAGTTACGTCATGTGATGACCTTAGAAATGTTAGGACAAACTTGGCTGAGATGTGCTGACTTGCAACAGATTTGTAAATAATGCTTACAATTGGAATACAAGCCTTTATGAACTTAAGTTGAAAGTTATGTACTTACAGGCGCATAGGGATGTGCACCTGTAACGCAAACAGATTTGAAAATCTTCGTTCTCATTAGCCGAGCTGATTAGAGCAGCCATGGACTCTGGAAAGCTTTGATAAGTTACACTGTATTAGCAGGAATGGTCCATGTGCTTCAAACAATCAAGTGTACAGGAATAATCACCCCAAAATCAACATTTTACTCACCCTTATGCTGCTCCAAACACACCAACCAAGCTGTTCTTTATTTCTGTGGAACACAAAAGTTGAATTACTGAAGAATCTTCTTGCAGTTCTTTCTCATATATCTACAGTTTATATAGTGACCAAAACACCCAAAAAAAGACAATACAAACATAAAGGATGCACTAATATTACAAATCGTCTCGGTTACGTATGTAACCCTCGTTCCCTGAAGGAGGGAACGGAGACGTACGTCGGAACTGACCGACGAATTGGGATATATTTTCAGAGACCAATCTACTTCGAGTGTATAGAAATGAGCCAATAAACATTGCATGCGGTTCACGCACCGCCCCGCAGCGTGGGTATAAAACACAGAAGTGAACAACGCATACCACTTTTACAACTGAGGAGCCGAGATGTAACTCGGGCCTGCAGCTGAAGCACAGCACCTGGCGACGGGACGTACATCTCCGTTCCCTCCTTCAGGGAACGAGGGTTACATACGTAACCGAGACGTTCCCTTTTAGTCGGTCACGTTCGACGTACGTCGGAACTGACTGATGAATTGGTATCCCTACAAAAATGCCAGGGTGCTGGCCCTTCCAGCGCCCTGCTTAAGCTCACTGGGTGCTCCCAATTGGAGCAGCAGACAGGGCTTAAGGCAGGGAGGTCCGACACTGCTGTTTCTGCAAGACCCACTCAGCGTGACTATTGGATAACGCTGGGAAAGCGTGCCCGTCTCGGGAGATGGTACGCTGCGGAGCCACGTCCTCTGGAGGTGGAGAGGTGGAGAATACTCATACGGACTAACCTATCTGGGTAGTAACAACATATGGCAGTCTCTGGGATGGATCCAACCTGGTCCCAGGAGGGAAAGAACACACCCAGCGGGCTCTGTCAAGGGAAAGACACGGGGCTAGCCAAGTAGGGTAGCTGGTACCGTGGAGAATACACATATGGGGTCGCCGTGAGGGGACCACTACATATGGACCCAGCCTAACACACACGTTCCACAAGCATACGGGTGCAGGCCTGGCGTCAGACGGCCGCAACATCTGAAACTGCAGGGGTGACGGAGGAGCTCGACAGGGTTCACCATTTCTGGGGAACACAACTGGAGAAGATAAACACACGTATCCGGCCAAAGGCACGTCTTGCGATTGGTACACTAAGACGATAGCATCCACTATCCAGTGGGCTAACCTCTGCTTGGAGACAGCCTTTCCCTTCTGCTGGCCTCCGTAACAGACGAAGAGCTAAAGCTTTGTGTCCGGTCAACGTAAGCGTGAAGAGCGCAGACGGGACATAACAAAGCCAGGGCTGGGTCTGCCTCCTCCGGGGGCAGCGCTTGCAAGTTCACCACCTGGTCTCGAAAGGGAGTGGTAGGAACCTTGGGCACGTATCCGAGTAGCCGAGAGTTACCGGGCCCGAATTCTAGGCACGATTCGTTGACCGAAAATGCATGCAGGTCCCCCACCCTCTTGATTGAGGCCAATGCAGTCAGGAGTACCGTCTTCATAGACAGGATTTTTAACTCAACGGACTGTAAAGGCTCAAAAGGAGGGCCCTGAAGTGCTCTGAGCACCAGGGCTAAGTCCCAAGAGGGTAGCGAGATAGAACGAGGAGGATTTAGTCTCCTCGCACCTCTGAGGAACCTGACGATTAAGTCGTGCTTCCCTAAGGATTTACCTTCAACTACATCGTGATACGCCGCTATTGCTGCGACGTACACTTTCTTGGGTACAATGAAGTAGGGGCTGTAGAACCCCGACTTCATATCGGCTGGAGGAACCGGCTCGACCGCATCCTTTGCCAGTAGGACATCGATCTCCGCCCGTAATACATGGGCATCGCTGCTCTGCACTGAGGTGAACAGGATGCCCTTGTATTTTGGGGGCTGGTGCGCGAACTGAATCGCGTAACCGAGTCTGATGGTACGGATGAGCCAGCGAGACAGCCCCGGGAGCTCTAGCCAGGCTCCCAGAGACTGAGCAAGCGGGACCAACGGCACCACAGACGTACCCGGGGTGAGGCAGCGAGGTGGAATGTTCAGACCTGACTCGGACGGCCCGGAGACGACCCAGAGAAGGGTCTGAACATTCCGAGGTGGGGAAGTGTGGGGGAGAGAAGGCCCGGGGGGGTTCTCTAGCCTCACACTTCCCGCTGGCGAGAAGAGGGGAAGACTGGAGTGGCAAGGCCTGGGGGGCGTCGCGCACAACGATCTTGGCCCTCTTGGGGCCCAGGGACATAGGAAACTGCTCTTTTATTGACAATGTTGGTACCACTGAGCTCTGAGGAGCTAGTGGCAGAGGTGCTATTTTGATGTTGTTGGCCCCCCGGTCCTCCTCCGGGGGGGAGGGGTGCGGACACCAACTCCCTCCGAGCAGATCCATCCGTCCCTGGGCTGCCCGTCTCAGGGCCGCTTACCCTTACGTTTGCCGGCAGACTTAGCGGGCCCTGAGCGGGTTGGGCGGCCCCCTTGCGTCCGGCGCCCTGCTTCCTGGGTGGAGGCTGCTGCTTGGGTTTAGCAGGGGCGGAGGCGGAGGCGGACGCAAGGAGATGCCCTCGGTGACAAGCAGATGGAGGCACTGCGGCAGACGACTGGGTGGAGGCAGAAGTAGGTCGTCGGGGCAGGATTTTTTTTTTTTACCATCTCCATCTGCTTCTGGGCCACCAAGAACTGCTGGGTGAAGTTCTCGATGGCGTTGCCGAAGAGGCCAGCCTGACAGACAGGGGCGTTGAGGAACCGAACTTTGTCGGGCTCACGCATATCTGCCAGGTTTAGCCCCAGCTTCCTGGACCACTAGTGTGGACATCGCCTGACCCAGGGAGCGCGCAGTGACTTCCGTCACCCGGAGAGCGAGGTCCATCACCGCACGCAGTTCCTGCATAACCCCTGGGTCGGGACTACCCTTGTGCGTGCAGGACAGAGTGCAGTGAGAGAGGGAAAAAACTTATACAGATTATGGCCCTTTTAGTGTTCCATATTTTGGCACCAAATAGTTCCACACTGCTAAGTTTTTCCAATGCACATCTGGGCAGCCACCCCAGAAAGCATGGCTGTCAACTCTGAATCTGATTCAGCATGAGCAGACACTATTATAGTGGGAAACTCAGCATTATCATTTCCAGCGCATAACAGCCCTCTCTCCGATGCAGCAATTGACATCCTCTGCCAGAGCCCCAAATGAAATGCTAGGTCCCCCCTTTTTTCAAAAAAGGACCAGCAATCCCATCTGTAAGCTACCAGCAGGCATGTGGGACAATGAGCGTGGCCGTCCGACTTGATGGCACACGGCGCGCTAAACACTCAAGCCCCTAAGAAAGAGGCACGGTGAACAACGCGCCGACGTGGTCATGTTCTCATAAGGGAACATGAACCACCCACAAACAAAGTCTCAGCATGCTTGTGATGCGACAGAGGAGTGGGGGCCCACAGGGAATGGTTACCCGGCGGGGAAGCCCCACTGTAATCCTCAGGTCACCAAGGCTTATTATACCCACGAACGCCTCACATGTTTATATGCGAGAGAGATCGTGGCCGTCAAATGAGGACAGGAAACAACCGCATCCAGAAACACACGGTTTGAGTGACATCTTGAAAAAGACGCAGGGTCAAACTGTGTATGCTCTTTTAGGAATGGAAAATTGCTATTTTAAAGTCCGATAGTGCCGCGGTCCGATAGTGCAAGCCCGTGGGTGAGCACTCAAAAGAAAACGCCCAGCGAACCGACACAGGAACTCTTTTTGCAGCCACTTGTTGACTCGCGCCGTCACGCCAACACCAGGAAGAGCACTTCTCCAGACCCGTTCTCTTGAACACTCTCGGCAGAAACAGTCTTGCGCAGATAAGCAGCAAGACTATCGGCTCCGAAGTTGAAAGCGGTATGCGTTGTTCACTTCCGTGTTTTATACCCCCGCTGCGGGGCGGTGCGTGAACCGAATGCCAATGTTTATTGGCTCGTTTCTATACACTCGAAGTAGATTGGTCTCTGAAAATAGATCCCAATTCGTCGGTCAGTTCCGACGTACGTTGAACGTGACCGACTGAAAGGGAACTGGCTGATATGATAAGCTTATAGTTGTTTTCATGTTTTAGTCGTTAACTGATACTAAAATTCGAAACATTTTGCCTAAATAAAAAATAAAATAAAACATTACAAACACATAACAATCATTTTAAATTCTAAAAGTGATTTTAGGTATCACAGTATTAAAACTCATATTCATTACATTTAACAATGCAGTGCTTTTTAAAAAATTTACTTTAAATGAGCTTTAGAAAGCAACGCCCAAATTTTGATTTTGAATGTAAGCCCAAATTATTACAGACCAGCATTGGAGGTAACTCATACAAGTAACTTGAGTTACGTAATCAGATTACTTTTTCAAGTAAGTATTAAAGTAACGCATTACTTCTAAAATTTGCAACAAAATATATGAGTTACTCTTTCAAATAAGTAAAGCAAGTTACTTTGTCTTCTCATTTATTGACTGACAGCTCTATTGTCCCAATATTGGAAAAAAAAATCGTAAGTGCAGAGGCGTTGTGTTTAATGATGGTTATTGTAGTTCTAGACTAAATGTGAGATTGCGTTTACTAATCTCACTTGCACAAAAAAAGATTCAGTATTCCTCATAATTAATAAAATCAGCGAAATGCAAAATCAGAATACTATGCAAACCTCCAATAATTAAATATGTTAAATAAAACAAATATTTTTATGCATTTAATCTCACTTTATTGACCAATGTACTTGCTGCTGACCTATGATGATTTAGTTAAACCATAAGCAAAAATTAGTAAGTAATTTTTTCTCCTGCATCCTATTGTTCCGTTATCCAGAATGGCAGCAGAGCTGAAAGGTTTGTTTGAGCTGCGCCCTCTACTGTACACACGTGAATTTGCATTTCCTTCAACCGGAGGCTTATTATTTCACTTTTGGTGTGAAAGGGTCCTTTACATTTGCTCAAAAGTACAAAAATAAAAGGGCAAAAAAAAAACAAGACCAGCCCAGGTGAAAAAAGTAACGCAAAAGTAATGTATTGTGCAGAGTTCCAAAATGTAGAACCACATATGGTCAACAATCGTTCTTTTATTAAGCAGCGAATCTTTGGAATATTCTACCAAATGAAATTATTTTGTGCACAAACTATAGTACATTTACACGCCTGACCAAACAGTGGTTATTATTGAAGCAAATTTGTACGCACTAAATTGACTATTATATGAATAATGTATATTCTGAGTGAGTGAGTGAGTGAGTGATAGATTCCTGAAGTGGAGTGTGTTTTTATGATGTGAGTGAAGTAATGATTTTATGTATTATTCTGTATATGTTTTATGAACTTCTGTACGTAGGGCCTATAACATCTACCTGTCCAGGGACTGCGGGTGGAAATTAGCATTTTTTCCTATAACCTGGCACATGACATCTCTTCTTTTTAAGACTAATGTTTTTTCTGTGCATTGTCCCTGATCAAATAAAATAAATTCAATTCAATTCAATTGTAATTCATTACTTTTCAAATTAACTAAAATTTGTATTCAATAACGATTTTCATTTAATAACGACAAATACGACTATCCTATAGCTTAAATTCTGAAATTATGTGTAGACAAATAAGAATTTGATTCATGTCTGTACCAAACAATTTATGTTTTATTTTAATTACATTAAGACAGATGGAAGGTTCTGCAAGGGCATGTTCCTATCCCATACACCCCCTTTTCAGTACATTTCAAGCATGTGGCATATGTACATGTTTCAAAAATAAAACTTAGATTTGTTTCTATGTCTCTGTGTAGGAGTGGAGTGCCAGCGACCCAAACAGCAGAACTCGAGCGAGAACGATGTGGAAGTGATCTCCAGTGGGACTGCGGACAGCACTGAGCTCTATATGAAGGGCTCCACACCCCCGGACCTAACCCCAGAGGTGAGCCCTACTCCCAGCAGGCCCTCCACACCTCCCCGAAGCCCGACCACCAAATCTTCCCACCGCACCAAAAATGCTCGCTTTCTGCGACAGACTGCAGTGGACGAGGAGCGTGGGGGAACGCAAGAGATCCAGGTGCTGATGGAGGGAAGAGGTGGTGGTGGTTCGGGAGGAGGAGGAGAGTACCTGAGGGCTAACAGCTGGAGTGAGGACAAGCGTGCCTCTCGTGGGGGCAGTAGTAGAGGCGGTAGTCATGGCAGCAGCCGCTCTACAACCCCTTCAGTACAGGACGAGGTGCGGGTTGGAGCGGCGCGGGCCAACGGCCACAAGCACGCCTCCAATCATAAGCCTCGAGACCACAGCTCCTCCAATCACAAAACGCCACGGGAAAGAAGGCCAGACGGACCCTCGGCTTCCTGGACGTCTCAGCGGGTACATGGGGACAGTTTGGCTCACTCCCGTCTCCTAGAGCAGGACGAGGAAAAACTGAGCAATTACGAAATGGAGATGAGGCCGTTACAGCCAATGGACTCCCATAACTCCCAGAAGCCCTATGGGCATGGGGAGGAGTGGCATGGTCACTCGGAGTCCCGAGCACATACAATACAGCGACGGGGTAAAAATCGCGACCGGGAGCGGGACGTCCGGGATGCCTCAGGGCCCAAGGATTCCCGGGAGGGGCCGGCTCCAGACTCGGTGCAAAAGTTGGACAGTCTACGAGTGGGGGAAAAGTTAGAGGCACGGCCCCTCCGTAGGGACCTCACGCTCTCACCCCCACAGAAATCCCCACCTATTGCACTAGAGCACGACAACGAGATTCAGTCTCAGCTCAAAGTGAACTCGGTAAGTGAAGATGCACTACACTGAACAAAGGGAGAGTGACTTGGAGGAAAAGTTTACCCAAAATTTAAGTTCTGGTATCATTTACTCACTCTCATATCGGTCCAACTTTCTTCTGTGCAACACAAAAGGTGAAATTGTTGTTCACTTGTATTTACAATAAATGAGGACAGAAGCTTTCAAGATTTAAAAAGGATGCTAAACACCATAAAAGTATGGTAAAAGTGGCCCTTGTGAGCCCTGAGTGAAAAGACAGATGGCAAAACTTTTATGGTAGGGGTGTCCAATCCTGCTCCTGAAGGGCCAATATCCTGCAGTGTTTAGTTCCAACCTGGCTCAACTCACTTGCTTGGACATTTATAGTAACCATGAAAACTTTGATTAGTTCAGGTGTGCTTCGTTATGACTGTATCTAAGGCCCTGTTTACACTGGTATTAAGAAGTCACAAGTGGACAATGCTAAATACAGGTATAAACAGGGTCTAAAACGTTTTGAGCTTGTCCTCTTTAGACCACTTCCAGAGGTAGTCGAAAACACATTCGACCAGATTGCGTTCATGGTGTAAACGCTCATTTAGTCGAATGTGTTCAAACTGCCTACTGACCTAATGCGTTAACATTATGGGCAGCGCGATAGCCAGACAGAATTTAAACTTTGTCGTCTGAAGACCTAAGTCTGGTTTGAAGACGAAAAACGACCCAAGCACAATGATCTCTCACACACTCACAGTGTTCAGCTTGGTCTTGCAGCCGTCAGAGCAGAAACGAAAGCTGATGCTCTCCATGTTTTTCTGTCATCTCCAGTCGTGTTTGTATGTAAATTGTGGGAGCTTATTTCGTTCATTAGATTGAAAGATCTGAAAAGCACCATACATAGTAGACCCTCCCCTCGACAGAAGTGGTTGGACAAAAGAGACGGATTAAAAAATCAGGTGTAAACAGCAATGTGTCTCCCTCGTCCACTTGTGATCCGATCGAAAAACGCATCTTAAAACCAGGTGTAAACCAGGCCTAAGATCTGCAGGATTGTTGCCCTCCAGGACCAGGATTGGACGTGCCAATTTGATGGTGTTTTTGTATTCATTCATTGTATTTGCAGGGAAAAAAATTAACAAGCACAGTCTTCAGAATGTCTCTTTTTGTATTTCATGGAAGTAAGTAAGTCATACAGGTTTTTGGAACAATATGAGGGTGAGTAAATGACAACAAATTAACAGAATAAATTTGACAGAATTTATACCATTTTAAAACCACGCAAAATGTTTTAGTTTGCATCAGCATCTGAGAACACATGGGTAGGAAGAATAACCTCCACAAACGTAGTGTAGAGGTTTGGAGTCCCAAGGGAACATAGGAGCCGACAACAGCCCAAGACACACAACCTGCACTCATATCCAAACTTTAAACTGTCCCATTCCACTGCCTAGCGGCCCTATGATCTCTTGCTGCACTAAGAACACCTTGGTAACAGCAAATTGGCAAAGTGGCTCCTTCCACAACGCAGCCCTGCATTGGCTGTCCCACACTCTGTTGCTAGGGAACAGCTTATGCCTTGCTCAGGTTGTGGCCAATCAAATGACAAGAGTGAGTTCTAGTATGGAGGGGGTTTATGTTTGTAGCTGCAGAGAGGCAAGCAATGCAGCAGACTTGTGTAAGACAGGTTAACATGAAACAGAAACACATCGGCACAATAGCTAGCCCTGATTCAGGAATTAACAAACACTGTCAAAGCTTTTAACAACATTTATACATTCCCCAGATATCTAAACAACTGATTAGCTTAGCACAGCAGGAAGAAGAACAGGTCCTAAACAGGGCACAAACTGTCTGACTGTACAATAAAACAACTGTGGAGGCAAATTGTGGTTGCTCAAGAGGAAGATTCACTAAATGTGACTGTGCGAGATACGCTTGTCCTAATTCATTGTGCAAAATCAGTGCTCACGGCGTCTTCTTAACAGTACTGTGTCCGGTTCGCTTGTCACAGCCTAATTTCATGCCTCACATGTGTCTTGCATGTGCAGCGCGCGTGTCCCTTCGCTCAACGGTTGTAAACATTGTCCACGATACGCTTACATGAGCCCATCAATTAAAAAGCGCGCTTGACAAACCAGACTCTTTGCAAATATGTTCGTCCTTACGAGAGCTGGCACAATGCAGTACAGAGTCTCATTTCCATTGAGATAATACCGTATCTCTCCGGTGAGCCGAGCGGAATGGAATAATCATGCGGCTTTCTTTAAACACGCACTGTAGTGTGCAAATGTGTTTGGTAGTGAATCTAGGACTCTAGTATGTTGACTGCTTAATACACTAGAGGAAATTGGCTTTATGCACAGCTGCACTACTTCCTGAACTTCAGCCAGCTCCTTTGTTTCCTGTCTGCCATTATTGGACAAACTGGTTAATCCAGGTGTGTCTGATTATTGTTGTTGTGACTACAGAGGTCAGGCACACCTGGATTAATCAGTTTGTCCAATAATGGCAGAAAGGAAACAAAGGAGCTGGCTGAAGTACAGGAAGTAGTGCAGCTGTGCATAAAGCCAATTCACTTAAACAGTTTAGCATGTGATATTTTGGCACAATTTCACAGTGATATTCACGCAACAGCTTGAGTTTTTCAGTCATTGTCATTCTTTATCAGTGCAAACATGCTTCCTTTCTATGCCAATTAGGTTTATAGAGTGCAGTGTATTCACAAAAGTGAGCACTATTGTTAACTATTTGGATCACTCTCACAGCTAACTAAGACTAAGAGCGCTATAACCAACTAATATCTAGACACAGAGTGTAGTCAAGTGCACTTTTGGCTTTTTTAGAGCTTGTTTAGGGGCCTAGACTGAAGTGGTAACGCAATGCTGTAATGTCAAAGTGTACCTGACAGCTGCATAACTCCACAATATAGCAATTTGGTGCATACAATTCTGACTATAGACATTCATAAAAATCTGTACGGTTTGCTTTGATTATGTATCGGCTAAAACCCAAAGTATACTTCGATTTTTATGCATGCACTATGGTTTGTGAGTGACGTATATTTTAACAAACTGTACAGTACGTGCGCAGGCTGTTTTTTTCTAATCGCGCATACGCTGTAAGGTCAGCTTGCACGACTCCATTGATTTTTTTTGCACCAATTAGTTTGTCCACAAGGTGCCAACATTGTGCCAGCCCGTTGTTTCAAGGTTGAAAAAGAAAAGGATGAGACGGAACAATGACAACGAACTACTGAAAACCTCAATAACAATAAACAGCCGCATTGACTAACGCTTGTGTGAGGGGGTTAAATTAAATCAAAATGGACGTTTTTGGCTTTTAGTATGAATATGTTAGCCTTAATGTTATCTATAAGCTAGTGTGGTACAAAAGTGCTGTACAGAATGCGCATTTCGAAGATATAAGCATTCAAAACTTACAGTCTCTCACTTTAGCCAATATGGATGATTTTGATGGCATCGCTCATCACTTCTCATCAGATGTTCTGTCCAATCAAATGCTCTCTAGAATCTTCACTTGTTCACACATTTACTACTTTCTACATTGTGAATGGCACATGGTGTACTATATGGGAGACAGGGAACGATTCAGACAGTGTAAATATGCTTTCCATTGGGGCGAATGAAGTCTGGATTCACGTTAAAGACAAGAAACCGGTTTAGAGACACGATAGAACAGAGCGGATCATATGCGCGAGACGCAGCAGACCACAAAAAGTATCGAAACCATTTGAATTCTGCACAGAATGCTATATTTTAAAGCGATATGGAGGAGATTAGGAGGAAACGGAGGCTTTACCGAGCTCAAAAGCTCTGGACGAGCTGTGAACTAAACAAAAAACTATTGACTATTTTAAAAAGGGGGAGGGGCTATTCGATATGTCCCGCCTTGTCTTCCTGTTTCAGTGGAAATCACATCAACACATTGAATTCAAGGCACTTCAGTGGGCCTTTAAGAGATACCTGCAACTAGTTTTAAAGAGTACAAAGACAGTTTTTGTCAGTCATAACTTCTGAAGAGAAATACCACAGACACAGGACAAGGGTGGAACTTGTGGGCATGTGTGTTTCGCGTATGCTATTAAAAATGTATTCGGCTGTACAAATAAATTAAGCGTTCTCATCTAACCTAAAGTATACTTTGAGCTTAAGTGACTTGCATAGGGTATAGGCTATGCTAGCTGAATGCTAAGCTAGTACACTGAGTGATTAGCTCACCTACTACAAAAATAAAAAATTAGAAATGTTTTATTTTTACTATTGCTTCAGACATTAAGGCCTGGTTTCACAGACAGGGCTTAGATTAAGCCAGGATTAGGCCTTAGTTAAATTAGGGTATTTAAAGATGCTGTCCGTAACTTTTTTTGTGTTCAAGATTTTTTAAAAATTATATAATGACAATGTACAACATGAATCCATTTTCCAAACCGTGTTTTGCCTTACCCTGAATCATTATAGTACACTTATAATAAGTGTTTATATTGGGACTATTTCAGACCGGTCTGGTAGGAACAACTGGGGAGGAGCACATAGACATAAACAGAGAGAAGTATCTCCGGCTGCAATGTTCTTCCGCGAGACGCATGCAGTTCTGTTTATTAACCACTAGAGCGCAAGAAGTTATGGACTGCAGCTTTAAGTAGCTTTTATAAACGTGCCTTAGGGGGAAAAAAAAACATTAATGGTGGTGTGCATCTTGAGACACAACAATGACACTGACATATTTAAAGATATGTCAGAACTTAAGACAGCTCAAGCATGCATTTTAGTCTGGGACTAGTTTAAGCCTTGTCTGAGAAACCGGGGGTAATTGTCATAATAATATAGTTCGGACTAAATAAATCAATGTTATTTTGTAGGATTTCTAATGAGGCACTAAAAAGAGCACCCATTAAAGGCTCTTTCAGCCAATGAAATCATTCCTTGTTGTGTAATTACACGGGTCAAATTGTGTTTAGCAGATTTTTTTACGTGTTTGCACTGTGACACGATTCGCATAATTTTTTTAATGAATAAAGTTAGACAGCATGAAAGTAAAAACTATTCCTTCTTAGTGAAACCCATACTGTATTAACAAATACTGACCTTTCTCTTTTTCTCTTTCTCACTCAACAGGGCTCCAACTCTATTCTGGTAGTCATGGTGATTTTGCTCAACATTGGAGTCGCCATTTTGTTTGTCCATTTTTTTATTTAAACTCTGCATTGCACTCCTCTTGTCCAGCTACACTATTATCAAATCAATACTAGTATCATCACGACTGATCTGGTCCCGGCCCGTCTTTTTTTTTTTTTTTAACAAACGACCAGTGTACTTCTATTGAAGTTACAGCACGTCAGTATGAGGACTGAGGAAGGAAGGAAACAACACAAAACTGGGCTCAGCGGTTCTATCTGCTTTTGTGTCTCCAAAGAGCTCGTTTTGATTTCTTAATTCAAATTTTTTTTTAATCTGAAATAGTTACAAGCATCCTTTTGAACTTCTGGTTTTATCCTATGTATTCACTCACTCATTATTGCTGATATAAATTGATATACTTGTTTCTCTTTTTTTATTTCATATTCTTACTTGCCTTTTTCTTGACAATGCTGGTGGCTTTTTTTTCGGTTTTGGTTTGTATTTGGGTGTTGGACTCATTTGAACGGTGGCTTTGGTGAGGGAGGGTGTGCAAGGTGGCGTAAGGGTGAAGGGCGACAACCATCAACATCTTTTCGGGTGATGGCAGCGTTACACAGCTATGATGTCAACAGGTTCAAAGTGATGGGAAACGGCCCCTGTCTAACACCACCCGCCTCCCTCGCGCACCACTCCTAAGCATTGCTTATGTTTCTCCATGTCTTAGTTTTTGTCACTCATTGAAATAACATGCCAACCGCTCCTCTCATTTCCTGTACACTTCCATTTTCCTTATGTGTGGTACGTCAACTACCAGTGGACCCCAGAATGTCATGGTGGGCCTGAAATGAGAATTAAAGATACTTTTTAAAATTATAATAGACCTAAACTGAAGCTTTTTGATGGCTAAACACCTTTGAATTTGCATAAAAATGTTGCGTTTGTCGAAAAGAAATCAGCTAAACAAGCACAACCACACCAAAGTGGGTTAGTAAAAGTTCAAGTCTGGTAATCACAGAGACACAGTGCCACCAGCGTTTCTGCATTTGCAACATTTGCACTCGGGCGAGTCTGACCCATATGCATTTGGAAAAATTCCCAGATCCAAAAGTTCTACAATCTAAAAGGGCTTCATCATTAATCTTGCTCCAAATGAAAAAAAGTCATAACAGTTTTGACTCATTTATCTTTTCATAAACAGGTCCTGCATGTGTACATTCAACACAACGTAGCATGGGTTTGATCTTTGGAAGCACTTCCCTAAGTTATTATGTTATTTAAACATTGTTTGAATGTAGTATGAGGTCTAGCACATGACATTCTGTGAGGTCATCATTATAAACTTCCCACCCCACACTCTCTTTGATGAAATTACGAGAACGTGCGAGCACCTGCCAACCTCACCATGCACACCTGAAAGCCATGCTGCGCGAGATGCTGGTGTTCCCGACCAGACATTCAAGAGACTGTTAACGTTTTTTTCCCAACTGCTGCTTTCAAAAAACAAATATTTATTGATAAAAGGAAAAAAAAAAACTTTTTTAGCTATTTGCAAGACGTCTGAAAAATGCCGACTGCCTTGTTTTTCTAAAAGTAAAAGAAAAAAAAAAACAAAGTTGCATGCTAATGTATGTTTTAGTTTTGTACAGATAACCTTATAGGGGGAAAAAACGTACGGAAAAGTGTGATAGCAGTTTTGGACAAGGTGTAAAAACGGATTTCATTTGGACTTAAATTTGTGAGTATTACACGAATTGGTGATTTTGTATGAATTCAAACGACCTGACTCGAAAGAAAATGTACGATTTGTTGGTAAAGTTTCACCATAAAGGTCTACCCCTAAAACGAACACTCAAACGATTAGTTCACCCAAAAATGACTTGCCCTCAAGTTTTTCCAAACCTGTATGAGTTTCTTTCTTCTGTTGGACACAAAAGGATATATTTGAAAGAACGTTGGTAACCAGACAGTTGACAACACCCATTGGCTTCCATTGTAGGAAAAAAAATAATGGGTGACGTCAACTTTCTGGTTATCAACGTTCTTTAAAATATATCCTTTTGTGTTCAACAGAAGAAAGAAACTCATACAGGATTGGAACAACAGAAGAGTGAGTAAATGATGGCAAAATTTTCATTCTTGGGTGAACGTAAGCGTACAAACGAGATTGTCACCAAATTCGCCAACAAACTCTCATAAGAGTGTGTTGAAATCTTTTACCTTATTGGCCGACGGCATGATACACAGTGGAAAAGGTCTGATCGGGCATGCCAATGATGAACCCGAGGTCCAAGTGCTGGTCTCGGCATCCAGAGGCCTTTCCGCCCCAAAATCAGAGATGAAACTAAAACGAGTGAAACAATCAAAGAGAGGTGTTTTGTTTATTTTTTTATAGCCAGCTAACAGAACGCAAAGATTGAGATGTTTTTATAGCATGTGTGTATGGGCTTGTACTCTCCCCCCTTGAGTCTGTCCTGGCAATGATTCATTCACAGTTTGTGTACTCTTTCTCTATCCCTCTTTCTCGCCCACCCCCCTTCCTTCCCCATATTTCTCCGTTTCTCTATCCAGCCGAAAAAATTATTATAAAAAAAAAATGAAATGTACAAATGACAACTATGCTGAACGCAAGCTGGGGGCCCAAATGTATGGAGTCGTGCATTTGCTCACCTCGAGTCCTTGGGTTGTCCCAGGAAGTTTGCGAATCGCTGACTGGCTCACTTTGATACCACAACGGCTGTATGTGACGGGGATGGTGGGATTCCAAAGGGTCTTTGAAGCAGGAAGTTGACCCGCACCGCCGACTCTTGTACCGTTTGACCTGGATGTATCCGTCACCCTATGCGCCTATAGCATGCCCAAGCATGCCCAGTTCTTTTATCTCTCTCTTTCTCTTCCTCTATCATTCAGTTCTTTATTTTTCCTGGGGGTCTGTTTCTTTTTGAGTTATATGGAGAAAATAATGAAAGTGTTTGAAAGTAAGCACTTGTGTTGTGGTTATTGAGTCTGGGGTTGTTTTTCCTGCTGTCTTTATTCGTATCTGTTACAAATCTGTCACGTGGTGATGCATTTACAGAAGATGGGAATTATATTGTGGAACTCGAAAAAAAATATCAGTCATGTTTCACCCCAAAATCAAAAAATAAATAAAAATAAAATGCAATTATATATTTGGATACAGTTAATGAAAACAATATTAAAATTAAGATATTTTTTAACTGTGAGATTATTTATGGCAATTAAGATATAAATACACCCTCCCCAGACATACACCTTTTACACCATTACTACGTGAAACAAAATTAAGTTGTACACTACTAGTGTAGTATGTCATAACAGTAATTTTTTTAGCCCTGAAAAAAATTAAAAATAAAAATTAAGTGACTACTACAGCAATGAAAATCATTTAATTACTGTAAGAATTCAAAGATTTTAGGGGGAAAAGTGCTTAGCTGTCATGAAAACTATGCAAAAAATAAATACATAAATAAATAATTGTCATAAAATAGCCTTCGTTGTCTTTACATAAAATATAATTTCTTATTTTTTCAGATGTTATTTGAATTATACAGCATTTATACATTATTTTATTATGCTTGTACAAACTTTATCTTGATTTTAATAGAAAAATCATTGTATTACAGAATTTTTTACAGTAATAAAGTAAAATTAATACTGTAGTAATGAGAATCATCAATAATATTTAGGGGAAAAATGGCAATGAGGATAAATATTTCGCACTGCATTGTCTTTCAAAATATTCTTATTACGTATTCTAATTAATATAATTCTTATTTTTTCTTTTGATTTTGAGGTAAAATACAACATTTTCTTGACAGGTTAATTTGAAGCAAGTTACAGTGAAAGGAATATTCTCAGTGCAGACGATTGTGAATAAAAACACAAGCAGGTGATGCATTCAGATTTCCACGGTGGGAGTGTGTCATCGCTATATTAGAGGTGTGGCCAAGAATTAGGGCCGTGATCTATCTAACGTGACACATCACACATATGAAGATGATCTTATTTTGAAAAAAAAGTTTGTATCTGTCAGGACGTCCTCTATAAAGACTGTCATGAATGCAAATTAACCTACTTGATGGATTGCGATAAAAAAAATAAAAAAAATCGAAATGCACTGAAAATATGAAATACAGTCTGCAGGGGCACAAAGCCAATTCATTTTATCTTCAAAGTCTCTCTCATGTCCTTGTTTTGTCTCTTTCTCTCACTTTCATCCTTGTCCTCTCCTACAGAAACTAGCCCACATGTCATCTCTCCTATTGTCACATCAGTGAATCACGGAGGTGGAATGCTCACAAATAAGTGTAAAAATCCACCCCTATAAATGACTTGAGATGGTTTCCAAATGTCCACAGAATCTTGATCTTAAAGGAATAGTTTACATGAAAATTATGAAAATTTGGCCATTTACTCACCCTCATGTCGTTCTAAAACTGCATGAATTTCTTTCTTCTGTGGAACATAAAAGAAGAAATTTTGATGACTGTTCTGGCTGTTCTTTTCCATATAAATGAAAGTGGATGGGGACTGGGTCTGTCAAACTCCAAAAAGACAAAAAATGTACCATAACAGTATCATAAAAGTGGTTCATAACTTCATTTGCTAACTAAAAACTACTATTTAAGCCACTTTTTAATTTTGACGTGAACAATTCCTTTAAAGCTAGCCGTGTAGAAAAATAAAGGCCCATTAACACCAAAAAGAATAGCAGAGTCCACACCACAACTATAAAGATCACGACACAGAGGAAATATATCGTTGGAATCACTTTGACAACAATAATTTTTTCAGCTGATGAACTATAAAAACATTGACAGCCAATCAAAATCCATCCTGCTTTAAAGAGCTTGAGTATTTAAAGTGGCAGACAACACAAGTTGAGCACTCTTATAATAAACAGAACAATATAGTGTGTTCGGTGTGGATGCTAATACAGTGAGGAAAATAAGTATTTGAACACCCTGCTATTTTAAGTTCTCCCACTTATAAATCATGGAGGGGTCTGAAATTGTCATCGTAGGTGCATGTCCACTGTGAGAGACATAATCTAAAATCCAGAAATCACAATGTATGATTTTTTAACTATTTATTTGTATGATACAGCTGCAAATAAGTATTTGAACACCTGAGAAAATCAATGTTAATATTTGGTACAGTAGCCTTTGTTTGCAATTACAGAGGTCAAACGTTTCCTGTAGTTTTTCACCAGGTTTGCACACACTGCAGGAGGGATTTTGGCCCACTCCTCCACACAGATCTTCTCTAGATCAGTCAGGTTTCGAGCCTGTCGCTGAGAAACACAGAGTTTGAGCTCCCTCCAAAGATTCTCTATTGGGTTTAGGTCTGGAGACTGGCTAGGCCACGCCAGAACCTTGATATGCTTCTTACAGAGCCACTCCTTGGTTATCCTGGCTGTGTGCTTCGGGTCATTGTCATGTTGGAAGACCCAGCCTCGACCCATCTTCAATGCTCTAACTGAGGGAAGGAGGTTGTTCCCCAAAATCTCGCAATACATGGCCCCGGTCATCCTCTCCTTAATACAGTGCAGTCACCCTGTCCCATGTGCAGAAAAACACCCCTGAAGCATGATGCTACCACCCCCATGCTTCACAGTAGGGATGGTGTTCTTGGGATGGTACTTATCATTCTTCTTCCTCCAAACACGTTTAGTGTAATTATGACCAAAAAGTTCTATTTTGGTCTCATCTGACCACATGACTTTCTCCCATGACTCCTCTGGATCATCCAAATGGTCATTGGGAAACTTAAGACGGGCCTTGACATGTGCTGGTTTAAGCAGGGGGACCTTCTGTGCCATGCATGATTTCAAACCATGACGTCTTAGTGTATTACCAACAGTAACCGTGGAAATGGTGGTCCCAGCTCTTTTTAGGTCATTGACCAGCTCCTCCCGTGTAGTTCTGGGCTGATTTCTCACCTTTCTTAGGATCATTGAGACCCCACAAGATGAGATCTTGCATGGAGCCCCAGTCCGAGGGAGATTGACAGTCATGTTTAGCTTCTTCCATTTTCTAATGATTGCTCCAACAGTGGACCTTTTATCACCAAGCTGATTGGCAATTTCCCCATAGCCCTTTCCAGCCTTGTGGAGGTGTACAATTTTGTCTCTAGTGTCTTTGAACAGCTCTTTGGTCTTGGCCATGTTAGTAGTTGGATTCTTACTGATTGTATGGGGTGGACAGGTGTCTTTATGCAGCTAACGACCTCAAACAGGTGCATCTAATTTAGGATAATAAATGGAGTGGAGGTGGACATTTTAAAGGCAGACTAACAGGTATTTGAGGGTCAGAATTCTAGCTGATAGACAGGTGTTCAAATACGTATTTGCAGCTGTATCATACAAATAAATAGTTAAAAAAATCATATATTGTGATTTCTGGATTTTCTTTTTTAGATTATGTCTCTCACAGTGGACATGCACCTACGATGACAATTTCAGACCCCTCCATGATTTCCAAGTGGGAGAACTTGCAAAATAGCAGGGTGTTTTTCCTCACTGTATAGTTATCGTTATAGTCATCATTCTTGGTTTGAAAGGGCCTTAAAGGGATAGTTCACCCAAAAATGAAAATTCCACCATGATTTACTCACCCTCAAGCCATCCTAGGTGTATATGACATTCTCTTTCAGAGTTATATAAAAAAATATCCTGGTTCTTCTAAGCTTTATAATGGCCCCAAAAAAGCATCCATCCATTATAAAAGTAATCCATACGGCTCCGGGGGGTTAATAAAGGCCTTCTGAAGCGAATCGATGGGTTTTTGTAAGAAAGATATCCTTATTTAAAACTTTATAAAGTAAAATATCTAGCTTCCACCTTCTGTATTCAACTTACGAAAAATGCGTAACTTGCACAACAAATGATGTCGGACGTAGTGTAAATGGTTTGAACTGCGAGAGGCGTTACACTTTCTTCGTAAATTGCTTCATAAGGCCTTTATTAACCACCTGGAGCAGTGTGGATTACTTTTATAATGGATGGATTTGGGCTTCAAATTTTGGACTGCCATTATAATGCTTGGAGAAGCCAGGACATTTTTAAACTCTGATTGTATTCGTCTGAAAAAAGAAAGTCATATACACCTAGGATGGCTTGAGGGTGAGTAAATCATGAGGTAATTTTCACTTTTGGGTGAACTATCCCTTTAACACTACAGGTTACCAATAAGCCACATAGTGAACATGATACTGAAATTTCAACAAGGGTGCAAATATGGGTTAGTTAGAACCAGTGGGATATTCTAATGACATTACACCAGCGTACTTCCCTTGACCCTACTGGGCATTGGTGGCATTTTTACATGGCTGCCTCTATCTTTCCTCCACCATTACTGTGCGTTTGACCAGCTGCCTGTCTGTTCGGTGGACGTCTGCTAGGAAGTTAAGCCAATTGTGTCTGAGATTACTGTAACAGAATCACTGTGTAGAGTTCAGCCTTGTCCCAGCACTAGAAGAGGATTATGGGTGATTTCTTTAAATCTATTGGTAAGACGGAAGTCAAGAAGGAGAGAGAGCGAGAGAAAGAAAGAAAGATGACGTGTTCTCAAAACGACCCTTACTGCGAATTGGCAAATCTTTTCTTTTTAAATTTTTTTTTTTAACTCCCATTATTCTTCCATTATTCCCATTATATTACAGAGATTGTCATTATTCTAAGTGTAATTTTTGAACGGTATTACAGTAAAACATACTGTAATACAATTATTTTATCTAATACAGCATACATTTTTAAAAGTATTTTTTAAGTAATGAAAATAGTTCAAATTTGCATTACATTAATGATTTTTCTGTTGTACTAAAGTTCATTGTAATACAATAATTTTAAATCAGCATAAAGACAGTACAACAAATAAAAAAGTAAAGAGATTTTTTGCATTATGGTAATGACGTTTTTATGAAAGCATTCAATGCAATAAAAATAGGATTATATACACACAGTGCCATTAAAAAGTTTAGGGGGCATTAAGACTTTTTATATATATATATATTTGAAAGATGTCTGTTATACTCAACAAGGTTTCTTTTATTTAATCAAAAATACAGTAAAAAAAATAATAATATGGCGAAACATGTATTATTATCAGTGTAGAAAACAGTTGTGCTGCGTAATATTTTGGTGAAAAGCGTGATTTCTTTCATTTTTTCAGGATACTTTGATGAATAGTAAGTTAAAAAGGGGGGAGGTTCTAATGCTATTTAGAATCTAATGCTAAACATGGCCAAACTTTCACAAAACCTGTTGGACGTATGAGTATTTCTGTGCCAAATACACTCCTTCAAGATTCAAACAAGTTTCGGAGAGTTTTTTTCCAAGTATGGCTCTGTGTGACGTCATTAAGGGCAGAATTCCTTATATGTGCACTTCTCCCGGATGAGCACGTACGCACATCAACCAGAGCGAGAGCGAGAGCAAGAGCGTGCCCATCAACGAGCTTTGCTCAGTCAAAACCGCAGACGGTGAGTGAAACTGCATCAAATGTCTGTGTTTTATTGGCAGTCGGCAAAAAGTTTATATAATGTAAAAAACACGACGTATAGTGAACAGAAAGTTATCCATGGATAATGCATGATGTATTTTGTGTGTGTGTGTGTGTGTGTGTGCTCGTGACTCTTTAGCACTGCCCACTGCACTCCTCCACGAGCTCTGCTATTTTCGGAAAGACTCGGTACAGCTTATCTGTCTTTTATAAATATGATCAAACTAAAGACTCTTCAGAGATATGAACGATGCAATACTACTCTATAGGTACTCAAGATTAAAATGAGATTGGCAGAGACTGTGTGTGTGTAATGTACCCTTTAATATTGTCTTTACTGTGACTTTTTAATTTAATTACATTTTTGTATTAGTTCAACCCAAAATCAAAAGGCGGATATTTTGCGAGATTCAAATGCGTGGATGCTTTCTGAAACTTCATTGTAACACCTTTGGTTACAAAAAGATCATTAAATGGTTCCATTTACAAGCCTTTTCAAACTGTGTCCAAACAAATTAGATAATGTGAGGAAAAGTGTCCCCAAGCTATAGAATTAGTCAAGCCTCAATTCTGAATCATTATCTTTTATCAAACTCTCTTTCTGATTGGTTCAGCAGACTAATGAGGTCATACGAACAGCCACTAGGTAAATAAAAGGAATTAAATCAAGTAATGTGACCTACAAACATCATAGTAAATCTTAAAGAATTAGCAATTCTGTCCCTGTTTCTCCCTATTTAAATGTCTTTCTCTCTAACACACACACACTCTCTTCTGACGCGTCTCTGACGACAGCAGTTTTATGTGCTTCAGGACGTCAGAGCAGTGTTTTAAAAATGGTGACTTTTTAGTTATTTATAAACTCTGTCTTTTTAAAAAGAAATACAGAATTTTAAAAAAAGATGGAGAGATGGAGAAAGAGGGGAGATGAGAGGAGACAGTTGGCTGCGTAATCGTAACCTCATCCATCTCTCTATCCACCATTTATTATTCATTAGCTTCTCATTCTACATCGTTCATTCTTCACAGCCAACAAAAAATAGGTCAATGTGGGAAGCGCCTTTCATTTGGAAACTGTGATTGCTGGTTGGCCATCCTCTTTAGCTTCTAAGTCGTTCACAAAACACATCTGTCCTGCTATTATCTTTCACATTTATAAAATTTACTTTTTGCCACCCCACCCTATTGTTTTATTGGCGGCAAAAGAGTATTTAGCATTATTTCCTAAAAAAAAAAACTACTTTTGTCCATTGTTGTTGTTAACTAAAACTGTTAAAATCGTTTTGATTCATTTAAATAAAGCTGAGATAAAAACAAACTTTAAAAAATGACGAATGTCATAAGAAATGAAAAGTTGAAGTACTAAAATTACTAAAACTAAACTGAAATAATGCTAAATAGGAAAAAAAAAACGAATAAAAATGAAAACGCACATAAAATTACTAAAACTTTAACATTAAAATGAAACCCAAAAACATAAAAATAAAAGCACATTTAAAATATTAATACATATTCTGGTAGTATATTAATAACAACACTGCTTTTATCCTTATGACAATACATTTATTTATTTACATTTATATAAAATAGAATTTATTTTATTCTTCTTGTGATTTCATTCCTATTATTTCTTTAGCGCTCTCAATTTTTATTGTTACAATAAAAAAAAAGTTTTCTAGTCAAAATATTGATGATAAGGAGTAAAAAGAGAGTGACATTCACTAAGCTTTTTTTTAGTGGACGTTAATATCTCATATGTCTTGAAATTGACTTGTATAACTCCCTTTTTGACAATTAATAACACAATTGTCATCGCTAGTCAGGAATAATGGCAACCAAATAAAAAAAAAAATAATAATAATAATAATTTATAATATATAATAAGATATATTTTTTATATAATATATATATATATATATATATATATATATATATATATATATATATATATATATATATATATATATATAAAAAATCTGTTTCGCTTATGCTAAATTACAAAATTAATAAAATATTTTGATCAAAATTTATGAAAAATTACAAAATGGCTTCCAAATCTGTTCAAGAAAAGCAGGGGGAAAAAAATATCCTAAGCAAATAATAGATTTACTTTGATGGAGAAATAATACAAAATGTTGGGGGTAAATAGAGTAAGGTTATGATTTAAAGTCAGAAGAACATGCTTTAGCTGCGCATGTCAAAAACATCCATTCATTTTCTTTTTTTCTATTTCTCACACACACGTATACCTTCTCACAAACAAACCCTTTAATTATCATAGTGCGCACACACACACACACACACACACACACACACAGACACACACACACACACACACACACACACACAGACACACACACACACACACACACACACACGTTTAATCTCATTCCTGATCCTCAAAGAACACATTGGCCATGGCATGGCTGACCTTTTGAACTTTCTTCTCTTTGGCATCAGGACCCATGTTTGCTCTGGCCAGACCCAGCCAGTACTTCTCAGTCCGCATTTGATAATCCGCAAGCGCTTCTCCAGGCTTTACTGGAGGATGGTCCGCATCTAATAGAGAAATACAGAGAAAATGTCAACACCTGTCCAGATTACTGCTTCCGCTTCCTCCCTAAAATATACCTTTATATTCTCCTAAACAACTTCGGTATTGCCACTTGATGTTCAATGTAAAATCTGGGACCTGAAGTACTGAAATGGAGATACTTTGAACACCTCTGACAAGGATGAGGAGGTAACAAAGTCTCTTTGTTTAGCATGCTACCCTACCATGAGGCAGCCACAAGCTAACAATAAGTGACGTTATTACAACTGACAAGCGAAACAGGCATCTAACAATAATGAATTTAAGCGAGAAGGACCCCAAAGCAAAACACACAGCTCTGGTTGTCAAAGAGGATCAGTGGATGTTGACCTGGGTCTTGGCAGCCAAACCCTTGGTCATGTCTACCTCATGGACCTGACCCAAATCAATCAGGGCCTTGATCATTAAGGAAAATGCATAAGCCCGCCCACAGGGATGGGCTTTGAATTGCTTAAACAGGTATGAAACTGATTATTTTGATCACTTCTTCACCCTAATCTTCAGATGTATTTTCTTCCTCATCATCACCTCCCTTTGCATCCTCTTCTTCCTCTTCATCTTCTGATTCTTCCAGCCACTCCTGCGTCTCTAAAATGACGCAGCTCTCAGTGATGTCCCCGCTATGATAACAGTAACTTTATCAAATGTTTACAGAACATGCGGGAACCCAGTGTACCTGTATGTTACTCTATTTCTGTTCTATTACGTGATAGAACGTCTAAGGCCTTCTCAGGCCGTATAGCAAACCCATCTAATCTGCTGTCAAACTAAGATTACTGTTGGGGGGTTTATACTGGATTAATACTGTTAAGTTAGCACTTTTAAACATCCATTCACTTAAGAATAAATCATTTCTAGTCAACAACTGGGAGTTTTAATATTCACATAGATAATGCAGAAATCAATATGGCCAAATAAATCATAACTGTTTTAAATACTTTAGATTTTTGACTCAAAATGTACATGGACCCACACATAATCGTGGACACATTCTACACGTTTACTTATCAGTAAGGGTCTAAACATTTCATTGATTGTTATTAAGGCTGTCGGATCGGAACAAATTCGAAAATTGGGAAGTGAGACGGTGAGTTTACGTATACATTCAGACGTGAGTGTGGAACACCAGGTCCTTGGATGCAGGCTGGTGTATTGCCGAAAGCCTTCAAAGGCAGACGGTGGGTGATAAAGGGGTTGGAGGACTCCACTCTATTGAGTGGTCGGAGGGACACTCTTCCCTATTTGAGGAGGTCACTAGGAAGACGGGCTGCTACTTGTGTGTCTCACAAACCGAAAATCTCTGTTCAGACAGGGGAGCTCTGCATTTAGTCAGGAATGATATTTTAGCCTTTAGTTAAATATACTGTACATGGTATTTTTATTTCTTATGCATATGTTGTGATTATTCTATCACTATTTTAATACCTTTTCTATGTAAAGCACTTTGAATTACCATTGTGTATGAAATGTGCTATATAAACAAACTTGCCTTGACTAAAATAAGAATTCAGTGCTAGAGTGTGGAAATATCAAAATAGTGTTGGCATACTTGTTGCTACTGAACATGTATACGTGACATTTACATGATATGTGTAATAGTTTGGACAGCAGTCTATGAGAATTTACCATTCTCTGAAAAGTGTGGATATAAAAATAAAAAGATGAAGATAGATAGATAGATGATAGATAGATAGATAGATAGATAGATAGATAGATAGATAGATAGATAGATAGATAGATAGATAGATAGATAGATAGATAGATAGATAGATAGATAGATAGATAGATAGATAGATAGATAGATAGATAGATAGATAGATAGATAGATAGATAGATAGATAGATAGATAGATAGATAGATAGATAGACAGTCAGACAGAGCCTTAATACTTTCCTGCTGAAGCTAAGGGAAGGGAATTCTGGCCTGTCTTTCCACTTACTGGGATCCATTTCCACTAGAACGTCCCACTGGTCCATCTTATGCAGGTCCAGGCTGTAGAGATCACTGAGGGTGAATTGTCGATCTCCCACCTCAAACATTCCGCCATACAAGTACAACTTGCCGTGCTTTACTGTTGCCATGGCACTAGAGCGAGGACAGGGCTCCACCAGGGAAGCCATTGCAGCCGCCTCAACCTCTTCATCATCCTCCTCATCCTCCTCCTCCTCCTCCTCCTCAATGTCCTCCTCTGCCCGTGCGGCTGGAATCACTTCCTTGATGGTCATAACCGTTCCATCCTCGGCAACAATCTCTTTAATAAATCTCAGTGGGACCCTGTGCTTTCTCTTTGTCCTCTTCTGTTTCATTCGTCTGTTCTCCCTTCATCCCACAATGCTTTTTCTTCTTCTTCTCTTGTTGACTTGTTGCCCTGCAAGTAATAAATATTAATATGTATATATTAATGTCTCTATTTACGTCACACCAACCTTTAGCTGTGCAGGAAACCACCGTTTTTTGTTGATATCATAAAAGTAAAGGTCATTAAAGAAGTCTCCTTCCAAAGACTCCTCGTCTTCCTCGTCGCAGACGCCACCGAAGAGGAGCGCTCGGCCCCCAGGGCCCACAGTCAGCGAGAAGCCAGAACGAGGATGGGGCTTCACTCCTGCAGGGTTCACTTTTCTGCAGGACAGGGGCCAGAAATCATATGCTAATCTTTTTCAGAAATGTGAAAGTGTATCTTCAAAACAAAACCAGAAATGGACAGAAAAGCAGTCCACGTTAAACAAGCGATCACTGGAGGCTCTAATGATGGTACCTTGCTCCTCTTTGCCTTCCCTCCTCAGCAGGAACATGTCAGAATGGATGGTTCCTTTATCCACATCCTTCTTCGCTCTCTGGAAGAGAAAAGCAGCCATTACCACCTATGTCTGTTTACTCTCGTGGGTTTACTCAAGGACAAGCTCTATGAAATGACACAATACCTTGCTCTCTTTGTAGAGCAGCCTCATTTTGCGTGAACATTGCAACTGCAAATCAACATGCTCATGCAAAATGAGGCTAAACATAACCCAGCTTACCTAATGATGGGCAAATAAGGCAAAAATATACTTTTAAATTAATTAACCTGAAAAAGTTGTGTTCATAAATGGAGGTGTTGAATATCACAATTTTAAGCCCTTAAAATGAACCGTCTTCAGTTGAATTGTCATATTCATATTTTGTTGCATCATTTTGCAATATTTGGCTGCATAAGTTAAGGCACTGTAAAATAGCTCATGTGACCGGACATCAATAGGAATCTATAATAATGTGCCAAGTTGCTTAGCAACTAATACCATGATTTAGTGCGACCATGTAATTACATGTACAAAAAACTTGGTACTCCCACAGTATATATACTATAGTAGTA
Organism: Romanogobio albipinnatus; assembly: GCA_023566225.1. NCBI lineage: Eukaryota > Metazoa > Chordata > Actinopteri > Cypriniformes > Gobionidae > Romanogobio > Romanogobio albipinnatus. Next base: position 25,880,807 of record CM042262.1, on the reverse strand, counting down.
CCATGATAGTAGAAAGTGAATATAGTATTCATACTGTACTATGATATACATCAAAATACTATGATATCACGATATCTTCCCCATAACAACTTCACAAACTACTTTCCTGAAAATATGTTCTTCGTTTACCCATATTCAATTATTTATGGAACAATAAAGTCAGTTATTATTTTGCTATTGCTGCCATTTTCCTGTTCAACTTTCCATATCATGCCAAAAAAAACTTTTGATTGAAAGAAGTCTCTTAGGCTTACCAAGGCTGCACTTATTTGATCAGAAATACAGTAAGAATTGTAACAATATTTCAGAATATTGCCATTTAAAAGAACTGTAATCTATTTTAATATAATTTAAAATGTAATTTATTTATGTGAAAGCTGAATTTTTGAGCATCATTACTCCAGTCTTCAGTGTCAAAATTTCAAATAGATTTGAAATAGAAATCTTTTCAAATCAAAATCAAATCACTTTATTGTCACTCTACCATATGCACAAGTGCAACAGCAGGTGAAATTCTTAGGTGCAGTTTCGAGCAACATAGCAGTCACGACATGACATGTACAACATTTAAAGCAGCATCAGATTACACATCTGATGCGCCCACAATTACTCACAGCACAGTAAACTCTACAATAACAATAAATAATTTACACAATGTGAGTGTAGTTCTCACAGCTTTAAACAATATACACATACTTACAATATACATATACTTTAAACAATATAAACTTTAAACTGTCTTTTGTAACATTATAAATGCCTGGACTGTCTTTGTTAATCAATTGAATGTGTATATGTGAATAAAAGTATACATTTCTTTGTTATATATATCTATTATATATATATATATATATATATATATATATATATATATATATATATATACATACACCGATCTGGCATAACATTATGATTTATTGGTCCCAAAACAGCCCTGACCGTTGAGGCATGGCTTCTGGCACCAAGATGTTAGCAGCAGATCCTTTAAGTCCTGTAAGTTGCGAGGCGGGGCCTCCATGGATCGGACTTGTTTGTTCAGCACATCCCACAGATGATTGAGATCTGGGGAATTTGGAACCAAGTAAACACCTCAAACTCATTGTTGTGCTCTTCAAACCATTCCTGAACCATTTTTGCTTTGTGGCAGGGAGCATTATCCTGCTGAAAGAGGGCACAGCCACCAGGGAATGCGGCATTTCCATGAAAGGGTGTACATGGTCTGCAACAATGCTTAGGTAGGTGGTACGTGTCAAAGTAACATCCACATGGATGGCAGGACCCAAGGTTTCCCATCAGAACATTGCCCAAAGCACCACACTGTCTCCGCCGGCTTGCCTTCTTCCCATAGTGCATCCTGGTGCCATGTGTAGCCCGGGTAAGAGACCCACACGCACCCGGCCATCCACATGATGTAAATAAATGTGATTCATCAGACCAGGCCACCTTCTTCCATTGCTCCGTGGTCCAGTTCTGATGGTCACATGCCCACTGTTGGTGCTTTCGGCGATGGACAGGAGTCAGCATGGGCACCCTGACCGGTCTGCGTCTATGCAGACCCATACACAACAAACTGTGATGCACTGTGTATTCTGACACCTTTCTATCAGAACCAGCATTAACTTCTTGAGCAATTTGATCTACAGTAGCTCATCTGTTTGATCGGACCACACGGCCAGCCTTCGCTCCCCACGTGCATCAACGCCCATGACCCTGTCGCAGGTTCACTGTTGCCATTGTGTTAAATGACAGGTATTTCCAATATTTAAATTAATATACTATAATAATAATTTATATAAGTAATAAGTAAATTCCAATGTCATCTCATCTGATAAATAAATGCATTCACTGAATATATTAATTAATATTCTTATACACATTTTCTGGAACCTGTAGCTCTTTCTGAAACCACATTCCCACTTTAGGGTACAACAAAAAGTTACAATTTTCCGTACAACAATGATTTTAATAATGACAAGTGCTCTCATGGAAACCTCCAAACACAAGCAGTTGTTGTTTGCTCAGGACCACGCAATGTCCACTCCTGCCAGACGGAGCGCCAGGAGCTCTGAGAGGACAAAGCGGACATATTTCAACAGGTGGTCAGGATGCCAAGTCCAAAGTCAATCCTGTTAGTTTGGACCTCTATAACCTCTAGTGACAGCATGACGACAAACAGTGGACAGACGTCTTAAAGTGTCTTCTGAGCTTCCATAATGAGCAAATACAATTAGACTTCCGGTACAACTTAATGAACACGGTCTCTGTGAATGTCCTTTTCGGTGTTATTTTACTGATCGAGACAGTATTAGAATTTTCTTTAATACTTTTTTTGTTTTTGTTTTCTACGTTGTATTTATAGTTATAGTTATTGTCAGAAAGTGAACGGATATTTGTATCTGTATCCATTGTAGACGGCGTTAGTGATTATAATAGGCTCTATTTGTTTTTGATGCAATGCTCACATTCGGCATAGGTGAATGTTAGCTGTTATGTGACTGAACACCAATGGGCGGGTGTTTTTCAGGGGTTGGACTTGGCCCCTTAGCTCCAGTAAAAGGAACTCTAAATGCTTCAGCATACCAAGACATTTTGGACAATTTCATGCTCCCAACTTTGTGGGAACAGTTTGGGGATGGCCCCTTCCTGTTCCAACATGACCAATGCACAAAGCAAGGTCCATAAAGACATGGATGAGCGAGTTTGTTGTGGAGGAGTCCTGACCTCAACCCAATAGAACACCTTTGGGATGAATTAGAGCGGAGACTGCGAGCCAGGCCTTTTCTTCCAACATCAGTGCCTGACCTCACAAATGCACGAAGAATGGTAAAAAAATCCCATAAACACACTCCTAAACCTTGTGGAAAGCCTACAAAAGGTGGGCCAACTCCATAATAATTAAATAAATTAAGAATGGGATGTCATTAAAGTTTATGTGCATGTAAAGGCAGACGTCCCAAAGCTTTTGGCAATATAGTGTATATATACAGTATATTTTTAAATGCTTGTTTTATACTTGTGTACATAGGGTATTTTTGATGTCATGTTTTTAAGCACATTTTAACAGATTTTGGCTTGCAAAAAAAATGGTGATGATGGTGTTTAGATATTAGCTCAGATTAAATTGTCTTTCACTTGTAACATTGTTAAGTATTGCACAGTCCACAGTGAGTTGTCACAAACAAAACAATACTCACTTGATTTGCTCCCATGTGCGTGTGCCCAGGTGAAGCACCCACAGATCTTTATAGTGATAGAACGTCTCACCGTCAGGGGACGCAAACTCCCCCCCAAATATCCACATCTGCCCCCCGCCCTGGGGAACTACCACTGCCTGCCGGGAGATGGAGAGAGAGAAACAGAAATATGCTTGAGATAAATGATTATTATGTTAGAACAGTCTGACTCCTGGTGGTGAAGTCTGAAATAACATGTTCAGCATTACCTATAGAACATCGCTACTTTAACTGGTGCTTTTTGTTCATATATTTTTCTGTCATGAAATAAATATATTTTTTAAATATTTCAAGCGAGGAGTTAAAGGAGTACCTGTTGAGCGCAGCGTCTTGCCTTCACCCAGGTGTTCTTCTTAATGTTGTAGAAGAATAATTCATTGTACAGAAAAGTCTGGAAGAATGGAAAGTGACATCAAGTCATGGCTTTTTGGGAAGGACATAGTTGGCACTAATCATCATCAACCGCAGCCTTTAAAGCATCAATTTAAGCACATAGCAGATCAAAATCTGTACATTTCTAAATTTACATCGATTTTTTTTTTTCCAGGGGTGCAGGGGTTTACAATCCTCAGGCAAGGGACAGCTATCCTAAAACTTAAAAGCCAGCTATATATTTTCATGTATGAAGACAACATTTATACTGTGAAAAATTAATATTATATGGAAAATATTTTGTTTCTATTATGTCATATAATTGTGGGTTTTTTTTCTACAAACTGTAGTACTATGGAGCCCCTAAAGGGACCTTTGCAAAAATAATTAATAATAATTTGTATTTAATGTTTATTAATGTTTTTCTCTACACTTGGGAGGCACCAAACTCCAGTTTGCAAATCCCTGTTTTAATGAACTGTGTGACATATGCAAATATTTGCTATAAACTATGGTTCAATTTAAAATGGCAAAGTTTTGTGAGGGATATGAACTGTGCTGGTAAATAAACTGCACATCAAATAAATAGATAGCTGGTTTCTAGTTGGTTCCAGCTGAAGCCGGCCATTACCTGGTAGACATCTCGTACCAGCACCAAACCAGCATAAGGTGGTCAAGATGGTTTTTGGAACATGACAGTTGATTGACCAGCTAATGACCATCTTAGACCAGCTAGAAACCAGCTCCAAAGCAAAGCTACACATTTGCCAAAAGGGGTACCATGAGGTCGAGAAGGGGTACCAAAGCTCGTCTTTTTCAGGATGTGCACATAAAGAGGCGTTCAACCTGCGGAGAAAACGAGCTGTCAAATGTCACAGGAACGGTCACGTGATTCACACCCGTACACACATGAACGCGCACCTGGGTGACGGAGGGGCACACGCGGTCTCGATCACCTGCGTCTTTTTCGCGTCCAGAGATTGAAATTCTGCTATCAAAGCCTCTAAATCCTCCTATTTCAATAAAACACAGAATAAAAGTATTATTTTCTTGCATGTATGCTGGTTTAGAGTGTTTGTTTTGGTATAAGTTCCCTCACCTCCTCTCTTTTCGATCGTTTTAACACCTTCTTCTCCATTTTGGCGGCGGTTTTCTCTGCTCCTTTAACTTTCTTTTCTTTTTTACCCATTTTGATTGCTTTAAAGAACGCAGAATGAACAGCCACATTGAGAGTTAGACAAATTAACTACAAAACAGATGAGATGGTTTGTTGTAAAGTCTACAGCGACACTTGCTGGTCTGGCAGAGCTGCAGTGAATTGCTTGTTTGCACTGATATCACATACGACGATGTCTAAAACTAAATATCTCTAAATATGGAAATGGCAAAAAATAATAATTTATATTATAGAAAATATGTGTGTGCAAGTGTATGCAAGTTATAATTGAAATAAATTAAATTAGATTAAAATAAATACAATATCAAATTATTAATATAAATAAATAAATGAACAAGAAATAAATAATACACATACCAATACATTACTACATTGGATATATTATACTGCAGTGGTCAGTATCTATCAAAAGTGCTCCAAGGAAGGAACAGTGGTGAACAGGCGACAGGGTCATGGGTGGCCAAGGCTTATTGTAGACTGCTTGAATCGTTCTTCCAGTCACCTGACCGCCATTGTGAGGGAGAGATTTTTCTAATTCTGTGTGTGAGCCTCTCTGCCTCCAGACTTCCAGCCATACGTCTCACCCCAACACCTTTTGACCTCTGTCCCTCCTCCCCTTCCAATCCCAGCCTCCTGTTGTTTTTTGTTCAGCTGTGCACTTTCCGTAAAAACAAGTGGTGCAGAAGGACAGGACACGAGGCTTGCCAGGAGTGATTTTTCTGCTTCATTTCTTGTATTTAAGTGTACAACATGCAGGATCACTGAGGAAAGATATGCCTATTTCCAATATGTTAAAATGAAATGCTTTACACTTTTGTATCCTTTTATTTTTCCAGCTTTAACTACTTATTAAATTAGTCTTAGTTTTGCACAAAACAGACATAATTTAGCATTATGTGATCATTTTGCACCTTATTTTTGACCTTTAGAAGTCAGAACAGCTGCACTTCTAAGACTTCTTTCAGTAAAATGATTGATATGATTGGCTATCTTCTGAATACCGGCATAGTTCACGTTATCAGAAACTTGTTAAATACTTAACAAGTGTCAATATGTAAATGCGGGCAGTCATATGTTAAAATGTCTACATGTTAGTGTGGTCATAGTCTCATTTAACCAGACCTTTAAACATTATACATTTCTTTACTGTCACTTTTGCACAGACGGCACAGAACGGCAATTTTCCGACGTGCGATGAGCATACGAGCTACCTCTGAAATCAGCAAAGTTACGTAGTTCCGTAACGTCATGCTCTATACTAAAAGCTGCATAATGAGCAACCAATAACAACAAGAACAATAGAGATATCTAAAGGACTTAAAGGGCCAGGTCACTACAATATTTTATTTGAAAATTTTGTTTGATGTCTCGCCTACCATACACTAAATTAAACATTTTCAGATAAAGGTATTGTAGCTGTTATCGACGTGTGTGTGTGTGTGTGTGTGAGAGATCAAGGGTCTGCAGATGGGGGCGATAAAGGGGCAACATTAGCTCTGTTCCAAAAACCGGTGTGCTGCCTATGTAGGGAGCATATTAAGGCATGCACAAAGGCTTCCAAAAAAGGTATGCTCATTATTTTGATCAGATGAAAAGGCAGCATATATCCTTAGAGTTCATGGCCATCCCAAAATGCATTGTGACAAGCTCAGGGGGGAAAAAAGCAGATGATTCAAGAAACGTTGACTACAAAATGCTCAGATTTCATGCAATATCAAAAATATCACTAAATATTTATATTTTACATTTAACTAACATCTTAACTGTTTCACTAATCAGTTCTTACCTGACATGTTCTCCAACATTTCATAACAAATATGAAAAATAGAGCTTCAGTAGATCTGACTCATCTGTCAAGCATCACACCGGTCAGTCGAGTAGAGGTGCTATTCTATTGTTGACAGACGACACACTGTCCTTTCACATGATGAGGCCTGTAGTCAGAAGGAGGTCAGTCAGTGTCTACATGTTACATTTAACAGTAAAGTATTCCATGCTGAGAACGATAGTGTCAGCTACTCAAAGTTATTACTCAAACGCTTTGAAACAACTTGAGTTTGTAGACAAGTCTCTGCTGATAGTCTCTTCATAAGCACTGGCACTTTTAGGGTGCTTGTTAAAACAATTAAAAGTCAAGTTGTGTTATGTTAAAACAACAGATTTTTACAAATTTTATAAATGTAAAGCCTGAAATGAATATTTAAAATTTCACTAAATAACTTTTCTGCTTTCCACAAAAAAGGTTTTATAAGCGCATACAAAAAAAACATATTTTATTCTATATAAAGTGGGTTTCACTGACTAATAATTTCATACAACTTATGTATTATTATTAGTGTGCATAGAAAAGGTTCTCAGACAAAATTCACAACTAGAAGTGAATAACACTGATTATCTCTTCATCACGGCACCTGTTAGTGGGTGGGATATATTAGACAGCAAGTGAACATTTTGTCTTAAAAGTTGATGTGTTAGAAGCAGGAAAAATGTGCAAGCGTAAGGATTTGAGCAAGAAAACGGCCAAATTGTGTTGACTAGACATCTCCAAAACGGCAGCTCTTGTGGGGTGTTCCCGGTCTGCAGTGGTCAGTATCTATCAAAAATGCTCCAAGGAAGGAACAGTGGTGAACTAGCGACAGGGTCATGGGTGGCCAAGGCTCATTGATGCACATGGGGAGTGAAGACTGGCCCGTGTGGTCAGATCAAACAGGCGAGCTTCTGTAGCTCAAATTGCTTAAGAAGTTAATGCTGGTTCTGATAGAAAGGTGTCAGAATACACAGTGCATCACAGTTTGTTGCGTATGGGGCTGCATAGACCAGTCAGGGTGCCCATGCTGACCCCTGTCCACCACAGAAAGCGCCAACAGTGGGCATGTGAGCATCAGAACTGGACCACGGAGTAATGGAAGAAGGTGGCCTGGTCTGATGAATCACGCTTTCTTTTACGTGTGCGTCGCTATCTGGGGAAAACATGGCACCAGGATGCACTATGGGAAGAAGACAAGCAGACGGAGACAGTGTGATGCTTTGGGCAATGTTCTGTAACCTTGGGTTACTTTGACACATGTCACCTGCCTATTGTTGCAGACCATGTTATTCCCTGGTTGCTGCAGCAGGATAATGCGCCCTGCCACAAAGCTAAAATGGTTCAGGGATGGTTTGAGGAGCACAACAACATTTTTGAGGGCCTCCAAATTCCCCAGAGCTCAATCCAATTGAGCATCTGTGGGATGTGCTGAACAAACAAGTCCGATCCATGGAGGGCCCACCTCACAACTTACAGCACTTAAAGGATCTGCTGCTAACATCTTGTTGCCAGCACACTTGTGCTGTCCATGCCTCGACGGGTCAGGGCTGTTTTGGCAGCAAAAGGGGGACCAATATTAGGAAGGTGGTTATAATGTTATGCCTGATCAGTGTATATGTGTTCTCTGTCTGAAACTAGACATAGCAGGAGAACGTAACACGCGCTTCTCTCATTCATCCACCTTCTGTCTCTGGCTTCTTCTCATCACTGCACCCAGTGACCTCCGCTTATCTGCTGGACACAGAGGGATGTTCATCAAAGGAGGTTTGGAGGCACTGGAGTGAAAGAGGCCATTTGCTTATTGCTCATAAACTATTTATCATTCTAGATCTCATTAGGGACAATCCATTGTCTGTTGATACTTATTACTGCCTGTAATGTTGTCTTTAGACACATTACTGATTTTATTGATGGTTTTAACTATTGAACTATCACACTTCTAGACGGTAGGAATCCTTATAATACACTATGAATAAAGAGTATTATAATATTTTCAAAGAAAATAATTACTATTTTATTTGTACTTACGAAGTAACCATACGAAAACCAAAACTTGGGTCTTTAGCCAACAAAGTTTATGCATTAGTTCGGTAGGCGGTCTTTTGCGAATACATTTGAGCGACACTATGAAAGCAATCCTGTCTGGAAGTGGTCAAAAGTGGACAAGCTCAAAACGTTTTAGATCCCGTTTAGACCTGTATTTTGTGTCGTCCTCTTGTGATCCGATCGAATCAAAACGCACCTTAATACCAGGTGTAAACAGGGCCAGAGAGAGCTTGATGAGTCTGCCAGGCCATCTGTAAACAAGCTGAAGTAAGTGGACCACCTGCTGCAAAACCAGATCAGTCCGGCTATCACAAAGAGCAAGAAGCTACTATGGGGAACTTTGTTATAAAATTGTAAGGAGAGAAAATACAGGAGAAGGCTATAAAAAGAATTGCTTTGAACCATTCTTAGAGCTCTGTGAAGTTCATTGTATACAAATGGAGAAAACACAACACAACCCAAACATCAAAGATCAGGATGTCCTACCAGAATGAGCAGCCAGAGAAGAATGGTGATTGTCAGAGAAGAGCAACCTTAACCTGTCCATTTCTGCAGTGTCTTTCAAATGTGAAATACATGTTCTTTAATAAACATACTTTATACTTTTCGACAGCACTTTTGATCATCATTTTCAAAGCTGTCCCATCTCTCTCTGTCCACTAGGTCAATATTCTGCTGCCCATTTCCTTCGTACTGGCCTGCCTGTTCCTCATCGTGGTGTCCATCTGGAAAACCCCTGCGGAGTGTGCTATAGGATTCGGAATCATCGCCACAGGAGTTCCCGTGTATTTCTTCGGTGTTTGGTGGCAGACCAAGCCAAAATGGCTCTTGCAGATCATCTGTGAGTGTCTCTCCTCTTGTGTGCTTCATGAAAATGAGACAAAAAGATGGTTTAGACAGTTAAAACTGCATTCTTGAAATCTGAAACACTATCCAGGCATTGAAGGCTAACTTTGAGTGCCATTCTTACATCTGACATAGTTAATGTTCAAATCAAACTTGTGACTACACTGCTTTTCAAGACAACATGAGATATTCACAATGCATTTAACCTCCATAATTTGACAGCTTTAAAGAGTTAAAATAATATTTGGTGGGAAATAATTTAGGGCTTGATGTGGCTTGTTTTTAATCCACTGAGATTGGATTGGTGGGCTGTTATATTGTTATTTTTTTTAGGTCCCACAATTTTAACTCTTTACAATAACACACACTAGTATACTGAATCATATAAAAAAAAATACAATACATTAAATTAAAGTTAATAAATGATACAATTAATTACATGCTATTATAAATCAGTGGTACTCTCTCTACAGATAAAAGTTTAGGTACTGTAAGATTTTTTTAAAATGTTTTTGAAACATAGACTGTCAAACAATATGGACGTAGTGTCCATGACGTCACCAGTAGGTTTTTGAAGAGCAGTTTTGTATAAAAGCGTAGAGTCAGTCGTTGCCATCTTGGCAGCACTTTGCCACACGTCATACCTGGATAACTGAAAATGGGCAAAGAATCGGAACGTGGGTGGAGCTGAGGTGACATGATGACTGACAGACAGTAGACAAATGGCAATCCACCTGTCACTCAAGTGGCCACGCCCTTAATTATATATAAAAAAAAATCACCCCCCTCACAGTTGTCATGAAGGGCAAAACTAGCTCTGCTGTAAAGTTGGGCATTTTAACATATTATGAATGACATTTCACTAAACAGTTGTAGTTTCTTTAAAAGCTCCATATTTTTGCATTTACAAACTGGCATGTATAATTAACCTGTAGACTACAAACATGAACATCCATCTTTGTGTCACACAAGACATGCAAACCCTTTCGCTCTTGGCAGACTCAGTCTTTCGTCACTTCCCTTTGAAGCTATTTTGAGAGAAGACTGTTTTCTTGTGTGATCTGTAGATGCCGTGTTCGGCTGATCTCTGATCAGTAAACTACACTGCTTGTAGTACCTGGACTCTGTTAATTGTAAGTATTCTGTTCTGTCTTCTCTGTGATTTGAACTACATTTTCTTCTGATGCCATGGTTATACGTCTACTGTACAATTTTGTTAGACATTAAACAGTTCATGCTCTAAAGTGATTCTTACTTTGCCACAGAACATGTTGAGTATTCAGAGAAATAAAACGCAGAAAGCAGCACAAATATGAAGATACTTAATAATAACTAAGTTAATAAATTACTCAAGTTAATAGGCATTTTCATAAAAACACTATACAATTAGAATTAAAATACAATATTTAGAAATAAAAGTGTAACACAATTTATATAATATTAATATATAGTAAAATTATAATTAAATAATTTAAACATAAAATAATTTCAATAAAAAAATACTACTTTGTATTATTATGCAATGAAAAATTCCACAAAGGGATCTTTAGTTGAGTCTGGATGGAAGTTTTTGGTGATGTTATAAGATATTATTAAACGTGACTTGTGACTGTTTGCCTACAAGAATGAATTCCCTCAAGAAAACTTTCTGTCATGAACTCTTGTAGCTCGTGACTCCTAAAAATGGGTTCATGCAAGTTGGACTCTGAGAAACTGACCCAAAAGCCATTTTTCTCCAAAGGGTATCCACAATAGCTCTGGTCTCACATCAGCTGCTGTGGCCTAAGGAAAGCTTTCATGGCATGTGAATTGCGAGGAAAAGATTAGCCAATGTCATTTGACTTCCTCTTTTACTTGTTATTTTATATAAGATTCAAACTAGTATTATTTGTTGAAAAAGCAGATGAACCGCTTCATTGATAAAGTGTGAAGGGCACTAATTCAGCCGTTTTAAATGCACCATTACTGGCACCAGCATTGAATGAATATTGAAAAAGAAACTAAAACCACTCATAAATCTTTGGATGAAAGTCTTTGGTGTGTGTATATATATATATATATATACACACTGCCGTTCAAAAGTTTGGGATCTGCAAGTTTTTAAAAATGTTTTTGAAATAAGTCTCTTGTGCTCACAAGGCTGCATTTATTTGATTAAAAATACAAAACAAACAGTAATATTGTGAAATATTATTAACATTTAAAATAACTGTTTTTATTGGATTATATTTTATTTTATTTTATTACATTTAATATATCCTTGTAATGCAAAGCTGAATTTTCAACATCATTACTCCAGTCTTCAGTGTCACATGATCCTTTAGAAATCATTTCATAATGTTATGCCTGATCACTGTATATTATATACTACCATTCAAAAGTTTGGGGCCAGTTAGTCAGAAGTCAGTAAGATTGATTCTTATATACAGCAAGAACCTATAAAGTTGTTTATAAAGTGACAAAAACAATTCTAAACAAGTGTTGTCCTTTTGAACTTTCTATAAGAATCCTGAAAAATGTATAACGGTTTCCACAAAAATATTACTATTACTAAAATATTAAAGAATAGCATTGATCATTTGAAATGTTCACTGAGCAACAAATCAGCATATCAGAATGATTTCTATCATAAAAAAGTAGGCTTTGCTATCACATGCAGAACTAAATTACATTTTAAAATAGGCTATATTAAAATAGAAAACAGTCATTTTAAATTGTAATAATAATGTTTTATAATATTACTGTTCTTATTGTATCTTTGATTAGTGAACATAAGAGACTTACAATTATATTTGTAAAATGAATATTACCCAGATTAAGTACTGTTCATTGTTTTTTTTTTAATGTTGGCTAATGCATAACTAACATTAGCATATACAACCTTACTTAAGTGTTGTCCTATGCCAATGTATTGTGAGAGTAATTTTGTGAACATGTTTGCTGTGTAAGAATGATTGCAGCCCAGGGCGAACTCATGTGAATTAGTGTGATCGATGGAGGCCAACGCCACCAGGTCACGTGACACGACAGACGAAGTAGGTGTGTGTGTGTGTGTGAGGCAATCAGGCGCAGAACGAGACTGAAAGCCTGTATAAAACTCTTTAAACTTGAATTACAGGCTCAGACCTGAGATTCAGAGAACTAAACCAGCACAGAGGAGACCAATCTCTGTCTAAAAGTAATAGCCTAGCCTAGATTCAGTCTGAAGAGTTCCTAAAAACAACACAGCCTCAAACACACACTTTTCTAACAGACAACAGCTCAGCGTGTGAAATTAAGTTGCATCAATCTGGACAGCTTAATGGACAAAGGGAGATAATGAGGGAATCTAGGGCATTTGGTCATTCTAGACATTTCAACACGCATACTGGAAAAGTGTATTGTCATATTCTAGTATTCTATCTAGGATGTAAATAGGCCTACTGTGTATGCCCAAAGCCCCCCTGTTGTTTGCTGCTTGATGGTATGCAGACATGACTGGAAGCCTGGAGGCAGAGAGGCTCACACACGCATACACACTATATACAGCCTAATATTAGCTATTTAAATTACTATTTTTCGTATTTATTGTGATACATCAGATACAAGCAATTCACAGTAGCTTCCCCAGACCAGCAAGTGTCGCTGTACCGCAGGAGCGTTCACAACAAACCACCGAGAGGCGTGTTGTTGGCGGAAGTATATCATCTCTCTTGTAGTTCGTTTAAATCTCCATGTGGTTGTAATTTTCACGCTTACTTCATCCTGCGTTCTTTAAAGCAATCAAAATGGGTAAAAAGGGTAAAAAAGAAAAGAAAGTTAAAGGAGCAGAGAAAACCGCCGCCAAAATGGAGAAGAAGGTGTCAAAACGATCGAAAAGAGAGGAGGTGAGGGAACTTATACCAAAACAAACACTCTAAACCAGCATACATGCAAGAAAATAATACTTTTATTCTGTGTTTTATTGAAATAGGAGGATTTAGAGGCTTTGATAGCAGAATTTCAATCTCTGGACGCGAAAAAGACGCAGGTGATCGAGACCGCGTGTGCCCCTCCGTCACCCAGGTGCGCGTTCATGTGTACACTGTACAGGTGTGAATCACGTGACCGTTCCTGTGACATTTGACTGACAGCTCGTTTTCTCCGCAGGTTGAACGCCTCTCTATGTGCGCATCCTGAAAAAGACGAGCTGATTTTATTCGGAGGGGAATTTTTCAATGGGAAGAAAGTAGGTATTTCATGGTACCCCTGTTGGTAAATGTGTAGCTTTGCTTTGGAGCTGGTTTCTAGCTGGTCTAAGATGGTCATTAGCTGGTCAATCAGCTGTCATGTTCCAAAAACCATCTTGACCACCTTATGCTGGTTTGGTGCTGGTACGAGATGTCTACCAGGTAATGACCAGTTTGGACCAACTATAAAACAAGCTATCAGTTTATTTTCCAGCACAGTTCATATCCCTCACAAAACTTTGCCATTGTAAATTATCCATAGTTTATAGCAAATGCTATAAATATATAAATCATTATAAAACATTGATTTAAATAAATAACACACATTTTCACAGTATACATTTTGTCTTCATACATGAAAATATATAGCTGACTGGCTTTTAAGTTTTAGGATGGAAGTTCCTTGCATGATGATGGTCATATTTGGCTGTGATTATGGCATCAAAAAAAATTGAAAATCCTGCATTAACAGAATTAAATAAATAAAAAATCAATTAAAATATTGAAATGTACAGATTTGTACTATGTGCTTACATGGATACTGTGAAGGCTGCAGTTGATAATTACTAGTGCCAACTAATCCTTGACATGATGTCACTTAAATGTTTCCATTCTTCCAGACTTTTCTGTACAATGAATTATTCTTCTGCAACATTAAGAAGAACACCTGGGTGAAGGCAGAGATCCCGAACCCTCCTTCAAGACGCTGCGCTCAACAGGTACTCCTTTAACTCACTTAAAACATTTAAACATTTCTTTATGTTTTGACTGAAGAAATATACGAACAAAAAGCACCAGTTAAAGTAGCGATGTTCTATAGGTAATGCTGAACATGTTATTTCAGACTTCACCACCAGGAGTCAGACTGTTCTAACATAATAATCATTTATCTCAAGCATATTTCTGTTTCTCTCTCTCCATCTCCCGGCAGGCAGTGGTAGTTCCCCAGGGCGGGGGGCAGATGTGGATATTTGGGGGGGAGTTTGCGTCCCCTGACGGTGAGACGTTCTATCACTATAAAGATCTGTGGGTGCTTCACCTGGGCACACGCACATGGGAGCAAATCAAGTGAGTATTGTTTTGTTTTTGACAACTCACTGTGGACTGTGCAATACTTAACAATGTTACAAGTGAAAGACAATTTAATCTGAGCTAATATCTAAACACCATCATCACCATTTTTTTGCAAGCCAAAAGCTGTTAAAATGTGCTTAAAGACAACATGACATCAAAAAAGACCCTATTTACACAAGTATAAAACAAGCATTTTTTTAATTATCTTCAATATGACAGTAGATGAAAATGCTAATCATTCAGTACCATAATGTACACTATATTGCCAAAAGTATTTGGACACCCCTACAAATCATTGAATTCAGGTGTTCCAATCACTTCCATGGCCACATGTGTATAAAATCTAGCACTTAGGCATGCAGACGCTTCTAGAAACATTTGTGAAAGAATGGGTCGCTCTCAGGAGTGAATTCAAGCGTGGTACTGTGATAGGTTGCCACCTGTGCAATACGTCCATTTGTGAAATTTCCTCACTACTTAATATTTCACGGTCAACTGTTAGTGGTATTATAACGAAGTGTAAGCAATTGGGAACAACAGTAACTCATAAAATCACAGAGCGGTGTCAGCGCATGCTGAGGCGCACAGTGCGCAGAAGTTTCTGCAGAGTCAATAGCTACCAACCTCCTAACTTTGTTAGGCCTTCAGATTAGCTCTAGACCAGTGCATAGAGTGCTTTACATCACCAAGTGCAAAGCGTTGGATGCAGTGGTGTAAAGCACGCCGCCACTGGACTCTAGAGCAGTGGAGACGTGTTCTCTGGAGTGACCAATCACGCTTCTCTGTCTGGCAATATGATGGAAGGTGGAGGGGGGATTATGGTGTTTTTTCAGGGGTTGGACTTGGCCCCTTAGTTCCAGTGAAAGGAAATCTAAAGGCTTCAGCATACCAAGACATTTTGGACAATTTGATGCTCCCAACTTTGTGGGAACAGTTTGGGGATGGCCCTTTCCTGTTCCAACTTGACTGAGCACCAGTGCACAAGGTCCATAAAGACATGGATGAGCGAGTTTGGAGTGGAGGAACTTGACTGGCCTGCACAGAGTCTTGACCTCAACCCGATAGAACCCCTTTGGGATGAATTAGAGCGGAGACTACGAGCCAGGCCTTCTCGTCCAACATCAGTGCCTGACCTCACAAATACGCAAAGAATGGAAAAAAATAAACACTCCTAAACCTTGTGGAAAGCCTTCCCAGAAGACTTGAAGCTGTTATAGCTGCAAATGGGTGGGACAACTCCATATTAAACCTTACAGATTAAGAATGGGATATCATTAAAGTTCATGTGCATGGTAGGTGGTATGTGTCAAAGTAACATCCACATGGATGGCAGGACCCAAGGTTTCCCAGCAGAACATTTCCCAAAGCATCCCACTGCCTCTGCTGGCTTGCCTTCTTCCCATATTATATCCTGGTGCCATGTGTTCCCCAGGTAAGCGACGCACCTGCACCAGGCCATCCACGTGATGTAAAAGAAAATGTGATTCATCAGACCAGGCCACCTTCTTCCACTGCTCTGTGGTCCAGTTCTGATGCTCATGTGTCCACCTTCAGAGATTGACAGGGGTCAGCATGGGCACCCTGACTAGTCTGCGGCTGTGCAGCCCCATACGCAACAAACTGCGATACACTGTGTATTCTGACACCTTTCTATCAGAACCAGCATTAACTTCTTGAGCAATTTAAGCTACAGTAGCTCGTCTGTTTGATCGGACCACACGGGCCAGTCTTCACTCCCCATGTGCATCAATGAGCCTTGGCCGCCCATGACCCTGTCGCCGGTTCACCACTGTTCCTTCCTTGGAGCACTTTTGATAGATACTGACCACTGCAGACCGGGAACACTCCACAAGAGCTGCAGTTTTGGAGATGCTCTGACCCAGTCATTAGCCATCACAATTTGGCCCTTGTCAAACTCGCTCAAATCCTTACGCTTGCCCATTTTTCCTGCTTCTAACACATCAACGTTGAGGACAAAATGTTCACTTGCTGCCTAATATATCCCACCCACTAACAGGTGCCGTGATGAAGAGATAATCAGTGTTATTCACTTCACCTGTCAGTGGTCACCTGATCGGTGTATATAATAGCATAATATTAAGCAATAATATCATAGCATTATCTGTTTAAAAGTTGTGATGTCATATGGGCAAATATATTTATATATGCCTGCCTCCAGAGCAAGACAGCGACTAATACTTTTACATCATCACACGGTAAGCCCTGCCCATTGTCGTTCAGTCTCTTTAACGGCTGATACTTGCCTACACCGAATGTGAGCGTTGCATCAAAAGCAAATAGAGCCCATTATAATCACTGACACTGTCTACATTTGATAAAGTATACAGATGCTTGTTCACTTTCTGACATATTCCACTCACGCGAGTCTGTCGACAACAGGACAAATGGAAAAGTAAAATTGGAAGCGTAATGTTCACTTTACCGCGCCCTGTTTAAACAGCTAATTTATTCATTTCTGTAGAAACATCAGAATGATACCAGCATCAGGAACAATTGGATGGTTTATTTTTAATGGCGTCCTGGATCGCAACAGAGGATTAAATATTTGTTCAGAAAATTTGACAGCAGATTTTGTAAACGAGGCAGTGTAATGGAGAGTTCGCAAAGACATTTATTGACAGATGAAGCAGTCAGCTATCTTACAGCAGATGCATCAAAAACAGTAAGTAAACAAATTCATAATGCTTTGTCTGTAAATGGCAGTTTTATATGGATAATGTTTTCAAAACCCTTAATCACGTTCAATAGCAAGTGGGTGTTGATACTGTTTCCTATGCAGGGACGTTAGCCAATCATAACAGTGGCCGTTTACTGACAAGCCTTAAAGGTCCCGTTCTTCGTGTTCTTTTGAAGCTTTGATTGTGTTTACAGTGTGCAATATAACATGTTCATGTTTCGCGTGTAAAAAAAAACTGTATTTTTAACACAATTTACTTATCTGTGTACCGCTGTTTTCACTGTCCTAAAAACGGCTGATTACTTCCTTGTTCTATGAAGTCCCTCCTTCAGAAATACGTAACGAGTTCTGATTGTGCCAGCGGTTCCCGTGTTGTGATTTGACCGCATCTTAGCAAACGTGGCACGGTTCCTGTGTTGTGATTCGACAGCAGCTTAGCGCACGTGGAAAGGTCACGCCTCTTAACGGGAGATGTATGCGCTTAATGATCTCTACAGCGTCCCTGGGAAAGCCAAACAAAGGTGATTTGACTCCGGGATGAAAATAACAGGGTCTCGACGACATGGCGACAAACACACTCAAACGCAACACTTCCTTTTCTCCACGCGACACGTCCTCTTCTCCACGTGGGACAGCAACAAGACCACGCCCCCTTTTTTCGCGTATTCTTGTGGGCGGAGGTTAGTCTGTTCTACTGACGTCATTTATGAAGGAAGTACCAGGATGTACCTTTAAAGGAGCCGCCCCTTAGAAACAGTGTCAGAATGAGGGCTGAAAATAATAGTTTTTCCATACACACACACACACACACGTTTGTTTGTTGAAAGAAAAAAAAAAGCTTTTACCATTTATAAGTGAATATTTACCAAACAAAAGAATCAATGTCATGACTATTTTAAAGTCAGTATGCATCAGAATTTTGACAGTCTTTTCTTTTTGATATATATATATATATATATATATATATATAATCTATTATAAATGAATAATTAATACTGCAATATTCTAGAATTGAGGTTTGAGTTTATGGTGACTTTAGCTAAAACTAAAGCTAAGACCATAAAAAAACAAAAACATTTTTCACGAAATAAAATGAACGTCAACTGAAATAAAATATAAAAAACATAACTTGATGTACTAAAACACCAAACATAATAATAAAAAAACCTATATAGGCATATTTTACAAAAGCAATACCCAATAAAAATTACTAAAACTTGAAAATGGAAAATATTAAAGAATATTATAATGGTATCTCGATAGTAAAATAACATTGAAAAGGACATTCACAGAGGCCGTGTTCATTCAGTTGTACCGGAAGTCTAATTGTATTTGCTCATTATGGAAGCTCAGCAGACACTTTAAGACGTCTGTCCACTGTTTGTCGTCATGCTGTCACTAGAGGTTATAGAGGTCCAAACTAACAGGATTGACTTTGGACTTGGCATCCTGACCACCTGTTGAAATATGTCCGCTTTGTCCTCTCAGAGCTCCTGGCGCTCCGTCTGGCAGGAGTGGACATCGCATGGTCCTGAGCAAACGACAACTGCTTGTGTTTGGAGGTTTCCATGAGAGCACCAGGTACAGGCAGATGCATAGGCCCCCAGCTTCAACTTCTCATTATTAAAATCAGTATTGTAAGGACAAACTTTTTGTTGTACCCTAAAGTGGGAATGTGATTCCAGAATGAGCTACAGGTTCCAGAAAATGTGTATAAGAATAAGAATTAATATATTCAGTGAATGTATTGATTTATCAGATGAGATGACCTTGGAATACTGCAAATTTATTTAACAAATAACATAAATTATTATGATTATAGTATGTTAATTTAAATATGGGATTTAATTAAATTAAATAATTAATTACATTTGTGATGCATATGTTCTCCGCTCTACAGGGATTATATATATTACAATGATATTCATGCATTTAACCTGGACACATTCACGTGGAGCCGTCTCCAGCCCACAGGAACTGGCCCCTGTCCACGTTCAGCCTGTCAAATGACCCCCACTCCAGATGGCAACGGCGTCATCATCTATGGCGGATACTCCAAATCTGTATGTGTTTTGATTATTACGGTGATTTTTATTTATTATGCACACTGCAATTGATTACTCAGATTTTACACTTAAAAGGGTTCTTCACTGCTGGCAAATGGGCTTTCAATAAAACTAGGCTGCATATACAGTAGAAAGGCAAGACATTTTTTTTACGTATACTACCGACATTGTAGCATTACAAGGCCGGTTGAAAATCTGAGCTGAGGTTTTAAATATATGGAATATTTCATGTTGTTTTTGCCATGGGTTAATGTTAATCTCATGTCCAGAAGAATGTGTAAATTAATACTTTTATTCACATATACACATTAAATTGATAAACAAGGACAGTCCAGGCATTTATAATGTTACAAAAGATTTCTATTCCAAATTAATGAAATTTTGACACTGAAGACTGGAGTAATGATGCTCAAAAATTCAGCTTTGATCACATAATATATATTAAAATAGACTACAGTTCTTTTAAATGGTAATATTCTGAAATGTTTCAATTCTTATTGTATTTCTGATCAAATAAGTGCAGCCTTGGTAAGCATAAGAGACTTCTTTTAATCAAAAGTTTTTTTGGCATGATATGGAAAGTTGAACAGGAAAATGGCAGCAATAGCAAAATGATAACTGACTTTATTGTTCCATAAATAATTGAATATGGGTAAACGAAGAACATATTTTCAGGAAAGTAGTTTGTAAAGTACAGTATGAATACTATATACTTTCTACTATCATGGTACTACTATAGTATATATACTGTGGGATTACCAAGTTTTTTGTACATGTAATTACATGGTCGCACTATGTCCAATAAATCATAGTAGTAGTTGCTAAGCAACTTGGCACATTATTATAGATTCCTATTGATGTCCGGTCACATGAGCTATTTTACAGTGCCTTAACTTATGCAGCCAAATATTGCAAAATTATGCAACAAAATATGAATATGACAATTCAACTGAAGACGGTTCATTTTAAGGGCTTAAAATTGTGGTATTCAACACCTCCATTTATGAACACAACTTTTTCAGGTTAATTAATTTAAAAGTATATTTTTGCCTTATTTGCCCATCGTTAGGTAAGCTGGGTTATGTTTAGCCTCATTTTGCATGAGCATGTTGATTTGCAGTTGCAATGTTCACGCAAAATGAGGCTGCTCTACACAGAGAGCAAGGTATTGTGTCATTTCATAGAGCTTGTCCTTGAGTAAACCCACGAGAGTAAACAGACATAGGTGGTAATGGCTGCTTTTCTCTTCCAGAGAGCGAAGAAGGATGTGGATAAAGGAACCATCCATTCTGACATGTTCCTGCTGAGGAGGGAAGGCAAAGAGGAGCAAGGTACCATCATTAGAGCCTCCAGTGATGGCTTGTTTAACGTGGGCTGCTTTTCTCTCCATTTCTGGTTTTGAAGATACACTTTTACATTTTTTGATAAATTAGCATGTGATTTTTGACCCCCTGTCCTGTAGAAAAGTGGACATGGACGCGAGTGAACCCTGCAGGAGTGAAGCCCCATCCTCGTTCTGGCTTCTCGCTGGCTGTGGGCCCCGGGGGCCGAGCGCTCCTCTTCGGTGGCGTCTGCGATGAGGAAGACGAGGAGTCTTTGGAAGGAGACTTCTTCAATGACCTTTACTTTTATGATATCAACAAAAACCGGTGGTTTCCTGCACAGCTAAAGGTTGGTGTGACGTTTTGCTTTAATAAAGCCCCTAAATAGAGACATTAGTATTTTTTTTTTTTCTTGGCAGGGCAACAAGTCAGAGAAGAAGAAAAGGCGCCGTGGGACGAAGGGAGAACAGACGGATGAAACCGAAGAGGACAAAGAGAAAGCACAGGGTCCCACTGAGATTGTTAAAGAGATTGTTGCAGAGGATGGAACGGTTATGACCATCAAGGAAGTGATTCCAGCCGCACGGGCAGAGGAGGACATTGAGGAGGAGGAGGAGGAGGAGGATGATGAAGAGGTTGAGGCGGCTGCAATGGCTTCCCTGGTGGAGCCCTGTCCTCGCTCTAGTGCCATGGCAACAGTAAAGCACGGCAAGTTGTACTTGTATGGCGGAATGTTTGAGGTGGGAGACCGACAATTCACCCTCAGTGATCTCTACAGCCTGGACCTGCATAAGATGGACCAGTGGGACGTTCTAGTGGAAATGGATCCCAGTAAGTGGAAAGACAGCCCAGAATTCCCTTCCCTTAGCTTCAGCAGGAAAATATTAAGGCTCTGTCTGTCCGTCCATGTGTTGAAAATAGAGATGAAACCGATTGAAAATAGTTTTGTATATTTCTAGGTTTTTCCTATTTTCTTCTTTTTATATCCACACTTTTCAGAGAATGATACAAATTCTCATAGACTGCTGTTCATACTATTAACGTCACATAAATGTTGAATGCCAACAGTATTTTGATATTTCCACACTCAAGCACTGAATTCTTATTTTAGAGACGCAGGAGTGGCTGGAAGAATCAGAAGAAGAAGAAGAAGAAGAAGAAGAGGAGGAGGCGGCAAAGGGAGGTGATGATGAGGAAGATGATGAGGAAGAGGAGACATCTGAAGAGGAGGGTGAAGAAGGTATGTATTTTGCCACTGTCCTCTTAATTTTGAAGTTCATACACATTTATGACAGGGAAAAGTATTTTGATAGTCCGTTTTCTTTCAAACTGATCAAAATAATCAGTTTCATACCTGTTTAAGCAATTCAAAGCCCATCCCTGTGGGCGGGCATATGCATTTTCCTTAATGATCAAGGCCCTGATTGATTTGGGTCAGGTCCATGAGGTAGACATGACCAAGGGTTTGGCTGCCAAGACCCAGGTCAACATCCACTGATCCTCTTTGACAACCAGAGCTGTGTGTTTTGCTTTGGGGTCCTTCTCGCTTAAATTCATTATTGTTAGATGCCTGTTTCGCTTGTCAGTTGTAATAACGTCACTGATTGTTAGCTTTTGTTTGTCTCGTGGTAGGGTAGCATGCTAAACAAAGAGACTTTGTTACCTCCTCATCCTTATCAGAGGTGTTCAAAGTATCTCCATTTCAGTACTTCAGGTCCCAGATTTTACATTGAACATCAAGTGGCAATACCGAAGTTGTTTAGGAGAATATAAAGGTATATTTTAGGGAGGAAGCGGAAGCAGTAATCTGGACAGGTGTTGACATTTTCTCTGTATTTCTCTTTTAGATGCGGACCATCCTCCAGTAAAGCCTGGAGAAGCGCTTGCGGATTATCAAATGCGGACTGAGAAGTACTGGCTGGGTCTGGCCAGAGCAAACATGGGTCCTGATGCCAAAGAGAAGAAAGTTCAAAAGGTCAGCCATGCCATGGCCAAGGTGTTCTTTGAGGATCAGGAATGAGATTAAACGTGTGTGTGTGTGTGTGTGTGTGTGTGTGTGTGTGTGTGTGTGTGTGTGTGTGTGTGTGTGTGTGTGTGTGTGTGTGTGTGTGTGTGTGTGTGTGTGTGTGTGTGTGTGTGTGTGTGTGTGTGTGTGTGTGTGTGTGTGTGTGTGTGTGCGTGCGCGCGCGCTTGGATAATTAAAGGTTTGTTTGTGAGAAGGAGAATGTATACGTGTTATGTGTGTGTGAGAAATTGAACAAAAGAAAATGAATGGATGTTTTTTACATTTAAACGCAGCTAAAGCATGTTCTTCTGACTTTAAATCACAACCTATTTTCCCCCACCATTTTGTCCTTGTATTTTTTAGTACTATTTCTCCATCAAAGTAATTCTATTATTTGTTTAGGATGGTTTTTCCCCTGCTTTCTATGACCCTTTCTGAACAGATTTGGAAGCTATTTTTGGGTCGTGGCCACTGCTGTAAATCATATAAATTTTGATCAAAATATGTTATTATTTTGTTTATTTTTTTAACTAATTTTGACAGTTTATTTTTAATTCAGAAGGAATTGTCAAATTAAAGGCAAAAATATACATAAATTGGCACCCTCAACATAATTGTGTTTGTTAAAAGTAATCCTGCAATATAGTTAGTGATTTGAACCAGAGAAATTGTAAAGATTATTTATAATCTTTCTTTCCTGTCCTGTTTTAAATATTAAAGAGAACAAAAACCTTTAAACTTGGTTAAGTGCCATTATTCCTGACTAGCGATGACAATTCTGTTATTAATTGTCAAAAAAGGAGTTATAAAAGTGAATATTTCAAGAAAAAAATACTGACATATGTGATATGAACAAATTGAATCAGAGATATTAACGTCTACTAAAGGAAAGCTTGGTGAATGTCACTCTCTTTGAAAAACTTTTACCTCAACTTTTTACTCCTTATCATCAGTAGTTTGACTAGAAAACCTTTTCTTTGTCTTATTATTGTTGTAAAAATAAAAATTGAGGGCTCTAATCAAAAAATAGGAATGACGAAGAAGAAAAATCGAAATAAATCTACTGTCATAAGGATAAAAGCAGACCACGAGCGATCATCGCAAAATTCGAACACTATAAACACAAAGAACTGGTTCAGAGGCAAGGCAAACAACTCAAAGGCACAAACTATGGACTCAATGAACAATATCCAAAGGACATTCTCGAACGCCGGAAACAACTCTTCCCAATCCGAAAACAGAAAATAAATGAAGGAAAAAAGGCAGTCATTACAGTGGATAAATTATATATAGATGGACAACTATATCGCGATAAGGATATTACTCCCTGGCTTTTCTGAACACTTCACCTCCATTCTTGAGTCAATAACTGTCGTCGTTAATCATAAACTGAACTAAATACACTCAATACTTCTTTCGTTAATCTATTAGATGTGGTCCTACTTTTGCACCTAAGTCTCGTGTCCCCCTTCCCATGTTCCACCATATGTCGATATTTAATGTTTTCTGTTTTGTTATGTCTGTTCTGCTATGTATATTCTGTCAGTTGTGTTTCTGTATTTTTGTTAGTCTGCCAACAACATTGCATTATTATTATGCACACACACACATACACTACTATACCCTCTCGAATATATACACTCACATGTACACATATACAGTACTAACAGGCCCACACATTAATATACATATATGTCTATTTTTGCACTAAAACATGTCATCTATCACTTTTGTAACCTGGAACGTTCGTGGATTTGGTTCTCAGACAAAGAAGGTCAAAGTTTTTAATCATTTAAATAAACTACAAGCTGACATATGTCTCCTGCAAGAAACACATCTATCAGAATCAGATTATAACAAAATTAAATCATCAAGTTACAATCATTTATTCTCGGCTCACTACAACACAAAACAAAGAGGAGTATGCATTCTAATAAATAAAAAAATCTCTTTTGTTCATAATACCACCATTACAGACCCTGAAGGACGTTTCATTATCATAAACATCTCAATTAATAATAGCCCAGTCACAATTGGCAATTTATATGGCCCAAACACAGATGACCCATCCTTTTTCCAGGCCTTTTTTTCTTCAATTTCAAATTTCTCTAATTGTCCAGTTATAATTGCAGGTGATTTCAATACAGTTCTAGATCCAACAATAGATAGATGTAATAGTTTGGGCAATATACGCATTTGGAAATCTGCAGAGACCATAAAACAGTTCATGAGTGATTTTGGTCTTGGCGATAGTTGGCGTCTACAGCATCCTAACAGTAAAGAATACTCATTTTTCTCCCCAGTACACCACTCATATTCCCGCATTGACTTCTTTCTTACCAGTAATTCTATCATATCAAATATTTCTGAATCAAAGATCCATCCAATAGTCATTAGTGATCATGCCCCGGTAACATTAAAGTGGAACACAACTAGTCAACATAAACCCATTACCAGATGGCGATTTAACACATCTCTTCTGAAAGATCATGATTTTGAGAGTTATTTGAAAGGAGAGTGGGCATGCTTTCTAGAGATGAATGACTCCCCGGAAGTTTCTCCATCTCTTCTTTGGGAAACAGGGAAAGCCGTACTAAGAGGAAAAATTATTTCATTCTCCGTTTACAAAAAAAGGAAAGAAAAGGATCAACGAATAGAATTGGAACAAAAAATTAAACAACTAGAAGACATTAATATAAATAACCCAACAGAAGAAACACAGGATTCATTAAGAAAATATAAACTCAAATTGAACGAATTAATCAATAAACATACACAATTCCTAATTCAGAGGCTAAGACAAGAAAACTACCATCATAATAACAAATCTGGTAAATATTTGGCAAATCAGATCAAACAAAATAAAGAAAAAGCTACAATACCAGTGATTAGAGACACAGCAGGGAAATCCACCAACTCACCAGAAGAAATTAATAAAATCTTTAAAAATTTTTACAGTAAATTATATTCCTCCGATAAAGACCCAGATCAGAAAGATATTGACTCATTTCTCAACAATATCAACCTACCTCAACTCAGTAAACATCAAATAAATAATCTTGAATCTCCCTTATCAGAACTTGAACTTTTTAATGCCCTCAAACTCATGCCAAACAATAAAGCACCAGGCCCTGATGGATTTCCTGCCGAGTTCTACAAACACTTTTGGTCCATTTTATTGCCACTCTTCATCCGTATGATTACTGAATCAAAACAAAAATCAAAACTCCCAGATAGTATGAACACAGCAACAATTTCACTACTTCTTAAACCAAATAAAGACCCAACATTACCAGCAAGTTATCGTCCGATTTCCCTAATCAATGTAGACATTAAAATCATAGCCAAAGCACTAGCGCATAGAATAGAAAAAGTCACACCATTTATAATCCATCCAGATCAAACCGGTTTCATCAAAGGCAGACTTTCATCCAACAACACACGCAGACTTTTTAACTTAATGCATTATTCATCAACTCAAAAAACCAAAACCATCATAGTTACTCTCGATGCAGAAAAAGCTTTTGATCGGGTCAATTGGAAATTCCTGTTTTCCACATTAGGGAGATTTGGTTTTGGGGAGTCATTCATCAATTGGATCAAAATTCTGTATACATCACCTTCAGCTACTGTCATCACCAATGGATTAACATCACAAATCTTCACACTGCAACGGGGGACTAGACAAGGATGCCCACTCTCCCCTTCATTATTTACCATTTTCATTGAGCCATTAGCAGCAGCTATCCGTCAAAACAGCTACATTAAAGGAATTCAGACACTAAACATGCACCACAAAATTAGTCTTTACGCTGATGATATATTACTATATTTACAAGATCCCCCATCATCATTACAAGAAACAATTAAACTTATTGATTCATTCTCGAATATCTCTGAATACTCAATCAACTGGAGTAAATCTGCCATACTCTCATTACATTCCAACAGCTTGGATGTGACATCCCAGTCACCACCTATTCCTTTGTGCACCAACTATATCACATACTTAGGTATTAATGTTTCCCCCAGGCTGTCAGAGCTGATTGGACTCAACTTTACTCCATTACTGAAAACAATAAACGATGACCTTCATCGCTGGATGAATTTACCACTATCCATTATGGGCAGAATATCAGTAATTAAGATGACTATACTCCCTAAATTAAACTATTTATTTACAATGACTCCAGCACTACCCACCCTCACCTGGTTTAAATCACTAGATTCAATCGTCACTAAATTCTATTGGAAAAATAAGACACCAAGAATTAAATTAACTACACTTCAGAAACCAAAAACACAAGGAGGACTGGAAGCACCACATTTCTACCACTACTGTTTGGCCAATCAGCTCCAAAATATTTACAAATGGATTCATCCTTACCCATCAGAACGCACATGGATGGATGTTGAACAGTCAATTTGTAAAGATATTAACATTTCAGACTTACCTTTCTATAATCAGACAATCAAAAAGCATCACTGTTTTAAAACTCCAACAATAGCCGCAGCTCTGACAGCCTGGTGGAAGTTTCATCAAATCACAAACACCCCTCTTGCACCATCAAAATACACCCCGATTTGGAATAACCCAGATTTTATAGTTAACAAGAAGCCACTCAACTTACGCACATGGGTAGATAAGGGCATCACACAACTTCAACACATCCTCCTTAATAACAACTTGGCACCATTTTCCCACTTGGTCCAGAAATACGGCATTGGGAGTAATTGCTTTTTGGAATATTTACAAATCAAATCATCTATTCAAGCAAAAATCGACACTCAGACAATTAATCTAGACATTCCTCCTCCAATCTCAGAGCTAATTAATATGACCTCCCCCCAAAAAAAACTACTCTCCAAAATATATAAAATAATATCCAAATCAGACAACACATTAAGCCTGCCCAATGCTAAATGGGAATCAGACTTATCCATTGCTCCCAATGTCGCTTTCTGGACACAAATCTGTAAAAATATCTACTTCATGACAAAAAACGCCAATTTACAACTTATACAGTATAAAGTACTTCATAGAGTCCACCTAACTGGACATAAATTATTTAAAATGGGTTTTACCTCAGAAACATGCTCACATTGCACACAAAACACTCCGGACACCTATTTACACGCTATTTGGCATTGCACCTCAGTTAAAAAATTCTGGGAAAAAGTCACTGACTCACTATCCAACCTTGTGGGCTGTCACATCCCGCTGTCTCCTTCTCTCTGTATATTAGGTGACATATCCATAATCAATTTAAACAGTACAAACAGTCAGTTACTCCTAGTGGCTTTAACTATCGCCAAGAAAACTATCCTCATGAACTGGAAATCAAGGAACTCCATACACATTTCAACTTGGAAAAATTTACTAATAGAGTACATCTCCATGGAAAACTTGACTACCTCCACTCAAAATAATACTACAGAATTACACCCTTCTTGGTCATATCTCTTTAACTTCCAACAGTCATGAATCCACTGACCTTCTTTGTCTGAAGCCATCCTCAATGATATACCATCAATAATCAAACATGATTGAGGGGAGGGGGGTCAGGAAGAGGTAGCAACACAGACTAATATAAATAAAATGCCTATAAAATTATATTTAAATTTCTCTTTCGATTTTTCGCTGCTTCCGGACCCTGGTTGGTTATGGTATACTGGTCCCGGCCATGTGCAGTTCTGATTAGTTGTGGGTGGGTGTGATGTGGGGCGGGGGGGCTTGGGTTTTCACCCTCCAGCCTGTACTTCTGCCTGGGATTTCTTGTCTCTGGCACACCACTTGTCTCGCTGTTTTAATGCTTCACATATTAGATGAGGTGCACACACACATTCATTTGGAACATAAAACAAGGTTTAAAGCAAAGAAGAAAAAAAAAAAAAAAAAAAAAAAGTACACATATAGGGTAAGTGAGGCGTGGGTATGGCGGCCTGGGCTTTGCACCGGGCTGGTTCCATGTTACACGCCTTTTTTTTTTTAATGCATTATACACTAGTCGACATAAACATATTATGAGTATAACAATAAAAGTAGCCATAAAAAAATAAATAAAATAAAATAAAATACAAAGACAGGGTAAGCGTGGCATGTGTGTGATGGCTGGGGATGGGTATGGTTTTTGGGACCCTGGGCCCCGCTGCACCTCACCTTGATAGCCCGTTGCAATAAGATGCTGGCGGGGGTCTATCGTGTGCCATGGCCATGAGGGGTATCAGAGGCAGCTTTATAACACCTTACTATTAATGGCTGTATCAATATTACCGTTATTAATAATATTACTATTATTATTATCATTACTATTACAACCTCTACTATTATCACTACTATTAATGGCTGTATCAATATTACCATTATTATTATTATTATTATTATTTTTTTTTTTTTTTTAAATTTTTTTTTATTTACTCTTCCTGATCCTTTAATCCCCCCCTCATTCCGGATGAAATAAGTATATTTGTTCATATGTTTATCATCACTACTACTACTGCTAATACTATTATTTATCATTTCTTATTAATTTGATTCATCATTATTATTATTGTTGTCACCTTCCTCATACCCCATTTTCCTTTTTTGTTTGTTTTTTGGATACCATTACTATCTTCATCATCATTATTCTTGTCATTTAAAATTAGTATTATTTATTGTATTTTGTTAATTTTCTTTTCTTTTTCTGGTTATGTCTGTTGTACTTTCCTACATGCTCCTTTGTTCATATATTTTTTCATCCCCACACCCAATTACACTTACAGTTGCACACACACGAACACACACACACACACACACACACACACACACACACACAGACACACACACACACACACACGCATATATATCCAAATCGTACTGACCATAATGTATGTTTTGTTGGTCTATGTAATGTTCATCTAATTTCTCATTTGTAAATATTGTACTTGTCTGTTTGCATAATAAAAAAAAAAAAAAAAAAAAAAAAAAAAGGATAAAAGCAGTGTTGTTATTAATGTACTACCAGAATGTATTCATGTTTTAAATTTGCTTTTATTTTTATATTTTCAGTTTTCATTTTAATTCTAATGTTTTAGTTTGTTTCATTCTTATAATTTGTTATATATATATATATATATATATACACACAGTGAGGAAAATAAGTATTTGAACACCCTGCTATGTTGCAAGTTCTCCCACTTAGAAATCATGGAGGGGTCTAAAATTGTCATCGTAGGTGCATGTCCACTGTGAGAGACATAATCTAAAAAAAAAAAAATCCTGAAATCACAATGTATGCTTTTTTTTACTATTTATTTGTATGATACAACTGCAAATAAGTATTTGAACACCTGAGAAAATCAATGTTAATATTTGGTACAGTAGCCTTTGTTTGCAATTACAGAGGTCAAACGTTTCCTGTAGTTTTTCACCAGGTTTGCACACACTGCAGGAGGGATTTTGGCCCACTTCTCCACACAGATCTTCTCTAGATCAGTCAGGTTTCTGGCCTGTCGCTGTGAAACACGGAGTTTGAGCTCCCTCCAAAGATTCTCTATTTGGTTTAGGTCTGGAGACTGGCTAGGCCACGCCAGAACCTTTATATGCTTCTTACAGAGCCACTCCTTGGTTATCCTGGCTGTGTGCTTCGGGTCATTGTCATGTTGGAAGACCCAGCCTCGACCCATCTTCAATGCTCTAACTGAGGGAAGGAGGTTCTTCCCCAAAATCTCGCAATACATGGCCCCGGTCATCCTCTCCTTAATACAGTGCAGTCGCCCTGTCCCATGTGCAGAAAAACACCCCCAAAGCATGATGCTAGCCAACGCTCAAGGACACGCCCAGCCGCCTTCATCTTTCGCAGTTCGCCGGTGTACCAGGGTGCTGAGCCTGAAAATGTGACTGACCTCTTTGGACAGCTCTTTGGTCTTGGCCATGTAAGTAGTTGGATTCTTACTGATTGTATGGGGTGGACAGGTGTCTTTATGCAGCTAAAGACCTCAAACAGGTGCATCTAATTTAGGATAATAAATGGAGTGGAGGTAGACATTTTAAAGGCAGACTAACAGGTCTTTGAGGGTCAGAATTCTATCTGATAGA
Source organism: Romanogobio albipinnatus (assembly GCA_023566225.1). Taxonomy (NCBI): domain Eukaryota; kingdom Metazoa; phylum Chordata; class Actinopteri; order Cypriniformes; family Gobionidae; genus Romanogobio; species Romanogobio albipinnatus. The sequence continues at coordinate 25,849,873 of CM042262.1, read as the reverse complement.
CAGGTGTTCAAATACTTATTTGCACCTACAATGACAATTTCAGACCCCTCCATGATTTCAAAGTGGGAGAACTTGCAAAATAGCTGGGTGTTCAAATACTTATTTTCCTCACTGTATATATATGGGTACCCTGCGGCTATGTAGCCCCATACGCAACAAACTGCGATGTCACTATTCTGTCACCTTTCAGAACCAGCATTAACTTCTTGAGCAGTTTGAGCTACAGCAGCTCGCCTGTTTGATCGGACCACATGGGAAAGCCTTTGCTCCCCACGTGCATCAATGAGCCTTGGCCGCCCATGACCCTGTCGCCGGTTTACCACTGTTCCTTCCTGTCTATCATTACCACTGTTCCTTCCTTGGAGCACTTTTGATAGATACTGACCACTGCAGACCGGGAACACCCCACACAAGCTGCAGTTTTGGAGATGCTCTGACCCAGTCGTCTAGCCATCACAATTTTATCCTTTTCAAACTCGCTCAAATCCTTACGCTTGCCCATTTTTCCTGCTTCTAACACATCAACTTTGAGGACAAAATGTTCACTTGCTGCCTAATATATCCCACCCACTAACAGGTGCATAATGTTATGCCTTGTCTGTGTATATTGTATGAATATGGGTAGTATGAACCAACCAGCGTCACTTGTGTCGCTTCACTTCCATTCATAAATCCCCTCCTGTGGCCTCACGGGATAGTAAAGAGTCAATCGAATGAGCACTTCAGAACCTCTCGTTACGTCCGAAATGGAAGGCTTTCCTACTATATAGTATGCAGAAAATAGTACGCTAACAGAGAAGTATGTCCAAATTCATAATATTTGAAAAACAGTAGGTGAAATGTCCCTGGATGTCCTACTACTTCCGCAGAGATTCTGAAGTGCGTATTTGATGGACACATTAGTATCCCATGAGGCTGCAGGAGAGAATTAATTAATGGAACTGACGCTGGTCGGTCACATGATAATGGTAACATGGCGGATGTAGTACATCCGGATTACATTCATACTACAACAATTACATACATTCTTTAACTGCGAAGTAAGTTCAAATTTAAATGTAGTACCTACTCAGACAGTATACGATTTTGACACAACGTCAGTGGAAATAGTAGGTCATTCGGGGACTTTTCGTCTACTGTTTTTCGGTCCTTGACTCGTTGGCCAATGAAAGCGGCTATGGAGTCCAGACCTTTTGGAAGTCTGAAGGTCTGGTTATGCGAGAATATAACCACACTAACATGCTGACATTTTAACATATGACCGCCCACATTTACACTTGTTAAGTATTTAGCAAGTTTCTGTGTACAACGTGAACTATGCCGGTATTCGGAAGTCAGCCAATCATATCAATCATTTTACTGAAAGACGTCTTAAAAGTACAGCTGTTTACTTCTAAGTGTCAGAAAGAGGGTGCAAAATGCTCATGTAATGCTAAATTGTCTGTTTTTGGCGCAAAACTAAGACTAACATGATAAATAGATAAAGGTTGAAAAATGAAAGGATACGAAAGTGTACAGCATTTCTCTTTAACATATTGGAAATAAGCATATCTTTCCTCAGTGATCCTGCATGTTGTACACTTAAATAGAAAATAGAAGCAGAAAAATCACTCATGGCAGGCCTTGTGTCCTGTCCTTCTGCACCAGTTGTTTTTTATGGAAAGCGCACGACAGAAACAAAAAAACAACAGGAGGCTGGGATTGGAAGGGGATGAGGGACAGAGGTCAAAAGGTGTTGGGGTGAGACGTATGACTGGAAGTCTGGAGGCAGAGAGGCACACACACAGAATTAGAAAAATCTCTCACTGAAAGTCACAATTCCACCCCCACAATGGTGGTCAGGTGACTGGAAGAACGATTCAAGCAGTCATGTGCTTGGCAACACAGACTTTTATTTGTCCTTTATGGTAGAAAGATTTGAAAGGGACAGTGCACCATATCTACTATCAAAGGCCGAGGCCAAGATTTTAATGTGTAGTATGACGTAGTATGTTTCTATTCACTAAAATTGCTTGTATTAACTTTTTTTTTTTTAGGATAGCCTGTTTTTGTGATCTAATTTTTCACATGGAATTCACTTTGTAAGGCCTACTTCTTTACTGTGTGTAAAGAAAACTGCAATGACATTTCATAAAGGTTCTCTTGCACATACATGGTACTGATTAGTAATAAATAAGAGTGTCTGTCTGATAAGGATATCTCCTCTGCTTGTGTGTGTCAACAGTGCAAGAGGATATTTCTCACAGATTCAGATCATTTTAATTTCCTTTGGTCTCCTGGACTACATAACACTGCAACATATGCCCCGTGACTGTTTGTTAGGTCAATACATAACGCATGTGACTAGCATTTGTTAACCACATATTATTATGGAACCTTTGTAACAACGAGAGGTGTACAAACCAAAGGTTTTCCACAAGTCATGCATTCTAATTAGTGTCACAGTTATGAGGAGGATGGGAGGCCCATAGGAGGGATCCCATGGTAAACGAATGTAAACCTGATCAGTTCACTCTGTTAACACATTCCACATTGTTCAGGGGAATGTAGAGGGTAAATCCGTCTCATCCGTCCTTCGGATGAGACGTTAAACCGAGGTCCTGACTCTCTGTGGTCATTAAAAATCCCAGGATGTCCTTCGATTAAAAAGTAGGGGTGTAACCCCGGCATCCTGGACTCTGCTTAAAAATTACTGCACATTGTGCGCCTCAGCATGCGCTGACCCCGCTCTGTGATTTTAACATGGCCAACCACTTTGTGGCTGATTTGTTGTTGTTCCCAATTGCTTCCACTTTGTTATAATACCACTAACAGTTGACCGTGGAATATTTAGTAGTGAGGAAATTTCACAAATGGATTTATTGCTCAGGTGTAAACCTATCACGGTATCACGCTTGAATTAATTCCTGAGAGCGACCCATTCTTTCACAAATGTTTCTAGAAGCGTCTGCATGCCTAAGTGCTAGATATTATACACTTGTGGCCATGGAAGTGATTGGAACACCTGAATTCAATAATTTGGAGGGGTGTACCAATACTTTTGGCAGTATATCCATATATACACCTATCAGGCATTACATGAATGGTGAAGTGAATAACACTGATTATTTCTTCATCACGGCACCTGTTAGTGGGTGGAATATATTAGGCAGCAAGTGAACATTTTGTCCTCAAAGTTGATGTGTTAGAAACAGAAAAAAATGGGCAAGTGTAAGGATTTGAGCGGATTTGACAAGGGCCAAATTGTGATGGCTAGATGACTGGGTCAGAGCATCTCCAAAACTGCAGCTCTTGTGGGATGTTCCAGGTCTGCAGTGGTCAGTATCTATCAAAAGTGCTCCAAGGAAGTAACAGTGGTAAACCGGCGGCAGGGTCATGGACTCATGGGCAGCCAAGGCTCATTGATGCACATGGGGAGTGAAGGCTGGTCCGTGTGGTCCGATCAAACAGACGAGCTACTGAAGCTCAAATTGCTCAAGAAGTTAATGCTGGTTCTGATAGAAAGGTGTCAGAAAGGTGGCAGTGCATCACAGTTTGTTGCGTATGGGGCTGCATAGCCGCAGACCAGTCAGGATGCCCATGTTGACACCTGTCCACCGCCTAAAGCACCAACAGTGGGCACGTGAGCATCAGAACTGGACCACGGAGCAGTGGAAGAAGGTGGCCTGGTCTGATGAATCATGTTTTCTTTTACATCACATGGATGGCCGGATGCACTTACCTGGGGAACACATGGCACCAGGATGCACTACGGGAAAAAGGCAAGCCGACAGAGGCAGTGTGATGCTTTGGGCAATGTTCTTCTGGGAAACCTTGGGTAGTTTGAGGTGTTGACTTGACCTGGTAATTCCACAGATCTCAAACCAATCTTGGTGCCAGATACCACAGCACACCTTCAGGCGTCTAGTGGAGTCCATGCCTCGACGGGTCAGGGCTGTTTTGGCAGCAAAAGGTGGACCAACAAAATATTAGGAAGGTGATAATGTTATGCCGCATCATATATAGAGTGTACTTTTTTAAAGGTTGTGAAGTAAATTCTAATTCAAATGTAGTACCTACTCAGACAGTATGCGATTTCGAACAACTGTGTGGAAGTATAGCCTAGGTCATCCAGGGACTTTTCAAGAGTATGTGAACATTACTGAATTGTCTTTATGAAATAAAGTCTTGTTTCAAAAAAAGCTATAAAAAAAAAATTAGAACTTTCGGGGGTGGAACTTGGGCGCTGAACATGCTGATTGGTTGAGCTCACACAACATTTTATTTCAACCGGCATTTTTAAAAGCCTCTTTAGTAAACCAATATATAACCAGCAAAAGCAGCGCTGCTTGCATCTCCTCCACTTGTTATTGTTGCAGACAGTGTCGCACAAAAATGATTACTGTCCGTCGCTGACTGGGAGGAGTAATTCGTGCCGCGCAGTCCTACATCACCGGACTAATTTGCCTAATCTTCTCGGTACTTTAGACCCAAGGGGGTAATCCAGCCCCCGGAAACCGTACCTTCCATAGGCACGGCCATTGCTAACCAAGCCATCACCTGCTGTTAGCATCCCATTGACTCCCATTCATTTTGGCCTCACTTTGACAGTGAATATCTTTACATCTGAGGCGTTTAAAGACTCCATTCGTCCATTGTTTATTTCTAAACAAACACGACAATGTATAAAGGCTCCATTACCTTGTATCTTACACTATCGCCCCGTTGAAGCTATTTTTGTAAAATATAGGCTAACAATTGCGTCATAACCACGCGACTGTGTCGCACTGTTGAGCAAATTACCGTATAGACCCGAGGAGAAGCTCGTAGGCAATCTTTTACTGTCTATGAGGCAATCGGGGGGAAGTGGAGGCATAAACGGCGATAGAGATGTTGCAGATCCTGCTTCATTCATCAAAAGTTGCTCCTGCTCACTCTCTCTGTCTCTGCAAGTTTCGGTGATTCAGATTTCACTTTGCACAACTACTAGAAGACTTGCCACTGTCAGACAGGTTGCTCACGTCACATCTACGTCGTCAAGCTCAGTCCGAGGCTGTGCAGTACGCTCAGTCATCAGGAAGTGAGTGCTTCTATCTGACTTCAGTTAAATCCGTCTATGGGGTCGCTCTGTCCATTTCTTTTACTGTCTATGTTTAGACCGCAGTGGAAACACAGACAGCAGCAGGTCTGGGGGAAAAAAGTTCCTGGTACAAATTGTTCTGGGTAATTTCGGTGGAAATGGGGCTTATGTAATGAACTACCATGAACAAAGTGTATTTTTATACACAAAAATTATGCATAATGCATAATGTTAACGAATGGGACCTTATTGTAAAGTATCTGATAAATGATTAAGTGTGGGGTAAGTTTTCTGATGTTGCAACCGGATGGAAATTTCTACCTCAGAATGCAGATAAAGTAAAATAACATTTATTAGTCATAGAGGTTTAGTGCTTTGCTCTCGGTCAGAGCCACATCAGTCTGCCTGAGGCAAAGAAGAGGTTTGAGATCCTAAAATATATTCAAGGGCCGTCTGTTTGCTAGAAGGTTGCAAGCCAATCACAACAAAATGAATCACCTCAATGTACACAACAGAATTGGTACGATTTTAAATATGTTTTTGAGAAGTCTCTTATATGCTCACCAAGGCTGCATTTATTTGATCAAAACTACGGTACAACAGTAATATTGTGAAATATTATTACAATTTAAAATATCTGTTGTCTATTTGAATATATTTTAAAGTGTAATTTATTCCTGTAATGCAAAGCTGAATTTTCAGCATTATTACTCCAGTCTTCAGTATCACATGATCCTTCAGAAATCATTCTAATATCCTGATATGCTGCTCAAGAAACATTTATTATTAATATCAATGATGACAATTTGTATATAAATAATATTTTGTGGGAACTGTTATGTTTCTCAGGAATAATTGAAGAATAGAAGATTATACAATTTTAACTTTACTGTCTCTTTTTTCTCAATTTAATGTCCCTCATTTTTGTGTGTGTGTTGTTAATCTGAATATTTTATATGAAACAGTTTTGTTTGCCATGTTGCCTACCATACACTAAATTAATCCTTTTCGGATAAAAGGGTATTTCAGTTGTTATTGATATTGTGTGTGTGTGTTTACCTGAGAGAATTAACTCTGTTGCTTTTGTCTCTTGGCAACAGACAGATAATCAGTAATTTCTCTCTGGTTCAAAGATAAAATCATTTGTTGCCATAGTATGCAATATTTTCATTATGGTCAATTTCCGATCTCATCTCATTTCTTTATATCACAGACGTCTCTGTGGTCACGACTCTAATACAGAAGCCTTTTGTGCAGCTGATATCGGAATGGAACGGAGGGTCTGTTTTCTCTGGTACTGCAGGCTCATTCGCACATAAAGTGCACACAGAACCCCATGTTCTCCAAGATGTACATCACAGCAAACACTTAGGTGTAAAATCACACGTGTTTCCTGACACTGAGACCATACAAGTTTTGAGCAGTGCAGATGGGGGCGATAAAGGAGCAATATTAGCTCTGTTCAAAAACCAGTGTGCTGCCTACGTAGGGAGCATATTGAGGCATGCACAAAGGCTTCCAAAAAAGCTATGCTCATTATTTTGATCAAATAAAAAGGCAGCATATATCCTTAGTGTACATGGCCATCCCAAAATGCATTGCTCAGTGAAAAAAAAAACATTTTGAAAGCAGATGATTCAAGAAATGTTGTTTACAAAAATGCTCACATTTCATGTAATATCAAAAATATCACTAAAATACTTATTCGTTTTACATTTAACTAACAGGAGCTGTTCTTTGACTTCAAGCTAGGACATCTTAACTGTTTCAATAATCCGTTCTTACCTGACAGGGTCTCCAACATTTCATGACAAATATGAAAAATCTGACTCATCTATCAAGCATCACACCGGTCAGTCGACTAGAGGTGCTATTCTGTTGTTGACAGACGACACACTGTCCTTTCACATGATGAGGCCTGTAGTCAGAAGGAGGTCAGTCAGTGTCTATATGTTACATTTAACAGTAAAGCATTCCCTGCTGAATAGGATAGTGTCAGCTACTCGAAGTTATTACTAGAACAATTAATATGCAACATGCCTATCCTAGTCAAAGTTCAGAGGTAATATTAAATACTCATTATAATACAGGATGTGCTATTTTAGTTGAGAGAAGGTCAAACCCCTGAAATAACACTGAGCAAGAAAGCCAGAGATGAACGGTATTTTTAAATGCATTGTCATACCCTCTTATGTCAGATTCTTACGTTTAATCAATCAGAATAAGAAGACACTGTATGCCTATTACCAATCTAATAAAGTCAGTATCAACAAAATCCATCACTTAATGCAGCTCAGATGCAGGATGCAGTGTATAACGGATATACACTGCAGTTGCATAATCAGTGTTGGTGTAGCCTAATGCATTACTAACTAATTCATGAATTACTGTAATTTCAAAAAGTAAAGTAAGGATTTAACTACAATTACTTCTGATGCGATTCCATTAAATACTGTATAGACTACAACAATTCTATATCAAACAAAAGTGGATTTAACATAACATAAAAATGTTACATCTTATGTTAAAATGTAATGTATCCTTCTCCCTTTAAATGCTTTGGTCAGATAAGAATAATTTATGCAATTTTATATTATTTATTTGAATTAAAAGAGCAGTTAGATGTCTATCGTTATATTGTTCAACTGGCTGAGGTTGATATGGGATTTAGAAAGGAAAAATTAACCTAATGGAATAGTTTTTAGAAAGAGAGTAATTGTTAAAGTCATCTAATTACACTGTTGAAGATGTAATTATATAGCCTGACGTCGTCATCCTCAGATTCTAGTCAGAATATGAGTCTGATACTGCTCCATTGGGCTGTGATTATAGGGCGTGTTTCAACCATAGACTGTAAATAAATATGGACGTAGTGTCCGTGTCGTCACCCATAGGATTCTGAAGAGCAGTTTTGAAGCGCAAAGTAGGGACGAGCTGGCCATTGCCATCTTGTCAGCGCGCGTCACCCCCGGATAATAGAAAATGGGCAAAGAGGCGGGACGTGGGTGGAGCTGAGGTGATGCGATAACTAACAGACAGCAGATAAATGGCTATCCACCTGTCACTCAAAGTGGCCACGCCCTTAATTATGCAGGACTTTAAAGCTTTATATAATGTAAACGAATGAGTTATAAAAAAATTCACCCCCCTCACAGTTGTCAAGAACGGCAAAATTAGCCGTATAGAGCAAAACCACAATTTGTACCAGTCTGTAAACATGTGTTTTTCTGCTGTAAAGTTGGGCATTTTAACATGGGGCTCAATGAGATTCTGCTCCCTTCTGGAGCCTGTCCCTAGTGGCCAGTCTATGAATTGCAGTTTAAGTCACTTCCGTATTGGCTTCAAGAGAAACTGCAGGAGGTTTGCCGCTTGGTTTCAACTGAATGCCTCTGCACTCAATTGGATAGACCTACAACCAATCAAAGCAACGAAGTAAGTGATGTATGTTGAGCAATGCATAGTTGTCAACAGAACTCAACTGCACGCACGCTGGAAGAAGTAGAAGGATACATGGAGTACTTTAGCCTGGTCTTACCAGACTCTCGTACATTTCATTTGTATAGAGAGTCTGGCCACTCTCCATTGACAAGCATTTACTTCCTTGAAGGCGGGTACTCTGTTGAAGTTTAAAGTCCCTGTAAAGGCAATTCTGAGATTTGTTTCTAAACACATTATAAATGTTAGAAATGTATTTCTGAAACACGTTACAAAGACTGTGAACTATGTAGTACTGAATTCAGAAGTTAGATCGTTAAACAGTTTTTCACCGTTGCTGTGTTCAGGATTTTCTGGGCGGGGCTAAAACGGTGGCTTGATGACGCAGTGGAGCCACTGAGCCTAGCTCCTCCCCTAACCCGATCATAACTACTAGGCACATTTGCATCAGTTTGCCCGCTCGATGGCGAGTTACTGTCAGTACTGTTAGTTACTATACAGGGAGTGCAGAATTATTAGGCAAATGAGTATTTTGACCACATCATCCTCGTTATGCATGTTGTCTTACTCCAAGCTGTATAGGCTGGAAAGCCTACTACCAATTAAGCATATTAGGTGATGTGCATCTCTGTAATGAGAAGGGGTGTGGTCTAATGACATCAACACCCTATATCAGGTGTGCATAATTATTAGGCAACTTCCTTTCCTTTGGCAAAATGGGTCAAAAGAAGGACTTGACAGGCTCAGAAAAGTCAAAAATAGTGAGATATATTGCAGAGGGATGCAGCAGTCTTAAAATAGCCAAGCTTCTGAAGCGTGATCATCGAACAATCAAGCGTTTCATTCAAAATAGTCAACAGGGTCGCAAGAAGCGTGTGGAAAAACCAAGGCGCAAAATAACTGCCCGTGAACTGAGAAAAGTCAAGCGTGCAGCTGCCAAGATGCCTCTTGCCACCAGTTTGGCCATATTTCAGAGCTGCAACGTCACTGGAGTGCCCAAAAGCACAAGGTGTGCAATACTCAGAGACATGGCCAAGGTAAGAAAGGCAGAAAGTCGACCACCACTGAACAAGACACACAAGCTGAAACGCGTCAAGACTGGGCCAAGAAATATCTCAAGACTGATTTTTCTAAGGTTTTATGGACTGATGAAATGAGAGTGAGTCTTGATGGGCCAGATGGATGGGCCCGTGGCTGGATTGGTAAAGGGCAGAGAGCTCCAGTCCGACTCAGACGCCAGCAAGGTGGAGGTGGAGTACTGGTTTGGGCTGGTATCATCAAAGATGAGCTTGTGGGGCCTTTTCGGGTTGAGGATGGAGTCAAGCTCAACTCCCAGTCCTACTGCCAGTTTCTGGAAGACACCACCTTCAAGCAGTGGTACAGGAAGAAGTCTGCATCCTTCAAGAAAAACATGATTTTCATGCAGGACAATGCTCCATCACACGCGTCCAAGTACTCCACAGCGTGGCTGGCAAGAAAGGGTATAAAAGAAGAAAATCTAATGATATGACCTCCTTGTTCACCTGATCTGAACCCCATTGAGAACCTGTGGTCCATCATCAAATGTGCGATTTACAAGGAGGGAAAACAGTACACCTCTCTGAACAGTGTCTGGGAGGTTGTGGTTGCTGCTGCACGCAATGTTGATGGTGAACAGATCAAAACACTGACAGAATCCATGGATGGCAGGCTTTTGAGTGTCCTTGCAAAGAAAGGTGGGTATATTGGTCACTGATTTGTTTTTGTTTGGTTTTTGAATGTCAGAAATGTATATTTGTGAATGTTGAGATGTTATATTGGTTTCACTGGTAAAAAATAAATAATTGAAATGGGTATAAATTTGTTTTTTGTTAAGTTGCCTAATAATTATGCACAGTAATAGTCACCTGCACACACAGATATCCCCCTAAAATAGCTAAAACTAAAAACCACTTCCAAAAATATTCAGCTTTGATATTGAGTTTTTTGTGTTCATTGACAACATGGTTGTTGTTTAATTATTAATGTTGTAAAATTAATCCTCAAAAATACAACTTGCCTAATAATTCTGCACTCCCTGTAGTCTACAACTTACAAACAGCTTACAAAACAAAAACGATGATCAAGAAGAGGTGGATTCATTTTGTGAACAGCCATCTTGATGGAGAGCTGAGAATCACCACCAACACCTGCCCCTGCAGTGACTATACACCAGATCGTTTTACAAACTTTCACCGGAGACAACTGGGATAATGGGATTCACTGATAATCCGCTGCAGAATGGGGCCGAACTGACTACCCCCCGCCCCGGCCTTCATCCTCCCGTACCGCCACCATCTGATGCGTCGTGATCAGAGACGGTCATGATCAGTACGTGTTGTCTTGTGTGCTACGGCAGCTTTTCCCGCGAGTGGGTGTGGTTTTGGCGCCGATAGTGGACACACCCCCAGCGTATGAGAGCAGAGAATGCTGCTAATTTTTTCAGGTTTTTGATAAACTATTTTATGTATTTGGATTTTTGTATGATTCAAATTTGGCTGGGTGGTTAATAACACATTTATCTGTGGTGTGAGAAACTCAGAACACGTTTAGTTTTGACTTTACAGGGACTTTAAAACGCACAGGTTGCTACAATAAATCTATAAATCTTTTTTTTTATAAAGAAAAATACTAATCAGAAAACTTAACAGGATGTTAGAACTTGTTCTCTACACTACACTCAGATGCACACACTCACAAACAAAATTGAATGGATTTAGTTAAATAGTAATGCATTAAGAATTTCTCTAAAATGTCCAAACCCATTATATACTCCTGGAGAAAACATCTACTGTATTAACCTATTAATATGAATTATATTACAGTTTAAACATGCAATACAAACACAGGATTTAACTGCTGTGACATATAAACATATATTATGTAACAATTAAATAAAACTACTCCTCCTAAAGAAGAACACAATGTCTTATTTTCAATGACATTCTTTATAACAACTTGCATACAACATTCCTTATAGATTAAATATGGATTAAATAATTAATGTATAATAAATATAATGAATCCTTATTACAACTAAAGAGGTGATTTTCTCTGTCTTTTGTTGTTTGATTAATATTAAGAGCATGGGCGTCAGAAGTAAAAAAAATGTAGGTGGGTCCTCTCAGAAAATGTTTACTGGAGTAGATTCCATTTACATTAAGTACAAATATATCGCCTTATTTGCTAAACATCTGGTTGGACAAGACAAGTTACGGAAATCACCATTTCTTTGACAGTGGCTATAGTCTAGGGGTAAGACGCATGGAGTAAGTTTTGATGCAAATCGACCCACAGTTCGAATCCGCCTTTTGCCGAGCTTACTCTACTCCCTTTTCCAATCACATATCAGATCGGAAAGGCATTTATTTTCAATAATAATGAAGAAAATATTAGAAAAGTGGAAATAAAGTGTCTCACGTGTTTAATAATAAGTGTTCATTGGTTAGGGGTAGGTAAATAAACATGTGCTGGATTAGAGACAATAAAAGTGAGTGGGTCCAATATCATTGATCGTAAAAAGTGTCTTGTCCCACCCACATATAATGGTTCCGACGCCCATGATAAAGAGCACAAATGGAAGCAGGTTAATGGACTGCTGTCACTTTAAGACCGAATGCTGACCAAAAATGACAATAGATCAGTTTTTGTCAGTCAAAGCTGGTTTTGATTTTCGTCTCGTTTTTGTCTGTGAAAAATGATGTTGATTAAAATATTGACAAATTATTTGTTAACAAAATTAACATAGCAACAGATTGAAAAATGAATGGGCCAAAAAAGGCAAGTGAATAAAAACGTCTTGCAAACTATACCACCCCTGCTTTACTACTGTTATTAACAAGCTAACGCTAACTTGTCATGCTTGTCAAGCTGGATAACGAGTAAACAAGCACCAGAAGAGCTACTGAGGGACCTCGCGCTCCTCACTTCCAAACGGAATAAAAGTGGGATTTTATAGTGGCTTAACGTTCCCCTGCTGTTGAACTCCCTTCCTCCTCATCAAGAACTCCAAGATGTTTTGGTTTTAGGTACTGAATCACCACCGTGGTGCTCCTGTGCCATGCCATGTCGCGTCGCTTTTGCGGCAATTAACACACTTTATCGATTTATTAATGGTGCTTTTTGACTGGTACGGCTTGGCTCGGTTTCCTTTTCCACTACGGCTCGCCCGCTTCCACTTTGCTTTGCGCTCAACCGTGCTTTTTTATACTCAAACATCTCCGCGTCTTATTGAGGGGCATAATAGTCGCGCGTCACAACGAATCGATAATTAAATTTGTTGCCAACTCTTTTAATTATCGAATTTTATCAATCGATTTGTTGTTGCAGCCCTACATGGAAGTCCGTAAAAATAAATGTGCACACCACCTCAGTGATAAAACCTAAAACTTGTGATTTATTCACAGTGGAGGGGGGAGTTTTGTGATTGGGAATGCGCTGCTCACGTGGTCCGTAACATGATTGTATGCTGTAAATAAAATGTCATATGCTTGGTATGATAAGAATAAATGCTGCTGTAAATAATGGCCCAATTCAAATGTGTACGTGCTTTTCTTCTTTTTATTTTTTGAGCGGTGATGAAATATAATGCTCTTGTAAATACTTGCCAGTATTTAAAGAAATACAAGTCTAGAAATGCATCCAAATTAGAGCGAAGCGCAACCGCACGGTGCTCTGCAGTGGCCAAAAAGGATATAAACAGTGAATTTTGAAGTGGTATATTCTTGAAAACAATTAAATTACCACACGACCTTGGTGTTTGTCAAAAGGTAATTCGCCCGGGGATTTACGCGGGTGGTGGGAGACGGACGGCAATAAAATCACTGACTAGCCCCTGTAAGTTAAATGACAATGCCTTCCGACCCCACGAGAAACAATTACCATCCGAATAGGGCGTCAGCCTACCCTGACAAGCATTCTCACCATTGACAGGGCTCAATCCGAGGGGCGGGACAAACGGTTGTCTTTCAAATTCCCTCTGCATGCAATTGGATAGCGCTACAACCAACCAGAGGGCAACGTGAAGTGGCGCTAGTTGATGGATTAAACTTTCGCCGTATCCCGTCTGCAAAACTCCGAACACATCTTCCTTTCTTAAGAATGACTTCAGTGCCGTTCTTTGTTCTTTTCTCAAAGAAAAGTTCAACTCAAAGTCTTCCAGAGTTGCGGCCAAAGCCGATTCAAAAGACCGCCGTTTGCCAGCTTCTTTGTTTAAGAGTAGCACGCGGTAGCATGCAGAACCACCGCAACTCCACCGTGACGTGCCATCATTATGTTAAGCCCGCCCACCGACTCTATACATGATGTGATTGGCCTGACCAGAGTTTGGTTTTTCCAACTCGCAGGTCTACCGAGAGTTGCTAGACTACACTCGCGGCAAATTAGATTTGCTGCCGCTAGGGTGCATCTAGATTTCTAGGCTAGTTTCAGCCAACTCCTTCACCACTATGGAGCGAGCTGGAAAATTTCCAGAACCCCGTGGGGAGGAGGGCCACAACATCATGGCCACCAACAAAACTCAGCAAAGATTGTTCTTGCTCCGGCTTTAACTTCTTGATATTCGGCAGCGGTGCCACAACGTAATGAATGGCTTTGCTCGCATCTTTTTCCGTCGCCATTACTGAACTACAACTCAAACTAGCGCACAACATCAACGTCATCGTTCTCAGCCACTCCCTCTGTTCGCTGATTGGACCGGTAAAAACCCGAGAATATACGGAATATACCGCAGTAACAGACGCAGTACTGAAGGAAAATGAAAATTGAGCGAAAGTACGTAGGAGGGCGGAGCCAGGCTAGGAGTTACCAACACAATGATCATTTTTGAGAGAAATAGTAAAGGTGAATGCATATACGATCAAGTACTCCGTTTAGGATTAGAATTTACCAATAATGCTGACAAAACATTTTTGGCTGAACTATACATTTAAGTCTGCTGCTGATAGTCCCTTCATAAGTATTGGCACTTTTAGGGTTGTTAAAAAATTGCACAATCAAGTTGTAACGTTATCTGTCAAATCAGCATTTTTTTAACTAATTTTCTAAATGTAAAGATCAGAATATTTAAAATTTCACTAAATAACTTTTCTACTGCACACAAAAAAAGTTTATAAACTTGTATAAAAACCTTGGGTTTCCCCGTTAAGATCAAACGGCCAGCTGGGTCTTACTGACTAATAATTTTGTCTACAAAAAAAACAAAAAAAACTACACCACTTGGTTTAATGATGCAGAACTAATTTACTGGATTTTTTAAACGGCTGAATTAGTGCCCTTCACGCTTTATCAGTTCATATGCTTTAAAAAAAAAAAATACTAGTTTGAATCTTGGATAAAATAACAAGTAAAAGAGGAAGTCAAATGACATTGGCTAACCTTTTCCTCGCAATTCACATGCCATGAAAGCTTTCCTTAGGCCACAGCAGCTGATGTGAGACCAGAGCTATTGTGGATACCCTTTGGAGAAAAATGGCTTTTGGGTCAGTTTCTCGTAGTCCAACTTGCATGAACCCATTTTTAGGAGTCACGAGCTACAAGAGTTCATGACAGAAAGTTTTCTTGAGGGAATTCATTCTTGTAGGCAAACAGTCACAAGTCACGTTTAATAATATCTTATAACATCACCAAAAACTTCCATCCGGACTCAACTAAAGATCCCTATGTGGAATTTTTCATTGCATAATAATACAAAGTAGTATTTTTTATTAAAATTATTTTGTTTAAATTATTTAATTATAATTTTACTATATATTAATATTAAATAAATTGTGTTACACTTTTATTTCTAAATATTGTATTTTAATTCTAATTTTATAGAGGTTGTTTTTATGAAATGCCTATTGACTTTAGTAATTTATTAAAAACTGCTAATCTGCAAAAACACATGTAGTCTTTTAGTTTTGAATGCATTCATGTTTTATTTCTCTGAATACTCAACATGTTCTGTGGCAAAGTAAGAATCACTTTAGAGCATGAACTGTTTAATGTCTAACAAAATTGTACAGTAGACGTATAACCATGGCATCAGAAGAAAATGTAGTTCACATCACAGAGAAGACAGAACAGAATACTTACAATTAACAGAGTCCAGGTACTACAAGCAGTGTAGTTTACTGATCAGAGATCAGCCGAACACGGCATCGACAGATCACACAAGAAAACAGTCTTCTCTCAAAATAGCTTGTGTGACACAAAGATGGATGTTCATGTTTGTAGTCTACAGGTTAATTATACATGCCAGTTTGTAAATGCAAAAATATGGAGCTTTTAAAGAAACTGTTTAGTGAACATTTTTATTCTGATAACAAGCATACAAATAAGAATCAGTCATATCTTTGTTTTTCTTTATTTAAAGTTAAAAAAAACAACAACTGGCGAACAAATGTAATTAATCATTTGTCACAAAAGTAGTGAAATTTAGTGACAATCGTCTGTCACTGTGATGCCATTGCAATGTCATTTCATAGAGGGCAAATGTCAGTGCAGGGAAGGCTCAGGGTACGTTTACATGACAACAATGTACTAAAAACGCGTTTGCGTTTTTGAAAAGTCTTGTGTACAGACGACAACGCTGTCAAACCGAGCCGTTCACACAGATCTGAGGAAACGACTAAAAGCGCTGTATTTTGCTGCCAGGCCAGTAGTGGGCTGTCACTGTAAAGAAAAAAACTACTCAGCCATAGACTGAACACGTAATACGCATCACGCCACTGTTTTCACAAACTTGCATTACTTTACATGGAGCGAAAACGCTATCGCTTTCAAAAGTTAGCATTTTCAGGACCCCAAACGACATTGTCGGGTAAATGAACGGCCAAAACGTATAAAAAGTTGTCTGTTTTTAGTTGAAAATGGTGTAAACAGCCCCTCAGTTATTTTTAGATGAATGGGCACCAATGGAAACTAAACCAAGCCAGCAGTTACAAAAAACATTTACAGATTCTCAACACACACACAAAAAAAACAACATATTAAAAAAAAATTCATTCTGAAGAAGGAAAAATATCAGTAACAATTTTTAGCATTTTCATATAGAAAAATGCCCTGTAAAAATTATTAGAGCACTATCCGAATGACCCTACAAATAAATAAATACATATAAGTAAATTTCTACATAACTATTTAAATTAGATAAAATGGTTTTATTAGCTGGAGTGTTAGTCATACTGCTGTAATTCGCTAAATAATACAAAGCTTCATTATCTAAACACCAACTAAAATCATAACAGCATTAAAGAAAAGCATCTCAATTCTTTAAGTATTTCTAAGCAGAAACCTAAGAAATGTTTCTGTAATCATAATGATCAAAGGACAACTTCCATTTTGAAAATATAAAATAAAATCATCTGCATTACCAAAAAACACCCCATGTTTTTCTCTCATCACCTTTAACGGAAAATGTGCATTTTCACACATTAAATGTGTGAAAACACACATTAAATGTGTCACACAAATTTGGTCCAGTATAGGAACAAATAACCATTTAACCAAAACTAGGATAACCCAAAAACACTGCATCCGAATTCAGCCGCCTAAAACTGAAACACACTGACATGTCGCATATTACATCAGTCCGGTTTTTTCAGTTCGCAAACTGATGAGGCACTAAAATGTCTTCAGTAAGGGGATTTTTGAATGATACCATGACGGTACAATAAAGAGACGCAATAGCCAACAGGCCATATGTATAACAACAGCAACAAACTGTTTTAGATAATTATGACAACGGACAATTTTCTTCAAAAAAATGTGACTACCATACTAATTTGCTTTGTTTAAATAATTGGCAAAATACGAGAATGAAATAAAATAGATGTTCCAGTGTTAAGTACTTCACGTATATATGTGGCAGATGCAGAAAAAAGGTGCTAAATATTAAAAATGTACTTGAAAGAAAAGACAGACAGCGGCTCATCTTTTGTGCTTAGTAAAATCATAATTAGGCATTAAAAATAGACAGCCAGGTCTATGAGTGTAATGTACTGTATATTCACTGAGGTAACCAGAAAGGCTAGGTATTCTGATTCTGAATTTATGAATACTGTATGTCTATGCCTTCCATAATAATAATAAAGAATTGGATAAATCCAATTAGAGGACCATGACCGGGAAAAAAAGGAGATTCCTTGAAATTCTTAATAGCAATTAAAAAAAGGCATTAAGCTAGCAAAAATAAATCTGTTGAAGTATAAAGTCATTTCAAGTTGATCTCAAAAAATAATACATTTCTACACCGGCAGAAAAGGCACAGGTCAAATCTGCAGTAGAAAAGGAAATGCGCATAGATTTCATACAACTTATTGTAATCCAAGAAACAAATTTGTCAGTTAGGTGGGAATGATGTATCTGGCTGCTGAGAGAGATGGCGTCTCCTCAAAAGTTTTTTCGGTACGCACTTTTCCTCGCGTACATTCTGAAATGATCTGAAATGACCAAAGTAAACCACTCGTAGAGGTTATATGACACACATCTCCAACGGTTTAAAAAATATATAAAATCCTGATTGAAAACTTCTAACTCGAACATAAAGAAAGAAATGTATACAGTATAATACATTTGATTGAGGAAGGACTGACAAAATCTACTTCTCAATTGAAAAGCTCCTGTGACCTCTGATGTTGTCTGGTTTCGTACGTGGTGATTAATAAAGATTTTGCCTGTGGCAGCAGGATAAGACATTTTTCTGGCTCACACGAGGAGAGGTGAGGCAGTCGAGGAATACAGTGAGGGAGTCTGAGGTGGATACGAGGAGACTTTGTGCGCTCCGTTTGGTCTTCAGGACTCCTGAGGAACCACTTCCATCAGTTTCTGGAATGTCGCCGTGGTAGAGACTGGACAGAGAAAATAAACATTATAAATATATTGATCAAAAGGGATAGTAAAGAGTTTTATTTCAAATAAATGCTGATCTTTTTTTTCTTATTTAAAGGTCCCATGGCATGGCATTTTTCTATTATTTTATAATGTTTCCTGAGGTGTACTTATATTGTTAGTATGATTTTTACATCATAAAATGTCTTAATTTAGAAATAAAAGGCATTTTTTTATATACTGATGTTTGCCCTCTGGCTGAATGCCCTGTTTCAAGGGACGTGTTTGCTGTGAAACTTCAGTAAGAATGGTAAGATTTTGTAGATCTTCAGTAAGATCTTGTAGCGGAGGGGGCGTGGTTTAACGAGGTCTACGAGGCACGAGCCTGCTGCCAGAGAGACGGATGGACCTGAGTTCACTTCTCATCAGTTCTCTCAGCACGTCTCAGTTCAGTGAACTGTTGTAGTTACTAGCATATAATTCAGGTTATTCGTTTATTTCTAGTTGGAGGGACTGTCACTCATGTCAGAAAGTTCATCAGCGCTGACTGGAGACGCAAACCGTTTAGAACGATTCAGTCCTATTTGGTTAACTAAAAAGAACCGGTTCAAAAGAACAATTCATTCGCGAACCGGACATCAATGGACCAGAGATGGAGCGATTGCTAACAAAGTTATTTATAGTAACTACTGAGTTGTGAGAGCGCCGTCAGCTTATTTTGAGTTTATTTTGATTGTATCTGAGAGTTCTGAATAAACACAAGTCCCAGTCACGCCGAGCCCGTCTTCATCATTATTCTACCAACTTTGTAACACATGTAATGTTACGAGTAAGTGTTGATTATAGCATTATTTTTAGATATTTTCCTATCATATGAAAAGCGTCAGTTTGAGTACACAGCGCAAACAAATACACAACAGCAGTAATCGGTAATCCAGTTTATTGTGGGAATAACTGGCTAGCCTAGCCCGGAGACCCTCACGTTTACCCCCCTTCTGCTTGATCTCATGCCGCGTAAGGCGCCTCCACTGTGGGCCAGATGCAGTACTGGGGGTCGGTGATGTTGAAGGCCGACCGGTCAGTGCAGCCCGAGCTTCGGCGTGCATGAAGTTTATCTCTAAAGATGTGGCTCTGCCGATGTTGAGCAGAAACTCACGACTGTATGCACATTTTAGAACAGATAGACGCGACGAGGACGTTCAAAAACACTGACTCACAAGAAAGAAAACACAGTTCTGTCGGGAGAGAGAGAAGCTGTGTGAACTTGAATAATTAGCTACATATCGGAAATCACTGATCACAGATCAGAAGTAACTGAAAAAAGACTTCTGTTTGTAGATCCAAACACTGAGAAACTGCCAGCATTCGCTCGTTCACAAGCCATGATCTCTCGAGGACAAATATGGCGCTTGCATGGGTGTGCCAAATTCTCTGGGCGGAAGAAAGGGAGGTAACCGTTCCTGTTATGACGTCATAACAGGAAAAATCCAGATCAGCTCGTCTGGGCTGTCATTTTCTCAAAGGCAAAGAAAGACAGCCAGAACTCGGTTTACAGCGATCTACATTTCTAGCCACTTGGGGACAATATTCAGGCTAGGGGAACTCATATTAATGTTGAAAAACCACATAAAATGAACATTTCATGCTATGGGACCTTTAAATACCATGTGGGACCTAAAAAAACACAATATAACAGTCCATTTTAAACAATCCTCATTGAATAAAAACAAGCCACATCAAGCCCTAAATTATTTCCAATCAAATGATGAAGGTTAAATGCATTGTGAATATCTCATGTTGTCTTGAAAAGCAGTGTAGTCACAAGTTTGATTTGAACATTAACTATGTCAGATGTAAGAATGGCACTCAAAGTTAGCCTTCAATGCCTGAATAGTGTTTCAGATTTCAATAATGCAGTTTCAACTGTCTAAACCAGGGGTGTCCAAACTCGGAGGGCCACTGTCCTGCAGAGTTTAGCTCGTACTTGCCTCAACACCTGTCTGGAAGTTTCTAGTATGCCTAATAAGACCTTGATTAGCTGGTTCAGGTGTGTTTAATTGGAGTTGGAACTAAACTTTGCAGGAGTGGCCCTCCAGGATCAGGATTGGACACCCCTGGTCTAAAGCACCTTTTTTCTCATTTTCATGAAGCACACAAGAGGAGAGACACTCACAGATGATCTGCAAGAGCCATTTTGGCTTGGTCTGCCACCAAACGCCGAAGAAATACACGGGAACTCCTGTGGCGATGATTCCGAATCCTATAGCACACTCCGCAGGGGTTTTCCAGATGGACACCACGATGAGGAACAGGCAGGCCAGTACGAAGGAAATGGGCAGCAGAATATTGACCTAGTGGACAGAGAGAGGTGGGACAGCTTTGAAAATGATGATCAAAAGTCTATTTAAAGTGCTGTCAAAAAGTATAAAGTATGTTTATTAAAGAACATGTATTTCACATATGAAAGACACTGCAGAAATGGACAGGTTAAGGTTGCTCTTCTCTGACAATCACCATTCTTCTCTGGCTGCTCATTCTGGTAGGACATCCTGATCTTTGATGTTTGGGTTGTGTTGTGTTTTCTCCATTTGTATACAATGAACTTCACAGAGCTCTAAGAATGGTTCAAAGCAATTCTTTTTATAGCCTTCTCCTGTATTTTCTCTCCTTACAATTTTATAACAAAGTTCCCCATAGTAGCTTCTTGCTCTTTGTGATAGCCGGACTGATCTGGTTTTGCAGCAGGTGGTCCACTTACTTCAGCTTGTTTACAGATGGCCTGGCAGACTCATCAAGCTCTCTCTGGCCCTGTTTACACCTGGTATTAAGGTGCGTTTTGATTCGATCGGATCACAAGAGGACGACACAAAATACAGGTCTAAACGGGATCTAAAACGTTTTGAGCTTGTCCACTTTCAACCACTTCCAGAGGTAGTCACAAACGCATTAGACAGGATTGCTTTCATAGTGTCGCTCAATAATGGCAAAAAAGAGCACCTAC
This sequence comes from Romanogobio albipinnatus, assembly GCA_023566225.1. Classification (NCBI taxonomy): domain Eukaryota; kingdom Metazoa; phylum Chordata; class Actinopteri; order Cypriniformes; family Gobionidae; genus Romanogobio; species Romanogobio albipinnatus. The sequence continues at coordinate 25,828,550 of CM042262.1, read as the reverse complement.
TGAACTAATGCGTAAACATTATGGGAAGTGCACTAGCCAAACAGGGTTTTGGTTTGGTTTCCGTATAGTTTTCCGTTGTCTCCGGGCACGTTTTTATGTAAATTGTGCTAGCTTATTTTGTCCATTAGATTGAAAGATCTGAAAAAAAAAAATCATACATTTACCTGCCCATAGACCCTCCCTCGTAGAAATCTGGACAGAAGTGGTTTAAAGTGGACAAAAGAGAATTAAAACACCAGGTGTAAACGGAATTTATCTCTCTCGTCTACTTGTGATCCGATCGACCAAAACGCATCTTAAGGTATAAACAAGGCCTCTGATAAAAACTAGCTCATTTCTAACGTCATTACATGTAACTTCCACAGGGATGTGAAACGTAGTTTATTATCCAATGCACTCAGCTGTTCTTTTTAGCAGGTTTAAACTATTATAAAAACGTATTTTTTGCAATGCCAACAACATACAGCATTGACTTTTAAACAATACATAAGGATCTAGTTTTTATTATTTATTTTTTATATGTACTAAATTCACAATAAGAGATATATTCATAAATATAAGATCTACTTTTTAATATTAGAATTTATTTATTTATATGCATTTACATTTATATATATATATATATATATATATATATATATATATATATATATATATATATATATATATATATATACACACATACACTCACCTAAAGGATTATTAGGAACACCATACTAATACGGTGTTTGACCCCCTTTCGCCTTCAGAACTGTCTTAATTCTACATGGCATTGATTCAACAAGGTGCTGAAAGCATTCTTTAGAAACGTTGGCCCATATTGATAGGATAGCATCTTGCAGTTGATGGAGATTTGTGGGATGCACAACCAGGGCACGAAGCTCCCGTTCCACCACATCCCAAAGATGCTCTATTGGGTTGAGATCTGGTGACTGTGGGGGCCATTTTAGTACAGTGAACTCATTGTCATGTTCAAGAAACAAATTTGAAATGATTCGAGCTTTGTGACATGGTGCATTATCCTGCTGGAAGTAGCCATCAGAGGATGGGTACATGGTGGTCATAAAGGGATGGACATGGTCAGAAACAATGCTCAGGTAGGCCGTGGCATTTAAACTATGCCCAATTGGCACTAAGGGGCCTAAAGTGTGCCAAGAAAACATCCCCCACACCATTACATCACCACCACCAGCCTGCACAGTGGTAACAAGGCATGATGGATCCATGTTTTCATTCTGTTTACACCAAATTCTGACTCTACCATCTGAATGTCTCAACAGAAATCGAGACTCATCAGACCAGGCAACATTTTTCCAGTCTTCAACTGTCCAATTTTGGTGAGCTAGTGCAAATTGTAGCCTCTTTTTCCTATTTGTAGTGGAGATGAGTGGTACCTGGTGGGGTCTTCTGCTGTTGTAGCCCATCCGCCTCAAGGTTGTGCGTGTTGTGGCTTCACAAATGCTTTGCCGCATACCTCGGTTGTAACGAGTGGTTATTTCAGTCAAAGTTGCTCTTCTATCAGCTTGAATCAGTCAGCCCATACTCCTCTGACCTCTAGCATCAACAAGGCATTTTCGCCCACAGGACTGCCGCATACTGGATGTTTTTCCCTTTTCACACCATTCTTTGTAAACCCTAGAAAGTTTGGAGTTCAGGAGATTGTCTTGACCAGGACCACACCCCTAAATGCATTGAAGCAACTGCCATGTGATTGGTTGATGAGATAATTGCATTAATGAAAAATTGAACAGGTGTTCCTAATAATCCTTTAGGTGAGTGTAGTTATATACACCATATATTTATAGTATATAATTTTTTACAGTACATTAAGACTTTTTGAGGTCAACGGTGAATTGGACTGTTCAAAAGTTTGGGATCAGTACGATTTTTTAATGTTTAAAAAAAAGTCTCTTATTCTTACCAAGGCTGCATTTAATTTGGTCAAAAATACAGCAAATATTACAAATATACAAAAAATATTATTACAATTTAAAATATCTGTTGTCTATTTTAATATATTTTCAAATGTAATTTATTCCTGTGATGGTAAAGCTGAATTTTAAGCATCATTACTCCGGTCTTCAGTGTCACATGATCCTTCAGAAATCATTCTAATATACAGATTTGCCGCTCAAGAAACATTTATTATTATTATCAATGTTGAAAAAGGTTCTGATGTTTAATATTTTTGCGGAAACAGTCATATTTTATTCAGGATTATTTGATGCATAGAAAGTTCAAAAGAACAGCATTTAAATAGAAATCTTTTCTAACATTATAAATGTCTTTACTGTCACTTTTGCAATTTAATGTGCCCTTGCAATTTTAAAAGAATTAATATCTCACCCACCCCAATCTATTGAATAGCACTGTATAATTAATTTCTAAGGAAATACTATTTATTGTGAATTTTAAGTAAAAATAAAATTGTAATTTTCTTTGAAAATATTATAATACTCTTTATTCCTAGTGTATTATAAGGATTCCTACCATCTAAAAGTGTGACACTTCAATAGTTAAAACCATCAATAAAATCAGTAAAGTGTCTAAAGACAACATTACAGGCAGTAATAAGTATCAACAGACAATGGATTGTCCCTAATGAGATCTAGAATGATAAATAGTTTATGAGCAATAAGCAAATGGCCTCTTTCACTCCAATACCTCCAAACCTCCTTTGATGAACATCCCTCTGTGTCCGGCAGATGACTGGACAGAATGTGGATGAATGAGAGAGGCGCACAAAAGGGCCAGTGTGTTACCGTTCTCTTGCTGGCTCAGTCCGGGTTCAGACAGAGAACACATATTATGGCAGGTCACTTCTCATGGATTTGAAAGTATGACCTCGTTCCCCCTCACACAATCCATCTGTGTTCACTTACAGATGTTCAGCCAATCAAAAGTTGTTTTCTGCTTACTAGCTCCGCCCCCTGGCTCACCTTAATTGGTCGTTCCAACTCAGGTTTTTTGTAGCGTAACCACATCATGCCAACGATCGCCATGGCAATGCAAAGCCAATTAAAGAAGCTGAAGAAGTTGATGACAGAGAATATGTCATTGGAGAAAGCGTAGAGGAGAGTCATGAGACACTGTGGGGGGATAAAGAAAAGGTGGTTTAAACTTTCTATTTTGCCAATTATTTGATATCCAGCAGTCTTTTATTTTAAGTTGGTTATTTTTTTATGTGGGTCAAACAGTTCTTTGTGTATGAATTGACCTTTCCAGTAAAATGCAAGCAAATTCATTCCGATTTGTGAATCAATACAAACTGAAAAGAATTCACTCAAAAGATTCACTCAAAAATTAGAACTGGCTGAACTGGTTCATTGAAAATAATTAACTCGTAAGAATAATTAATTCAAAATTCACTCAAATTATTTACTTAAAAATTAAACTGATTCTCAAAATAATTAGGTGTGTTCGACTATAAGCGGCACTGCTAGGATCGATCGGTGTATGACATCAAAGTACAGCCAGAGCGATTTGAAACCATATGGAGCCGTCTGCTCTCTAATCGCTCTCACGGTACTGTGAAGTCATACACCGATAAATTGGTTAAAATGATCCATCAAAAAGAACTGATTCAAAAGATTTATTTGTTCAAACATTGGATTTGCTCAAAAGTACCGCTTAAACTAATTAATTGGGGAAAAAATCGACTCAAAAGAATGATTGGCTCAAAAATTGGAACCGGTTACACCAATTAATTGAAAATAACAGGCTAAAAAGAATGATTCACTCACAAATTAGAACTGGTTAAATCAATTCGAAGAAAAGAACTGACTCAAAAGGAATGATTCACTCACAAATTAAAACTGGTTAAAGGGATAGTTCACTCAAAAATGAAAATTCTGTCATTAATTACTCACCCTTGTGTCGTTCCAAACCTGTAAGACCTTTGTTCATCTTCGGAACACTAATAAGGATATTTTTGATAAAATACGAGAGTTTTCTGACCCCCCTATAGACAGCAAGTAAGACAGCAAGCACTGTCAATGCCAAGAAAAATATGTTGAAAGTTTGTTGATATATGAAAGATATGGGGGGGCCTCACCAGATTTATTTATTTATTGGTCTGTTTATTTAATTTTGCAAAATGGTCTTTTGTGGTATCATCCACACATGCGTTGACAACATAACTGCAATATCCGACAAGCCATGGCTCTCACGCCACACACATGATGTTCTCACGTAGAGAAAGTACATTACTCTTTAATGTGTCGTGATCGCTGTAGCGCCTCAGTTAAAGCTGCTCGTGAACGATTATCTCTTCCTTGTAGTTCATTGCTAAGCACAATAAACATGAATGAACACTAAAAGAAATGTTGTTTCAACCGCGGAAAGACGTCAGTACACACCGTTTTTCCAAGTTAAAGTCCACCAACGTTGGACGTAATCTAACTCTCCTGACTGCTTTGTCGGACAAAACAGCAGATGTGATTGGTCAGATCGCCTGTTAATCAAACTTGCGGCGAAGGGTGAATTACTTATTTACATAAGAAATTATATATTTGTATTTTATTTAAGCACCTAAAAACTTACCAGTTTGACAGAATTTTCTAAATGAAAGTGCTATGATAGGTCAAACTAACTGTACTAAAATGTTCTTATATTGAATCATCTTTTGGAATATCTGAAAGCCAGGTTTACCTAATATATGACATTATTAGCAGAACACATTTCAAAAATTTTAATTCAAGAAGATCCTCTTGATTCCAACGTATACTTGGCCTTATGAAAAAGTAACAAAGCTCTTGTAATTGTTTAACTATAGCATTTGTTACAATAAGGAGGTAAGACTATTGGTGACTCCTCAGCACAATGCTAAGGTCAATGTTAACCTTTTTCTTTCTTTTTTTTATATCTGTAGTGAAAATATATTGTATATTTGTAATGGAAAATAGCAACGTACACATTTAGAAACTATAGCTACAACTCGCCACAGTTGTAATATAAATCTTTAGTGAAAAAATCTATTCTCTTAACAGATTATCTTTAATAAATTTAGCCAAGTTTTAGTCACAAAGTACCACAATAAATAAAACAGAACTTGAACTTGACTATCAATAGTGTTGCGATAGGAACTGGTCGCATAAATCGTATCGCACTTTTGCAGTGAGTTGGTGAACCTGCACAGAGTATACAGTGATTTACGTGTCACTCACGCACAATTATAAAACGGGCTTCAGTCATATTGCATAGATAACTGGTCCGTTCAGTTCGTACGGGAACTTAGTGCTTATAAAAGCTCTGAATGTATACAAGTAATTAATAGCCTGATTCTATGTTGCCATTATCCATGGTAGGCTATAAACATTGGTTGGAAACCGTTAAAATACTCTAAGTGACGTTGTGCTCACATGAGCAGCGTCGGCCAATAGTGAGCCGGCGTTCTGACATACACTCTTAAAAAAAAAAGGTTCTATATGGCACCAAAAAAGGTTCTTGGCTCGTAATCATAGGGGAACCTTTTTTAGTGCTATATAGCACCAATTTTGGTGCTTCAGTGGTTCTTCTGCGGTTCTTCAGAGGTGCTATATAGCACCTTAGTCAAAGAACCGGTGAAGAACCTCTGAAGAACCGCTGAAGAACCACTGAAGCACCAAAATTGGTGCTATATAGCACTAAAAAAGGTTCCCCTATGATTACGAGCCAAGAACCTTTTTTGGTGCCATATAGAACCTTTTTTTTTAGAGTGTAGAACCCAGAAGTTTTTACTACTTGAACAGCATAGGAGACTGACATGGAAGAGAAGAAATTGTTGAATAAAGTCATTAATGATGTCTTTACTACCTTTCTGGGCCTTGAAAGTGGTTATGACGTTGCTGTCAGAGAGCTCTCGGATTTCATCAAAAATATCTTAATTTGTGTTCTGAAGATGAATGAAGGGTTTGGAACGACATGAAGGTGAGTAATTGATCACAACATTTTTGGGAGAAACTAACTCTTTAAAATGATACGTTCTGATACGTAATGAAATCATATAACTTGTTGCATTAAAGTCGTAGTGAGGGATGTGGTTGTTTGTGGACACCTACAGTAAATATAAGTGAAGGCAGAGGGGTCAGCAGGTCAGGGTGGATCATCGACAATAAACTGGGAAGATGACCTTCTCGGGAGCCCACAAAGAACAGCCTGAAGGGAAAGAGAAAGATACACAAGAGACCGTTTTTTCCAGTAGGTCTGATACCAAACCAGCATTATAAACAGATCTATTTCAATACAACCTGTCCAATGTTTGCAGTGGAAAAGCCTGCAGGGTGACTTTAGTGCAACACTAAACAGACAGATTAATCAAATAAACTACTTAAAGTAAAGTGATCTGATTAATGTGACCTCTTCCAACAAAGGATATATAACAAGTGTGAGTTAGTGTGTGTGTGTGTTTGTGTGTGCATTACCTAGATGAAGTAAACAGAGAGCCATTCACAGAGCCAAAGCAAGACAGGCCCACAAACACAGGGATTATCCAAGCCATTGGCCCTAGGTGGTAGTTTCCAAAGTCCTGAAAGAAAGAAAAAACTTAATTATTGTGTAACTTTAATAAACATTAATAAAAAGAAAACTAGTAACTGAGTTAATAAATTAATAAATTGAGTTAATAAAGGCAACTGAGCTAAATATGGAATAAAATGTGTCTATGTGGCGACACTCACCACAGCAACAGCCTCAGATGAGAGCATTTGCTCCGGACTGAGCGTGGTGAAGTAGGCCAGGTTGGTCAGCACATAGACAACGGTGACAATGGGAAGCGAGATGATGATGGCCCGAGGCAGATTTCTGTAACACGGCAGCACATACACCATAACATTAACCACTCCTCTCAAAAACTTCACTATGCTTTTTCATTTGAAAAACTTTAATTAAAAAAAGACCTAATGTTTGCACAGTTGTTTTTTATAGAAATTATCTATTAACAGTCTGACATGATTCATTTATTCAGTGTGCGGAAGTCGATCAGGCATAACATTATAACCGGTAAAGTGAATAACACTGATTAGCTCTTCATCACGGCACCTGTTAGTGGGTGGGATATAATCAACATTTTGTTCACAAAGTTGATGTGTTAGAAGCAGGAAAAATGGGCAAGCGTAAAGATTCGTGCGAGTTTGACAAGGACCAATTGTGTTGACTGGACGACTGGGTCAGAATATCTCCAAAACTGCAGCTCTTGTGGAGTGTTCCCGGTCTACAGTGGTCAGTATCTATCAAAAGTGCTCCAAGGAAGGAACAGTGGTGAACTGGCGACAGGGTCATGGGCAGCCAAGGCTCATTGATCCATGTGGGGAGCAAAGGCTGACCCGTGTGGTCCGATCAAACAGACGAGCTACTGAAGCTCAAAATGCTCAAGAAGTTAATGCTGGTTCTGATAGAAAGGTGTCAGAATACACAATGCCTCGCAGTTTATTGCGTATGGGGCTGCACAGTCGCAGACTAGTCAGGGTGCCCATGCTGACCCCTGTCCACTGCTGAAAGCGCCAATAGTGGGCACGTGAGCATCAGAACTGGACCACGAAGCAATGGAAGAAGGTGGCCTGGTCTGATGAATCTGATGAGACGTTTTCTTTTACATCACGTGGATGGTTGGGTGCTTGTGCGTCGCTTACCTGGGGAACACATGGCACCAGGATGCACTACGGGAAGAAGACAGTGTGATGCTTTGGGCAATGTTATGTTGGGAAACCTTGGGTCCTGCCATCCATGTGGATGTAACTTTGACACGTACCACCTACCTAAGCATTGTTGCAGACCATGTACACCCTTTTATGGAAATCCAATCGAGCATCTGTGGGATGTGCTGAACAAACAAATCCGATCCATGGAGGCCCCACATCGCAACTTACAGGACTTAAAGGATCTGCTGCTAATATCTTGGTGTCAGATACCACAGAACACATTCAGAGGTCTAGTGGAGTCCATGCTTTGACAGGTCAGAGTTGTTTTGGCAGCAAAATTTGGATAATTTATGGATATTAGCTTTCTTGTTCAGTAGTCAGGGCAGTGAGCACTGAGCAGGGAGTCTGCCATTTTAAGGGCTGTCTCAATTGTAAAATTCTTCCAGTGGGCGGAAACATTTGCTTGCTAAAAAGTCCCACAATGCACTGTGAAAACCAGGGAGCATCGATGCTCACTATTTTCCCTTACTGGAAATTTGGAAGCATGAAACTCGTGTGAGCCAACTTACTACACATGCAAATGACACGCGATAGATGTTTTAAAAAACCAACCACTATCATGGAGACTAATAATATAAGCTATATTTCAGCATAAACATATATTGCTAGACAGATAATGAGCATAATAGCTAACACTTATAATCAATTTTTATCTGAAATGTTGCATGGATATGTAACAAATTTATCATAATATACTTTTAAATAACAGTGGCCAGTGAGTATACATACATATGGTAATGGATATGACAATGTTGATAAGTTTGGTCTTGGAATAGATCAGCTACGCTGCTGCTGTTGGTTATTGCTGCTTCAGAGCAAGTACAGGCCTTGCTACTGCCAATACAGGGTTTCTGCAGGGTTTAGTCAGTCAAATTTAAGACTTTTTAAGACCTTTTTATGACCATTATGATTAAAATGTATGACCTAAACGAATTACAAAAAAGAACTTCCTTTCAAAAAAGTCTTTATTTTTATTGACTTTCTTTAAAAGTAACAAGTTTCATTATTTAAAGGTTCCATTTTCTTAAGAGTAACAAACTGAAGGCTCCCTTTTCCTAAGTATCAATAACAGGAACAACACTAAACAATTATTATAATATATCTGTCAATATCGATAATTATCACGATAAATGTCAAATCTTTATTTCTTTCAAGTTTAAAGGCAGATTTTTGTTCGTAACTGAAAGTTGTAGAAACCAGAGCATTAATTGTGGTTTTAAACTACTCTTTATTGTCAGAACATATCATGCCAAACAGGTGAACATTTCACAAATCTGAGGTAAAACATTCAAACATTTGTCATTTGTCCGTAACAAAATAAATACCTTTATTGGAAAATTAATTTCTTATTTTCTGCATGTGCTAATGGAGGATATTGTTTCAAGTCTTGAAACAGGTTTGTGTTGCCTGACTTTGATGGCACGTATCTTCATGAAATGTATGAAAAACAATAGTATCCTAAATACATTAAATACTTTAATTATATTCCATTAGTCCTTTAATACATTGTCTACATTAATAATAAAATACGATTCAATTCAATATGTATATCGCACATTTCACGGTGCAGTAAAACTAAGCAGTGACTCAACGACATATACAGTAATAAGCTGAGGAGACTCTTGTGAGTTTGCGCGGGTTTCTGTGAAAGTCCATTCCGACAAGTCTGTTTGCTGCACTGCCGCATGCACCTGGAACGCTGTGATACCACCCAGATTCCTCAGACAGAACTACAACAGGCGAAACGAATGAATGCCACCGCCAGCGCATTTTCAGGGGGAAAAGGCGATGGTGGAACCAATGAATGAATGAATGAGCATATCAATTTAAGACGTGGCTAAATGTAATTTATGACCATGTATGGAAAATCCGGATGTTTTTATTACTTTTTATGACTCTGCGGAAACCCTGCAATACATACACAACACGCTGCTGTGAGCAAGTAAGGCAAGCTGCTGCTGTACAATATAGCATACATGAATTACCCATAGCAGATCTATACAGGTGGAGCTGGGGAAGCAAATGCTAACCAAGTATTTTAAGGTTGAGCAGCGAGCTCATTGACTGATACAGCAGTAACCAATCAGCTGTGCTCTAGACTAGAGAATGATGTGATTGTAAGCAGGTTGTTAAGGACTAGTCTGCGCCATCTAGAGTTTCATGATAGAACTTTGTGCTCTTTATGTGAACTTTATACCTTTTATTAGTCTACCATAATGACTGGATTTATCTTTTCATAGAAGTGATTTTAAACATATTTTTCAAAAGTTATATTCGTTTTTAGGGGTAAAATATTTTTAATGAGGAAAAATATTTATTATTTATTTATTTAAAAATTGTTTTAATGAGGAAAAAAAGGGATTTGTTTGACTAACCTGTATGGCTCGATCATCTCCTCTGTGACAAAATTCAAATAATTCCTGGTAAAAAAAGAAAAAGTAAATGAGAACATTAAAAAAAACATGCTCTCCAACAAATTCAACTGACGAAGAGGATAATAATATAACGATAATAATATAAAAGATGGAGAGAAATTATAGGATGGCCGACAGATAGTTTTGAATTCTAATAAAGAGGAAGTGCGAAACTTTGTGGATATTATAATACTTCTTTCTGTGCCAGCTAAATATGCAAAGTGAAGTGTAAATTCAGCTGATTTTCATGTCAAGTGCAAACACTGTGGAATTATCAAAACAACTATGTTGTTATGTGGAATGGGATTTTGAACCAATGGGATTTCAAAGTGGACGGGTCTACTCAGCATGACCGAAAAAAAGAAATCAAGCGATCATCAAAATACCTTCTATGTTTTTGTAGTCATGGCTGTTTAGGACAAAAAAATGTATTTATATGGAAAGATATCTTGGATTGCATGGTGTAGCATTACATTTTACTAGTGATTTCCCTTTTTAAAAGTCAAAGTGTAACTCTTCCTGCTTTCTCCCTAGTTTCACCCAAATATAGAGAAGTTCTGTGGTCTTACCATCCTCCATAAGCAAACAGCCCACTGTAAAGAGCCAATCCGATGTTGCCAAAGTCTGTATTGCTTCCTTTGAATGAATTTGCAGGCAGGAGCTCAGTAGTATCACCTGCAACAGAAACAATCAGCATGAAACATGAGCTGTCGCGAACTATCAGGGACATCATGTAATATAAACAACCCATAGTCATAATATCTGGGGAGTACTCTACAGATCCCACAATATTTTCCATGAGAGGAGCAAACAAGCTTACGTGGAAAAGTTTCAAGGTGGAAGACTGTTTCCTGCTACCATAATACAATGAATTTTCAAAATCATGATGACATTCTGAAGGCTGGTTGTGGGCAGTAGGTCGGCACATGAGGGACGATGTCACAGATGTCACAAATGAAAAGCAAGAGTAATGGGAAAACAAAAATGGGAGGGAAAACGGAGGGTTTGCACATTCTTGAACACCCAAAGCCTGTGAATTTCCCACTGGATCAACAGATGAACATGAACATGAACAGAGTGTTGTTTCAGGCTGAGGCCCGCTCTCTCTCTGTCACATGAGAAAGCTGGTGGGAGATCAAGCCTCTACATACATCCATCTCTCCAAAGTCTGCGGGTCGTACAGCAACGAGGGCTTCCCTACAAGTAGACGCCATATGGGTTCAATTTATGGCTAGGAAACTCTGAAAAAGAACTAGTTTAACATGTTTGAAGAAATTGATATACAGAACAGAAGAATCTGAGACTAAATCATAAAAAAGTGACTTTCAACTTGAGTACTTTAGAAATTATTTCTGTGACTATCACAACACAAGGAGACCCTCTTGTACTTTCTTTCATTTGAGAATGTGTGGTTATTTGTTCTTTCATTCTTGAGCAGCTCTTTAACACAATAGCATCAACTGATTTAATGTCCTAATTTGCATATTTTAAAGGTTGAACGACCTTAAGGGCCAGAAAGTAAACCACATAGAGAATGTGCTTAGAGAATTAATAGAGAATTAATAGTTAACTATGGAAACTTGGATTAATACTGTGTGTGTATATATATGGGGCCAGTTAGTCTTAAGTCAGTAAGATTTATTCTTTTATTCAGCAAAAGCACATTACATTTTTTAAAAAGTGACAAGAAAATGTATATTTCAAGTAAGTGTTGTTCTTTTGAACTTTCTATTCATCAAAGAATCCTAAAAAAAAAAGTATCACGATTTCCACAAAAATATTATTACTAAATACTATTACTAAAATATGATGATAATAATTTGAAATGTTCACTGAGCAACCAATCAGCATATTAGAATGATTTCTAACGGATCACTGAAGGAAAAAAAAGAATGCTTTGCCATCACAGGAATAAATTAAATTTTAAAATGCATTATATTGCCAAAAGTATTGGGACACCCCTCCAAATCATTGAATTCAGGTGTTCCAATCACTTCCATGGCCACAGGTGTATAAAATTAAGCACCTAGGCATGCAGACGCTTCTACAAACATTAGTGAAAGAATGGGTCGCTCTCAGGAGTGAATTCAAGCATGGTACCATGATAGGTTGCCACCTGTGCAATAAGTTAATTTGTAAAATTTCCTCACTACTAAATATTCTACGGTCAACTGTTAGTTATATTATAACAAAGTGGATACAATTGGGAATGACAGCAACTTAGCCACGAAGTGGTAGGCCACGTAAAATCACAGCCGGGTCAGCAGTCAATAGCTACAGACCTCCAAACTCTGTGTGGCCTTCAGATTAGCTCAAGAACAGTGTGTAGAGAGCTTCATGGAATGGGTATCCTTTGCTGAGCAGCTGCATCCAAGCCTTACATCACCAAGTGCAATGCAAAGTGTTGGATGCAGTGGTGTAAAGCACGCCACCACTGGACTCTAGAGCAGTGGAAACGTGTTCTCTGGAGTGACCAATCACGCTTCTCTGTCTGGCAATCTGATGGATGAGTCTGGGTTTGGCGGTTGCCAGGAGAATGGTACTTGCCTGACTGCATTGTGCCAAGTGTGAAGTTTGGTGGAGGGAGGATTATGGTGTGGGGGGTGTTTTCAGAGGTTGGGCTTGGCCCCTTAGCTCCAGTAAAAGGAACTCTTAATGCTTCAGCATACCAAGACATTTTAGACAATTTTATGCTCCCAACTTTGTGGGAACCGTTTGGGGATGGCCCCTTCCTATTCCAACATGACTGAGCACCAGTGCACAAAGCAAGGTCCATAAAGACATGGATGAGCCTGGTGTGGAGGAACTTGACTGGCCTGCAAAGAGTCCTGACCTCAACCCAATAGAACACCTTTGGGATGAATTAGAGCAGAGATTGCAATCCAGGCCTTCTCATCCAATATCAGTGCCTAACCTCACAAATGCACTTCTAGAATGGTCAAAAAATCCCATAGACGCACTCCTAAACCTTTTGGAAAGCCTTTCAAGAAGAGATGAAGCTCTGTTTTAGCTGCAAAGGGTGAGCCAACTCCAAATTAAACCCTACAGATTAAGAATGGGATGTCATTAAAGTTTATGTGCATGTAAAGGCAGGCGTCTCAAAACATTTGGCAATATAGTGTATATTAAAATAGAAAATGGTCATTTTAAATTGTAATAATATTTTATAATTATGATCTTTGATCATAAGAGACTTCTATACAAATATGTTTGTATATAGTATTTGTAATATTGTATGTAGAAAAGAAAATTACCCAGATTAAGTAGTGTTCATTGTTTTTTCATGTTAGCTATTTCATTAACTACCGTTAGCATATACAGCCATACAGCCTTACTGTAAAGTGTTGTCCAATGGCAATAATTTTGTGAACATGTTTGCTGTGTAAGAATGATTGCAGCCTAAGGCGAACTCATGTGAATCAGTGTGATCGATGGAGGCCAACACCACCAGGTCACATGACACGACAGGCGAGGTAGGCGTGTGCGTGATTGTAGGCCCGAGGCAATCAGGCGCAGAATGAGACTGAAAGCCTGTATAAACTCTTTGTATAAACTTGAGTATTACAGGCTCAGACCTGAGCTTCAGGGAACTAACCCAGCACAGAGGAGCCCAATCTCTGTCTAAGAGAAATGCTTCGACAGCAGATGTCAGCTTACATAGCCTAGATTCAATGTGAAGAGTTCCTAAAAACAACATGCAACCTTCAACACACACTTTTCTAACAGACAGCAGCTCAGTGTGTGAAAGTACAAAATAGCAAGTCAGAAAGCACAACGACAAGTCAGACAAAACGGAAAAGGAAGGTATATTTTGCCAATGGAACACTTACTGCTGATTGGACGAGACATCTGTCAATCAAGATATGCAGAAAGTACAGCAGACTACGACAGTAGAAAGACGATTCACGTGTGCATGTGTAAATATTAGAGCTGTATTGTCTACGATAATAATTTGTTAACGATGTGCGAGCTGACGTTATTGAGTGTGTCACTCTATTTGCAAAGGACAAACAAAAACACGCTTTGACTTTACCATCACATGAATAAATTACACTTTAAAATATATTAAAATAGAAAACAGTTATTTTAAATTGTAATAACATTTCACAATATTACTGTTTTGCCTACATTTTGGATAAAATAAATGTAGCCTAGGTGGGCAAAAGAGACTTGCAGAAGGTTGCTGGTGTTGTGAACTTTTATCTTCTAAAGTGTAGGACTCAGAAGTGAAGACCAGGAGACTTCGGGATTCAAACAGAAGTTATTATTTTAATGAGAACTCTTCTGTGCTGCAGGTCGTCCGAAAACAGTCTGACTCAAACAGTCTAAACTGATAGGTTATATACATTTCAAGAGGGAGGGATTGCAGAGATTGAAACAAAGCATGTAAATTAAATACACAGGTTTTGGGAAACCCGCCCAGACAGAGTATCACCAATTCTACTCCTAATCAGCATAACTATTCAAAACTCATAGAGGTAACGACGGTGAGAGTCTGAAAACAGGTCCGGCAGGAATCTCCTACTGGAAACTCAACAATCTTCCTTTTTACCTCAAATGATCACTGTAAAACAGGCCCAGCAGGAAATCTCCTGCTGGAAACACCAGAATCATTATCTATACCATAAATGCTAAATACAATGTACTTTATTAAAAAATATCATCTTAAACTGGTTCGATCCCAGCGGTCACCACCAGTGTGTCCTTGAGCAAGGCACTTTACTCCATGTTGCTCCAGGGGGATTGTCCTTGTAATAAGTGCACTGTAAGTCGCTTTGGATAAAAGTGTCTGCCAAATGTGTAAATGTAAATGTAAATCTAAAAATATTAAAAGTTCTTTCTGACCCCAAACAACCAGCCATTCAATATCACAAAATAAAGTACATATTTTACATACAAATATATATACATATAGGTAAATACGTTTTACCCATCGTTACTTGTCAGCTCTCAACTACAAAGTGGCAAAAAGACCCAAATGTAAAACATCCCACTAATGATTATGTTAATAAGTGGGTGGGGTCTGGGGAGTGGGTGGGGCTCCACTGTCTCAGTGTGGGAAGAGCTCCAGTCCCAATAGAGGTCACCATGGTTTCAAAAACCACGAGGTGTCCTATTGCATACTACGCTTTAGCAACGGATGGGTGTGTCGATGTGATAAAGCAACTGAATTAAGCACTAGTGCTCTTCTAAAAAAAAGAGCACTAAGATACACACTGAGACCTTTTCTGGGCTTCTAAGTGAGATAAGTCTATCAAGCCGTCAAACAGAAGCCACTTTGTGCACAGAAACTGACACAGACAGAGGAAATGTCAGAGGAAGACGCTGTGAATTAACCAGCTCTTTCAACAGCAATTTATTTAATAAAATAAATAGGACACTAGTCTTGTCATTTTAGCCATACACATATCTGAGGACATTTCCACCAACCACATATGTTATAAAATATTACTGTCTCACGACAGAGAAGGGGTGTGTCTATCTGTGGATCAAATTTACAGGCATGGCCTCGCTGCTCTCACAAGTATTTTGCATATCTATCTAGCTTGCAATGGACACAAATACGCCCAATAGATAGCCAGCTGCCTCACTGTCCTCAGTCAACATGGACAATCATCTAATGCATTCTAACTCAAATTGAAAGCTATACATGACTGATTTAAACCACTTTACAGGCATCCCCCAAACATAGTGGGAATCAACTCATCTCACAACTAATTTAACATACTATACACTGTACACTATGCACTCTGTACTCAACCATCTAGTGTATGAATATCATCAGAATTGTCTCAGCTACGTAAGAAAAGCTGTGACAGTTTTTGAAAATGTTTTTCAGTTTATGAAGTGCATTATCCGGGTATTTGAAGTACAATTTTTCAATGTAAAAACACTACTCACACTGTTTCTACTAAAAAAAAGGCATAGAATAGTGCACAAGTTCAAGAAATTGGGACACACCTATAGAGTTTAATCTTATGTTGCCAAGCTAAATATGCAATTCACAATACAGCCTAACCGAATATCAAAATCAAAGTATGCACATATCTGCTAAAATACTATTTTCATTTAAATGTAACACATTTAAGTATTGGATAAAATAGTATATTTACAATCAACATTTAATTTGCCTCATCTGCCATCTTGGATTTTCTTTTTCACTAAACTCATCGCAATGCATTCTGGGATGTTAATAATATTTTTCAGTACTGAATGAAATACATGTATATTTTTAATAGACATTTCTCTTACCTCGTCTGTTATCTTGAATATTTTTTTCAATGAGCTTGTTGCGATGTATTCTGGGATTGTATTGATACCTTTTAGTATTGACTGAAGTATATTTATTAAGATAAATCTCATCTCTCCACCAACTAGGGCTGCGCAATATATCGAAATTATCGCAAATGTA
Source organism: Romanogobio albipinnatus (assembly GCA_023566225.1). Classification (NCBI taxonomy): domain Eukaryota; kingdom Metazoa; phylum Chordata; class Actinopteri; order Cypriniformes; family Gobionidae; genus Romanogobio; species Romanogobio albipinnatus. The sequence continues at coordinate 25,812,048 of CM042262.1, read as the reverse complement.
CATATCGCGATATGCACGTCGCAAGGGCACACAATATCTGAATGATTTTAATAGGCTACTTCAACATTGTGAAAAGTGTATGTTTTAGGTCGACGCATATAGCAGAGAATAGACTGGGCACACCACTGTTACTTATGTGACTAGCTTGACGTTAAAAAGAGTTATTAAACGCAATAACTTGCGAAAAACAACTCCTTGCAATCTCGTGCTGTCTGCTGTCTGACACACACACCGAAACGTGCGCACAAGCCGTTCTTTTTTTCGCGTCTTGTTACACACTCGAACTGTCAAATACACACGTTTATGTCAAAATGGCTGTCTCGATGAGTATTCATGTAAACACAGTCAGTTATGCTTTAAGTGAAAGATATCAGTTGGGGAAAAAAATAGATTTTACACACTTAAAGCAATATCGTATCGCATATTGAATATCGCATTATTTAAAGCTACACTGTGTAACTTTTTTAGTTTATTCTTAGCTAAAAACACTTAGTTCTTTCAAAAATATATGTGCTCATTAATGTATATTTACTTCTTTCAAGTAATAAAGTATTCTCGTAAGTTTATAATATGCCATTGAAAATACATACGAGTAAGGGGTTCGAATGGGGGTCGCCATGTTGCCCCTCCATCTTGAAAGTACATTAGCCAAAGAGGGACATACCCGTAAATTCAAGCTTCGCCTTTCGCGTTTTAACACTCGATGGCACCGTGTCGAATGTGAAGAGGGGGATTGCTGGATTGGAAGCCATGTTAATCTTGGACTAAATCGGCCACCGTAGGGGTTAAAACGAAATTGGAATTGGGAGGAACAGAAACTAATATTTACTGGATGGTCATATACCTTTTCACCACTAGATGGGGGAAAAGATCACAGTGTAGCTTTAACAAGGATATCGCATATCGCATTTTTCTTCAATATTGCACAGCCCTACCACCAACGTAACTTTTTAATGCTTAATGAGATTTTATTGTTATTTTTCAGTATTGAATGAAGTATTTTTTCATCAAGCTTGTCACTGTGCATTCTTGAATTGCTTCACAGTAAAACTTACACTACCGTTCAAATTATTTTTTTTCAGTAAGGATGCATTAAATTGATCTAAAGTTACAGTAAAGACTTTTACATTTTTACAAACAATTACAAACTTTTTTTATTCATCAATGAACAATAATATTAAGCATCACAACAGTTGCTCCTCTATTTGATCGGACCACACGGGCCAGCCTTCGCTCCACCACGTGCATCAATGAGCCTTGGCCGCCCATGACCCTGTCGATGGTTCACCACTGATCCTTCCTTGGAGCACTTTTGATAGATACTGACCACTGCAGACCGGAAACACCCCACAAGAGCTGCAGTTTTGGAGATGCTCTGACCCAGTCGTCTAGCTAGCCATCACAATTTGGCCCTCGCTCAAATCCTTACGCTTGCCCATTTGTCCTGCTTCTTTCTCTTGCTGGCTAATATATCCCACCCACTAACAGGTGCCATGATGAAGAGATAATCAGTGTATATATATTTTTTTTTTTGATTGGTTATTGCAGTATTTTGGCCAGCCCAAGAAATCGCCTGATTGGTTAGCGTTAGACTAGCAATATTTGTGCTGTCCAGACTGGCCCTTGAGTACTCATTTTTGAGACCGTATTTGAAATGAAAAAAATGCCCATTCCCATCGTGCACATGGCAACCTCAGTAACTAAAGGACTAGTTCTGAGAATCAAAGAAACCCACACCCAAAGGCAAGGCCAAACTCTGGTAGTCTTGGCCAAATTTGGGTGAGGCAGGCCAATTAAAAGAGACATGCCCCGCAGTTTTGGATCCCATATTACAGGCTTCAGTAATTAACAAGCAGCACAGCGTCTCCTTTCCATTTTTCTTTCGTTTAATAACTATCTTGCTGTCTGTCACAACATGTCCACTTGCTATGGGCAGTGAGAGTACATGGACGGGAGATAAAAGACCTAATAACCTAATAATCCATTCGAATTAACCTGTCCTGTCTCGCTGACTCACAACTGAGGGAGTGATACCAGCTTCAGGCCTCTGTTTGTGCAGTAGACACGGCATGTAGCAAGTGAATGGGCCTTTATTAATCTGCATCTCAGACTGTGAAATCCTCTTGTTCCTTTCTGAATTTCTGAGCTTATACCAGTAAGCTGAGAAACCGAACAAAAAAAAAGGAATATAAAGGTTATATAAAGGAACAGTGCACCCAAAAATGCATCTGCTAAATGTATAAATATAAATGTTATTCTCTGTGAAACCACCATGCAAATTCCAGTTTGTGACAATTTAAACAGAAACTACTGTAGTTCATGTCAAGGCTGGGGGTAAGGTCTGCCAGCTAGTGCTACAAATCTTTAAACTGCTCTTTCTTTTCGTTTGCTCGCTATTTCTCTAGACTATTGCTGTCAGTGCTTTAGTGTCTCAATGGAAAACAATCAGAGCTGCAGTTCTGGCTGCACATTCAGCTGGTCTACAATTTTCTGCCAAACTGGCTGGTTCACAACTGCATAACTACAACTATCTAACCTTTAAGTGATGGAGTGCTGACATATGGAGTGATTGAGTCTTAGCCTGAGGCTAAGACTGCTGATAAACTTATACGTTAAAAATAAACTTTATATAAGTTTATTCATTATTTTCAAGAAATAACCAGTAAATTGAATATAAAAATCAAAATTATATAAATTATGTAAATCAAAAAATAATAATTAAATAAAATTGACAAAAATGTTTTTTAAAAACCTAGCTAGTTTGGGATAACATTTTTAGTTCTAGTTTTTAGTGATATGGCTCAGCAATATAACACCAAATGTGTGTAAAAATTGAGATTATTAAATTAGATTATTCACATGCCAAATTATGATAATTTGTATGATTTTTATTATGAAATTATTTTTAATAATGTGTGATTGTGTGTTTTACAAAAAAACCTAGCTAGTTTGGGACCAAATATTAGTTTTTAGTGGTATATTTATATTGAATATAAATTATTACAAAAATAATGGTTTCATCATATATTTAGTAAAAGGGTTAAACGACTATAACGACTAGATTATGAAATGATTATGATTGTTTGAATGCCAAATTATGATATTCTGTATGATTTTAATTATGAAATGATTCAAGAAGTCCAGAACCTCTGAGGTAGGATATGTGATGTTTAAAACCACATGCTATGTTTATTTTATGTTAGCTAATAATTTATCTATTAATTTATTTTAAAGTAATGGGACACCAATTTGTACCCTATTCGTGGAAAATTTATTTTTTGAAACTGATGTTGAACTAAGCTTGGTCTTGCAAACACATTTTTTACAAATCTAAGCAAAGCGCAAAATCAACATAGTAATGAAAATTGTTGGAAAAGTACATTGTATCCATAGCAAATCTAAACAAAGACCATGCAAACCTTTATTCATATTAGAAAACATAATTTACTCCCTCAGCCAGTATTTACAAACATGTGCTATTCATATGGGTTCTTGTGGTTACCATGTGACATTTATTTTTACATTTATATTAGGAAAACACCAACATTAGCCAAAATGGCAGCTATTTTCCATTACATTCTTCATTCTTTAGTTACCTGATTGATTGCTGGTGGACATTTAGGTGTGTTTGTGTGTGTTACCCACCTTTGCCAATCTCCACAAAGCCAATAATGATGATGAGGGCCAGGGCGAGTAGCTTAGCAGCAGCAAAGGCATCTTGGACCCTTGTGGCGGCCTTCACACTGTAGCAGTTGATAGCAGTCAACAACACTATGGGGAGAGAAGTAGGGAGAAAAAGAATGACAGGCGCTTATTTTAAGTCTTTCACAACAGAGGCTCAAAGGAAGTTAACCTAAATACTTGGTAAACTAATTAAGGTAGAATTTGTCAGCCATGCTTGAACTCAGGAGGCGTCCTCCACAACGCGCTGTTTACATTTAGGTTACACGTGGCAGCGTGCTCTCTAGTGTGCTACTTTTTTTAATGAAATAGCATGGTTGCCAAATTTGTACTTATTAGAGTTCAACGGGAAATCAGACATCAAACTAGGCACCATGTGAGGTTCAAACGACTATAAATATTATATACTACAGAACACATTAATCTGTCTAATGGGTTCTAATTGTTTTACAGGGTGGATCTGCGGATGATTACCTGAATCATACTCCACTTATTCCACCCACTTCAATTTTTTGTTTGGTTAATTCTGTTTCAATGTGATTAATATAACGCCTATTGACTGGACGACTATGTGACAAAATTTTGAATAAGACAGAATGGCTTTGTCTGGGCCGATAGCCTTGGGTAACGATTTGGGAAAGCACATCTAATTGCGTTTTCTTCATTTTTTTCAGGTTTGCTATGATTGTGTGTAGGGCCGCATGAATTAACAATCAAATTAAAATTTTGTCATATTGTTTTGTTCAATAAACAAATGCACTATAGTCATAATACTTTTGTACTGTAGTAAAAGTTATAAAATAAACAATAAAATTCCAATACTAATATAATATAGATGAATATTGCCACTGTATGAATATAAGTGGGTCAATGTGTAGTAGCATGGTTGCCTCACGACTAGAAATTCCGTCTCCCAGTTTGAGTCCTGGATGAACCATGCGGTTCTGTGTGTGTGCTTCCCTAGCGACGGCCCGGATGAGTTAAACAAGATAAGTGGTTTGAAAAACGATGGATGTATGAATATAAAATGAGCAGGTATATGTGCCACAGCCTGCCATGAAACATGAAAGTTTTCTGACCAAATACTGGTAAACAGATTTTGAAGGAATAATAAATATAAAAAATATAATAATAAATATAATAAATAAATCATGAGCCTCCAGCCCCCGCCTCCAAGCTCCCAATTAAATGTGATTAACTAACGAATACTTCAAAGCAGCATTAGCTGTAAATCGTCTAGGCACCAAACAGAGGCGACAGCCTTTGTGTGCCCCAAAAGTACAAAAGGGGGTCTGTATCGGGTAGGACAGTAGAGTCCCCTCAAGCAAGAACACATGCACACACTGTCGGGCATTGCAGTTCTCATTCTTTGTAGACTAGGGATCATGAGACAGGTTCCTCCCTGAACTCCCTTATGGCAAGAGCATGGTCCCACTCAGGGGGCCTCTCCCATGGATACATAGCATAGTTTAATGTCACGAACCAATCCCGGAGTCCCATTTTCAATCATAACCTCAGTACACATAAGAAACTGGGTCAGGGGAACAATGGCCAGCTGCTATGCCAAGAGACCCAAATACCGTCTATGAGGAACCAGACCATAAAACTGGGCACTTGAGCTGTTTGTATCAAATGTGTAAATCTCATAACTAGTCGTTGCTCAGCTTAAGCCTATGGCCATAGTCGTCTTTACCTCCCTTTCTGTCTTGTCATGTGGGTTCTTATGGAAGGATTAGACAAGCCACTAGCAGGGCGAGATTACAACGGATAGTGGGTTCTGTGTTCATTCACTCCCTCACAATCACAATTTACACATTCCTGTACCCGAATGAAGCATTCATCTGGCCTAAACGAGAAAGGAGGAGGAGAGAGAGAGAAAGAAAAAGACAGGGAAAGAAAGAGAGAAATTTGGGTTTTAATTTGTTGGCCAATTGTTAATTAGGTCTCGAGATAATTCTGCTAATCCTGACTGGTTTAAACCTGCGGGAGGGCTTGATTGCTCACATGGATGCCATGGTAAATCACACCCTCGACATATTGCCATGTTCATGCAAGATCTGTAATTGTGATTGTAACAGCGCAGGACTGCGTTCATGATTGGTCTTTACTCTTACTGCAGGAAACACACACACAATTAACCGAACACTGTGGAATACAATTAGTAGCCTGATCATTTACAATGAATAATCTTAATAATCTTAGTTTAGACAGGTTATGTTGTTACATTGTTATTTAAATGTTTCATTGGTTAATAACTTAAAACATCTAATGAACTACATAAATAGTTTCATGCTAAAATAAATCTGATGTGCATTTTCTCAAAATGTATACATTCGTTATAAAATATATATATATATAATTCATATTAAAGCGTCACTAAATTGGTATAATTAATACTAGCCCTACTAACAATGCAATTCATTAGCATAAAGCCCGCCAAGGTGATGTAGCATCGCGTGCCACTTCCCTTCTAGATGATGACATATTTCTGCATCTTTTCAACATGCATAGTACTCAGTCCCGCCTATAGGCTAAACACGCCGTATCGGTGTCAAAACATGGCGTTTCTGTCTATAATTACAATTCTTTTGTCACACACGTAGTAAAACTGTTTATATTTATAATTTGGCCGAATTGTGATGAATATTATGACGGTGAGTGCACGAGGAGACTTGAAGCCCGCGAATGGCACGTGGAATGACAGTTGAGGTAAACTCTAACGTCAGAAACATTAAACTGAGGAGATTCGCTATAAAGGCTGGCTTAAAGCCCTCAGTGATTTTGTTTATATGTGAAATAAAGGGGTAAAACGAACGTATGTGACCTAACGAGGTAGGTAACAGGTTACTTACGGATACATAGGCAGGCGATCAGTTTTGCCCCCGACTCAGGGACAGGGCAGAAGGGAAAGATGGGCTTCAGAAGGTAGGTGGCGAAAACATAGGCGACAATATACTGGGAGGACGGCCTTATGATGAGAAGCTCGATCCAGAGTTTCAGAAACGCAGGTAGGGAGCCGTAAACTTCAAGGATGTAGGCATAGTCACCCCCTGATTTGGAGATGGTGGTCCCCAGTTCGGCATAGCACAGCGCGCCTATAGTGGAGAAGACGCCGCATACAGCCCACACGACCAGCGACAGCCCGACTGAACCGGCTTCTTTCACCACTCCGGTTGGGGTTACGAAGATACCAGAGCCAATAATGGTGCCTACAATAATGGCCACGCCGTTCATGAGAGTTATAGTTCTTTTAAGCTCGACTGTCTCTTCTCCATCCGCTGCGCTGATATCTGCGGTCGGGCTTTCAGGCGTGCCGTCTCCTGGTCGACTCATGTTGCCATTCCCACCTCTGCTGGAGAGCATCTTCTCCGTCACCTGCTTGTCGTCTTCATCCCGGTCCGCGGATGTATTTGAACTCCGTTTCTTCAACCCTGACATTCCTTCTTTTTGTCAAACAAAGCCAGACGCTTTGCTTTTATTAAGTGTGAAAATGACCCTTTCAGCTCCTTCAGACTGGGCTCGCTGATGCGCGGTGGTACCGTGGAGTCCGGTCTGACTGGGAGAAACGTGGTTTCTGAAGTGTGTCAAGTCAACGTTGTACAGACTCACAAAAGCATCTCTTGATATGGCCTGCCTCTTTCCTCCTCCTAATCGCGTCATTAGTGCTGGATTAATGGTGTATCTACCGCCCTCTAGCGTATCAGTTCCCTTAGAGTCCTCATGAAATACAAGCCATCATAGGTGTAGGCTACATGACTTTTTTCAGACGAATGCAATCAGAGTTAGGCTAGATTAAAAAATATCCTGGCTCTTCCAAGCTTTATAATGGCAGACCAAATTTTGAAACCCGAAAAAGTGCTTCCATCCATTTTAAAATTAATTCACACGGTTCCGGGGATTTAAGGAAGGCCTTCTAAAATGAATTGATGGGTAAGCATGGACGTCGGAACCATTGTATGTGGGTGGGACAAGACCCACCTACTTTTTATGATCAATGATATTGGACCCACTCACTTTTATCGTCTCTAACATTCAGCACGTCTGTTTTATCTACCCCTAATCGATAAACACTTATTACTAAACACGTTAGACGCTTTATTTCCACTTTTCTAATATTTTCGTAATTTTTATTGAAAATAAATGCCTTTCCGATCTGATATGTGATGGGAAAAGGGAGAAGATTGAGCTCGGCGAAAGGCGGACTCGAACCGCGGGTCGATTTGTGTCAAAACTAGATGCCGTGCGTCTTACCCCTACACTACTGCCGCGCTCAATGATGTAGCGATTTCCGTCATTTTGTTTTTCCGAACTACTTATTGGCATCTACTCCAGAAAAAAAAATTCTGAGGACCCACCCACATTTTTTTTGCTTCCGACGCCCATGTGGGTAAGAAAAATATAACTCAAAGTAAACGAGAATCAGCACACTGCCACTGGTGCTCCCAAAGATTTATTAAAATGAACAACGCTTCGGCCCAAAAGGTCTTCGTCACGGCAAAGATAAATATCCATATTTAAAGACTGCCCGACCGCCTTTGGTATTCAACTTACGATTGTATGATGTCGGAAGTAGCGCAAGCGTTTGGAACTGCGAAAACTCTCACTTCCGCCAGTATGGATGGACAATTTTGATGACCACTCTGCATTCATCCGATTTTTTTTTTGTCCAATCAAATGCTCTCTAGAATCTAAAGTGTCCCGCTACATTATAAATATTATGCTGAAGCTGCGGTTTAATCGGTCATTTGTTCACACATTTACTATTTTCTAAATGGTGAATGGCACACTAGCCTATATAGGGGATAGGGAACGATTCAGACTCAGTGTAATTATGCTTTCCTTTGGGGTGAATGAAGTCTGGATTCACGTTAGTGTCCCACTGTAGCGCACACAGTCTGCTCCGGGGTCGGATTCACGAAAATCTTCTTAAGAAAGAAGTTAGTAAAATTCTTAAGCTAAATTCTAAGAAGTTCGTAAGAATGTTCATATGTGCAGTTCTTGAAATATTCTTAAGAAGTTCTCAAATATTTTCTTAAGAAAATAATATTTCCTTATTTTTTCATTCAGTTTAACCCCCGATCCCATGAGATTTTAAGTCACGTCATAACATTTAAATAAATATAATAATTGAATTAGGGCTACATGCTCATACAATCAGTATGGTCATTTATTTCTCTTGATATTACAAATAGAATTAATTTCGAATAGTATGGAAAAGCTACTTAGAAAGCAAGTAATGCTAATAGAATCATCTGAAAGACTATTTTGGTTGATGTTTTTAATTTTACACTTTTTTTTTATTTAATTTGGTATTAGCCATAGCTTAATCTTACAACCCCCCTGCAGTTCCACTTTGAACTAGGCATTTGTGAACAACTGGTTGAAAAAAAACCTCCTTAAGATCAGTTTTCGTAGCATAATTAGTCTTGAGTTTTTTTCAGTCAAGTATTTTCAATTGATATATTCAGACTATAATCCTCGGCTAGACGTGAATTGCCATTACTTGCCGTTTCAGGTTCAGCCCTTAAAAATTCTTTCGACTCGAACTTGATCATAATGTCTGAAGAAACATATGAAAACATAACAAAAGTTGTCCCTGCTAATTTCCTGTTTTCAGGTAAAAAGCCCTTGAAACATCATGTCACATTCCCTGTGGGCTTTAAAGATATTGGCTCTCAAATTAAACAAAACAACTTAAATTTCATCCACAAGATTGCGTGTTTCAAAGAGAATGACTTGCGTGTCACATGCCTACAAGGTATCAGTCTCTGACGACCTGGAGAGTATTATCTACGGGGGGGGTAGTGTGTTGTACTAATACTTATGAACTTTGTGACCTAGGTTTGCATTTATTTTAAAGGTTATTCATCAAGGCCTGTTTTAGAAAAATATGTTGCTGCCACCTGCATTCTCTTTGCACATGTGCTCTCATCTACACATTTTTTTAAGTTAGCCTCCCCATCATGAGAATGAAATTGTATTTATGTTTTCTCAGCTTAAAGATAAATGAGACAGCAGGTGACTTTTTATTTGATAAGTTATGTGGTTGCTGCTGTGTGGTGCCCTGATATTTAAGAGTTCAGTTTTCTTTCTCAACAGGAGAGAGGGGCGTGGGCGTCTCACTTCCTTGGCATCACAAGGGCTGGATATCATTAGAAGTAGAAAACAATCATCTCTGAAACTTTGGAGGGCCTATTAGGTTCGGGCCAAGATTTACTGTACATTTTAGACAAATTTGTAACTATTAATTTGGGGCTATTCACATACAGTGAGGAAAATAAGTATTTGAACACCCTGCTATTTTGCAAGTTCTCCCACTTGGAAATCCTGGAAGGGTCTGAAATTGTCATCGTAGGTGCATGTCCACTGTGAGAGACATAATCTAAAAAAAAAAATCCAGAAATCACAATGTATGATTTTTTAACTATTTATTTGTATGATACAGCTGCAAATAAGTATTTGAAGACCTGAGAAAATCAATGTTAATATTTGGTACAGTAGCCTTTGTTTGCAATTACAGAGGTCAAACGTTTCCTGTAGTTTTTCACCAGGTTTGCACACACTGCAGGAGGGATTTTGGCCCACTCCTCCACACAGATCTTCTCTAGATCAGTCAGGTTTCTGGCCTGTCGCTGAGAAACACGGAGTTTGAGCTCCCTCCAAAGATTCTCTATTGGGTTTAGGTCTGGAGACTGGCTAGGCCACGCCAGAACCTTGATATGCTTCTTACAGAGCCACTCCTTGGTTATCCTGGCTGTGCGCTTCGGGTCATTGTCATGTTGGAAGACCCAGCCTCGACCCATCTTCAATGCTCTAACTGAGGGAAGGAGGTTGTTCCCCAAAATCTCGCAATACATGGCCCCGGTCATCCTCTCCTTAATACAGTGCAGTCGCCCTGTCCCATGTGCAGAGAAACACCCCAAAAGCATGATGCTACCACCCCCATGCTTCACAGTAGGGATGGTGTTCTTGGGATGGTACTCATCATTCTTCTTCCTCCAAAAACGTTTAGTGGAATTATGACCAAAAAGTTGTATTTTGGTCTCATCTGACCACATGACTTTCTCCCATGACTCCTCTGGATCATCCATATGGTCATTGGCAAACTTAAGACGGGCCTTGACATGTGCTGGTTTAAGCAGGGGAACCTTCCGTGCCATGCATGATTTCAAACCATAACGTCTTAGTGTATTACCAACAGTAACCTTGGAAACAGTGGTCCCAGCTCTTCTCAGGTCATTGACCAGCTCCTCCCGTGTAGTTTTGGGCTGATTTCTCACCTTTTTTAGGATCATTGAGACCCCACGAGGTGAGATCTTGCATGGAGCCCCAGTCCGAGGGAGATTGACAGTCATGTTTAGCTTCTTCCATTTTCTAATGATTGCTCCAACAGTGGACCTTTTTTCACCAAGCTGCTTGGCAATTTCCCCGTAGCCCTTTCCAGCCTTGTGGAGGTGTACAATTTTGTCTCTAGTGTCTTTGGACAGCTCTTTGGTCTTGGCCATGTTAGTAGTTGGATTCTTACTGATTGTATGGGGTGGACAGGTGTCTTTATGCAGCTAACGACCTCAAACAGGTGCATCTAATTTAGGATAATAAATGGAGTGGAGGTGGACATTGTAAAGGCAGACTAACAGGTCTTTGAGAATCAGAATTCTAGCTGATAGACAGGTGTTCAAATACTTATTTGCAGCTATATCATACAAATAAATAGTAAAAAAAAAAAAGAATCATATATTGTGATTTCTGGATGTTGTTTTTTTTAGATTATGTCTCTCACAGTGGACATGCACCATACGATGACAATTTCAGACCCTTCCAGGATTTCCAAGTGGGAGAACTTGCAAAATAGCAGGGTGTTCAAATACTTATTTTCCTCACTGTAAACATGTATCAGTACTGAAATTTAGAAACATTTCTTAATATATTCTTCAATTCAACCAACAGTTAGTCAAAACACTCTGTTTGATCTAAAGAGGAAAACGGCTGGATTGGAGTTCTGAGAAACATCTTTAAGACAAAGGTTCCTGTTTAAAGAAAGCAAATAGGACTGAATGGAGTTTTCTTTTTGTCTAAAAATAACCTGCAAAAACACAAGAACAAAACCATAGTAAGAAGCCTCATATTAGAAGCTTTCTTCTGTTCAATTATGGATGCCTGATCATCAGTTAGATGCAGCTAAAGCGTCCACCATCCCTTGACATATTCCACACTTGCAGAATATCTTTCTTCATCAAAAATGTGACCATAAGTGTTTTCCAAATGCGTCGTCTTGATCTGTTGCTCTTCAATCAGTTCACCTCTATAGTTTGTTTTTCCTTTTGAGCTCAAAGAGCGTGTTCCTATATTCTCTCACACAATGATGGGAAACCATGGTGTGTTTGGGATACGCAAAAACCCAGTGTCTCGTCCCATTTTTATAACTCATGCAGCCAAGAACAACAAACATGGAACGGAATCTTTTTGAACCAAGTTTGAGACAAAACTCAATCCAGGTTCCCCAGCCTCTACAAACACCCACACCCTGGCCTTATTCTCTGTCTCTTGTCTTTTAAGGTGCTGTTTAGCCCCAAACTCATCTGAAACTTGCTCTCCGCTGGTTCATATTTATTGCCTGAAATCTTCTTAACTCTTAGAGAATTAGATTGCAGCCATGGTTATGAACTGAGTACAAAGGTGTTTACTTTTGAGAACATTCCTTAAAAAGGTTCCTGCTAACAATGCTTGCAATAATGCAAAAAGAAAGTTTTGCTAACACCATCATCCTGTAAGATTATTAATAATTTTTTTGCCTTCATCTTTACAATGCAATTGTGCATTTATATTACCAAAGTCCCTTTAAGACGAGTCATTTCACTCGGCGGCCATATTTGAAATGCCTCTCGGGCATGCAAGTGCAGATCATATCTCTTTACATGGGGAAATATACAATTCTCCAAAACTGTTTGCCAAGCTTATGATTAAATTTCATATTTGAAATCACCAATGAAATTTGACAACAACTGTCTCATAAATTTTGTTTCTAAATGCTTGAATCATGCCTTTTTAGCCTGGACAAAGATACTGCGCATGCGCAGTCTTAAGCATGCGTCTCAGAACACTGCTTGTTTCTATAGAAACCAGAGATTTTAACGGCAGCTGCCGTGACGCGATGACTTTACTAATCAACGATTGGATCTTTCACATAGAAAGCGGGGCTTGTTCGCCATATTGGCCGTTGCACTTTCTCCTACTCATAAGTAATCGGAGTGCACAGTCTCTTTAATACAGGGCCGTAACCACCATAGACATTGAGTCCCCCCCAATAATTAGAAATGGCCAAATCGTTCCCCCAATATTTGAAATTATTGCACTGCTCTCCTGCACTCCATTCACAATTTTACAGCGCTCTGTATGTTAGGATGTCAAAAAGTTTTAAAAGTTGAATTTTTAGTCTGGTCTGCCTCAGGTCTAACAGCGCTCGTCAATGTCAAAATGATTGAGATGACCAATCAAAGTAGGTGGGGTTTATGTTCTCTTTTGGCTCATGCACAGTCTTCACACAGACAAGCGCGTCAATATATCGCTTAATGTCATTACGGGGATATCTATTCTTTCCGGTGAAATCACAAAACAAAATGCACACAAACGTGTCCATGCTCTTAATATACAATCATTGAACATCTTCGATTTTAATGAAGAAACAACAAAAACTAGAACCTGTAACCTTCGACATGGTTTACAAAAATTCTACCACCAGACCAGTAAGGAATTCAAATGTTAAATGCGGATCTATGCATTTGTAACGGGAAGAATCTCGAGACTAAGGATATATCTGACGCAAATAGTCCCAAAATGATTATTTCCCAACTAGAATTAGACCTAGAATTTCGTTCACTATTCTGTTTCTTTATGCTTTATAAAAAAATAACAAAATTGGTCCCCCCCAATGTTCAAGACATGGTTACGGCCTTGCCTTGCCTTAATATATATATATATATAGTATTTGATATTACTATTATAAATGGTATTTCATAATATTGGTTGACGGAGATCTTAGCAGAGGGAACATTTCTGTGAATTTTTTGGTTTGTTGGTATATTATATCTAAAAATACATTTTCTTGAGTGGCACTCCATAACCGTAAATAAATATTAAGAAGTTTAGTAAGGCCTACATTTGGTTATGAATGTAATGATGTAATGTTATGCACCACTGCAAATTCATTTTTAATTAAAGGTTCAAATAAAAATAAAAAAGTCATTTTATACAAGAGTATCTACTAAAAGCATTTTAAAACAGTTTAAAGGAATTAGAAGTCTGTGAATAACACAGTCCACCCCTGAAGACTTTACTCAAGATTGTTTTATTGAATTTTTAAACATAAAATGTTAATACACGTGTCAGACAGCATGAATGAGGTTACATTGTGCATTTGTTGATGTTCATTTTTGGGTCTGTAGGCTCCCCCTCTGCTAAATCCGCCAAAACACATACTTTTTAGTGCAGCTGATGGTGCACCTGGTGCATCAACGCTTGCTGGGACGGGGCCTCCGTAGACCTCCGGCACCACCCTCTTCCTGCTTTAATCCCCAGGGCACATGCTTGCATCCACCCAAAAGTTAAACAAAATGAAAATCAAACAAAAATGGGCCAAATACAGTCATTTCCATTTCTTATAAAATCTCATAAAACTAATAACGAATAATACAGTTTGCGCACAAAAAAATAATGAATTCGTTAAAGTTCTGCATATATTTTGCATCATAAAATGTATAATAGGCAGCTTGACAGTTATGTAAATGATTTCAGCTGTCTATAAAACAAAACTAGTTTTAGTGTTAAACCATGTTTATTAATTTCCCTTAAAAGTAGAAAGCTTCAAGCTACTTAAAAAGAAAAACAAAATGGGTGAAAAAAATAAAATAAAAAATGTACAAAACCATGCCAACCGCAAAAAAACAAAAGAGAATGTCCAAGAACCTCAATCCATAATTCATTCACTGCATAATTCAAACTCAACAACAAAAGGTGTCTTCACACACACTATTCATTGCTGCTTCAATGAGAAAACATTGTTCCAGGACCTCCTGATGTGAAAGAATGTTCACTACTCTTAGAGTAGCTAAAAACTTGGGCAGGTGGAGGGAAGGGATCCCAGTTTCCCTGTAACCTAAAGTTTGTACAATGCAAATCCAGCTTTCCAATCTGTTTGAATTTCAACCATGGACTCAATAGAGAGAAAACCAAATGAGAGGCCACTTTAGGGACAGTTTATACAAGAGCATTGTTATTCAGCCATCACGAAGAGACCAGCGTCTCTTGGTAATTATAGCTGCATGTAGAACTTCTGCTGTTTCTGCACTACCCTTTTCAACCATCTTCTAAATAGTATAATCCATCTAAAAGACATGTAAATGCACAATCGACTTGCACATAAATAATACTATCAACATAAGAGGTCCTGGATGTTTCTAACAATTTTAGTGTCTCGTTTTCATTCAGTTTCATTCGTATTGCCATTTACAGCATATTTCAGACAAGGAAAATGGAATGCACCAGTATTGAAATATAACAATCAGTTGGTCTTACTGTAGATCTCATTTCTACATTGTGCCTGGTTTCATGTACACCTCTAGTGGAGAAATTAAACCGAGCACACATGCTCGAAAATGGAGGTCCCTCTCTGAAAGATGGAAAGACACATACGGGTGCTCCCAAATACATTTTACAAGACATTCTTATTCTTGTTTTTAAAATTACCAACATTAAATACACTTTCAAGATCCACAGATGAACAATTACGATTGTGACAACAAGAGAACAACAAAAGACTACAAGAGAAATGGAGGCACATTTTACCGAAAGGCAAATATGGCCAACCACTTGTGCAGTTGATCAGATAACTGATTACATGAGTGCAATGGAGGACTAATCAGTGATTATGTCCAAGGCAAAAGGCACTAGGGATGATAATATACTTTTCTGCACAAATATGAAGCACATCTAAACAATTGTGCGCATTAATCTACTCCTTTTCCTTTAACATTTCTAAAGCAACGTGCACCTTTTATAAAGACTATATTTCTAGTCTTATTTATACTGCCATGTTAAAATGTAGCCTAGTCTAGATGTATTATTAGATCTACTGAAAATACTTAAGATTATTTAGCATCTAAAAAACAAATCTAAACTAAAAAGGCATTGTGCAGTATCATGCATAAAATAAATTCCCAAACAAACAAAGTAAGTGTACCACTAAACTAAAACTACTGTATACACAAAATTAAAAACTTTACAAGGTCTAATGCCCTAAAACTAGACATGTGCATTCTGTCAGTGATCCACAAGAGGGGCCTGTTTGTCCTCAAACATGGACACCCCTTGCCACTATAGTTAGAGGAAATGTGCGTGTTTCTTGAATTATAGCATTGTTTTCAATACTTGTACAAATTCAGCAAAATGACGATGAATTGGATAAACCTTTTGACAGAGGAAAAAAACTCTTTCAATAACGTAACTATATCTTTGCTAATCCCTTTCCATGGGATCTCTCCAATCCATACCTGGTTGGAAACATTTACAAAATCCAGTTAAGACCATGCGGATATCAGTACCCAATAATAGAGTGATCAAGTCTTTTTGTGCATCTTTTGGAAGTTAGGGTGTGAATTAGGTCATTGTTGCTACTCCATTGGGGAAGCATCTTGGAGGAAGGGGGAAAAGGAAGAACGGATAGTCCGTCCCTTCATAGCCTGTTGAACGCGGAAGTTGTTGACCATACTTCTTTGCACCTGCTCTTCTGCCGATGTGAAAAGCAAGCTTCGAAACACTGCCAACTGAGAGAAAGGGGGGAAAAAGGAATAGGAGAGAATATTAAAAAATAGAAAACATGTCCAAATATTGGTATTCAGAATGAGAGAAAAAAAGAGATTATATGTAAAAAGACAAACAGGATGAACAGAGAAAACAGATGTCAGCAGTGAGCCAGATGAGCTTTTCCGTTCCATTTCCCAGGTTACCATGGAGCAGTGGAACATGAAGTCGGAATAACAAACAAAATTTAAATTTAAATTTATAGCTTTCATGAGTTGTTTGATAAACTAAGCAGCAAAAACCCAAATTGCTCTGCCCTTCCACAGCTTTCTGACGTCAAGAGGAAGAAGAATATATACTATTATTCCTGAACAGAACTACTAGCGTGCTCTTATTCCTAACTGACAACGAATTGTCTTTTCAACCACACGGATCACTGTATTCAAATGGTCATGGAAGTACTGGGATAAAAGTTTATATTTTTGGACATAAACACTGATGTCTACGGTAGCAATGAAAATAGAGTAAATAAGCTTTTAAAAGTAACTTGATGCTTCAAATAAAGACTGTTAATTACATCGTTTCACCAGTAGGTGGTCTCGGGTCTGCGCAGTAGTGAGCGCCAAGTGGAGCCGTGATATTAAAGGGTTACTTCAGTGATTTAGCATTAAGCTTTGTATCAGTAGAAACCCGGTAGTATATTCGAATTATGGCTTCCATATGCGATCTGAAAACGCACCAGACTGGACACGTGCTGAGAATGACAGCCGCGCTTACCTCAGCTCTGTGCTCTCATGATGAATGAAATCGGACTCCTGCTGCATTTGTCTCGTGACTTTCATTCGGCTCACTCACACGTTATTGAAAAGACACATTCAGTTTTTAACGGTAGTGTTTATTCTCTAGCTGAACGAAATGATTGTGTTGCTATAAAAATGAAACCGACGTTGGGGTGGAGCGAAGCAAGTGCATTCTGGGAGTTGTTGTCTTTCATCCCCATGAGACAAAAATAAATTTTCTGTCTTTTCACAGTCTAAAAGGCACCAAATTAAAAAATAATTTCACATTTCTACTACATAAATGGCACAGTTTAAATACAAAGCTTAAAAAGGTCCTATGGCATGGATTTTTTATTTTATAATGTATTCTGAGGTGTACTTATATTGTTAGTATGATTTTTACATCATAAAATGTCATAATTTAGAAATAAAAGGCATTTTTCTATACTGATGTTTGCCCTCTGGCTGAATGCCCTGTTTCAAGGGGCGTGTCTGCTGTGAGACTTCAGTATAAATGCCCACTGTTGTGATTGCTGACATCTTTGCATTTGAAATGAGTATTAGATCTTGTAGCGGAGGGGGCGTGGTTTAACGAGGTCTACGAGGCACGAGCCTACTGCCAGAGAGATGGATGGACCTGAGTTCACTTCTCATCAGTTCTCTCAGCACGTTTCAGTTCAGTGAACTGTTGTAGTTACTAGCATATGCTTCAGGTTATTCGTTTATTTCTAGTCAGAGGGACTGTCACTCATGCCAGAAAGTTAGTAACTTTAGTAAATTATGGATCAGCGCTGACTGGAGACGCGAACCGTTTAACCGCGAACGATCCAGTCCAATTTGGTGAACTGGTTCGACTGGTTCACTAAAAAGAACAATTCGTTCGCGAACCGGACATCAATGGACCAGAGACGGAGCGATTGCTAACAAAGTTATTTACAGTAACTACTGAGTTGTGAGAGCGCCGTCAGCTTATTTTGAGTTTATTGTGTTTGTACCTGAGAGTTCTGAATAAACACGAGTCCCAGTCATGCCGAGTCCGTCTTCATCATTATTCTACCAACTTTGTAACACATGTAATGTACCATTACAGGAGATGAGCGAGTTACGAGATGCAGTACTGGGGGTCGGTGATGTTGAAGGCCGACCGGTCAGTGCAGCCCGAGCTTCAGCGTGCGTGAAGTTTATCTCTAAAGATGTGGCTCTGCCGATGTTGAGCAGAAACTCACGACTGTATGCACATTTTAGAACAGATAGACGCGACGAGGATAGATAGAAAACACGAAAACACAGTTCTTTCGAGAGAGAGAGAAGCCGCAGCGTGTGCACGAATAATAAAGTTCTGTGTGAACTTGAATAATTAACTACACATCAGAAATCACTGATCAGAAGTAACTGAAAAAAGACTTCTGTTTTCATTTGTAGATCCAAACACTGAGAAACTGCCAGCATTCACTCGTTCACAAGCCATGATCTCTCGAGGACAAACAAATATGGCGCTCGCATGGGCGTGCCAAATTCTCTGGGCGGAGGAAAGGGAGGTAACCGTTCCTGTTATGACGTCATATCAGGAAAATTCAAGGTCAGCTCGTCATATTAATGTTGAAAAACCTCATAAAATGAAAATGTCATGCCATGGGACCTTTAATGCTAAATCCCTGAATTAACCCTTTAAAGGGTTAGTTCACCCAAAAATGAGAATAATGTAATTTATTACTCACCCTCATGCCGTTCCACACCCGCAAGACCTCCGTTCATCTTCTGAACGCAAATTAAGATATTTCTGTTTAAATCCGATGGCTCAGTGAGGCCTGCATAGCCAGCAATGACATTTCCTCTCTCAAGATCCATTAATGTACTAAAAACATATTTAAATCAGTCCATGTGAGTACAGTGGTTCAATATTAATATTATAAAGCGACGAGAATATTTTTGGTGCGCCAAAGAAAACTAAATAACAACTTATAAAGTGATGGCCGATTTCAAAACACTGCTTCATGAAGCTTCAGAGCGTATCGAATCAGCGGTTCGGAGCGCCAAAGTCACGTGATTTCAGCGGTTTTGCCTGCTTGACACGCGATCTGAATCATGATTCACGAATCATGATTCAACTCGCTGATTCATAACGCTCCGTAGCTTCATGAAGCAGTGTTTTGAAATCAGCCATCACTATCCAAGTCGTTATTTCAAAATATTCTCGTTGCTTTATAATATTAATATTGAACCACTGTACTCACATGAACTGATTGAAATATGTTTATAGTAAATGAATGGATCTTGAGAGAGGAAATTTCATTGCTGGCTATGCAGGCCTCACTGAGCCTTCAGATTTCAACAAAAATATCTTAATTTGTGTCCCGAAGATGAACGGAGGTCTTACGGGTATGGAACGGCATTAGGGTGAGTAATAAGTGACATTCTTTTCATTTTTGGTTGAACTAACCCTTTAAGGTCCCCTTAAAGTCCCCCAGCGCCCCCACCCCCAAATTCTCGCCTAATCAGCAACTATGGAAATGTAGAGATTAAAGCTCCAATCTCCTCCAAGAATATTACATAGAACAATGTAATAATAATAAAAAAATTCATTAAATTTGCTATGAGGGAAAATATTCCTTAAATTTCCTGTCTCATATCAGCATCCTACCTGATCGTGACTGACTTCAATGTGCTGTTTCATCACAATCCATGTCACCGCCTCAGTAAGCGGAGGAGTGGTCAGAGAACCTGCATATGTCCAATAGTCATCGATGTTCTCCGGAAGGAGACATGAAGGGTCGAACTTGGTGAACTCTACCACGCTATCCTGCGTGACAAAGGATGAGAATATTACATACTGTAATAACCTAACCCTACCCAAACAATATTAACCCCTCTGTTTCCAAAATATCATGCTCTGAGGATATCAATCTCGGTTTATAACTCACAACAATACCAATGTGTACAAAACACAATATTTGATGCCTTACCTTGTGTCGGACTGCTGGCAAGGCATCCACCAGTTTCTGTAGACCCTCGTGCCTCTTTCCAACCTGTGCAAATTCCAAATCAAATTTACTTAAGGGCTACTAAGCTTAAAGATCCATGAAAAAAGTATGATAATAATGACACACATCAGTACCTTAAGAAACACTCCAATAACAGCTAGTCCATTATCCTCCATAACAGCCTCTTCAAACAAACTGTACTTGTCAGAGTTCCAGTGAACAATATGGAGCTGTGAAAACACACACACACACTAAAATGAGCTATAATTATGGGCACTTTTTTCCATTTGGTTCCGTTTATGATTACACAATCCCGTTGAACATAGCTAGGTTGTGTGTTTTTGACGTGCCACGATAGCTTAAACAAACATCTGTACAAAAAGACAGTCCTTCATTCATTCTGGCACGGTTAAGTTTCAACCAAGGAGGAGGGAATGAAAGCATTTTACGCAATAGAGGATCCATTTACAAGACTGAAATCTGAGCTCTGTTACACACACTCACACAGACAAATCAGTAAAGCTAAACGAGTGTTGAGAGCCAAAACAAGGTCACATTCTCACCAGCGCAAACTTGGCTTTTTGGCACAGTAAGGTGACTATCTTTCAGATTTTAAAATGGAAAAGTTGGTGGGTTGTTCCTAACGTTAAGTCTCCGCCCTCTATTACAGAGAAGCTCTGTCTATGTCGCAAGAGATATATACTTCCTCATAGTAAAATATGACATCCAGATGGCTCAAAAAGAGGACTATGTCAGTCACAAAGTCATGTTTCATTCTTCATTGCTCTATGAATCCTTTAAAATGTATTCAAATCTTACGTAAGGCTACCTCAGCAGGGTAAAGGCGGCGGTCTATGGAGTGCTCAGAGCCCCAGGCGTTGTTCTCTCCCCAGTGGAAATGAAACTGACACAGTCTGAACTGATCCTCCAGTGGTCCTCCCTTCAGGGCTTAATTTCAGTTCACAAAACGGTTAATTTGTTAGTTGTTACACAATGATAAAACAAAATGTTCTGTTTTGTTCTTGGTATCACAATTTTAGCTAAGCTCATATAGGAATTCCCTACTTGGAAAAAGTTAATGCAAGCAAAGTCTCCAGTAATATATAAAGTTACTATTATAAAACCATAATTTATTAATATGGGATCATCCTAAAGAATCATTATAATTGATTTCACCTAATGCAGTTTAATTTTAGTAACTGTAGTACATACTAAGCATTTTGTGATGAAGATAACTTACTGGATTTGTCAGTGGTGTCGTCATACTCGACCAGAAAAGAGTACCCATTGTTCCAGATCTGTTGGCAGGTCCTTGGGTCATACTGCACCTTCAGTGGTCTGAGCTGCGGATCAAAGATGCTTTTGCGTACCACAATGTCAATAGGTGACTGGCGATCTCCACCGGGAATGGCAAGTGGCCCCTGCCACATCGGATGTACTGGGGAGAGAATGATCGGTCAGGATAAGGAAACCTAGTGATCAAAAATGTGCAAAAACAAGCATGATGCTCCAAAATGCTGTCTAGGTAGGCAGCACACTAGGCTTTTAGATAGGAGTACAAACATATACAACAATCATACTAATATTCAAGAATATTGCATTGTTATACATGATATACTTCTTGCGCGCAAAGCAATTACAAAGAATTATGAAATCCACATGTATAAATAACTACTCCCACCGAGTGACATCTTAGTTAAGCATAAGTTTACAACATTGTTACCAACTCATTCGAGCAAAAAATACATAAAAAAAAAAGAGTTTGAGGATAAGGAAATCTACCAATCTAGGCAGCATTTTGGCTATCAAAAATGTGCAAAAACAAGCATGATACTCCAAAAGGCTGTCTATGTAGGCAGCACACTAGGCTTTTAGACGGTCTAACAATAGTACAAGACATTTCAGAAAATCTATGCAGCTTTTTACAGCAAATATGACAAAAACAGCTGAAGAAAAATGCCTTATTAAACATACAGTACACTAGATAGATAGATAGATAGATAGATAGATAGATAGATAGATAGATAGATAGATAGATAGATAGATAGATAGATAGATAGATCATAAACCTACATTTTACAGCACACAGTGCAGTCTCACACATTGCGTTACACATTTGTTCTGAAATTAAATGTTTAAAATCCCAACAAGAAAAAGCAGCAAAAAGAAATTTAACCCAAAACGGCACAAAAAGCCGACGAGCCGTCCTTCTGGAATGTGTTAGAGAAGTAA
Source organism: Romanogobio albipinnatus (assembly GCA_023566225.1). Taxonomy (NCBI): domain Eukaryota; kingdom Metazoa; phylum Chordata; class Actinopteri; order Cypriniformes; family Gobionidae; genus Romanogobio; species Romanogobio albipinnatus. The sequence goes on along the minus strand of CM042262.1, from coordinate 25,789,580 downwards.
AAGTGGAGAAGAAAATATGCTTCCTCCTGTGACTCGATGATTCAAAGAAGAAAAAAAAAAAACCCTGACATTTGGAATGTCAGGGAAAAACTGACTGTAACGCTTAACAGGAAGACAGTCAGCAGAGTTTTAAGACAGCTTTATGAATAGACATTTACGTGGAATGTTATAGGCAATCCTTAAGCAAACACACAAAAGACTTCCTTTATACAGCAAGGTTTGCCATCGGAGCTCTTCTTACACAATAACTGCTTAGATTGTGGTCACATGCTCTAGATTGTACAAAAGGAATTAAATCGGCCAGAGAATGTGACCAACGGGTCTTTCATGAGATTAAAACGGCCTTTACTTTCATTCCTGTCAACCATTTAAGTGGTCTAGTAAAAGGAGATTATAACTGTGCTGACCCATTTTGTGGCAAGCAAGCACAGCATGGGTTCTAACTATAACTCTGTTCTAAAATAACAAAAGGCATACTTATTTAAGATTAGTCTTTGATTAAATGGAGATTAAAACAAACTTTTGTAATAAACTTGTTTTGGGATGTTTACTCTGTAATTTTCATTACCAAAATTATGTAGCTGTCAGACCACAATATTTTTTCCTTTGATAATCTTCACTTGTTTTAACAACTAGGTTAGTTGTATGTAACCTTGACTTATTAAACTTTAACTGTTCTTTGCTTTTATGAGGCTTTCAGTGTGAGGTTTAAACAATTAAAATCGGAAATGACTGGCTTTGTGTTGATACTTGATAAACTAATCGGGTTTAGATAAGATAAGGTCTACACAAAAGAAATGAAAGCTAGAAGCAGCAACTAATTGCATGGTAAAGATATGAGTACAAACATGTATAACAATGTCACATTCTTGAATATTAGTTGTACATTATATACTTCTTGTGTGCAAACCACTTATAAAAATGATGAATTCCAGGTTAATAAATAACTACCCCTACTGAGTGACAGCTTAGTTCAGCCTAAGTTTACAACTTTGTTAACCACTCATTCTTGCAAAAAAAAAAAACCTTAAAAACACTTGTATCAGGCCCTATTTAATACCCCTATTTTAATGTTCTTCATTTGCCTACTTACTACAACCTGAAAAAAAAAACAAACAAACATAAAAAGCACTTGTTTTAGGAGTTTCAGGCCCTATTTAATACCCCTATTTTAATGTCCTTTATTTGCTTACTTAAAGGTCCCGTTCTTCGTGGTTTTTTGAAGCTTTGATTGTGTTTACAGTGTGCAATATAACATGTGTTCATGTTTCGCGTGTAAAAAAAAAAAACAGTATTTTTAACACAATTTACTTATCTGTATACCGCTGTTTTCACTGTCCTGAAAACGGCTGATGAGTTCCTTTATTCTATGAAGTCCCTCCTTCAGAAATACGTAACGAGTTCTGATTGTGCCAGCGGTTCCCGTGTTGTGATTTGACCGCATCTTAGCAAACGTGGCACGGTTCCCGTGTTGTGATTTGACCGCAGCTTAGCGAACGTGGAAAGGTCACGCCTCTTAACGGGAGATATATGCGCTCAATGATCTCTACAGCGTCCCTGGGAAAGCCAAACAAAGGTGATTTGACTCCGGGATGAAAATAACAGCGTCTCGACGACATGGCGACAAACACAGTCAGACGCGACACGTCCTCTTCTCCACGTGGGACAGCAACAAGACCACGCCCCCTTTTTTTGCGTATTCTTGTGGGCGGAGGTTAGTCTGTTCTACTGTTCTATCGACGTCATTTATGAAGGAAGTACCAGGATGTAGTCCAAGCCAGCCGTTCGCTGTAGGCTTTGAAAGGGAACTTCTGTTAAAGGGTAACTAAACCCTAAACCAACTTTTTTTAGTTAATGATCTGTAATACTGGGGCTTTATTAATGCTGTTCATTGATTCGAGTAAATGTTTTGACATTTGAGTATAAAGTGTTTTAATTCTATAAAATATGGTGTAAAACCGCCAAAGTGCTGCCCTCTTAAGGTTGAACGGTGGCTACTGCAGTTGAATTTTCCTATTGGACGTTGTGGTACATCGTGACGTAGGATGGTACCTCCAACGGCTCACTATCCGCGCCCCTGGCACGAGCTCACCACGCCCTCAGAAATGTTTCCCCAATCACATGATGAGAACGGCTTTACTCCAGTATGAACTGTCATATTACATGAAGTGGAAACATTATGAATGAAACTCACTTGACACATGCTTTAACATTGTATTAAAGAAAATACGGTTAAATAATGAAGTTGTCAGTACACGTCAGGCTTTTCTTGCGATTTTATTGCCGCCCGTCATGTGTACAGATAATTTTCATACATGAGACGCGCTTTCAAACCCTGACACGCAAGTGGTTGCCGCGGACGCAGATAGATTAGGTCGGTTCTCTTGCGCGGCTGCTTCACTAGCATCGGGAGTTAACGCAGTTTGAGCAGCGGCTCGCATTGATAAGGCTCCGGGTTTATGTCTACAGACAATCCACCCTCCTCCACTTCAGGTGAAGGTAGGAGAAATGACCGCTCTGTTGCAAAGCTGGCGTCACTCCAGTCATTCTCCATCTTTGCGACTCGCGAGTCTGACAGCTGTCAATCAACCCGTCCCTGCGGGTCTCAGGTGCACGCCTTCCGCTCAGCCCCGCCCTCGGTTCGTCCCCTCTGTGTCCGCCGGGCTCTGCCCACTTTTCCAGCATTTTTTGAAAATTGCCAGTGGGTGGAGTTAAGCTCTGAGCAGGGGTTTAGTTACCCTTTAAATAAAATATCTCGCTTGGCATTGAACTTTGAGCTTTATAATTTTACAGGTATTATTTATGCTCTAACAGCAACATTACACACTAACTAAAGTTTGAACAATGGGATCACGAAGAACGGGACCTTTAAACAACCTACAAAAAATACATTTAAAAAAAACACTTGTTTTAGGAGTTCCAGGCCCTATTTTATACCCCGTTAAGTGATCTTTAATTTGCCTACTTACTACAACCTGCAAATTTAAAAACAACAACATAAAAACACTTGATTTATGAGTTTCAGGCCCTATTTAATGCCCTTGTTTTAATGTTATTTAATTTTTAAAAATACATTAAAAAGCACTCGTTTCCAGGCCCTATTGTATAACCTGTTAAGTGTTCTTTATTTGCCTACTTACTACAACCTGCAAAAAATACATAAAAAGCACTTGTTTTAGGGGTTCCAGGCCCTATTTAATACCCCTATTTTAATGTTCTTTATTTGCTTACTTAAACAACCTGCAAAAAATACATTAAAAAGCACTTGTTTTACATTTACATTTAGTCATTTAGCAGACGCTTTTATCCAAAGCGACTTACTTTTTAGGAGTTCCAGGCTCTATTTTATACCTCGTTAAGTGTTCTTTATTTGCCTACTTACTACAACCTGCAAAAAAAATTTAAAACCATAAAAACACTTGATTTATGAGTTTCAGGCCCTATTTAATACCCCTATTTTAATGTTCTTTATTTGCTTACTTAGTACAACCTGCAAAAAAAACATTAAAAAGCACTTGTTTTAGGAGTTTCAGGCCCTATTTAATGCCCCTATTTTAATGTTATTTATAAAAATAAAAAAAAAACATTAAAAAGCACTTGTTTTAGGAGTTTCAGGCCCTATTTAATGCCCCTATTTTAATGTTATTTATAAAAATAAAAATAAAACATTTAAAAGCACTTGTTTTAGGAGTTCCAGGCCCTATTTTATATCCCATTTAATGTTCTTTATTTGCCTACTTACTACAACCTGCAAACATTAAAAAAAAAAAAAAACATAAAAACACTTGATTTAGGAGTTTCAGGCCCTATTTAATGCCCCTATTTTAATGTTATTTATTAAAATAAAATACATTAAAAAGCACTTGTTTTAGGAGTTTCAGGCCCTATTTTATACCCCATTTAATGTTCTTTATTTGCCTACTTACTACAACCTGATAAAACTATATTTTTTAAAAGCTCTTACATACAAAAAAACGTGTGACTTATATTGCATCTTCAGGGCTGTTTTCAATTAAATGTTCTGTTCATCATAAACATGACCCATATCTCTTGTGGGCGGGGTCTGTGGAAAAACAGTGACATGTAAAACTTGTAAAGCACGATGTAAAAAGATGGCGTTATTTCATACATACAAAATGATACAACTCAAGGTGCATTTGCCCCCCACACACACACACACACACACACACACACACACAAAAAAAATATACACAACGCACTACTGCAGCTGCCAGGACATAATCAACGCAATGATCATAACCATCGAGTTTCATGTAAACATCCCCAAAACCCGGAAGTCATTCAGGAAGGCGTTGTCACTGATAGTAAACATACACATTGTGACTCCATAATCATCAACCCACTCATACATTTCAATATAACATCTGTAATAAAACCTAGTGGCGAGAGAATGGAAAATAGTGCACAAGTAGTCCATCAAAAAGACCAAACAATGGGGGGAGGGGCTATTTCCATAAAGCTTAAACTTCACCAAAAAAAAAAAAAAAACATAGCAAAACTGCACTTACATTGACTCAAAGCTAATTTGCTGGAGCATGAAGACAAGTTGCATGCCCGAGCAGGAATCCAGCGCTGGCTTCGGACATGTTTCACCAGATGTCTGTGGATCTGCCGACCGAGAGGCGATGCGATCGCTGTCAGTGTCACCATGGTGTCTTCAATTTACTTTAACAATCTAAAAATTAATTATGTCGGACTAAACTGCCTGAAGACTTCAAACTTAAAGCTTGATTAATAGTAGGTGTCACGCCACGACACGTGAAATATAGTCCTTTGGCGTGCGCTCTCGCGACGAGCTCGTGCCAACAACACTCAACTTACTCTCGCGCCATAACGATTGGCGGATGAAGGCAAAAAGGGGCTGGTTAACAGTCACCAAACTACGAATGGGGATCTAGATGTTTCCAATTGTCTCGGTCTTATGTAACTCAAAACGCTTTTGTTTGTAGTCGAGACAGCAGGGCGAAATCGCCCCGCATGTCTACTGACAGGTTTAAATACCCCAGCAGAAGGAGGATAAAATGGAGGACTAGGTCCAGTTGGGGGTCGGGTGTCCGTCTCAATCCAATCAGCTTCATCCTCTGAGGGGCGTTGGGTCTTAAGTATATGCAGAGGCTGGGAATTCAATGTTTATTTATTTTAGGTACTATTTATTTAATGAAATAGGCACATTAAAACTGGGTAATAACGGTCATACTATTATACCCACAATAGCATATTAGTACAATTACTCTAGTAAATACTAGTGTTTTTGAACCATACTATAGTAAATATATACTACAGTAAATTGGTCATCTATATTCTTAAAAAAGAGCACTGTGGTATTCCACATTTATAGTAGTGACCGAAACCATAGTGGACATAATCAGTCAATCCCATAATGCACCTCAATAACTACAATGACCGGTCTAGCAGAATAAATTCGTCTCTTTTTATCGTTTACGAATATTTCTAAATCATTGCTCCAAATTTATTCAAAATGGTATTCCATATTTGACGTGTAAAATATTTGTGTTACAAAATGTGCCACTGAAAACGTAAAACTTGCATTTTACTTGGTGCCAACTAGGGGAAGGGTTAACAGGTCAGGTAGCATCCGAGACAGAGGAACCCTAACCCTACTGACGACATCTACCACGTGAACTGTGGACTCTGACATCTACGTGAGAAATAAGTCAAAACATAATGTTCTTACGTCAAGCATCCTAATGTAAACAACGTGCAATTAGGACATTGTACCCTTTCAAAAACACGTTTTTATTGTAAGTAAAGGTTAAATGAGATGCCCTTTAGTCGGCTTCCTCGTTTGGTCAGTTAAATGAGGCATGGGCTCATTTATTCTGCTAATGACTAAAAACATAAGAATGAAAAACACAATATAAATAGTTGTCCGTGTATATTTTCTTTCTTTAAAAAAAAAAAAAAAAAAAAGTCACAATATTTCTCCTTGTGGTGCTAAAGCAATGCAACATAAGATAGACAATCCATCGTACAGTAAGTGTTACTGTACCATGATTTGGTTACTTTGAAATATTACTGAGGTTGCACCAAAAACAACCTGTAATAAATATGGAATATGGTTTAATATGAAAAATGCATTCAAATACCGTGAGCACTTTTGTCAGCTTTTCTAAAGCACTGCAAAATACCAGGACACACATATTGTAAAAAATACAAAGTTGAAAAGCATTTTATCCATCGGAGGAAAACCGAGTGCAGTTCATAACTCAGCCGTTGTCTGTTCCCAAAAAACGAAGGACAGAAGGAAAAGACGACATCCATTGAGCTTGAACCATATTGTACAGATATATTTACATGTTTGGTAAGAGAAACCGTACAAAAATTCAACTTGAGGAAAGTCCTCTAGGGCAGGTGAAATCTTGTCAAAGATGCTAGTCTAGAGCGATGATGTCTTCATCATCATCGGCCGGCTGCTGGTCGAGGCGTTTGCGCTTAGACGCAGCATCGTCTGTTTCAGCGTCATGATGCTTCCTCTTGCGGTTACTAGACTCCGGGGAAGCTTCCATGGTGCTCGAGGACGGTTCTTCGTCTGAGTCTACGATGAGGATGTCATCATCCTCTGCAGCTGCTGCAAATACACAAAAATAAAGTGCATTACTTAAACAGCAATGATGAAAATGATCATTTTCGGGTGAACTATTCCTTTTAAAAATCTGACTTTTGCCAAAGGTTTACCTTTAGATGAGGTAGAAGGCTGGGCAGAATCTTTGTTACCATTGGCAATGTTTTTCCCTTCTTCCGGGGCACTGGGAGTTGGCGCCTTATCTGGGGCGTCACCCACTACTTCAAACTCAACATCCTTTTCCAATTCCTCACTATAATAAACGTAAGAAAAATGTTAATGTTCACGTAAAAGAGCTAACGTAGTATCCTCTTAGCTAAATGAACACACCAACCTGTGAATTACATTGACCAGAAGAGTGTAATCCTGTAGGAAGTCATCTGCTTGAAGACGGCTCCCGTTCCGAATCCCAAAGTCGGACAAAAACTTGTTATTGTTTGCTATAGAAAAAAACAGAGACACCAGAACATTAAAGCAAAGCTTAGAGTTTTGTTATAGTAGAGAAAGATGCCCTCTAGAGGCAGACTTAACACGCACCTTCAGTCTCTCCTTCCTCCGAGGAGATGAGGATTGTTCCCTTTCCATCCTCAATTTGCACATCTGGTGCCACCATGCCAAACTTCTCCTTCAAAATCTGAAAAAGCACCACCGTGCATATCATTTTTAAAACTTTAACCTCTCACGGAAGTCACACAAACATCAGCATCTAAAACAAAACTTGCAGGTACCTTGTCCTGAAGAGCTTGCACAATGGTTTTGTGCACATTAAGTTTGACTGTGACCTCAGGTTTGCTAGCGCACACGTAACAATTGGGATTGGGAGGGTCCAGCGCACACGGTACGAGAAGCTTTTTCCTGGGGTTCGGCTGCTTGTTCAGAAAGATCTAAAGAAAAACAGGAATAAGACTCAACTATACTGCTTGACAAAACAGGAAAAGGTCAAAATGTTCTTCACAACTGAAACCACTGCTGAGATGTAACCAAGTTATGCAAAGTGAGAAAAAGGAATGCAAAGATGTGTTAGATAACACAGGATATTATGTATTTTAGCTGTGAAATATCCGAGAAATCTTATCAGTGTGATTTTAGCTCACCGTGCGACACTGTTCGAAGTCTGAGTTGAGAATTTTGAGCCCCTCCAGGACAATGAGACCGGCAATGACGGCATTAGTGGTGGCTATTGCTGGAATGATGTTCCCTGCCATGGCTAAAAGAGAACAACATGGTTTAAAGCCACACTGAATTCAGAACCTACTTTTTATTGAAACACTTCATTCTGAAGCATGTCGCTTTTTTGTTCCATAGCTAAAGAGTCTGGGTCTCTCAGTAAACAATATTGGTTGCTTTTAGTGAGACAAAACTAGTGTTTTTTTAACACCAACTAAAAAGAATTTCAATTTATTTCATTCAAGACAATCACAGCCTTGAGTTATACTGCCTTCCAAACACTTACATTTGACATCAAAGCGGCTTTTCATGTTCATGCTGAAGACGTTCATGCGCAGGTTTGCAGCTGCTGTTACGAAGTCCATGGCTGGAGGATCATCCTGAAAATAGCACCACAAATGTAAGTTCAACAATCCTGAATAATTAGAAACGAAAACCGAAATCTAGAAATTGACAGATAGCCAATAATTAATTTTTAGATATAATTCAAACACTTGTGTTAAAAATAAACATCCGTATCATTACTCCAGTCTTCAGTGTCACATGATCCTTCTGAAAACATTCTAATATGATGATTTTTGATGCTCTAGAAACATTCAATTATGACCAATGTTAAATTTAGCTTGAATTAATTGTGCTTGATGCTCGTATCGCCCTGACCATGAGTGTATTGGTTGAACACTAGTTAAATTATGTAGGGCCCTATAATTTCCACAATCACGGAATAGGCATATTAATGCGGAATCTAGTGTTAACGCAGAATTTTACATATTTGGAATGAAATGCTGTTTTGTGTGGGAGAAGAACGTATGTCTTTGGAAAATGCAGACCGGGGGAAGCAAATCTGGGCGACAACACCTCCCATAATTTCAGCTCCCCCTTCAAAACAATGAAAGTATGGCGAAGCGGCTCTCCACGGCTCTGCTTTCGTCTGAGAAAAGTTAAGAAACTCAACGCTAAGCCCTCAGTACAGAGCCGAGTAGTTCCCTCGCGGGGAGTACTTGCTCTATTTTGCCTTGTTTTTAAAGCACTTTGATGTACTGTATGGAAAATAATGTCTTAAATGAACTTGAGAGAAAATTAGATGCGCGGTACAGTGTGTCTGATTCGCGTCATGTTCGGCAGCGGTGGATCTTAAAGTGACAGTAGCACTGATAATGTCTATCATTAATGTTCATCAAAGAACAACAGGAACAAGAGAAAATTGTAGCTTTAATGATGATTAATCTATATTTCACTTGTTATTTATGCAGTTAAGAAAGGTGTTGATAACTTTATTCAATTTCTGTGTAAGACTATATCAATTCACAGCACTAATATTTTGTTATAACTTGAAGTACTTAGAGTGCAGTGTTATGTTGCATAATGCAGCATTTGTCCTGAAAAGTACAGAGTAAATGTGTTAACTCAATAAATTTAAGGTCATTTTATGTTCTATTATATTAACATTAAAAGCACACTCTTTTTACGACTAAAATAACAGTTAAGGGTAAAAAAAAACAAAAAAAACTGAATTCTCAAATTTAAACGGAAAAAACTAAATTTGGGAAAAAATAAAACATTTTATAAGGCCCTAATTATGGCATTGAATGAGTGCACTCAATGTACACTGTAGTTTCAGTCACTTCTACAAATGTCTGACCCCACAAATAGTGCTCTAAGGGTTGAACCCATTCACACAACTAGAACTTGTGGAGACTCACCTTGTCCCAGACTAGCTCTGCACCATCTCCCTTCTCGGTCAGCTGAGATCGGAGTGTTTCTACACTGCGCTGAAAGAGCTGAGCGTAACCCTGAACAGCCAACACCTGCTGGTCCTTCAGACCTGTGCCACAGGCCTCCTCCTGAGAACATGCTTTAACACACACCATACAAAATCATTAAACATCTATTTTAAATACAATTACTTAGATTTGTTTATATAACTAGACTTATATAGTCAACAGACTCACCATGCTGCTGGATTTCCGCCCAGTCTAGAGGTAATGGGGCTTTCCTCTTTTTCCACAACTTATCCATGGTCAACAGATACATGATGTCATCTTTAAAAAGCTGAATGGAAGCACAAGATCACTTTTAGACCACTTCTAAAAGAATGGAGTGGGTAATGATGTAACATCAGTAGGGGTATAACAATATATCGCTATATCGAGATATCGCAATTTAAGAACGTGATGATGTGCATCGGTCATGTAAACGATATGATTCACAAGTTTTATCCAAGACACAGCTTACTGTATTTATAAATTATAATTTCACCCAAAAATTTAAATTCTGTCATCAAGAACTCCTTCATGTTGTGTCAAACCTGTATATTTTTTATTCATCTTAACACAAATTAAGATATTTTTTATGATACCGGAGATATTTCTGTCCCTCAATTTCCCTAAAACTTAAGAGCCAAAAAAAGGTCAAAGGCATTGTAAAAATCAATCAAGTGGTCCAATCCAAATCTAAGTCTTCTGAAGAGACACGATGGGTTTATATGATGAACAGATTTACAACACACATACTGTAGTAAACATGATAAATGTATGTGTGCGAGTGACATGAAAACAACATGAGGGTGGGTAAATTGAGAGAATGTTAATATTTTGGATATACTAATCAAATTCTGAAGTCATTTTGACACGCTTTTTGTCTAGAACTGTCATTGATCATCAGCAGCACTCCTCAAAGTGAAAGCATAATTTAAATCACCATATCACGTTTTTAGTTTTGGTAGTAGGTTGATAAAAAGCGTTTTCGTTTTTATGCAAGCGCATTAATTGAGAGAGAGGTGGGACATAGTGAGCACCAGGAGAATCTGTGTAAAATAGATACAATGAATGCCTGTATTGAAAGCGCGTGTGTACAGAGTTCGAAAAAAAATTAACGTTTACAGAGTTTTAGTAACAGGACTACATTGAACAACAATATTTAATGTTGAATATAAATGTACAATAATGGGGGAATATTTGTGGGTCCTGATCATTTCAAATGTAGGATTTTACCAGTAAAAAAGGGCATACGTTATATGTAAAGTAAATTTATACGTGCAAGTATGTGCGTCATAATTTTGTATTTTCAGGTTCAGAATCACAAATATTTTTATTCTGTAACCATTGCCCTGTGCATGCAGGACAATGTCAAAACCTATTCAAGTCCATTTTATTCTACAGTAAATTTTTGTTAGCTCGTTACCATATGTATTAGAATCGTGTATCGTGGTACACGATAAAAAAGTGACATGAGTGTATCGCTACACCCCTAAATGAGAGGTTTGTAAAAGAGCTTGCACCTTGTTGAAGAGTTTGACGGGATCGTAGCCTGTTGAACGAGCCCAGTCTTTAGTGGACACCCGCTTGATATCGCCGTCCTGATCTGAGGCTGTAGCTCGGGCTGCTGCATCTGCAAGGTTCCCTGTAGTTGACAAACATCTCTTCATTAAATGGTCCAAATAAAAACCACAGCATGTTGAACAATTAGTTAACTTGCAGTACAAGTTTCCATGAATAAATATAAAAGGAAGATTCTGGCTTCAATACACCAAATCATTCTATATAGTCTATATTTATCTATTGATGCCTTCACAAGCACCCACAAAAGCTGTTGAGTTGTGTTTCAGTTGAGTTAAGTGTGGCACACAGAGGGGCATTTGCAAAATATGCTGTATTTTTGTAATTCCGCTAGGTGGCACTAATGTCACACAAACTACATGCTTCACCTTTAAAAGGTACAGCGCATCAGCTGAGGACATGCTAATCTAAATTAGAGACAACAAATAAGAAAAAGCATGGCAGGCGCCAATTTAAATGTATGCCTGAAATGTTTTTTTTGTTTTAAGAATTAAAATGAAGTATAATATAATACATATTAGTAGCCTATTAGAAATAAAATACAAGTAAAATATCATTAGAATAAATGTAAATATAATAAAAAAAGTATTCTTTTAAAAAAAAAAGTTGAAATGATACAAATTGATGGCTTTTTAACAAATGCATAGACTATCAATTAACAGCCTCGGATAGTTACAGGTCTGCTTACAGTAGGTCTGTCTTTAACAGTTTATAAGTTTTCATTAAAAATAAAATTTCCCTATGGAGAAAATTAGGGATGCACGATATTTATCGGGCGATATGGGTAAAAATGACGTCATTTTTATTGCTCTGATAAATAAAAGAAATCCGATAACTAGATCCGATAAAGTACGCTCTGTGGTAAATCAGTCTGATTTATACGAGGGTGCATCTCAATCAGCTAGTTCAGTAGTCAGAGCACTGATCAGAGAGTCAACCCATTGTCTGATTCCCTGATCAGTACCCTGACTACTGAAATAGCTGATTGAGACGCACCCCGAGATTAGTCTGCTTTCCGAGTGCAAGCGAATGGGTCACGCAGCTCACAAATGTGAACATGTCTTCGCCGGTCTGGAAGTTTTTCTCTGTGGCAGCGGAGGACAGTGCTATTGCTATTTGCAAAGCATGTTCAACAAGGATTCCGAGAGGAGGAAAAAAGGCGTCAAGTTTTAATACAACAAATCTTATCTCTCACTTGAAAGGGCATCATCGCGGTGAAGCTGTATTAAAGGGGCCGGCTACACACTGCAAGTGTGGCGTGAGCGTCTCAGCTGCGTGGCGTGTCCATTTTTATTTCGGCTCCCATGTTTACTGCATGACACGTCAGGCGCGGCTCGAGCCGTGCCGAAAATGCGTGCATTCTAGAAATAAAACCGACGCCTATTTTTCTATGTCTTTGCACACCAGAAAGGCCTATACTTCATGTTAAACATAAATATAGCCTACTGATAGAGCAAAGACAATGTCGGCAGTATTGACAGCAAACTGTAGGCTACAGAATATTTCGTTCTGGATTGACAGGTGCAATATTTGAAAATCAATCTTTTAAATAAATAAAAAAAATGACAATGATATCTGCATTTATGTGAAAACCTAGAGACTTAAAACATCAAACTGTCATTTATTAATATGTATTCGTGTCAAAATGACAGCTTTTTCTATTCAATTTTGCCTGGAAACGCTTCCAACACACTTGCGTATCACGTGCTGATACGCGCGTCATGCAGGTGTTAACATGGGAGCCGAAATAGAAACGGACACGCCACGCAGCTGAGACGCTGCCATGCTTGCAGTGTGTAGCCGGCCTAAAACACAGAGCAACGATCCCCATTCAACTGGCATTTGAACATGTAAAAAGTTTCCCAGAGACAGCTAAAAGGATAAAGCCATAAACGACAAAGTAATGGATTTCATAGTCCTTGATGACCAATGCATTTGATCTATTATGTATTTGAAAAACACTTAAAGATACCTTCCTGATCCCTCATATTTCTTTTGTTAAACTATATAATTTCAGTGAAATCTCAACAATGCCCTATGCCCTTTGGTTGAGGATGCACTTTTTTTTTTTGACAAACGAAATGGCAAGTGCATTTTATTCATGTATTTGATGTATTATGTATCCTCATCCTCATGCACTTAAGGTTAATATGCAGTTTTATTATGCATGACATACTTGAATATAAATTTGTTGTTAAGGAGTTAAGTGCAGATAAACCATAATTCTGTCAGAGTTGTTAAATTATGGATATTTGCCATTATAGTTAGGCCAGAGCTACTAAAATATCAGTTTCATCAGTGCATCTTAGATTTTATATTCTCCTGGGTGCACGAACTACAGATAATATGGAAATTAAAATATAAAAATATGAATTTATTGGTTATTGGTATCGGCCATGAGAAGGACTTCATTATCGGTTATCGGTAAAAAAAAGGTCACATCGTGCATTCCTACAGAAAATAAAATAGTTTCAGTTAGTTAATTCTGTATCAAATACAGTGTGATTTTCGGTGATCGAGATCTGGCGGCAGCAGCAGCACCATTTTCTTGAGCGAGTGATACCTTGTGCATTAAATCCCCCATATACCAGCAAACCAATGAGAATGCGGGACAATGACAACGATACATAACAGAGCGTAGGCGCCAAAGCTGCTGTGGATCCGCTTGCACAGAACTGAGTGGCCGATTTGAAGAAAATTACCGTCGTTTGGCAAATAAATAAATGACAGAGAGTTGCATATGTAGGCTATTACTAACATTTTACCATGTAAGCTTTATGGTACACATCAAACAAGGGAATTTATAGTCATTTATACGTGTTACTACTAATCAGCGAGTCAACGAATGGCTTGGGTATGCAGAGTATTCACAGCTTATATGGACCGCATGCCACTGATATACATTTAGTAGTTATAAGATGTGGTAAATGTGTGGCTACTCACAGGCAGCCTCAGGGTCAGCCGTGTCGGGCGATACCTCCTGATCCGCATCCTCTTCGCCAAAAAGCTGACTATGGAGGCAATTCAATATGACATGTAATCTTAATAATATTAGCTCAATTAAATTAGCTTTCAAAACCAATCTAATCCGGCCAAAACAGGCCTGTATTTATTTAATTTGATAGAAACATCAGCTACACACAAACTCAAAGGTTTTACATCACAACCAACCAAAATAAAGGTTCGGTTTAACTTGAAATTATGACAAAAATAAATAACTATTGTATTTTTCAAAGTAAAAATTATTCAATCATATTTTAATTTAAGATGTAAACATCTGTTGTGCAGCACTGTTCACCAAAAAATAAAAAAGAATTGTTCAAATTTCCTTGTTCAAATTGTTAAAGCATTATACATTAATTTGATTTCCATCAATTTTGATACATTTGTATCAAATTATAAAACAAAGGATATAGAAAACAAAGAATTTCCGGAAAAAAATTCAGCATTTCACACCATTATTATTAGTATAAGAATGTTAATAAAATATATATTTTTTGTTTTTAAGTAACAAACAATTGTCAAGTCAGATGATTCAAAATTATTTTTAGTTATTAAAACTTAAGAACCCTGAATTTAAATGGAAAACATGGAATTTGGGAGAAAATAAGAGATGAGACGGGACAGATGTTATTGTAGAGAACTTACTTGAAGAGATATTTGGCCCACACAATGCAGTGAATGGGTTCGGAGGGCGTGTTGCGAATGGTGCAACCTGGGAAAGTTTTCTGTGTAGGTTTAGGCTGGCACTCGTAGCATTCCGTCTGACCCTGCAGTTTGGAAATGTACAACACATGAATGCCAAGAGCACGGCATTGAAATGAATATACAAAAAAAGTTTATTTAATAGAAGAACCTTGCCTTCTTGATAACTGTAACTTGTCCCAGATAGCCAGCCGTGCCGCTCTCAATGAGGGGAATGTCTGCAGCCAAACACATTCGGTTGACGTGATTCCTGGCCGCTGCAAGGACAACAGAAAAGACACATTTTAGAAGGAATTAGGGTTGTGTTCCTCCACTTCTGCTAAGATCAGCTGAATAAATCATACCTCTGTTGTCCAAAGCGTTCATGACAAGCTGGAAATTCCTGAAGAATTCCACATTGTAGTCTGGGCTGCAAGGGGCAAACACAACAACACTGGAGATCAATCTTTTTGGCCAGAGAATTAGTGTTTGATATAGTAACCACAAACAACTGAAATGTTCATACATAGTCTTTATCTTGGCAAAAACTTAACTGGACTCACTTCGTGATGCTGTCATGGTAGGCAGTGATGCTCGCAGATGGGCAAAATCGAAGCACGCTCTCCTTGGCAACCTGAAACACACCAAGTCGTCAATGTCTGATTGGATATTTCTAAATCACACATACGTTGATGTCAGTTTTCCCATTTACCTGAGATTTGGACTTCCCAACATGTTTCTTCTGAAACAGGAACTGTCTGTTGAGGTTGCTGACATCAATAGTGTCCAGGTCAATCTGCAAATGAGGATTATTAAAAAATATATATATTTACAAATTGCTAGTAAAAACCCTGACATCGCCATAAAGCCACAAAGCATTTGAAAGACACCCTAAAAGTCCTCATGTGTTCCTTTGTAACACTCCCTTATTAAAATGACGCACAATTACATAAATAAAACACTGATATCATCATCCTTTTAGGACTCTTCAAGTTCAAATATGAATCTTCTTTATTGCTTTAAGCATATTACATTAGTCAGTAGGAAACTTTCTCAAATAAATGACTGAAAACTGAATATTTGTAGAAATACCTGCATTTAATTGCCTTCTAATAAAGACCTTGTAGTTTCATAACCTTGTGTACAATATGAATAAACTACAAAAACAATCCTGCTACTTTCAACCCTGTTACTTATAGTACAGGCTGTATATCACAACATACATTACATTTAAAGATGTCTGCCATAATGTATACAAATGTTATACATCAGAAATTATGTTCAAAGAAAACTCCATTTGAATATAACCTTTTTTAAATGAAAAAACACCGTTTTGCGGAATAACCAGGGGAAATAGCGACGGTAATTTAGCGTTAAATATGGCCTCAGTGGTCAATGTTTTCAAGGGACATTTTACGTCACGGACAGAGCATGGCGCGAAAGAAATAAATCTGTCCTCTGTGTTTAGGATGAGACGAACCGCATTACGCCATTATAACGCTTAATGTAGCGTGTCATGCATTGGTATACACAGTGTATGCCTCTCATTTTCATTGCAAATTATTATAAATGGGGACAGTGGTAATGGGGCCTGATTCATGCAGCACAAAGAGAGTCCGCCTTCCTCCAACTTACCACTTCAATATTCTTAAAGCCGGTGAGCACCAAGTTTTTTAGCAGCTCGCAACCGATGCCTCCTGCACCGACCACCAACACCCGGCATGAGGAGAGGGAGTCGGCGAGGTCTTTACGGAGAGGTCCCACCAGTTGTGCCATTGTCGGCTCGGCGTTTCGGCGGCGCGGACAAGCAGCAGTTTGATCCTGCGGGGAGGGAAGAGAAGCGCTGCAAGTGCGCATGCGCAGAGGTTCCAGCGCGCAGAAACAAGCGCAGGAGGTTTTACTGGCGACCTCTGCTGGCGCGGCTGTGCTGAGTAGAGACTACTAGACTAGATAAATGCGCAAAAGGAAATACCAAGGGACAGGACAGGAGGTATTTACATAATTAAATAATTATTAAGTAATTAAATTGCAGTTATTACCTTTGCATTGTATTTGAATATTTCTTTAAAATAAATAGTCTAAACAGGAAACATAATACAAACTAGATAAAAACCTGACCAGAAAGTTTGAAAAAGTTTGTAAAGTTTCCCCCATAATTGCTAAAACACTCTAAACCAACTTACAGTAGTAGCCTAAGGTGAATTAATTGTATACTGTAGGGTGATATCAGGTAAAATGGGCCATTTAAGGTTTGGGGGTCCCAGCCCCTCTGGAATTTAGAGCCAATGACTGAAACGGATTTCAAACTGTTGTCATAACTGTTCTTGACAAGTAACAGGTGATTTGAGTAGTTTATGGTTGCGATGGTGGGCGGCGGGGCAATAATTCAAATCAAGACTGCACCAGAAAGCTGCATGGCAAGTAGCCTGGCATACCAAATCTAACTAAACTATTATAAGGATGATAAATCTAAAAAAAACATGCACATAAAAAACTAAGCATAATATCGGTCTTGATGGCATCCATCAGAAATAATGCTGTTAGTTTGGTATACGAACATATTTTTTGGAAAAGTGATGTTTTTCTTGACGGCCCAATTTACCTTAACCCACTGAGGTAAAATGATGGTTTCAGCTAAAATGGGCCATCCTCTGTGTCACTCACAAACACATGTGTGTGAGTGTGTGTCGGTGTGCAAGTGTGTGGGTGCGTGTGTATGTGCGCACACCGACACACACCGACACCGACACCGACACACACACACACACACACACACACACACCACTGACCAATGATCTATGCTGTTACAAAATTGACTTTTTTAATTGTACATTTGAATATGTGAGTTTGCACCCAAAATGTTTTTTTTTTGTTTTTTTAATGACATGTTTTAATATTTGTTTAATGCAGTTTAAATTTATGTGGCTACATAAAATTAAAATTGATGATAAATCACTATTTCCCTTTGCAGTTTGACTGGCCCATTGGTTACCTGAAACAGTGGCCCATTTTACCTGAAACTGCTCATGCAAAAAAAGGTGGCAGAGCTGATGTTTTAAGAACTATAGGGCCTAAATAATATATATTTTTACATAATTTCAATACAACATTATCAAAAACAGTCATTAAAAATCATAAAGACACATGGGAAAGGCATATATGGTATTGTATTATTGTCCCAAGCGATTTACCAAAAAGTAGCCCAATTTAGCTGATATCACCCTATGCACTGCAAGAATAGTATTGTACTGAATATTACTGAATGTCTGTATATTCAGCACTTGCAAAAAGCAGCAGTCTAAGAGGAAACCCTCTATTGTGCCGGATTCAGCCTTGACAACATTGTCCACACCTTGCTCTTTCTCGTCCTCATCCTTTTCCTCCTACTCTTCCTCTTCTCCCTCTCAGGTTGTTTCCATCTATTGTTGGTGTCACTACCTGCACTCTGAACTGACTTATTTTGTACAGTTGATTTGATCACATCATCAAATAAGTGTGAACAATATTGAGTTGTTATGTATAAACGATGACAACTGTGTTTTAGCTGTATCTAACTTTTGCCTTCCTGTGTTTAGCATTTTGCAACACGTGCACATACAGTGCAAAATGTGTTTTAGTCAGTGAGAATGTGTTTAGAGTTTTGCAAAAAGAGTGCAGGAGATATTCAAATGGAGTCTAACAGCCAGAACTGGTTTAAGGTTTTAAAGAGAGTGATTTATTCGACAAATTGGTTTAGGCTATTGAGAATTTGGTTCAGAGAATGCCCACATGAAAAAATACTATAGGCTATATTGTAGAAGTAAAATGACTCTAGTACATACTATAGTGTTTTGAACCATAGGCTACTATAGCAATACTACAGTAAATTGTCTATTATAGTATTTACTACACTTTGTTAATTTGTACTACATCATACTGTAACTATAGTCAATTGTTAAACTAGTAAATACTATATTTTAGTTACTATAGTAGCTAAAAAAACACTATATTTACTAGAATAATTTTACAATAATATACTATAGTATTTTTTCATGTGTGTGTGGCAATTCAGAAAAAAAATTAAAAGCTAGAAGTTGAAAGGTTTTCAGCTCGAAGTAGTTTGAAGCTTAAAGTTTGAAGGTTTTGAAGGCAATACAGTCAGAAAACAGATCAATTGATAGAGAGAAAGATAGCTTAAGGTGCTTTAGCACATTGTTAGCCGGTTGATTTAGAACAATGCTATCATCTTTCTAGCATGAATTAGCACATTGCTAGCATGTGTTAACACCTATGTTAAGGGCCGGCCCAAGCCCTTATGGGGCCCTAAGCAGAATTTTATTTGGGGGCCCCTCTGTGCCACCAATACGATTGACTATTGTCAATTCTTGATAATTTGCACACCCAGTATATCAATGTTAGTAGCTGTAGCTGTGTTGCTTACATCATGTCTGCCTGTCATGTTTTTAACCTTACACAGTTTTTAATTAGTAGCAAACCCACAAGAGTGGTCAGATGTTATTATTCAAAGCCTTACAGTACTACAGTTCAGACTGGGATATGTACTTTTTTTTCGTTTCTTTTTTTTAAGTAGCCTAGTCTCTTATGCTGAATATGCTCACTTTTCCCCAGGATTCTTTGATGAATAGAAAGTTCAAAAGGACAGCATTTCTCTTAAAGGGGTGGTAAACCACGATTTCACTTTTCTAACTTTAGCTAGTGTGTAATGTTGCTGTTTGAGCATAAACAACATCTGCAAAGTTACAACGTTCAAAGATTAAAGCAAAGGGAGATATTTGCTTTTAAAGAAATCAATTTCTAAGGACTACAGCAAACGGCCGCTAGGGACTACTACACATTCCTCCAGGGTTGCTGACATCACCAGCCCCAATATTTACATAAACCCCTCCTCCGAGAATATGAAATAAGGGGGGGTGAGGCCATTTTGTATCGCCGCGGGGAATAGTTGTTGTGGTAGGCTAGTTAGTAGGCTGGAGTGTTGTTACCAATGCTGACGAAATGCTGTTATTTTCATCCGGATTGCAGGTCCACTTTGTTCAGCCTTCCTAGGGACGGGGGTGTGTTGCAGTGCGTTTAACATACAACGTTAAATGCATGCGTGTATGAGACAGAGGGGAACACGGTCGCATTTGCATCGGATATATGCTGCCCATCATAAATCAAAGCACGAGACAGACAGGGGTCAGAGGAGAAGACCGGAAAATGTGACATAATGGACAATATTCGTCTGTATTTGCAATACACGAGCCGCGGTTCAGCTGCGCGAGACAGGCGGGCGCGTGCGGCTCCCGCTGCACATTTCACAGAGGAAAGCTTCCACAATCTTCACGAGTTCAATGCAGGATTCTTACAACGGCTTGTCCTGAAAGATGGATTTAAAAACAGAAGCTGTTTACGGGCCACAACCTGTAAGTATGATTTATTTTTCATCAATGTGTTTTCCTGTAATAGTTTGTATTGTTAATTGTACGTTGTAGCAAGGAAGTACACAGATGACAACGCTCATTTGGCTCTGCAAACCAGTTTGTTTAATGCTCATTCATACTTAACGTTATCCAACAAACACCTAACGTTACAAGCTTTTTTTTAAATCTCAACAGCAAACTTGGCATTAGTGTCAATTATTCTTTGATTAGAGCTTTTATGTATTGTTTATCTTCAGGCATGCTAAACATGGTTCTGTGTTTGATTTGGATACTATAGTAAAGCCAATGTTTAGTGTTCGTTCTTGGGACAGATATTTGGCAAATCGTTCTAAAAATACAAAAGTAACAGTAGCATTCTGTAGCGATCACTATAGATCCGCAGTCTTTACTCTTGAGGACTGAACAGGTTCTGCTCGATCATCTTCACTAAAATTGTCTGGGTCTGATTCGGGCTCAAATTGGTATGGTTTTATTGACGCCATTGTTTCTAATACTACCCAAAGCACAGTTTACCGGTAAAGGTAAGGGGCGTGACGTTTCCGACAAACGTGCACTAGGCGGTTAGCGAATCCCAACACAGCTAACCAATCTGAGCCCATTGTGTATTTTTGAGGGACTGGCTTCATATAACCCGGAAACCATCAGACCGTTTTTACAAGGAGGGACAGAGCAGTGTAGAATAAAGGTAAAATAGATGAAAAATAATGCAATTTTTTAAAAACGAAGCATGAACACATGTTACAGTGCACCCCATAAACACAATCAAGCCTTCAAAAGAATGTGTTTTACCACCCCTTTAAATAGAAAGCCTTCTAAAGAATCCTAAAAATATTGTAATATAAAAACTGATAATCATAAATGTGTCTTGAGCATCAATCCTCATATGAGAATGATTTGTGAAGGATCATGTGACACTGAAGACTGGAGTATAATGATGATAAATTCAGCTTTGATCACAGGAATACATTACACTTTACTATTCACATAGAAAGAACCTTTTTATTTTCTAAATAAAAACTTCCAAAATGTAGGCTACACAACTTATAATTCCAAGGGGACGATATAGCACTTGCAGAAAAACATCTACTGAGAAACTGGAAGCTATGCTGTAGCCTACTCCAAGACATGCAGAATGTCAGAGATATTCGCACTAGGGGTGTAACGATACACTCGTGTCACGATTCGATATGTCTCGATACTCAACTCATGATACGATATGCATCCCGATATGTTACCAAAATCAAGAGTGTTTTTTTAATTTTGTACTTTTTTATTATTATTAAAATAATATTATTATTAGTGTATTATTATCAGGACCCAACAAATATTTCCCCATTGCATTATTATACATTATATTCAACATTATATATAGTTGTTTAATGTAATAATGTCACTGAAACTCCGTAAACTTTTCATTTTTTTCCTCGCGCATTACTCGCTTTCAATGCAGGCTCCCCATGCTCGCTATGTCCCGCCTCTCCCGCTATTAATGCATTATAGCATGGCCGTCGGAACCATTGTATGTGGGTGGGACAAGACCCACCCGCCTTTTGTCATAATGAGTCTCGGAGCCAAATGCAAGTTCACAAATGTTTATTAGAAGGAGGCTAGAGAGGGTCAGATGAAGCACAAAAGTCACAGTCCACAGAACAGAGACCACACGCGGTGTTCCACGAGGTAATCCACTCTGGTCGGTAGACCGGGAAGAAATCCTCATACAGCAGGAGACTGACGATAACGTCTGAACACTGGACAGAAGGGAAAACAACGCCTGACAGAAAAGGACGCTCACCGGAACCTGAACGATACTGGATCTCGCCTAAAAACAAAGCGCACCAGTAATACCAGGAAAACAGAACACAGTTCACTCGAGGTCAAGTTCACAATATCCACAGGCGTGTGAACTCTGGGCTAGACGAGCCTCCAGATGCCTGCGACCGAACCTGAGGAACTGGAGAGGAACAGCAAGATGAACCGACTGGACAAGGACAGCATGACAGACAAACCAAGACAATGAGCACGCGACGAGAGACAGGACAGAGTGCTATAAAAAGGGAACAGCTGATGAGACACGACAGGTGAACAATTACTGAAACGAGCGGGAGGAGCCAGTGAACCCGTGAGGAACCACCACCAACAGGTAAGACAACATACACACACACATGATCACCCAGGAGTCCTGACAGTATCCCCCCCCCCATGACCGGCACCGGAAGGGCATGGAGGAGACTCACCCTGTCGCCGACGGAGATCCTCGATCAGGTCAGGATCCAGTATATCCCGGGCCGGAACCCAGGACCTCTCCTCCGGACCGTAACCCTCCCAGTCCACTAAATACTGAAAACCTCTGCCCCTGCGACGAGAATCTAGTAATCTCCTAACAGTATAGGCAGGAGCACCATCCACTAGACGAGGGGCGGGGGGTTTAGGGGCAGAGACAGGGGGATTGTTCTGGGCAAAAATCACAGGTTTAACCCTGGATACATGAAAAACTGGGTGAACCCGACCAAGAATAGGAGGTAACTTAAGCTTGACCGCTACCGGATTAATGACCTTAGATATACTGTATGGCCCAATGAAACGAGGAGCCAGCTTACGAGAAGGCTCACGGAGAGGCAGATCCTTGGTGGAAAGCCATACCTTTTGTCCACACACATAACGGGGTGGAGGTCGCCGGTGACGGTCAGCCGCAGCTTTGGTTCGTCTGGAGTTTTGTAACAAGAGTGATTTAGCTTTCTTCCAAGTGCGTCTGCACCTGCGCACGAAAGCTAAAGCAGATGGAACCGCTGCGTCGGGCTCCTGTGATGGGAAAAGGGGAGGTTGATATCCGACAGATAATTCGAACGGAGACAAATTAGTGGATGCGACGGGAAGAGAATTATGAGAATACTCAACCCAAGGAAGCTGTTGGCACCAAGAATTCGGATATTTAGACGACAGACAGCGAAGCGTTCGACCAAGATCCTGATTAGCCCGTTCGCATTGCCCATTGGTCTGCGGATGATAACCAGAAGACAGGCTGGCTGTAGCGCCGATCTGTCTACAAAACTCCTGCCAAAAACGAGAGATGAACTGAGGACCCCTATCTGAAACTACATCAGTCGGAATGCCGTGTAACCGAAAGACGTGATTAATCAAAACCTGAGCCATCTCCTTGGCAGAAGGAAGTTTAGGCAGGGGAATAAAATGAACCGCTTTAGAAAACCGATCCACCACAGTCAATACGACAGTGTTACCATTCGACGCCGGTAAGCCGGTGACAAAATCAAGGGCTATATGAGACCAGGGGCGGGAGGGGACGGGCAAAGATTTAAGCAGACCAGCGGGAGGTTGATTAGATGCTTTATTACAAGCACAGACTGAACAGGCTAATACGAACTGTCTGACGTCCGAAGTCATAGAAGACCACCAAAAACGTTGACGGATGGCAGCCAACGTTCTCCGAATTCCTGGATGGCCGACAAACTTGGATTCGTGACCCCACCGGATGACATCGGAACGTAGACGCTCAGGAACCCATAGACGACCCGCTGGACACCCCTCCGGGACCTCCCCCTCTCGGCCGGCCTCTCTCACCCGCTGTTCGATCCCCCACACGAGGGCACCGACCACCCTCCCCTCCGGGAGAATGGTCTCGGTCCGCTCCGAGCCGGAACCCTCGAACAGACGGGAGAGAGCGTCAGGTTTAGTGTTTTTAGACCCTGGCCGGTACGAGAGGGTGAAGTCAAAACGCTCGAAGAAAAGTGCCCAGCGAGCCTGTCTAGATGTTAATCTTCTGGCTGAACGGATATATTCCAAATTCTTATGATCCGTCCAGACCAGAAAGGGTTCCGAGGTTCCCTCCAACCAGTGACGCCACTCACCCAGAGCGAGTCTAACCGCCAGCAGCTCCCGATTACCTATGTCGTAATTTCGCTCCGCTGGGTTTAACCGATGAGAGAAAAAAGCGCACGGATGCACTTTCCCGTCAACAGAGGATCGCTGAGATAAAACGGCGCCAACCCCGACATCAGATGCATCCACCTCCACTATAAATTGTTTCGCCGCATCGGGAATAGAAAGAACAGGTGCAGAGATGAAGCGGGACTTTAATTCATCAAAGGCCTCCTGAGCCTCAGTATTCCAACGGAAACACACTTTAGAGGAAGTAAGAGCGGTAAGAGGTTTAGCGATCTGACCAAAGTTTCTGATGAAACGCCGATAAAAGTTGGCGAAGCCCAGAAATCGCTGAAGCTCCTTACGAGTGTCGGGCACTGGCCATTCGGCGACCGCTTTAACTTTAGCAGGATCGGGACGAATCTCTCCCTCGGCTATGACAAAACCCAGAAACGAAACCGACTCCCTGTGGAACTCACACTTCTCCGCCTTAACAAAGAGCTGATTCTCTAACAGCCGTTGTAAAACCTGGCGAACATGCTGGGTGTGTATCTGCATAGAGGGAGAAAAGATGAGAATGTCATCGAGATACACAAAGACAAATTTGTTAATCATGTCACCCAGCACTTCATTGACCATGGTTTGGAAGACAGCCGGTGCGTTACAAAGACCGAACGGAAGAACGCAGTATTCCCAGTGCCCTGATGGTGTATTAAAGGCTGTCTTCCACTCATCGCCCTCCTTGATACGTACCAAGTGATAAGCGTTGCGCAGATCTAACTTGGTAAACACGTGCGCTCCCTGAAGTAACTCGAACGCTGACGACATTAAAGGCAAGGGGTATTTATTCTTAACAGTAATGTCATTCAGCCCTCTGTAATCAATGCACGGACGAAGGGACCCGTCTTTCTTCTTAACAAAGAAAAATCCAGCGCCAGCTGGAGACGAGGAGCAGCGAATGAGACCGGCATTAAGAGACTCATTAATGTACTTATCCATAGCCTCTCTCTCTGGTTTAGAAAGGGAAAATATGCGACCCTTAGGCGGAGAAGTGTCTGAGAGAAGTTTGATTTCACAATCATACGACCGGTGAGGAGGCAGGGAAGTAGCCCGGGCCCTACTGAACACCCGACACAGATCAGAGTACTCCGCCGGAACTCCCGAGAGATCAACATCCGGAACCTGAAAAGTAGAACACACAACAGGAGAAGGAGCAGGACCGAGACATGAAACATGACACGAAGACTTCCACGATAACACAACACCGTTCTGCCAATCAACGTGAGGATTATGTTTGGTCAACCAATCATGCCCTAAAATGACCGGCGATTGGGAATGTTCTAATAGATAGAATTCGATCTCCTCACGATGATTGCCAGAAACAAACAAACTCACAGGGGGAGTGCGATGGGTGATAACAGCCATATGCTGTCCCTTTAAAGTCCAGGCGGAGAGGGAAGAAGACAAAGGAATAAAAGGAATATTCCATGATTCGGCCACACCGGCATCCAGAAAACTCGCCTCCGCACCAGAATCCAGCAACGCCTGTGAATGAAAAGACTGTTTATAGTTTATGATTACTGGGAGTGTAGTACAGCTCACGGGAGACTTCAATGACGACACGCCCACCGAAACTCTCAAAGTCATAGGCGGGCAGTCTCTCTTTATCGGACACGCGACGGCAATATGCCCCGCCTTACCGCAATACAAACACAAACCACAGGCCAGACGACGATGTCTTTCGGTGGCGGTCAGACGGAGCTTTCCCAGTTCTTTGGGCTCTTCCGTTTGGAGAGAAGATGCGGTGAATTCCTCCGGTTCAGAGACGGCGAGATGACGAAACGACTGGCGGAAGTCACGTTGACGGTGGCGGGTCTCGATCCTCAACGCCAGGTCGATCGCCGTCTCTAGCGATGTCGGCGGATCCCGTGCAGCGATCTCATCCTGAATCTCAGGGTTGAGACCCTCGAGAAACTGAGCCCGTAATGCGGCGTCATTCCAGCCGCAGGTGATGGCTAGCGTCTTGAACGCGATGGCGTAATCCGTGACGGAAGAGGTCCGTTGCAGTAGTCTCACTAGCTCGGCTGCTGCCATGTCCCCACGAACCGAGCGATCAAACAAACTCAACATCTCCGTTTCAAAAGCCTCAAACGAAGCCGTGCACGGAGCCCTGGCTCCCCATACAGCCATTCCCCACTGTCTCGCCTTTCCGGTGAGTAGTGTCAAAACATACGCCACCTTGGATGATGAAGCGGCGAACCGCCGTGGTTGAAGTGCGAAGACAAGGGAACACTGCTGCAAGAAGGCCAGGCATGAGTTGGGATCGCCGTCGAAGGACGGAGGTGTCGCCGCGTGTGGTTCACGGTCTGCAGGTGCATTATCAACAGGTGCAGACGGAAAACGCTCATCGACCTGGGAACCAATCTGGTCTACCCGGGTGCTGAGCTCAGTGAATCGTTCAGACAGGACACGAAAATCTCTGGAAGCTTTACTCAACAGAGATGTATGCTGTTCAATGGCTTCCTGCTGATGAAGTGCGGCGTACACCGAATCCGAACCCTCCGAACTCGCTGACTCCATTGTTGGCGTGCTCATTCTGTCATAATGAGTCTCGGAGCCAAATGCAAGTTCACAAATGTTTATTAGAAGGAGGCTAGAGAGGGTCAGATGAAGCACAAAAGTCACAGTCCACAGAACAGAGACCACACGCGGTGTTCCACGAGGTAATCCACTCTGGTCGGTAGACCGGGAAGAAATCCTCATACAGCAGGAGACTGACGATAACGTCTGAACACTGGACAGAAGGGAAAACAACGCCTGACAGAAAAGGACGCTCACCGGAACCTGAACGATACTGGATCTCGCCTAAAAACAAAGCGCACCAGTAATACCAGGAAAACAGAACACAGTTCACTCGAGGTCAAGTTCACAATATCCACAGGCGTGTGAACTCTGGGCTAGACGAGCCTCCAGATGCCTGCGACCGAACCTGAGGAACTGGAGAGGAACAGCAAGATGAACCGACTGGACAAGGACAGCATGACAGACAAACCAAGACAATGAGCACGCGACGAGAGACAGGACAGAGTGCTATAAAAAGGGAACAGCTGATGAGACACGACAGGTGAACAATTACTGAAACGAGCGGGAGGAGCCAGTGAACCCGTGAGGAACCACCACCAACAGGTAAGACAACATACACACACACATGATCACCCAGGAGTCCTGACACCTTTTTACGATCAATGATATTGGACCCACTCACTTTTATTGTCTCTAACATTCAGCACATGTCTGTTTACCTACCCCTAATCGATAAACACCTATTATTAAACACACGTTAGACGCTTTATTTCCACTTTTCTAACATTTTCTTCATTTTTATTGAAAATAAATGCCTTTCCGATCTGATATGTGATGGGAAAAGGGAGAAGATTGAGTTCGGCGAAAGGCGGACTCGAACCGCGGGTCAATTTATGTCAAATTTATGGCATTCTCTCTAATGATGTTCCAACATGTTAAAAACGCTTCGCTGATCATAGACAAACGGGGAGAAATTAGTAGGCCTATCTACCGCACACTGCAAAAAATGACTGTGATTTTAACGGTAAAAAACTGTGAAAATGTCTGTCATGGATTTGCACTGAATTGATTCTCAAAAATACGGAACAAAGTGCGTTCCGTATCAGTTCAATACGGAACAAGACTTTTATGTGTCAAATACGGGACGATTCCGTATTATACGGAACGGTTGGCAACCCTACTCTCTCATGTGTTACGCAATCATTTGAACGTCCGTGTTTGTTTACTACAATCCGTGTTTACTAAATCCATCCATTCATAAAAAGGTTACCGGGCAACAGACGAGTAGTACTTTTAGCGCCGATTTTCTCGCACTTTGGACTTTGAATCTTGGCTAACAAGCGAATAGTGTCCGGCCGCTGGCCCCCCGAGCTCGTGCAGTGCTGTCAGAATCAATCCGTGCATATATTAGAAAACTTACCATTTTGCAGTTTATTTAGTAATTGTTTAAGGCCATTTTGCGATTTCAATAATCATAAAATAACATACAGCAAAAAGTAATTTCATGTGCGGACCCTAAGCAGCCCGCTTAGTTCGCTTATGCCTTGGGCCGGTGTCATGAGAAATCCTGTCCCCCTGTGAAATAGTGTCCGCTTAGGACCCAATGTGGTAGCTGTTTTAAATGCCTGATCAAAAGCTGTTATCATGTTGATTGCTTTAATGGGAGCAATAACACGCCAAACATATTGTAAATTATTTCAATTGATAAACTAAGTAATAATACCAATACAAAATCATAACATAGTAATGTACCTATAATGTAAATAATAAAGAATAAAAAATAATAATAATAATAATAATACAGGTACACAAAATAAATACAACAGGATTTTTTTTATTTATTGTATAAACATT
The DNA here is from genome assembly GCA_023566225.1 of Romanogobio albipinnatus. NCBI lineage: Eukaryota > Metazoa > Chordata > Actinopteri > Cypriniformes > Gobionidae > Romanogobio > Romanogobio albipinnatus. Next base: position 25,761,051 of record CM042262.1, on the reverse strand, counting down.
AAAGCGGGGCTTTTAAGATGTAGGGTAAGTGCAACCGTGGTGTATAAACTAAGCTAATCGGGTAGCTGTATGGTATGCTAGAACGTACACTAGCTAAAAAAAACCCATTAAGAACGATACATGCTTGATTTCACAACTATAGCTTCGGTTAAATACTAGTGTATGAAACATATGATTTGCAAGACTTTGAAGACTATTTTAACACAATTTAAAGACAAAAATCAAAACGTGATTTTGTAAGAATTGTAATCAGGCTCTGAACAGATTACCCATTATAAGTTCTTTCAGCCAATAGAATCACTCTGGGGTCCTAAGCGGACACTGTTTCACAGGGGGACAGGATTTCTCATGACACCGGCTCTGCCTATGTTTATCACATTGCTAGCATAAACTAGCATGTTGATAGCATGTAAGGTAGTTGCAACACACAGAGAAAAAGATGTCAAAATTGTACCTTTTGTCTTAAAATAACTTAGGGTAGAGTGGGGGAAAACGCCCATGCCACCCCTACTGTTTTCCCATAATAACCACTAGATAAAATCAAGATACATTTTAGTGATGTAGAAGTTTTCTTACACTGGTGACGTACCTGAGAGAAAAGGATTTCACGTTAAGTGATAAAATTTTTAACAGTAAGTAAAAAAGTGTTTTAAAGATTTTTGTTTTGCAGAACATCACCGTTTTATTTGATATGAGAAGAGCTAAGCCTGTAGTTAGTAGCTACTTGTTATTTAAGGAAAATACAATTATATTTTCAGAATGACATGACATAGTTTTTTTTTTTTTTCAAACCTATAGTCTGCGGGGTAAAACACCCCCAGCCACTTGGAATTAAACACCCCAGGGAGCATCGCTTTCCACTATCATAAATACTGTAGTTACCATGTTCCGAACATCACATTCTTTGTTTTTCCATCAAATGTAATCCAACTAGGTGGTTGAATAAAAATATTTGGACTTCATATTTAAAAATGACCTCACATTAGCATCAGCTAGCTAGTTAGCCAGCCAGTTAACATCAGCTAACAATATTTTTCAATAAGGTTGATTTTCAAAATGGTTCATTAATAATATTTATATTTATTTACTGTTATTTTGGCTTGTCTTTTTAATTTTAAGCTAAAACATACTTGTACTCTGATTTTTCTGTAAACTTATAAAGCAAATTGCTTTGTAAGAGTGGGGGCATTTTACCCCATCTGATATGTTTCATACTTGGTTTATAATTTGTCATTGTTACTGAAAACTAGGATAACTATTCTAGATACATTCAACTTTTGTTTCACAGAAAAAAGCCGCGTTTCCACCGCAGGAACTTTCCCCAGGAACTAGGAACTTTGGGGTGGTAGGCTACTCGGTGTGTTTCGACCACAGGAACCAGGGTCTAAATTAAGTTCCGGGTAAATATTTCCCCCTCCGAGCGGCCCTGCTCCCGAGGTGGTACTTTTTCAAAGTACTGGTACTTTTACTAACATAGTGAATGAAGAGAGTGCAAACAGCAAAATTGCTTTGCAATAAGTAGCCACCGCAAATATGTGAGAGTTTCAGAAGGGTATATGTTTCTCAGAATAATGACAGTGTCTGTTCCAGTGAACTTCCGTTCTGCTCCTCTGCTGAAAAAGAGTTAAACTAATTTTAATTTGACGGGAATATGTTTAACGTTTACAAAATGATTTTAGATTAAGTGAATTAGCCGTTATACTGTGATGTAATTACTTTAAGAGAGCATGCATTAAATGCTTGAAGCTGAAAAACCTGGAAGAGAGAGTTAAGTCTCTAAACACATGCCTGTGTGACTGGTGTGGTCACATTGTACATAACAGTAGCTACATTGAATGCTAAGCTCTTAAAAGACAAAACCAGTCACATTTTACAGCACATCAACGTTTCTCATTTCACTTACTACTCCAGAAATGAAATATGTCCCACTGGATTTTGATGTTCGATGATGTTTGATGTCATTCATGGATAGATTAGTAATATTATTTTAGCAGGTGTAGGCCTACGTGATATTCTCGAAGACAGCAACATCGTGTCGTCCCAGATCCGGCCCACATCTGGTGTTGAATACACATGTGATTCGGTCCGGATCTTGTTGCTGTCTGGGTTCATTCATTATCAAACATTTCCATTTGTGAGTATACTGTTGCGAGCTGATGATTATGTGACTCATAACAGATATACATATGCACACATTTACACTATAACACCTAGTACAGTATTTGCATAAATGCAATTGCCACACATGAAAATGAGGGTACATATCGTAAAACAAACCACAGGCAAAAAGTGCTGAGCTAGATCATTATCAGGCTGCGTAGATGCTTGCTGAGTTGCATCCCCTTTATCTTCAATCAATTTCACATGACTTTGGATGGTTTTGAGAGAACGGCCATATAAAAAATATCACTATTATAAACAGATCAAGATTTTATTAAAAGAAAGTTTAAATTCATATAGACAGTGGGAAAAGCTAAACACCGAAAATATCTTAGTGGAAAAAACCTCACCAGATCAATGTCAGACAGAAAGTATGTCACAGTTTGATAATGAGAGCAAGGGTTTTTCTTTTTTGGTTTTGATTTTTTTCTACAAATAACGACGCAAAATAGACCACTACAAAAATTTTTTATTCAAAATATTTCATAAAATTTGTAGGCAATCTGATAATCATCTAAATAAGTTAAATATATAGAACATTTATTTTATTTAAACTTAGTAGCATAAAAATAATAATCATAATGTTTCAATAAAGTTTAAAATAAAATGTTTAGAAAAAAATATTAGAACTTAATTTTGTTTAAACTTATTAGGAGTAGCAGTAGCATAATAATAATAATAAATATAGCTGCAAGCAGCAATACCGGGGCCAAGCGCAAAGAAGAAGACAAGACATGCCAAAATGGCTGGCAGTGTCAGATCAACTGGAGCAATGAGCAATTAATCACGTTTTAAGATGATTTTAGGCAAAAGGCTGAAAAATGCATTGTAGTCTGAGAGTGTCAGACCAACTGCAACAATTAACAATTATACAGTTTAAGAAGATTAGGCAAAATGGCTGAAATATCATATATAGAGTCACTGATAATATAAGTTAATGGTTTATCACTTTTGACCAATAGGTGGCACAGTTACGAAATTGATGTGCTGTGGTCAGAATAAGGGAACAATGACACATGCAAAGTTTGATGCCAATATATCAAAGCATTGCAGAGATACAGCCTCAAGAGTCATTTTGGCATCATGGCTCAATTTCGTCGCTGCGGTTTACAAAAACGGTTTCATCTATTGATGCAAAATCCCTAACTTTTTGTTGACACAGTCTGAAGATGATACGATTCGATTTTGGTGGAAATTGGATAAACGGTCTAGGATGAGTTTGAAAAAGTAGGTTTTGATCAAATAAGAACATTGAGGACAGGATGTTTGACCAAATATGGCAAAATTAGTATCTATGTTCTCGGCATGAGCCAATAAATGTATTATGACCAGTTTCATTAAACTAGGCTAATTTAATCAAAAGTTATTAGCATGTTTATACATTTTGTTATAACCTCTGACCACAAGGTGGCACTGCCCCAAAACTTTTTGAGTACCTTCAAAGCATGGTGCGGAAGACCCATACCAAGTTTCGTAACGATCGACTAATGCGTTTGTAAAATATAGTATTTTAGCACATAATTCAAAATGGCCGAGAGCCAAAATGGCCGATATGGTAAAATTGAATATCAGACAACTCTGAATACCGTCCTGAATCTAACGAGACAACTTGTATGATTTTTGGACAAACAGTTCAAAAGTTATAAGCAAAAATAGCCATTTTTTGTATCTCCGGACCAGTAGGTGGCGCTGCGCCGAAACGCTGCAAGTTGCCTCAAGTCATGCTTGTGATGACATGTACCAAGTTTGGATTGAACACGATAAAGCATTGTGGAGATATAGCCTTATGAGTGTTTTTGCAACCGCTACGTAAAATTTGTGTGCACGTTTATCAAAAACGATTTGACGAATCAACTTGATTTGCAAGATTTTTTGTCAGCATGGTCTGAAGATGATCTGGTTCAATTTTCGTGCAAATCGGACAAACCGTCTAGGACGAGTTCGCAAAAGTAGGTTTTTTGGAAAATTAAATATGGCGGGGAAATTATCATAACCGAAAATGACGTCATAGGATGCAATTGAATCGGCATGAGCCAATGAATGTATTATGACCAGTTTCATTATACTAAGCTAATTAAATCAAAAGTTATTAGCATTTTTGTCAAGTTTGTTATAACTTTTGACCACAAGGTGGCACTGCCCCAAAACTTTTTGAGTACCTTCAGGGCATGGAGTGGAAGTGACATACCGAGTTTAGTAACAATACACTAATGCATTTGTAAAATATAGCATTTTAGCACATAATTCAAAATGGCCGACAGCCAAAATGACCGATATGGTAAAATTGAATATCAGACGACTCGGCATGCCGTCCTGAATCTAACCAGACCACTTTTATGATTTTTGGACAAACGGTTCAAAAGTTATAAGCAAAAACAGCCATTTTTTGTATCTCCGGACCAGTAGGTGGCGCTGCGTCGAAACACTGCATGTTGCCTCAAGTCATGCTTGTGATGACATGTACCAAGTTTGGTTTGAATACGATAAAGCGTTGCGGAGATATTGCCTTAAGAGTGCTTTTGCAACCGCTACGTAAAATTTGTTTGCGCGTTTATCGCAAATGATTTGACGAATCAACTTGATTTGCAAGATTTTTTGTCAGCATGGTCTGAAGATGATCTGGTTCAATTTTCGTGCAAATCGGATGAACCGTCTAGGACGAGTTCGCAAAAGTAGGTTTTTCGGTTAATTAAAAATGGCGGGAAAATTATTATGACGGAAAATGACGTCATAGGGTGCAATCGAATTGTCTTGAGCCAAGGAATCAGAGGAAAAAAGAATTTCGTTTCTAGCCCTTATGGTTCAAAAGTTATTAGCATAAACATGAGTCTAATTTTGGACTGATGGTGGCGCTAGAGGGATTGAGTTAGAAACTCAAAATTTGCTATGGTGACATTTCAGACTGTCCTCTATTAGTGTGCCAAATTTCATAACTTTTTACCATACGGTTCTATGGGCTGCCATAGACTTCGTGGCGGAAGAAGAAGAAGAAGAAGAATAAATATAGCTGCAAGCAGCCATTATCGGGGCCAAGCGCAAAGAAGAAGACAAGACATGCCAAAATGGCTGGCAATGTCAGATCAACCGCAGCAATGAGCAATTAAAGACCTATTAAGGTGATTTTAGGCAAAACAGCTGTAAAATGATAAATACAGTCAATAATAATGATTTAATGATTTATCACCTTCAACCAATAGGTGGCACAGTTACAAAATTGATGTGGTGTGGTCAGAATAAGGGAACAATGACACATGCAAAGATTGGTGTCAATAAATCAAAGCAGGGTGTCAATATAGTGTCAATATGTCATTGCAGAGATCTCGCCTCAAGAGGCCTTTTCATTATAAGTATGGACCACATGGCGGTGCTGTTTTGAAACCTTTTAAGTACCTTAAAGGCATGGTGCTGATGGTACATACCAAGTTTCGTAATGATACAACAATTCATTTGTAAAGTATAGCATTTTATATCATAATACTGCATTGTAGTCAATGGGAATTTCATGTTTTGTTCTATTATAGCGCCACCAAGTGGCACAATCCTACCATTTCTTTTATGTGTCCTCGGAGTGAGCCCATACATGTCTGTGTCAATTGTGGTGAAAATATCTAATTTCGTTTTGGAGTTATAGACATTTATATAATAAAACACATGAAAAATGACTGACACCTGACTTTGATTGGATTTTACACCCCCTTACTATCAATATTTTGACATTTGGGTATTAGTGTATAGCTATCGACCTATGTTTCCGAACTTCTGACGCTGGTTTCGTCTCGATCGGACTAGCGGTTTCGAAGATATCAGCTAATGTTTTTAAAGCGCTAAATTACAACGCTGCACAAACCGTATGCCGAAACCTAGCAAGTCTGGTATTGTTGGACTCGGTGAGGATTCAGGAGACAAAAAAAGTGACTCCCATGAAAATAAGTCAATTTCACCCAGAGTTATAAGCATTTGAAAAAAAAAATTATCCACTAGGTGGCGCTGTTTCGAAACTTCTCAGGCTACTTCAGGACATCGTGCTGATGACCCATACTGAGTTTTGTAACAATCCGTTCATGCGATCATAAAATACAGCATTTTAGCACATAATTCAAAATGGCCGACAGCCAAAATGGCCGATATTGTAAAATTGGATATCAGACGACTCGACATGACGTCCTGAATCTAACGAGACCACTTTTATGATTTTTGACCAAAGAGTTCAGAAGTTATAAGCAAAAATAGCCATTTTTTGTATCTCCGGACCAGTAGGTGGCGCTGCGCCGAAACGCTGCACGTTGCCTCAAATCATGCTTGTGATGACATGCACCAAGTTTGGTTTGAATACGATAAAGCGTTGTGGAGATATTGCCTTAAGTGTGTTTTTGTAACCGCTACATAAAATTTGTTTGCGCGTTTATAAAAAACGATTTAACGAATCAACTTGATTTGCAAGATTTTTTGTCAGCATGGTCTGAAGATGATCTGGTTCAAATTTTGTGCAAAACGGATGAACCGTCTAGGACGAGTTCGCAAAAGTAGGTTTTTCGGAAAATTCAAAATGGCGGGAAAATTATTATGACGGAAAATGACGTCATAGAGTGCAATCGAATCGGCTTGAGCCAAGGAATCAGAGGAAAAAAGAATTTTGTTTCTAGCCCTTATGGTTCAAAAGTTATTAGCATAAACATGAGTCAAACTTTGGACTGATGGTGGCGCTAGAGGAAATGAGTAAGAGACTCCAAATTTGCTATGTTGACATTTCAGACTGTCCTCTATTAGTGTGCCAAATTTCAGAACTTTTTACCATACGGTTCTATGGGCTGCCATAGACTTCGTGGCGGAAGAAGAAGAAACGGAAGAATAAATATAGCTGCAAGCAGCCATTATCGGGGCCAAGCGCAAAGAAGAAGACAAGACATGCCAAAATGGCTGGCAATGTCAGATCAACTGCAGCAATGAGCAATTAAAGACCTATTAAGGTGATTTTAGGCAAAATAGCTGTAAAATGATAAATACAGTCAATAATAATGATTTAATGATTTATCACCTTCAACCAATAGGTGGCACAGTTACAAAATTGATATGGTGTGGTCAGAATAAGGGAACAATGACACATGCAAAGATTGGTGTCAATAAATCAAAGCAGGGTGTCAATATAGTGTCAATATGTCATTGCAGAGATCTCGCCTCAAGAGGCCTTTTCATTATAAGTATGGACCACATGGCGGTGCTGTTTTGAAACCTTTTAAGTACCTTAAAGGCATGGTGCTGATGGTACATACCAAGTTTCGTAATGATACAACAATTCATTTGTAAAGTATAGCATTTTATATCATAATACTGCATTGTAGTCAATGGGAATTTCATGTTTTGTTCTATTATAGCGCCACCAAGTGGCACAATCCTACCATTTCTTTTATGTGTCCTCGGAGTGAGCCCATACATGTCTGTGTCAATTGTGGTGAAAATATCTCATTTCGTTTTGGAGTTATAGACATTTATATAATAAAACACATGAAAAATGACTGACACCTGACTTTGATTGGATTTTACACCCCCTTACTATCAATATTTTGACATTTGGGCATTAACATGTGGCTATCGACCTATGTTTCCGAACTTCTGACGCTGGTTTCGTCTCGATCGGACTAGCGGTTTCGAAGATATCAGCTAATGTTTTTAAAGCGCTAAATTACAACGCTGCACAAACCGTATGCCGAAACCTAGCAAGTCTGGTATTGTTGGACTCGGAGAGGATTCAGGAGACAAAAAAAGTGACTCCCATGAAAATAAGTCAATTTCACCCAGAGTTATAAGCATTTGAAAAAAAAAATTATCCACTAGGTGGCGCTGTTTCGAAACTTCTCAGGCTACTTCAGGACATCGTGCTGATGACCCATACTGAGTTTTGTAACAATCCGTTCATGCGATCATAAAATACAGCATTTTAGCACATAATTCAAAATGGCCGACAGCCAAAATGGCCGATATGGTAAAATTGGATATCAGACGACTCGACATGACGTCCTGAATCTAACGAGACCACTTTTATGATTTTTGGACAAACAGTTCAGAAGTTATAAGCAAAAATAGCCATTTTTTGTATCTCCGGACCAGTAGGTGGCGCTGCGCCGAAACGCTGCACGTTGCCTCAAATCATGCTTGTGATGACATGCACCAAGTTTGGTTTGAATACAATAAAGCGTTGTGGAGATATTGCCTTAAGTGTGTTTTTGCAACCGCTACATAAAATTTGTTTGCGCGTTTATCAAAAACGATTTAACGAATCAACTTGATTTGCAAGATTTTTTGTCAGCATGGTCTGAAGATGATCTGGTTCAAATTTTGTGCAAAACGGATGAACCGTCTAGGACGAGTTCGCAAAAGTAGGTTTTTCGGAAAATTCAAAATGGCGGGAAAATTATTATGACGGAAAATGACGTCATAGAGTGCAATCGAATCGGCTTGAGCCAAGGAATCAGAGGAAAAAAGAATTTTGTTTCTAGCCCTTATGGTTCAAAAGTTATTAGCATAAACATGAGTCAAACTTTGGACTGATGGTGGCGCTAGAGGAAATGAGTAAGAGACTCCAAATTTGCTATGTTGACATTTCAGACTGTCCTCTATTAGTGTGCCAAATTTCAGAACTTTTTACCATACGGTTCTATGGGCTGCCATAGACTTCGTGGCGGAAGAAGAAGAAACGGAAGAATAATAATAATAGGAACGGATACGGTTTCAATAGGTGCCTTCGCACCTTCGGTGCTTGGCCCCTAATAATAATAGGAACGGATACGGTTTCAATAGGTGCCTTCGCACCTTCGGTGCTTGGCCCCTAATAATAATAGGAACGGGAACGGTTTCAATAGGTGCCTTCGCACCTTCGGTGCTTGGCCCCTAATAATAATCATATTTTTTAAATAAAGATTAAAATAAAGTGTATAGAAAATACATTTTAGAATTGTATTTTATTTCAACTTATTAGTAGTAGCAATAATAATAATAACAATAATAATCATAATGTTTAAATAAAGTTTAAAATAAAATAGAATTTTATTTTAGTATAGTAGTATTAGTAGTAGTACATATATTCATAATTGCCCTGAAACTCCATAATGCCATGAAACATTAATGAATATTCCAAAAATTCCACCTAATTAAAACTTAAAAACTTAAGTTCAATTCTACCTTTTAAAAAAAAAGAGTTGAATCAGCTTGTTTTTCAACTTAAATTATATTAAACTGACTAAAATCGTGTTTAATCTCATATATAAAAAAGTTGAAATTGCTTAACTATTGATCTGGTAAGTTTTCTTAAAAAAATAAAATAAATAAATATATATATATATATATATATATTAAAAAAAAAAAAAAAAAAAAATATATATATATATATATATATATATATATATATATATATATATATATATATATATATATATATATATATATATATATATATATATATATATATATATACAGGGAGTGCAGAATTATTAGGCAAATGAGTATTTTGACCACATCATCCTCGTTATGCATGTTGTCTTACTCCAAGCTGTATAGGCTGGAAAGCCTACTACCAATTAAGCATATTAGGTGATGTGCATCTCTGTAATGAGAAGGGGTGTGGTCTAATGACATCAACACCCTATATCAGGTGTGCATAATTATTAGGCAACTTCCTTTCCTTTGGCAAAATGGGTGAAAAGAAGGACTTGACAGGCTCAGAAAAGTCAAAAATAGTGAGATATATTGCAGAGGGATGCAGCAGTCTTAAAATAGCCAAGCTTCTGAAGCGTGATCATCGAACAATCAAGCGTTTCATTCAAAATAGTCAACAGGGTCGCAAGAAGCGTGTGGAAAAACCAAGGCGCAAAATAACTGCCCGTGAACTGAGAAAAGTCAAGCGTGCAGCTGCCAAGATGCCACTTGCCACCAGTTTGGCCATATTTCAGAGCTGCAACATCACTGGAGTGCCCAAAAGCACAAGGTGTGCAATACTCAGAGACATGGCCAAGGTAAGAAAGGCAGAAAGTCGACCACCACTGAACAAGACACACAAGCTGAAACGTCAAGACTGGGCCAAGAAATATCTCAAGACTGATTTTTCTAAGGTTTTATGGACTGATGAAATGAGAGTGAGTCTTGATGGGCCAGATGGATGGGCCCGTGGCTGGATTGGTAAAGGGCAGAGAGCTCCAGTCCGACGCCAGCAAGGTGGAGGTGGAGTACTGGTTTGGGCTGGTATCATCAAAGATGAGCTTGTGGGGCCTTTTCGGGTTGAGGATGGAGTCAAGCTCAACTCCCAGTCCTACTGCCAGTTTCTGGAAGACACCTTCTTCAAGCAGTGGTACAGGAAGAAGTCTGCATCCTTCAAGAAAAACATGATTTTCATGCAGGACAATGCTCCATCACACGCGTCCAAGTACTCCACAGCGTGGCTGGCAAGAAAGGGTATAAAAGAAGAAAATCTAATGATATGGCCTCCTTGTTCACCTGATCTGAACCCCATTGAGAACCTGTGGTCCATCATCAAATGTGCGATTTACAAGGAGGGAAAACAGTACACCTCTCTGAACAGTGTCTGGGAGGCTGTGGTTGCTGCTGCACGCAATGTTGATGGTGAACAGATCAAAACACTGACAGAATCCATGGATGGCAGGCTTTTGAGTGTCCTTGCAAAGAAAGGTGGCTATATTGGTCACTGATTTGTTTTTGTTTGGTTTTTGAATGTCAGAAATGTATATTTGTGAATGTTGAGATGTTATATTGGTTTCACTGGTAAAAATAAATAATTGAAATGGGTATAAATTTGTTTTTTGTTAAGTTGCCTAATAATTATGCACAGTAATAGTCACCTGCACACACAGATATCCCCCTAAAATAGCTAAAACTAAAAACCACTTCCAAAAATATTCAGCTTTGATATTAATGAGTTTTTTGTGTTCATTGACAACATGGTTGTTGTTTAATTATTAATGTTGTAAAATTAATCCTCAAAAATACAACTTGCCTAATAATTCTGCACTCCCTGTATATATATATATATACATACATACATACATACATACATACATACATACATACATACATACATGAAAGTTATCACAAAGTATTATAATTATTCACATTTCCCATAGTTTAGTGGGTAGCCTACTTTTTTTCCTTTGCAAATGCAGACGGGTGGAAAGGTCAAATCATGAATTTACCACATGGAATTATAGTCTTCATGTGTTTTGGACATGAAGGAAGGTGCAGAAATGATTTTACCCAGAATGTGAAACAAATAAAATAAGTGTGAATTTTTCTTCTCAGCAAAAAAGCTGTAGGCTACTGTCTGAAGATGTGTATAATTGCTGTAAACTTGTGATACCAGTCTTTTATCACCTCACAATCTATTCTTGCAAAAAGCAGAAAGCCAATATAGCAAATGTGATTACCCGTGTAGGCTTTGAGGAAGAGGTCGGGGGCTGCAGTTCCAGTCCTTATCTAACCACAGATCTGAGTTTTTAGATCTGAGCTATATCTTGCATCACGTTCAAAAGCGTTTATAAATGTGAAGCAGTCACGCATTGTCTCAGAAATCTACAACAATTAACAAGCTAACAAGCTTCCAGATCAACTTCAGATCAGAAACCATGAGGGCATCTTCTTTGTATCTGGTGTTTGGGCTGGTCCTGCTGATGGGCTGGACTTCTGAGGCTCAGCGTAAGTTCTCTTGATGTGTAATTTTGCTCTTGACTAAATTATCATGTATATGGACAAATAGCCCATAAAATAATTTAATTGCAAATACATGTAAAGTGATATTTCACTTTTAAATCTTAAAAGATTTTACAGTCTTTGCAAGTTCCTCAATGAACTCTGTAGGTTATTCTCAGGTTTTGAACAAAACTTGACATGTGGTGCGTGTAAGAAACCAATAGGCTGATCTGAAGATTCTGCAAATTAACATCAAGAACTTTAACCATAGTCAGTGAAATAGGGTGATATATACGTATATATATACATTTTTTCTCCTCGCCAACAGCTCATGCTGCAGTTCCTGAGAGGTGTTGCTTCGATTTTGTCGACTTCCAAATTCCAGCCCGAAAAATAGTGAGTGCTTTGAGGACAAGTTCACATTGTCCCGTCGCGGGTGCTGTGTAAGTATATATTCAACTCTGAAACATAGGCTATAATTTAGAAAAATTGTCATATTCTCATTTTAAATTGTAGACAAATGATAAAAATGATTTTGCGTATGCTATCAATAACAAAAAAATATGATTGTGAACTTTTTGTCCCTCAGGGTTACGACACCTAAAACCGAATTCTGTGTGAAACCAGACGAGCCTTGGATAAAGAAGTTGCTTCAGAGATGAAAACGCAACACCTTTACACAAAATAATACTGTTATTGCTTCAGACAACTGTCCTTTCTTATTAAATGTATTTTTGATATCTCCTGATCAGTATTGCATGATACTGAATGTTAAACCTGTTGTCATTTCACGCTCAATCTATGCAAATGAATATTAAAAAATGTATATTGAGATTACCTGGTGTCAGACTCCGCTTACAAAAAATAAGTAGCATATACTTCAAGTTCATTTCATTAACTATACTTAAGTAGGATTTTAAGAATACTTTATGTAGTAATATCAGTTTACTAGATTTGTAAGGGCACTGTTTTAATACTTGAGACTAAATTGGTCCACTTTTTAGTGCATAAAAATTATACTTTTTAGTGTAACAGTAGGAAACTTTGAGTATACAACTAGTTTACAACTATAGTTTTTCATTTGGACTGTTACTTTACAAGTGAACTTACTGATAGTTTACTAGTCAAATACTTGTAGCACATTTTTTAGTTTATGAAAGTACACTTTGAAGTATACTCTCAGTAAATTAGTAGTTTTATACTGCAAGTATACTTCTTAAAGTGGACATAACATCATACTTATTACTTTTTAGGCTATATATTATTTTTGCACTTAAAGGGTTAGTTCACCCAAAAATGAAAATATTGTCATTCTCACCCTCATGTTATTCCAAACCCGTAAAAGACTTTTGTTCATCTTCGGAACATCTTTTTGATGAAAGCCGAACTCGAGCTTTCTTGTCTCCTCCATAGACAGCCATTTAATTACCACTTTGAAGGCACAGAAAGGTAGGAAAGACATTGTTAAAATAGTCAATGTGATGGTTCAACCTTAATTTTTCATGAAGACGAGAATACTTTTTGTGCGTAAAAATAAAAAATAAATAAATAACTACTTTATTTAACCATTTATTTACATATGCGTCAGTCTATTCCCATGTACGCTGCCAGTGGACTAAATGATCAGACATACATGCTTTCTTTATAAATCAATATCAATCAACACGCATTCATGTATATATTTAAGAAAAATATGTTATATAATTATAAAAATATATATTTAACATGATACAGTATGCAAATATTTCTTAAATATATACATGCATGTGTGTGTATTATACACAGAACACACACATATATTATATAAACACAAACTTTTATTTTGGATGTGATTAATCACGATTAATTTTTCTCCAGCGCTAGAACAATCAGAATAGATTTAAACATCTTTGTAATGCTTTTTGTATTAAACAACATTATACATTCAACCACCAGAAGATTTGTGTGAGGTTGTAGGTCCAGGAAACTCTGTAGAGTCGGGATTTGCTTATCAAACCTCAGATCTGAGTTTGTAAACATCTAAAACATGACTCTGCAAAAACTCATTACCAAAGCCTGCCGATCAGAAACAATGAAGAGATCTTGTGTTTAGCCTATCTCGTGTTTGGCTTGGTCCTGCTGGGGCTCAAAGTAGGTTATCTTGGAGTCTATTATTTCTATTGACATATTTATTACGCTTTTATCAACATAACACAAGGATACAGTTAAAAAAAATGTGTTCCGCAGGAAATCATATAGGTCAAAACCTGTTGTTGATACAGTCACAGCCTGCATGCACTGGGTGTCCAGAGCCCGGAGAGGTATGAGCTAAGGAGCAGGTTCGGAGCGTGCAGCCTGAATGATCTGATCATCAATGGACCACTGGATAGGACTGATGATAATGGCTGGAGGGAGAATGGGTTCTGGAGAGCTAGATTCGGGATCGGGCTGATGAACAGCCTGCAGATCATCAGTCATGGACTACTTAAGCACACAAATCAGTCACACTCCCACGTGGATACTAGACTGAAATTGTATGCTCTACTTACATATTAATGTGAGATGGTGGTCCAGTGGGTTAAGCCACTGAACTGATATGCAGAAGGTTGCTGGTTCGATTCCAGCGGTCACCACCAGTGTGTCCTTGAGCAAGGCACTTTACTCCATGTTGCTCCAGGGGGATTGTCCCTGTAATAAGTGCACTGTAAGTTGCTTTGGATAAAAGCGTCTGCCAAATGCATAAATGTAATATCGATTCCAAAAAGATTCCCGTTCCACTCCCTCCTCCTCATCTCCAGTGTCTTCCTCCTACTTCTCTACATCTTGTTGTTTCCCTCCTGGTCATCGGCAACTGAGGTGTGTGCATCCATTCCCTTCACTCATCCCACTCTGCAAGATTCCAGTACGGACTGTTATTCTCTTCGGACATCTATTCATCACTCATCGCTCTGCTTATCTCAGTTACCAACCTGAATTGTCATACTCTCTGCCTGATCTATAAACTGGTGTTTTACTTTTCTCCCGTTGAGTTGTTTTCTGAAGAACAAATAATAATTAGTCAAATAAATAATAGGCCTTTCAAACCTGCAAGGTAAATATATACTCTTTGTTGCCCTTTGTATAAAATAAGATATTTTAAAATATAATGAATTCTTCTAGGATCAGCCCCATCAGCTAAAAATCCAGGTCCCAACCATAAAAATGAAACAAACTGTTTTAGATCAGCTTGGGAATAGTTATAGACATCTTTGTAATGTTTTTTTGTATTACAACAACGTACTACATTCAACCATATTCATGTGAGTTTGTCGGTCCAGGAAACTCGGCAGAGGAGGTGAAACATATCAGTGATTATCAAACCTCAGATCAGAGTTATCTAACATCGCCAGACAGTATTTAAAACATGAAGCAAATGTGACTCACTGAGACATCTCCAAAAACTCATGATCAAAGCCTGCAGATCAACTTCAGATCAGAAACCATGAGGACATCTCGTGTTTATCTGGGGGTTTGGATGGTCCTGTTAATGGCCTGGACTGACTGAGACTCAGAGGAGCTTGAACAAGGCTTGCCATGCTCGTGAGATAAATTGAGGGCCACAGATACAATGTCTTCAGGAAAAGAAAGAGAAAGACTGAAAGAGAGTCTCTGCTGCTTCAAATGCAGTGGGTAGGCCCTCCAAAGGGATGAGTTTGCAGGCCTTAGAGAATCGGTCGACTATGACAAACACACAGCTGTGATGATCTGAAGGAGGAAGGTCGGTCATGAAGTCTATACCCAGATGAGACCAAGGACGGTGTGGAATGGGTAATGGAACTATAACTTGCCTTCTCAGAGCTTACGGGGTGTGTTGGTGACGGCGCAGACTGAGCTTCCCTTGACGAACCGGGAGATATCCTGGGTCATGGAGGGCCACCAGTAGCGGACGTAGGAGTGAGAGGGTACGTTCACTACCTGGGTGTCCAGAGCCCGGAGAGGTATGAGCTAAGTCCATGAGGGGCTGGCGAAGAGCTGATGGTACGTAAAGGAGCCCCTCAGGAACTCCCGGCGGAGCAGGTTCGGAGCGTGCAGCCTGAATGATCTGATCATCAATGGACCACTGGATAGGACTGATGATCATGGCTGGAGGGAGAATGGGTTCTGGAGAGCTAGATTCAGGATCGGGCTGATGAAGTTTTGACAGGGCACCCGCTCTATCATTCTTATGGCCAGGACAGTAGTTGACTGAAGTCAAACCGGGTGAAAAAGAGGGCCCATCTAGCTTGGCGTGGGTTTAGATGTTTGGCTTCACGCAGGTATTCAAGGTTCCGGTGATCCGTGATCACTTCAAAGTGGTGATTAGCTCCCTCCAGGCAATGTCTTCATTCTTCTAGGGCAAGCTTGTGCACTGTGAATTATGTAACTTTCCGCACGGCTCCGCATCCCAAGATTTCTGACTGACTTTGATCGGGAAATCAAGGATGTACCTAACTGGATGGTGAAGTCATGTTGTATGGTGGGAAAACTCAGTCTTTGCCAGGTTGAGCTGCAGGTGGTGTTTTCTCATCCATGCAGAGATGCCAGCCAGACAGCTGGAGATTCGTGCAGCTACTGTGGGGTCGTCTGGGTGAAATGAAAGGTAGAGCTGAGTGTCATCAGCATAGCAGTGGTATGAGACGCCATGTGCCTGAATGATGGGTCCCAATGAAGTAGTTTTTGTAAGTTCTCTTCACGAAATAACGTTACAGTTCTAGATCAGAAAATGGTTCTTTATGGAATGTGGAGTGCTACAAAGAACCATTTAAAGAACCTTCAAATGCCATTCTGCTGTTTTCTGACTTTTTTTGTGTATATTTGCTGTACACTAGGCTACTAAAACTCAATAGAATATACAATTGAAAAAAATACAAGAACAGTTTTAGACCAGATTCTGAGATGCGTTGTTTCAATTTTTATTGACTTTCAAATTCCACACAACAAAATTAAATGCTGTGAAGACAAATTCAGTCATTCAGTCAAATTCATGTTGTAGTATTTGACTAAAATATTATTTAAAATAAGGATCATGTGTTCATCTTAAAGGGTTAGTTCACCCAAAAATGACGTAGAACCCAGAAGCGCTGCACTGTGTTTATACGTCAACAGCGTAGGAGTCACACTGGTCCTGAATAGTGAAGCCAAAATATTTTGATCGCCCCCAGGTGGCCAAATGCAATATAGCTCATAAACCCCACCCTCTCAATATAATCTAATAGGTCGAGAGACAAACAAAACAAATTACATTTCAAATAAAAATTTGGCCCCACTTTATATTAGGTGGCCTTAAGTACTATGTACTTACATAAAAAAATAAGTACAATGTACTTACTGTGTTCAAATTGTATTGCAAAACCCTTTTGCTGATATTGAGGTGGGATACGGGTAGGGTTAGGGACAGGTGTGGTGGTATGGGTAAGTTTAAGGGTAGGGTTAGGGACCGGTGTGGTGGTATGGGTAAGTTTAAGGGTAGGGTTAGGTGTAAGGGAAGTGTCAACTGTGTAATTACAAATGTAACTACAGAAATGAATTACAGATCTAATTACATGCAGGTATTTTTTTTAAATGTAAGTACAATGTAAAAACATGTATGTACACAATAAGTGCATTGTATCGAATGATTAATTATGTTAGTACATAGTAGTTATGGCCACCTAATATAAAGTGGGTCCAAATTTTTTATACATAGTTTTTATCAGGCTGATGTAAGTTCAAGTGTTAATTTTTTTAATAAGTTTGGTTTTATTTAGTTATTTGATTCTATAATAATGGAGGCATGACGTCAATATTGACAGCTGAGATTGACAAAGCGAAGTGAGGTACCAACTGACTTTTTTTGGGAGGAGATTGGAGCTTCAACTTTAATTTCCATAACTGTTTATTTTACACTGACATAATGAGTTGTTCTACAGTAAACTGTACTAACCGATAATGTGGGAGTGTGGGCGGGGCCTTGATACGGCAGCTCCACATCATGCTCACTACTTGCGCAATCTCAGGGCTCCAATTTTTGGGGCTCCAAGATGTCAGCGCTATATTTTGACATTGGTAGCTTTAAAAAAATGTTTAAATATTCCCCTCAGGGTTATTTAAAAAAAAAAAAAATGATACCAGATGAGATTTATGTTTTATTGGACTATTTGGTTTTCTTCAATAATCGCAAGATATCAGGCATATAAAAAAAATTAAAACTAAAACTTAACAGTAAAATCAGAATGCTAAAACTGTTCGTATTTCACAGAAATCATACCGAAACGATGCTCAACATTCGAAAATGCAAATGAATATTAAAATGCACAAGAGATTACCTGGTGTCTCGATATGGTCATAACATAAGATAAGAAAAAAACAACACAACCATCATCAGCATAACATCTCAAGTTTAATAATGTACAGTTAGGCAGAAAGAATAACAAGAGATAACAATTGGAGATTGAAAACCGTATACATGTACAAAAAATAATAAGAAAACAAACATGCCTAGAGCCATGTTCAGGTCTACTATAAAAAAAAAAAAGTAGAGTGGTTAAAGAAAAGTTTTTCCTTTTTTTCCAAAATACTGTTCTACTAAAAACCAAACATGTACTTCAGAGCGTCTGTGTGGCTTAGCGATCCACGACAGGAAGAACTGAGTGTTCGAACTTGCATAATGACAAACCTGCAAAATATATAATAGTGTGTGAACACATGAGGCAAACAGGGACTCTTTGCAATGGGTAGGTTGAGAGTTCTGTGCAGGTTGCGGTCTATACGCTGTTTGGCATGTGATAGAGCCTGTGTGCCCTCAATCTAAACTATCCAACAGAAACAAAGAGCGCTTAGATTCTCATCAACATGGAATGTAAAGTGAGTGTATTATAAAGGGGTGTAAGTATGGCTAAAATAAGATGTTTAGGTATACTGAACTCACTTAGGTTAAAACTGACCACCAAGCACTGATCCAGGACCAGCCCCAACAACTAAAAAGCCAAGTCCCAACTATTAAAATGAAACAAACTGGTCTCAGATCAGTTTAGGAATAGTTTTGGGGACATCTGACATGATCACAATAAAAACAATACATGAGCAGACAAATGCCGAAACAGTCTGCAATTTTAAGGCAGAAAATATTATTGTAATTATTTTATATTTATCCATATCAAATTTTTTTGTTATTAATGTTGACAATCATGCCATTTTGTATAACACCACCTATGGTAGGGACACAATTATATACGTACACAGCCAGCAAATGGTTTAAAAACATGGAAAACGGTTATTGTCATCATTTAGCTGTGCAATAATGTTAAAACAGGTTTGTCTATGACCCCAAAGAAACACACATCATTTCACACACCAGCAGGTCTCAAACGCAATAATCCATCTATTCATAGCTTTGCTTTTCAACACATACATGCTCAACTCTGTATTAACTCTTTGCACATGCTTCCATCCGTCTGTCTCATTCTCCATCACATCCTTACAAACCTACTATGAGACCTTCCTAACACCAAGATGTGTGTGTGAATGATGTCAGCATTGAAAATGTCTAAAAACAGCCTGTGCTGTTAGGAAATATTACAAACACAAAGTCTTGTTTGTAATAAGCATCATTTAACGTTTCAAGGGAATGTTGGTCAAGATGAGAACATGCACTTGACATACTGGGCATGTGGTGTAATAGGGCAGTCAACCACAAGATGGCGATAAACGCATTTCATTTGTTGCAATGGAGTGTGCAGTAAACGTGTACCGGAGAACTTGTGCGTGCGTTTCTTGTGGGGTCATAGAACATCAGAGCATCAAAAGAGATGCAAGGAGTTTCCGGTTTTAAGAGGAATGGAGCTTCATGACGTCTTTAAAAGATTTTCCCTTTTTTCTTGTTCTTTTCCATTGTCCTGAAAACAAAGAAAGACAAAACATTAAGAAATGAATTAACAAATAGGAACTATTTCAAAAGTAAATTTAATAAGAGAGTAAAATATTAGGTAAAGGTGCAGTGTGTAATATTTATGAGGCTCTATTGACAGAAATGCAATATAATATACATAACTATGTTTTCAGTGGCGTATAAAGACCTTATATAATGAACCGTTATGTTTTATTACCTTAGAATGATCCATTTCTATCTACATACACCGCGGGTCCCCTTACAGTGAAGTTGCCATTTTGTGCCGCCATGTTTCTACTGTAGCCCTAAACAGACAAACTTCTCTACAGAGCGCTAGCTACTCTCTGCTGTCTCAGACGATGACATCTTTGTCCTGTGTCGGCCACCGTAGCTTCTCTATGTGCTTTTAAAGGGAGGGGTGAGAGCGGTAGAAGGTTGCAATTCACAACCTCATCGCTAGATGTAGCTAAAATTTACACAGTGCACCTTTAAAGCTATTGTAACTTTATTGTAATTATTAATACTTTCCCATTTCAGTTTTTATAATTAATACTATTCCTATTATGCCACTGCTTTTATTGTGTATTGATCTGTTGGCGATAATATACACTACCCTTCAAAACTTTAGAAGAAATTAATTATTTTATTCAGCAAGGACATTTCATTGATCAAAAAGTGACAGTAAAAAAATCCTATTTCTAATGTATCACGTTTCCATAAATATATTAAAGGGTTAGTTCACCCAAAAATGAAAATTATGTCATTAATTACTCACCCTCATGTCGTTCAACACCCGTAAGACATTCGTTCATCTTCGGAAAACAAATGAAGATATTTTTGTTGAAAGCTGATGGCTGAGAAAGGCCTCCATTGACATTCAGTACATTTACACTCACAAGACCCATAAAAGGCACTAAAAACGTTGTTACAAAGTCCATCTCACTACAGTGGCTCTACAATAATTTTACGAAGCGACGACAATAGTTTTTGTGCGGGAAAAAAAAATCAAAATAACGACTTTATTCTACAAGTTATTGTCTTCCTTGTTGGCCTCTGCCGTGAACTCACGAAGCACCACGACGCATGCGCGAGAATATGACGTAGTGCCGGCGTTCGGGAATCCATGATATGCACACTTTAGTCCCATTTTGAGCACTACGCCGAGACCTAAAGCATGATCAATGTACAATTCAACAGCTTGGGTACGGCGCGTCTTCCTCTGCTCGTTGTAAACAAATCTCCTCGCTTTTGTGTCACGTGTCCGAACGCCGGTTCTGCGTCATATTCTCACGCATGCGTCGTGGTGCTTCGTGAGTTCACGGCAGAGGCCAACAAGGAAGACAATAACTTGTAGAATAAAGTCGTTATTTTGATTTTTTTTTCCCGCACAAAAACTATTGTTGTCGCTTCGTAAAATTATTGTAGAGCCACTGTAGTGAGATGGACTTTGTAACGACGTTTTTAGTGCCTTTTATGGGTCTTGTGAGTGTAAATGTACTGAATGTCAATGGAGGCCTTTCTCAGCCATCAGCTTTCAACAAAAATATCTTCATTTGTGTTCCGAAGATGAACGAATGTCTTAAGGGTGTCGAACGACATGAGGGTGAGTAATTCATGACATAATTTTCATTTTTGGGTGAACTAACCCTTTAAGCAGCACAACTGTTTCCAACATTGAAAAAAAGATTTTTTTTTTGGCAGTAAATCAGCATATTAGAATGATTTCTGAAGGATCATGTGACACTGAAGACTGGAGTGAGCATCACAGGACTAAATATTTTCATAAAAAATATTTTAAGTATTTAATTATGCAGTTTTATTTGAGTATTTTAATTAAATAAATGTAGCATTGATATGAGCATTAAAAAAATCTTACCGACCCCAAATCTTAGTAGTGCATGTATAATAGTAATCAATTATTTTGAAAGTGAGTTTAGAAAAGATATAAACCACAATATGCAGAATATCTTTGAATTCTAAATACATTTTAAATCATACCTTTTATTAAATGTATTAAACATAAAGTTAATATAATTTTTATTTTTATTAAAATAATTCAAATTCAATACATTTAAAAACACAATGAGATTTTGTATTACTTAAAAAACAAAAAAAAACAAATACTAAAACAATTACCTGGTTAACGATTAATTAGGAATTCCAGATTTTCAATGTGGTCCAGATTTTTGATTATAAGAGGCAAATTTGACCATTAACCTGCATGAATTTACTTCTATGCATGAGTGAGGTTCCTTATTTAAAAAAACAAAAAACATTTTCCCCCTTGCTAACTGCATTATTTAGTGACTGAATAATGCAGAGAGTTACAGAAAGACTATTTTAAGAGAGAGAAAGCAGGGCACTGAGGAATTGAGATGAAAGAACAGAGGAAGTCTCACTTTGATGCATCAAGTTTCTGCTGCTCCAGGATGCGTTGATGTGCCTCCCAGTTGACTTTTTCCTCCTCAAACTGGCGTCTCTTCTCCTCTAGCTCTTTATACTGAGCTTCTAGATTCTTCTTCATCTGTTCGTGACGCCGTTCCAACTGCATCGAGGAAACCGAGGGAAGAACTCAGTTAAGTATTTGTGACATTCCATGTTAATTGTAACTAGAAACCGAACACATACACACCTCTGCCTCAGAGTCCTTCAGTTTTTGCTTCTTTTCTTTGACCTTCATCTCAAAGACTTGCTCCATCTCGGTCTCCATCTTCTTCATCTTCATCACATGCTCCCTCCTTTCCTCCTCCATCTGGGCCAAGGGACTCCTGCAAGAGTGACATTGCAACAAGGAACTTTTTTAAATGTTAAGACTAGATGTTTTAACTTGAAACGGAAGTTGCGATAGTCTTTTCTTCCCTATTGTGACGTTTATCCAAGTGAAACAGAGAAAAATGTGGGGGGGGGGACTTGATTTTGTCCATGGGGAATTGATTGGATTCATTGGCTTATTGTGGTTTGCTATTGCTGTGATCTCATGCGAGTGACAGGTTTTCCCGCCCTCATGCCAGGAAACACATCATCAAAGAAGAGTTATTTTGATAAAAAAAAACAAAAAAACAAGGGTCACATGAATAAAATTGGAATATCGCAAAAACCATTTGCGAATAAAGTACTGTTTCTATCCCATTCGTTCAAGGGAGCAAAATCGTCACTTTGTAGGAAATTGGTGCAAAATATCTGTAATAAAATGAAAGTTGTGGCCACTGTGGCTCTTCTTTCATACAACATAAAACACTTGCACTTTAGAGCACGCAGAAGAAACGCAATAAACGTTGCCATGTTAGCTGCCGTTCGAATGCCTGGTGTTTGAGAATGCAATCGTGATTTCTGGGAGGTCATTGTACCAAGCAATTTTGATAGCAAACATTGGCTCAGGTGTTTCAGAATGACCAAACCAACATTTGAGATGCTGTGTAATGAAATTGTTCCACTGGTTAGTCCAGTAATGCAAATCACATCCGCTTTTTAGGCCAAGTCACCAGAGTTTGTGTTGCATATTGCTGTTTTTTTATGTGAGAAAACAACATTTGCATAAAAATAGGTTGATGGAATCATAGCTTATGTTGTTTGGGACAAAATTTTAATGAAAAAAATAACTGTTCTCGTACTTTGTTAGCTGGCCTTTGTTCTTGGTGGCATCAACGCCGTTGCAGGTGACGGCTGCTAGTTTCTTGCTGCGGTAGTTTTCATAGTGAACATTATTGGTCACGTCCTTCAGGTCCTGCATGTGAGTCCTAGAACAGAAATGGACAGTTAGATGACAGGATAAAACTCTAACAAAGAAATGTAACATGCATTTTATTAGAAAAAAAAATTACAGTGCCCTCTAATAATATACAACCAAAGGTGGCTGTGAAAATAAATCTGTATTGAATATCCTTTTGATCTTTATTCAAAAATTATTACCTTTTATTGAAATAAAACAGTTGGGGGGGGGGGTTACATTATGAAATGTTTTTCTCCAATGCATGTTGACCACAATTATTGGCACCCATAGAGATTCTTATGAGTAAAATATCTCTGCAGTATCCCATTCATATTTACGTTTTGAAATTGTCCAGCCATGACAGGATATAAATATGAGGAAACACAAAGACCAAATTCCATTAATCATTCATCACAATGAGTAGCCTGGATGCCAGCCAAACTTAGCCCCGCCCACGACATTTTAACTCGGGCAGTTCGATCTGGACTTGATCCGTAGAAAAGTAATTATGCCCGAACAGAAACTGGTCGGACCAATGAAATTGTCAGGGCGGGCTTTAGACGATGATGGACAGATGATAAACAGTAACGTAATCATCCACGTCATCAAAAGCGCTCGGGTTGAATTTGTTCCAATCCTAAACGGAGAACTTGTTCGTATATGCATTCACCTTTACTATTTCTCTCAGAAATGATGATCGTGTTGGTAAGTACTCTGTGTATCCTTAAAGGATTAGTTCACTTTTAAATAAACTTTTGCTGATAATTTACTCACCCCCATATCATCCAAGATGTCCATGTCTTTCTTTCTTCAGTTGAAAAGAAATTAAGGTTTTTGATGAAAACATTCCAGGATATTTCTCCATATAATAGACTTCAATGGGCTCCTGTGTCGGCCACCGTAGCTTCTCTATGTGCTTTGAAAGGGAGGGGTGAGAGCGGTAGATGGTTTCTTCTTCAAGGTCCAAATGACAGTTTCAGTACAGCTTCAAAGGGCTTTAAACGATACCAGACGATGAATAAGGGTCTTATCTAGCGAAACGATCAGTTTCTGTGAGAAACCGAGCAGTATTTATGCTATTATTTTACCTCTTATCAGTCGAACGTGATAATCTCTGAGCTCCGCCATAACTTCCGCTAAATGAGGTCAAATATGAGCGTGGTCATCGATATATCGATCGTAGATGCCTCATTCTACTGATCCGTGCAGGCGCTAATGAGACATCTACGTATACATCTATGACCACACTTGTATTTGACCTCACTTAGCGGAAGTTATGGCGGAGCTCAGAGATGATCACGTTCGTCTGATAAGAGGTAAAATAATAGCATAAATACTGCTCGGTTTCTGGCAAAAACTGATCGTTTCGCTAGATAAGACCCTTATTCATCATCTGGTATCGTTTAAAGCTGTACTGAAACTGTCATTTGGACTTTGAACCGTTTGGAGCCCATTGAAGTCCATTATATGGAGAAATATCCTGGAATATTTTCATCAAAAACCTTAATTTCTTTTTGACTGCAGAAAGAAAGACATTGACATCTTGGATGACATGGGGGTGAGTAAATTATCAGCAAAAGTTTATTTAAAAGTTAACTAATCCTTTAAACTCTTTTTTTACAACACCGGCAAAGATCATTTACACTCATATTTTTCTTCTAACGTTACTTATTCCAGCATGCGGGCAGACAGGGTTGCCAAGTTTTTACAACAAAACCCGCCCAATTGCTACTAAAATTCGCATTTCTGGGTCTGTATATCACATAATTGGGGTTGCTTCAATCCGCGGACATGGAAAAACCTGCGGACTTGCCAACACAGTGCAGTTGAGTTCTGTTGACATTTGACAACTAACGTTATGCGTCGCTCCGTTGCTCTGATTGGTTGTAGGTCTATCCAATTGAGGTCTTTCCTGGTTCGGTTGAAACACGCCCCATAATCACAGCCCAACGGAGCAGTATCAGACTCAAATTCTGACTAGAATTGAGTATGACTACGTCAGGCTACACAATGAGTAAAACCAAAGAATATAGTTCTGATGTGCAGCAAAAGATTGTTGAACTCACCACATGTTGTTTGGGAGCGTTTCAAGAAGAATCCTCCTCGCTCACCCAAAAACAAACTCCAGCATATTCAGTTGTCAGACTGGAACTTCAAAAGGGACCAGATTCTATGGTCAGATTAAACTATAAAAGAGCTTTTTGCCAGCAAACCCACCAGATGGGTTTGGTGCACACAGAGATAAAAAGTATCCCATGCCCTTGCTTAAATATACTGCTGGATCTTTAACGTTGTGGGTAGAGCTGCAACTAACGATTATTTTTTCTGTCGACTAATCTAACGATTATTTTTCCGATTAGTCGACTAATCTAACGATTATTTTTCCAGATTAATCTTGTTATTCTTTTTTACTGATTATTGTATTTCAAAGAGGGTAGTGAATTTGCATATTATTTTAACATGAAATCAATGAATGATGACAATATTAATTGTATTTCAGGAAGGGTAGTGTACATAGTATGCCATTTTATAATGAAATATATGAACACAAGAAGCTTTTTAAACATAATATATAATGATACTATTCATCATAAAATGTATACAGAGTAGGCCTAATTAGGAAAAGTTGTTTACTATAGTAGTTGAGTATGATTTACTTGATTTACTGATTTGTGTCAGTAGTAAACGAAAATGCACTTGTATTTATCTGCAAAAGGTTCACATACAGGAGCTTTCAGCATAGTGTTAATGTATAACTAGTCGTCTATTTTGAAGATACACATGTGCATAAACAACGACTAAAGCTGCCAGAAGTTTTTGCCCAAACTTCAAAGACACATTTAAATGATTAAAGCTAAAGGCATATCTTCACTTTAATGCTACTTTAATCATGCAAACTACCTATATACAGCATGTTTTTATGCATGTGTTTGGGACAGAGCGGAACCAGGTCGCATATACAGGAGATATATGCAGCCCATAATAAATAAAAGCACGAGATGTACTGGGGTCGGAGAAGAACCCAGGAAAATGTGACCGTCTGTTGCAATACACGCGTGGCGCGTTCAGCTGCGCGAGAGAACACTGGCAGCAGGGTTGCCAGGTTTACACAACAAAACCCACCCATTCGTTACTCAAAACAAGCCCAATCGCGTTTCGGGGAGGTTCTCTGGTAAACATCGCGTTCGGGGGGCTAAATATGTGTGTTTTTTTGCTTCAACCTGCGGACATGAGACACAGCCCGCGGCAACAGTGTAGAAGTAGCCCAATTCCGCGGAAAAAAGCGGACTTGGCAACACTGACTGCAGTGTGAAAGCTCCCGCTCTCCACGCGCACAGCTCCTGCTCTGCCACCGTGTGCAGTGTGAAACCGGCGTTACAGAGCGAACAAAGCACAGTTTTATTCGGCTTCTGTTTAAAGTACTCCCACACTTTTGAATGTCGCGGTCTGGCTTTATATGATAAATGATCATTTTCACTATGCCCGGGAGCAGAAGCTGCCATTATTCTAGATCTTCTGTTCCATTCTAGAACGTAAATAATGTGCCGCCGACGCGTCGACGCATTTCACGCACGTCGACGTATTTTCGTAGTCGACGTCATCGACGACGTCGACGCGTCGTTGCAGCCCTAGTTGTGGGCCTATTTATTTGCTTATCTTGTTCAGATACATGGGATCATGGATTCTAGCAAATACCAACAGATAAAAAAATCTAAACCTGACGGCCTCTGCTAGAATTCCATGGTTCAATCTTCCATCAGGACAACGATCCAAAACAAACATCAAAATCAACACACAAATGTGTCACTGAGCACAAAATGAAGCTTCTGCCATGGCTGTCAACAGTTCCCTTTCGAACGGTCAGTTCGTACTGCGTCTTAAGACGCCATGGGTAGGTTCTCCTACTCTCGAATATACTGAAGTAATTGTAAAATCACGCAGTGCTACTGCCCAGTCAAAACAGTGTCGAGACATCTCGCACGCTATTGGCTGGCCAGTGGGAACTGCATGAACCAATGGCAGAACAGCGTAATCTGAGCGAACCAAAGGGCACAAAGCCCGCGAAGCTGAGCGCAAGAGCCCGCGAAAGGGGCATATAAAATACGCTGTAACTGTCAAAAACGTCAGATTAATCTCCTTCAGCGACGATCTACGGTCCTCGCTGATAAACTCGAACTACACCACCTTCACCGTGAATTGACGAGCCTGCAGCGGAATAGCGAACTAACCAGCCCGGACGTCCTGCGAGAGTCAGCGGCCTGCTGTATTTTTCAGCGCGCTCAAATCGCCAGCGATCCCGCGAGCTGTCACGCCTTTCCCCTGCGCTCTTTGGTGAAACACTACGGTGTATCCTTTCTGTACAATACTGAGAAAAACATATCACTTGTGTGCAGTACTTACCTGCACTAGGAGGATAACCACGACGGGTGCGTGATCTGTCTGGGCAAGGCCCACGCGGACGCTGCTCTCGCCGGGTCCGGCTGCTCTCACTGCGAGGGTATGCCCATTTCCTCCCTCCGTTCGCGGATAGCGCTCTTTTCAGAGCGCGACCCCGGCCCTCGCGCTCTCCCGTTCCCCTTTCCGCCCGAGCCGCGGCGGGAAAGAACGGCGGAGCCAGAGGGCTGAGTATACCGAGGCTAGCGAGTTCACGCCGGCCCAGTGCCCGCGTGACTCGTCTTCACCTCAGAGAGACGTTTCCCCTGTGACTTTCCCTCGATCGGACCTGCTCCCTCCGCTCAACGCTGAGGGCTTGGTTTCATTCGGCGGCAATGAGGAAGACGAATCCGCACGATTACCAACGTCTCGCTCTTCCTCTTCTCTCACTCGGGCCGCGCTAAGAAGCGCCGCGGACAGAGAATGCCAGAGTGGACGAGCGAACTAATGCCGGAGCTTCCCGCATTACTCGCTCTCAGACTGCTGGAGATATTGAGAGCGCGGCCGTTACAGACTCCGCTTTCTACAGCGGCAGCGCGCGCTCACTATCGAGAGCGTGACTTACGTCATTGCTGTCTAGCGCATAATGGCGGCCAAGCCCTGCGCCTTTTTCACTCTCTATCACTTCTCTCAGTTCTATTCAGACGACTAGAGAGGTTCAACAGTGTAGTAAACGAGCCTGTTATGAAGCACGCCCACACTACAAAACCAAAACACCATCGAGAGCGCGACTTACATCATAGCCACGCCCTCTGCTGTTACGTGCACTTTCGCACACAGGGTCGCTGGTTCGAGCCCAGCTCTCACAGGTTTCTCATGGAGTCTCAATTAAGTGAATGGCGGCCAAGCACTCCACCACTTCTCTCAGTCCCCTATTCAGGCGACTGAAGAGGTTCAACAGTGTAGTAAACGAGCCTGTTATGAAGCACGCCCCCCCTACAAACCAAAACACCGCCGAGAGCGCGACTTACGTCATAGCCACGCCCTCTGCTGTTACGTGCACTTTCGCACACAGGGTTGCTGGTTCGAGCCCCGCTCTCACAGGTTTCTCATTGAGTCTCAATTTAGTGAATGGTGGCCAAGCACTCCACCACTTCTCTCAGTCCCCTATTCAGGCGACTGAAGAGGTTCAACAGTGTAGTAAACGAGCCTGTTATGAAGCACGCACACCCTACATACCAAACACAGTTGAGAGCGCGACTTACGTCATAGCCACGCCCTCTGCTGTTACGGTGCACTTTTGCACACAGGGTTGCCGGTTCGAGCCCCGCTCTCACAGGTTTCTCAGTGAGTCTCAATTTAGTGAATGGTGGCCAAGCACTCCACCACTTCTCTCAGTCCCCTATTCAGGTGAATGGAGAGGTTCACCATTACAGTAAACGAGCCTGTTATAAAACATGCACGCCTGTACACAAAACGTTGTATTAACGGCGATCCTAATAAACAATTAAGAGTTTTTTCCTCTGTTATGACTGCAGGCAGTGTGTCCCCTACATAGGGTGTACCCCTATGCACTGTTAATTCAGCGCTATAGAACCACTCAAAAGTCCTGCTGTGGCTGGATTACCACCACAGACTTCCTTTACATTCTCTCAATCCCCTCAGTTCAGGCGACTGGAGATGTAAATATTGCAGTCAACTAGCCTGTTGTCAAACATGCTCGCCTGTACACCAATGCTGTTTTAACAACGACCTTACTAAAATACGTGCACCTTGCACATAAGCACTGTTCTCACAGATTTTCGCTCTTTAGCGCGCGCCCACTACAAGTGTGCTCCGCTACACATAAGTGCTGTCCGCACAGTGTCACAAACACAAACCAACCGGCGGACATCTGAACAGAGCCCTTATCAAATAGCTTTCAGAATGCTGACAAAACTGAACACAGAAAGCAGCCCTGACAGGCTGATCAGGAAGAGAGGAGGTTTGAGTCCCGCCCAAACCGGTCCGCCTCCCAAAAGACTCTGAGTCTCCTCACGGCCCGTTTTTTGTTCCGGTCAGGGAGAAAAACATACTGTTCTGAATGTTTTTTTCATGCAATGATTGTAAACTACGAGTCTGCTTAATGCGTGTTCCCTGCATTTTACCGCCATAAAGGCGAGTCTTTTGAGATTCGCGTTCGACGGGAAGGCTTATCAGTACACAGTCCTGCCATTTGGCCTGTCCCTGGCCCTCCGCACTTTCATGAGGTGCATGGATGCAGCTCTCTCCCCCTTAAGACAAGCGGGAATGCGCATTCTGAACTACCTCGACGACTGGCTCATACTGGCCCAGTCAGAGGAAGAAATAAAATCTCACAAATCTATGCTACTCAGCCATCTAGAATGCCTGGGTCTCAGAATAAATACAGCCAAGAGCTTATTGCTTCCCAGGCAGAGAACCTCCTTCCTGGGAACGATTTTAGACTCAGCCCAAATGAGGGCGTGGCTATTGGACGAACGCGCTCTGACTACACAGCAGCTTGCATGTTCATTCAAAATGGGAACCAACACACCCCTAAAAAATTTCAGAGAATGCTAGGCCTAATGGCAAAAGCTTCTCCAGTACTTCCGCTGGGTATGAAGCACATGCGCCCCCTGCAGTACTGGCTGAAATCACGGGTTCCTTCCCAAGCGTGGCATTCAGGCCAGCTTTGGATCAAAGTGGGCCGCGGCTGTGTCAAAGCCCTGGCCCCGTGGTCACTTGGAAACAGTTTCCAGACGGGTGGTGGTCACCACGGACACCTCCAACTCAGTTTGGGGCGCTCTGTACGAGGGCGAACCGGCCTTCGGCTCATGGTCGAGCACGGAGTCACGGTTGCACATAAACTGCCTAGAAATGCTGGCAGTAGTGCTAGCCCTCAAGACTTTTTTACCACGTCTCTCAGGTCACCATGTTCTAGTCCGCACGGACAACACGACTGTGATCTCCTACATAAACCGCCAAGGCGGGCTCAGGTCGAGATGGCTCAACCAACAGGTCAGACATCTCCTCCTATGGGCAAAAGGCAAATTACATTCACTAAAAAGCAGTGCATGTGCCAGGCAGACTGAACCAGGGAGCAGACATGCTCTCCAGGGGCCTTGTGTCCCCGGGGGAATGGGCCATCCATTCCTAAATGGTTCAAATGATATGGAGTGTTTTTGGGAGGGCAGAGGTCGACCTCTTCGCCTCCGAAGACAACTGTCATTGCCCAATCTATTTTTCAAAGAACAAGGATGCGCTGGCCCACAAATGGCCCAGCTGCATACTTTATGCTTTTCCACCAGTACCGCTCATTCCCCAAATTTTAAAAAGGATCAGGGAATGAGAGCACACATTCCTGCTAGTGGCTCCACTCTGGCGAACCCACATCAGGTTTCCCGAGTTGATTCAGTTACTATCAGCAGCCCCATGGCCAGTTCCCCTAAGGAAAGATCTCCTTTCTGAGGCGAACGGGACAATCCGGCACCCCCACCCCAAAATTGTGGGCGTTACATGTTTGGCAACTCAAGGGGGGCTCAAGAACCTCCCAGTGAGTGTCTTGAGCACCGTCAGTGAAGCTAGAGCTCCGTCTACTAGACGTCTCTATGCCCTTAAATGGTCAGTGTTCTCTGACTGGTGTTCAGTCAGGAACTATAACCCAGTGTCATGCGAGATATCACAATTCTTGTTTTTCTATAAGAGATGTTGGATGCAGGACACACTCCATCCACACTCAAAGTCTACACGGCAGCTATCGCCGCATCTCATACGCCTATAGCTGGCCAATCAGTACGCAGACACACCATGGTCATAAAATTCTTAAAAGGAGCCAGGAGGCTTAACCCCCTTCTCCCTCCTACGGTGCCATCCTGGGACCTTCATTAGTCCTAAGAGCACTAAAAAGACCTCCCTTCGAGCCGCTGCAGACGGCTGAATTAAAGCCACTTTCGCTGAAAACTGCCCTGCTACTAGCACTGGCATCTGTTAAGCGTGTCAGTGACATTCAAGCGTTATCTGTGAACGCATCATGTTTAGATTTGGCCCAGGCGATTCTAAAGTCATCCTCAAACCAGGGCATGGTTATGTACCTAAAGTGCTTTCAACACCGTTCAAAGCACAGGTAATCACTCTCTCTGCCCTCCCCACTTCGGAGGATGAGAGACAGTTACACCTGCTCGGCCCTGTTAGGTCGCTTAGAGCATATATTGAGCGGTCCTCCCACTTTAGACAGTCGGAGCAGCTCTTTGTAAGTTTTGGTGACCGAACTAAGGAACTTCCGGTCACCAAACAAAACCTAGCCAGATGGCTAGTGGACGCGATAGCGTTAGCATATGACACTATGGGCCTCCAATGCCCCATAGGTGTCAAAGCTCACTCCACCAGAGGCATGGCCTCCTCTTGGGCGTGGTCTAGTGGAGTTTTCTATGGGTGACATTTGTAGATCGGCAGGTTGGTCCTCACCATCTACTTTAACCAGATTCTTCAGTCTGGATGTCCCTGCACTGCAGGCACAAGTCCTCGCTGTATAAAAATACTAAGACGGCCTAACGAATATCAGACGGCCTTGTAAGCCCGTCCCCGTCATAAGTTGGCATTGGGGCCTTCATATGCTTCAATGCTTACACATTCCTTATAGTTACCGGCCTCTATGAGCCCAGTAGTATAAGACGTGTGTACATATATATTATTAATATAAATGATGTGTCAGTAACTCTAGTCTTGAGCCCTTTCTAATAAGTGTTCAAACTTGAGGGAGTACATGTCACTGCGCTTATCATAGCACGGCGGGATTTTACAGGTTCCCATGGCGTCTTAAGACGCAGTACGAACTGACCGTTCGAAAGGGAACGTACTCGGTTACTTAACGTAACCTCGGTTCCCTGAGATAAGGGAAGGAGTACTGCGTAGACGGCCGTGCTATGGCGCTGACTCGGGTGATCGTCGCTTCAGTCGATTTAACCTGACGTTTTTGACAGTTACAGCGTATTTTATATGCCCCTTTCGCGGGCTCTTGCGCTCAGCTTCGCGGGCTTTGTGCCCTTTGGTTCGCTCAGATTACGCTGTTCTGCCATTGGTTCATGCAGTTCCCACTGGCCAGCCAATAGCGTGCGAGATGTCTCGACACTGTTTTGACTGGGCAGTAGCACTGCGTGATTTTACAATTACTTCAGTATATTCGAGAGTAGGAGAACCTACCCATGGCGTCTTAAGACGCAGTACTCCTTCCCTTATCTCAGGGAACCGAGGTTACGTTAAGTAACCGAGTACGTTCCCTGTCCTGAACCCTATAGAAAATGAGTGGGGTGAACTGAAGAGAAGAAGCACCAACATGGAGCTGGGAATCTGAAGGATCTGGAGAGATTCTGTATGGAGGAATGGTCTCTGAGCTCTTGTCAGGTGTTCTCCAAACTCATCAGGCATTATAGAAGAAGACTCAGAGCTGTTATCGTGGGAAAAGGCCGCTGCAATAATTGGGTGCCAATAATTGTAGCCAGCGTGAACTAGAGAAAAACATTTATTTCATAATGTTTCATAATGCCTGTGAAGAGACGACTCAACGCCAGCGTTGTTATGGCCTAAATTAATACACGATTGATTAACTTTTTCGAACATTATTCTTTAACATTGTCTTTCTAACATTTTTACTGTACATCTATGAAATGCACTTTCTGTAAAGCTGCTTTGAAACAATGTGTATTGTGAAAAGCGCTATACAAATACATTTGAATTGAATTTAATTGAATAATGATATTTCCCCCCACTTTTACTTCAATGAAAGGTTAGAATTTTGTCATTTTAATGAAAGATCAAAAGGATAAACAATGCAGATTTATTTTCACAGCCGCCTTTGCTCATATTTACTAAGGATGCCGATATTAGTGGAGGCACTGTATCGGCATCCTCTGTATTTTACTTTATTAACGACTTCAGGCTGGAAACCTGTCAGGACACAGTATTAATTCAAAACAATCTCATCTCACCTGATAAGCATATTCCTCAGGACCGTGAAGTCACAGTGCTCACCGTTCTCCACTGAAACAAGAAGAAATAGATGTTTTAGCCCAATCATCAGAATGACCTCCAAACCCTTCAAAACTTTAGAATCCCTAAAAGTCATTTTTGAGATTTCATTTAAAATTTGAAAATTAAAATTTGACATATTCACGTGTAGGACTACAACATATAATGCAGTTTAAGCTGTAACAATAAAACTGTTAAGTGTAACAATAAAAGTCGACATGAAATGCATTATTTTTGTGGATGTATGCAGTTATGATGAGACTGGAACAAATTTTTAGTAGGGATGCATGATATTCCAATACCATACCGGTTATCTACCAATGATTTTTTAAACTTATCAATATTGTATATTTGATTGTGCATGCTCATTTCCAATATTTTTACATTTAGACAGTGTTTAAATCTTTAAAAACATTAATAACCTTTAATAATTTTGAATATATCTCAAAACTTTCATACTGTACAATATAATGTTGCGATAATTCACTTTTAGCATTTTACTTAATTTTAGTATTTATTATTTATTTAGGCAAAATAGTATAGAATTATACTACTAGACATTTATTAATTTTCAGGCTTAACATGATATGAATCAGCCAGAATTTTAATATCAGTGCATCCCTAACTTTTACAATATTTAAAAACAGACATAATACAGGAGAGAAATTAAACATTTAAAAGCAAACAGGATCAGACACTGAGGTTGTTGACGGAACATACATTTAACAACATCAGACAAATGAAAAATAAAAAAAAAACACATGTCAGTTGTTGTCAATTAAAAGAAAACACAATTTAGTATTTAGATACCAAACTGAAAATGCTAAAAAGGTTAAACAGTCACAAAAATAAACAACAGGCTAGCAGTTCAGACCGCTGTTATGTGATCATCACATGGGATTCTGGAAAAGGACCAGAGACACTGGTTTCTGACAGATGGTTAAAGGATGAAAGGTCTTCTGCAAGTCTAACCTGCACAGTTATAGAGTCCTAAGATGCTTTACCAAGCGAGAACCTTACCTATACGGAGAACTCATTCTGATTGACTGCCCCACGTGTCAATCATCTGCTACAACCACCTACCTGTGAGGGAGCAGTTGGAGGGGTGGGACTAAAGTCTCTCCTGTAGGAACCCCCACTCAACCTGTGATTTATGGGCTACTAAGACTAAAAATGGTGTGTTGTAGGAAGGGTTACATGGCATAGCGATGACAAGCAGAGATACCAGCCAAATGGAGCTAGTTGTGGGGCGGGAGGTGGAGTCTTATGTCTAAAGGGATCATGGGATTTGTAATTTCTTTTTTGATGGGACAGCAAAACAGCAAACTCCTGATGCTGACAGGTATGAATGGTGCCTCAAAAAAACACATCCCATATATTGGATCATATGTTAGAATAGTGTGGATCAGAGGTTAAGATGGAAACATTAGCACTCAGTCAACCCCGCATCAGAGTTCCGAGGCAAAAATGCTTATAAATGATGATGTCAAAGTATTATAATAAAAAAATTATGTATGTAACCGGAAAAAAAAAAAAGACTGACCCCGGACCCATGGCACATTTTGTACCCCTCAATTTATTTAAATCCTAAATGGAAGTTGGAAATAAGTAATGGGAGGCATGCATGTCTGAATGCAAGGTTTTGTTTAAAAATAAGAGTAGGGCTGGATGATATATCAAATATTTATGATGTACTTGCAATGATTTTGTTGGCAATATCAAATTAGGCAACATCATAAATATTCAGATAGTTACGATTTGTATTTAGTCAGTTGTGTTTCCTAGACTGTCCAAGTTGGCTAGCTTTGTATTCCCTCCTCGTCTATGATTCACAAAATATCGGTAGGTAAACATTGCTGCTTATTAACATTGCCACATTGGTAAATATGAATAAACATAATAAAAAAATGTGTGTGTGTGTGTGTGTGTTCAAAAACTCAAATTGATTATATTTAAAATATAATATATTTGGGTCAATGGCAAATAAGGATTTTTTTTTTTTAAGAAAAAGAGTTTTAAAATGCATTTTTATGTCCAAAAATGTATTGTGTTGATTCATATTGATTTTACAGCTTTTAAGACAACATTAATTCCTTATTAAACAAGATTTCTGATTTTACCACCCAGAAAATGTCAGGTGGTGCGACCATTCATTTAAAATAATACATATGAATCATTGTAAAATGCATATCACATGGTAAATTCCCTTTCCCTTTTCTATGTTTTGCCCTTTTAGTCCAATTCATATAAACTGACACTTTTCTATGTGTTCAGAACACAATTTTACATAAGGGGTTATGTTTTTTTTTTAAATATACATTACATAATGGTTTACATTTATATTTCTTACTTCAATTTGCAATTGCATTGGGAATTGATACTTTTAATGTAAATTTGCTGGTCGCACCACTTTTGAAACACCACAACTCAAAAAGTCAATAGAATTTCAAAAATGTTTTAATGTTTTTGAGTATCTTATAAAGGAAATATTGTAGATCAATTTGATATGTGACATGTATTTATTTTAATATTTTTTTTAGGAAAATAATGAATTTGGACACAAAAAATACATGTCATGTCATGGACTCATTTATTAGTGCTGTCAAATCGATTAAATCGAGCATTAGTTTGTTTGCATAATGTGTGTGTGTGTGTGTACACAGGTATATACACAGACATGCACACTTATTAATATAAGATATACACACACACACATTATATAAACACAAACTTATGTAAGATGCAATTAATCGATTTGACAGCACAAGTTTTTATTTAACAATGTCAAATAAACGCTATTCTTTTGAATTCAAAGAATCCTGAAAAAAAATTCACAAAAATATTAAGCAGCACAACTATTTACAACATTGAAAATAATAAGAAATGTTTCTTGAGCAGCAAATTAGCATATTAAAATGATTTCTGAAGGCTCACGTGAATGCTGAAAATTCAGCTTTGCCATCACAGAAATAAATGATATACGTTTGTAATATTTATGTAGAAAACTTTTTTTAATAATTTAACAATATCAAATAAATGCAGCATTGGAGAGCAAAATACTTTCATGCCACAATATAAAAATTTGAGTTTTTAACATTCATTTTCAAATTTTAATTAAAATGCATCATCAAAAGGCTGTAAAATACTGAGATATAATTGCTTGTTATATATCGTCCAGCCCTACATGTAGGGTAATTAAGAACATATAAACATGTTAGAGAGCAGCGCTGCTCTATTTTCTATGGGGGCTGCAGCTTATAGGTTTCTCCATAACTATGGATAGAGCACACATCTGACAATCAGCAAAGTTTCAGAGCAGCAAAAAGGTGAAAGAGGAAGGAGGGGGAGGCCTTAACGAAGAGAGGATAAATGAAAAATGGTTTTGTTTACCAATAATGCCCTCTGTCAGTCATGGAATAGAGCAGACAGAAAGAAAAAAAGAGAAAAGAAAGAATGACACGTAAACAACTGAGGAAAAAAAGACACACTCGCGCACCAACAACAATTCCAAATGAAAAACTTTCGCAGGGAGGAGAGATTTCTAAAGAAAAAAAGGTGGGGAAAGTAAAAGTCATTTGTGGCTCATGATGAAGAGAAGGGGTGACATTCTTTCTCTTTGGAAAACCTTATACCTCGTTGTCCTCCCTTTTCCAGAATCCCTCAGCTGGGAGGGAGATCATCCAAGCAAGCTCATGCATTTGTTTTGTGCGCACTGGAACACCCCTATTCCCTTAGAAATGCTGCAGTCCACATGACAAACTCATATGGGTCATGCTGATGCAAGGACGTACCTTCTGCCACACCCCAGGGGTACTGGCGACCTCTGACCTTCCTGCCATTCACTTCGATCACCACGTTGCTACCGACCACGGCCAGAGGCATCTTCTCCTGTCGGCACAAACCACAGTTAATTACAGAGAGTCGGTATCGACCACACACAGGAAAAGTGAACGGATGGCAGGGGTCTGACGTAGATTCGCATTGAACTTTAGATCCAGATCAGGCCGGATCAGACAACTAAATTAGTTCTGTCGCAATTCGCATCTCGTCAAAAATAACCTCAAGCTAGCTGACCAAGAGAAACAAACAACATTGTGGATGCTGTTGGGCTGAGGCATTAAATGTATCGCATTACATTTCCATCAACTCACAAGCTTTTTAATACTTATCATTGATTAAATAATTGCAGAACCCACAGACAGACGTAAATGGTGACCAATAGAAATGATTTATGAAAAAGATAAAAGTGAAATATGGAGATACAAGGTTTCCGCCCGACAGCAACAATATAAATAATTATATAATTTTAAAGAAAATGTCATTGCAAAAAAGCAATTTCTAACATATTAAATATTTCACTAACTAACTAAGAGATCTCACAGTCAGGGAAACCTTGAATCTTGGTTAATTATTGTATAAATATACTGTTAGAAAATATATCATATAAATATACTCATTTTTAGTTCATAATGCATTAACTAATGTTGTCTGTAATTATCTGCTGCACTCCTGATGTAATAATTTTACTTTTAAGTTCAGTACAATGTACAGTTTCTTCCGTGCTCTGTATTAAGTTAATGGACTGACTCTTTACCTTTATCTTTCGGATCAGTTTGCTGTCCTCATCGTCCTCTGTGTCGGGAAACTCGTAGATCTTGATTTTGTGCTCTTGGATCTCCTTCATAATCTTATGATGAAAAAGAAGTATACTTGAAGAAAAATGGCCAAATGTAAATCATTAACAGTAAAATGTGAAATCACACTAACACACACCTGTTTCTTGAAAAGCTGGCACTCTTCTGGCGTGAGAGTATCGGCCTTGGCGATGAGGGGAATGACATTGACTTTGTCATGCAGACGCTTCATGAACTCAATATCAAGAGGCTTCAGTCTGAAAAAAAGATTCAGAATACAATTGAATTGTGTCTAACATTTTATATTTGTTTTGTGTAGCTGGTTATTAATGCAGTATTATTTCGATTATTAAATTAATTATTGTATAACAAAGTGTGTAGTACGGCAATATGGCATATTGTAAAATTCTTTTACAACCAAGTGTATGAATGATCATGCCAAAGGTTTTACAAGTAGAGAAACCACTACAACTATATGAAACAAAAATTATACACCGATCATCAGGCATAACTTTATGACCGAATATTGTGTTGGTCCCGCTTTTGTTTAGGTAGGTGGTACATGTCAAAGTAACATCCACATGGATGGCAGGACCCAAGGTTTCCCAGCAGAACATTGCCCAAAGCATCACACTGCCTCCACCGGCTTGCCTTCTTCCCAAAGTGCATCCTGGTGCCATGTGTACCCCAGATAAGTGACACACATGCACCCCGCGATACACGTGATGTAAAAGAAAACATGATTCATCAGACTAGGCCACCTTCTTCCACTGCTCCGTGGTTCAGTTCTGATGCTCACATGCCCACTGTTGGTGCTTTTGGCGGTGGACAGGGGTCAGCATGGGCCCCCTGACTGGTCTGCGTCTATGCAGTCCCATACACAACAAACTGATGCACTGTGTATTCTGACACCTTTCTATCAGAACCAGCATTAACTTCTTGAGCAATGCGATCTACAGTAGCTCATCTGTTTGATCGGACCACAGAGGCCAGCCTTCGCTCCCCACGTGCATCAATGAGCCTTGGCCACCCATGACCCTGCCGCCGTTTCACCACTGTTCCTAGCACTTTTCATAGATACTGACCACTGCAGACCGGGAACACTCCACAAGATCTGCCGTTTTGGAGATGCTCTGACCCAGTCGTCTAGCCATCACAATTTGGTCCTCATCAAACTCGCTCAAATCCTTACGCTTGACCATTTTTCCTGCTTCGAACACATCAACTTTGAGGACAAAATGTTCACTTGCTGCCTAATATATCCCACCCACTAACATGTGCCGTAATGAAGAGATAATCAGTGTTATTCACTTCACCGGTCAGTGGTCATAATGTTATAATATGCCTGATCGTTATGACTAATTATGACTAATGAATAGTAAAGTAAAACATTAGATCAGCCTGCAAAGCTTACACATAAACCAAATACAAAAATGTCCTTTTGAAGTAATGCAATATAACTAAAAACAACAAGTCCGACACCAGAAACAGGCATGAATAAACAGACCAGCGCAGAGGGGCCACTGTCAGCACAGAGCCACCACACAACACTGACCGTTTTCTCATCGTTTCCTTCCAAACCAGAAAAATTATGTCATGGAGGGAATGAGGGCTTTACTCTGTCTCTCTTTGCATCACTTTCATTTGGGATTCCAGACAAAGAGGCTGTTCTTTACACTGAGCTGTGTTTGTGTGTGTTCGTGTGGCTTTGGGGGCCAGCTGAGGGGCTGTTTATACATTTCAGGAATGTCGAGACTGAAGATGCAACACAAAGGTCACAGAGATATGAATGTTGCTACATAGTGGCGTCTCAAAAAGGCCACGCAAGAAAATGTGCGGGGCTGTTTGAACACATAGGACCGCGGGGGTCACTGAATGTGAATATAAAGAAAACAGTGATTTGTTTTATCTATTCAGAGAGTGTAGATGATGAATTATACACAAAAGGATTATAGAGAATGTTCCCACATGTCAATGCCATTAAATCACAAAACAATGGACAGCTGAATTGAAAAGATAAATAAAAAACATCCCCAAAAAATGTAAACGCATGTACAAAATCTTGCAATAAATATTCCCTAAAACATATAAAGCATTCTTGCATCACAAGAAATATGTAATATTTTATTACAAATCTTATTTCTGTCATGACAAACATTCCTTTCCTTAGTAAAACTAAGCCAAATAAGCTAATAATTTTCAAAAATAAACATGTCAACGCCTATCATACGTCAGGCCCAGTTTAGTGGGATTATGTAATGCTTTTGGATATGGGTGTGGGTAGTATGCATCTCCATCTGTGCTCATATGTCCTCCATCTCTCCATTTCACTCGTTAACGCATTCAAATCAGTGCACAGTCACATTTTCTGATGCCTTCATTGTACCACAGTCGTATAGTATTCATGTACAACATTCCAACATCATCCCACTCCTGAACAAAGTGCAAAATGTGTAAATCAGGACATGTGTGTGTGGCGCTTCTATTTTAAGCTGGTTGATTCATGCCAGGCTTCATTTGTAGAAGGTAGTACCCACCCGTGACCAGAGGGGGCGATGAAGTACAAGCAGCAGTGCACCCTGTTGTCAGGCATCTGCCTCCTGTTTACTCGGGATTCAGCATTGAGGAAGTCTTCAAACTTACTGTCGATGTAGTTGATGACTGGCTGCCAGCTGAAAAAGGGGAGGAGGAGAGATGAGTCAGAGATTTAATGGAGTTTATGTCTCTGTCAGCGTCTATGCAAAAGTCTGAAAGGGCCTTGAAATTAAACTCACCAATTGCTGTTGTCCACCGCATCTCCAAAGCCTGGTGTGTCGACGATGGTGAGCGTGAGCTGAACGCCCCCCTCCTTTATCAGCACTTTGGACTGTTCCACCTGAAAGAAGGACCATAATTGTCACAACAGGATGTGTGACATAGCCTGAGACAGTGACCTTGCCTGTTTGTTCCAGATTCACATCATTGACAGAACATTAATGCTAACTAACCCTAAGGTGGAGTGGAGGTTAATACAGTTTTGTACAGTTTGTACATTTGCATCTGCAATGCATCAAACCAAAAGTGAGCCTACAAAAAAATGGATGACTCTAGAACATAAACATGATGAACACTATAGCCTTATAGCTAATACAAAAGCAGCTAATGACAGATAGGCATTAACAAGGGATAAGCCATGATAGTCAACTAATTGTCCAACAAATAGTGACATCATAACTTTAAAAAAAATTAACTAGTCAGTTACAGTTTTAAAATGTCAAGTTAAAAAAAAAACTAAAGAAGTCAGTATCCAAAATCAACTAGTTGGTATCTTCACATTAGTCAACTAATAATTGAGGCAACCATGTGCATTAGGTGCATTCTAGGTTAGGCCATGTGTGAGACACAGAGTTGAGATGAGACACTGAAATAGTCATCTCTGTCGTTTCTGCTTCATCTCCTGAAGTTATTTCAGCTGCTTTCAGTAAAAAAGCTTATTCTCACAGGCCTGGTTATTTTTGGCTGACCTTCTTTTTCTAAAACTGCTCTCTCATTCACATGTGCGCAACTTTCTCGCTAACAAAAACAACCACAGCCTTTCTTAGTTCTTCAAAAAGAGGAGAGAGAAGGAAGGAGAGACTCAAGGAGACGAAATGTGAGAAAGAGAAAACGAGGGCAATGGAGGAAAGAGAAGAGGAGTGAACCTTAATAAAACACTTCCATTCTCGCTCATGCTAGGACGTTTATGAGGCACATCGGGACACTTCAGTTTTCAAAAACAGAAAAAGAAATGAATTCAAATGTAGAAACACAAAGCCACAAAAATGTAAAGAATTTCATTCAAATGCAACCAGAGTGGCCCTTGTGTGGCTGCTATCACAAACACTGCAGATTGTTTTGGAATATAAATACTCTCACCGCTGTCTCCATGTCCTGCCTAAACTGACCACAGAGGACTAGACAGCCACACATCACAACATGGCCTTTGGTCAGGCTGACAAATTTATACTACGGGCATTCACGGCGGAACAACTCAAGAGCAAGTGCATCGCGCAAAGGCATCCCGCCACCCAGGAGAGTGCCAGAGAAGGTTAAATATGGTACCAAGAGGAAAGCATGAATATGGGAAACATTAAAATGTCAGACAGATTTAATCTGTGAAAGTAGTAATGTTGGGAATGTGAAGTCTGAGTAAGTCTGAGTAGTCTGAGCCTACATCAAGTGACAGGATGAAATCTAAAATCTCTGAAACTTAAGTTGTTTTGTGTGGTGCCTTGGGATGAACCTTCCATTGAATTCCAGTGGCAGCAAAGCAAAGCCCCTTTGGTTTTAGATCATCTATCCAAACTAGAATTGATTTGTTTAGATGTTGGGTGACAGATGCCACAGTTGCATTCAAACTGTAAGATGTGAAGTTTGTGTTTGGTCGGTTTCTGCACAGTGCTGAGAAAAGCAAATAACCCTAAACAAGATCCCAACAAACTATGATCGATGTGAACACATAAGCCGCTTTTCCACTATCGGGCCAGTGTGAGCCTGGGCTTTCAACGGGCCGGGCTAATAGCCTCGGACCTGTGGCACCAAGTGCTTAACTAAAACCCGCCCGTAATATGCCTCTCTGGAACAGTGTCAAACAAACCCATCACTTCAACAACAAATGGAAGTTTTAACAGAAAACGAATCAGAAAGAAATCACTGGAAACTAGCGAGATCGCAAAACGAAGATGATAAAAGCGGCCGTTTGTTGGTATTTTTGTTGTTTGCTTAAAGATTTAAAACCCAAGAATCAATGTTTTACCACAGTTTTAGAATAAGTGATACATTGATCTTAATTCATAATATCATAATATCATATAAAACAAAACAAAGAGAACACACATACTTATTCAGTCGTGTCTGTTTCTGTTTATTTGTAGTCACAGGACAGTATGTTTACAGTCCCAATACAGTTACAGAAACAGAGGAAGTTCCCGAAATATGTAGAGCTAGACATGGAACCATGGGCTGCTCTCACTGCTGCCATCAGGCAGACGGTACCGCAGCATCAGAACACGCACCAGCCGACTCCAGAACAGCTTCTTCCCACAAGCAATCAGACTACTTAACTCTTGATCCATCAGGATCATAACACACACTGGACAGAATATCACTCAGCACAAACCACTGGAGATACACACACATTATATACACATTTATTTATCATATACAGCATCTATTGCACTTTGGATTTCAATTTGTGAACATATTGTATACTGTACATTGTATATTATTACTATAGCTTAATGTATACGCTTATTGTTTAATGTATGTTTAGTGTATATTGTTTAAAGTATATGTATATTGTAAGTATGTGTATATTGTTTAAAGCTGTGAGAACTTCACTCACATTGTGTAAATTATTTATTGTAGTGTATACTGTGCTGTGAGTAATTGTGTGCGCATCAGATGTGTAATCTGTTGTTGCTTAAATGTTGTACATGTCATGTCATGACTACTATGTTGCTCGGACTGCACCTAAGAATTTCACCTACTGTTGCACTTGTGCATATGGTAGAGTGACAATAAAGTGATTTGATTTGATTTGATTTGGGATATCAGACAGTCCGGTATAAAGAGATGAGATGTACTGACAGACAAAATAAATACACAATTGTGATAGCCTGTATA
The DNA here is from genome assembly GCA_023566225.1 of Romanogobio albipinnatus. NCBI lineage: Eukaryota > Metazoa > Chordata > Actinopteri > Cypriniformes > Gobionidae > Romanogobio > Romanogobio albipinnatus. Next base: position 25,716,953 of record CM042262.1, on the reverse strand, counting down.
ATTTGTCTGATTTCTTCAAGCGCCAGTCTCCAAACTCAGATAAACTCTGACTGTTTCGTTACCACTCCTCAAGCCCGAAAAACCCTGGCCGTTGGCTCCAAGGAACCCCACAATGAAGTCCCAACAAGCCCCAGAAGTGACAGTGGAAACGTGCCTGGCCCTGGCACACACTAGCATGCCTACATTTGGCCCGACAGTGTAAAAGCGGCTATTGTGTACTTGCAGGTCTTGCAATAGTCACTATATATGTGAAGTCTATGAGGCTGTAGGGTGTCCCACAGAAGAGTGCTCACAAGCCTTTATTGATGCGGTCTCCACTGCAGACTTCTACCCAACAATCTATCTGACATTACGTTACTAAAGTGTGGACTTTGAGAAGGACTGCAAGGCCTTATGGAGTCATTGGAGACAGGGTTAGACACGATGGCTGCAGGACACACGTATTTGACCACCCATAATTTGAGCAAAAGAAGAAAAATGTATGATAACAGTCAGGTTTTATTGGTGCATTTGACATGTTATTGCAGGGGTGCCCAATTCTGCTCCTTGAGAGCCAATGTCATGCAGAATTGTGACTGAAGTGGAGCGACATGGGTGGAGTGAGCGAGATCGGTGTGCCTGATTGAGAATGAACGTCACCTGAGAGGCACACCGGTCTCGAGTCCTCTCATGAGGGAGCCCGGAGGCATATAAGGACGAGCAACACGAGTGAAGGACGAGAGAGGACCAGGCCTGGATTTTAATTTGTGTTTTCGTTTTGTTATGTGTGTGCGCGGCAGTCGTCCGTGAGGGGCTGCTGCTTTTATTTCATTTTGTGTTCATTTGTTTTATTAAAGTTGTTGAATGTTCGCTGGTTCCCGCCTCCTTCTTCCCACACAAACAAACTCCGTTACAGGGGTGTTTTTTTTGTTGTTTTTTTAAGATTGCCACCAAGTCCTTCAGAAAGGATTTGTCATGTCATCCAAGCTCAACCAAGCTTCAAAACAACGTTGTTCCGAACCTTAACCGTGAACTTAGTCTTGAGTGCAGCAAAGACACAGAGATTGTTAGTTCATCATAATAAAAGAGGAACGAGAGTGGCTGCACTTAGATACCAGAAAGGGCTGGGCCACCTCAGAACACGTCCCATCTCTAGGGTGGTGGGAAAGTCAATGACGGGTGTTGGGTTTCGTGGGAAAATTCTTGACCTCCTACTGAACCCTACTAGCCTCCAGAGGAATCTAGACCCCTTCATAATCGCCCCTCCTATCCTCTTTAAACAACACTCCAATTGAGTCACTCCATCATACCGCAAGCCCATTGCAGTGTATCCTCCCCCATTTCTGATGTTCTAGCCTCAGCATCTGTTCTTACCCTGTTTATCAAATCTATATAAGGTCAAAACTCTGCTGTCTCTTTCCTCTGGTGAGTCTGGAAGCATTTGCTCTGGCCTGGAACTCCCATAAGGCAGAAATCTGCTTGTGATTGCTTGAGTCTGACTGGTGCTCTGCACTCCAGCTGTCTGAATGCATTCTGGTGTTGGTTGACTATAGGGATGAATATGAAATCACCCCCTATACACTCAAACATTATTTGAGGGAACAGCCATTTGTAGTGGTGTCCAAAATCATAGTGGACTTTATCGAGCGCACTGATTCTATCCCACATTTCACCGCAATAACGTGTGTACAACCGATGTACTCTCAACTGCTGTCTGAATTCACTCACTCATTTTCATTCACTCCTTCAAGTGAACTGTATTAGTGGACTAACATAGGGAACAGTGATTGAGTGTTTAGGGGGCGATTTTGGATTCAGCCTAGGAATTGAAGAGGCAAAAAACAACACTGAGTGCATGAGTGTGCTTACCTGCATGACTATAAGGAAGGATCCTTGGGCCTAATCACATTAATCTAATGAGCTGCATAAGAAGCTAAGCACTTTAAAAATTTTACAAAACTTTGCTACTCAACTGAGCAGCGTGGTGGTCCCAATTGTCTGTGCAACGCAGAGTGGATTTGTTTACTTGCACATCTTGCTTACAGCACCATGTAAACCAGTTTTGACAACAAGTTCACCATGGACAGGCCACAAATCGGTTCCTGCAGCACAACAGTGGAGGCACATTTAAGAAAACAGGCTGCACAGTTCCACTCGAATGGCGCACTTTGATCATTAAAAAAAACTCCTGGTCCAAGGTAAGGTTAAGAAATCAGACCCCAGGAGCCTCCCTTATGGCTTCTCTATATCAGATTTGGCAGCAAGGCAGTGGAGGATAATGGTGGCTGTAGATAAAGGGCGAGCAAGCAAGCAAGACTAATATAGAGCAGTCCAACTGAACTATATGGTTTTTATTTCTATAAAAAAAGCCAAAGAGGGCTGTGCCACGGTGGGCAAGTAATGTAATCGGTATATGGCCGAACACCATGTTTCAAGGATTTAAGGAGCTTTATTGCCAAGTACATTTTTACACATACACGGAATTTGTTTTGGTGTTGTGCGAGTAACACCAACTCACCTAAATTATTATTAGGAACACCATACTAATACCGTTTTTGACCCCCTTGCGCCTTCAGAATTGCCTTAATTCTATGTGGCATTGATTCAACAAGGTGCTGAAAGCATTCTTTAGAAATGTTGGCCCATATTGATAGGATAGCATCTTGCAGTTGATGGAGATTTGTGGGATGCACATCCAGGGCACGAAGCTCCCGTTCCACCACATCCAAACAATGCTCTACTGGGTTGAGATCTGGTGACCTTGGGGGCCATTTTAGTACAGTGAACTCATTGTCATGTTCAAGAAACTAATTTGAAATGATTCAAGCTTTGTGACATGGTGCATTATCCTGCTGGAAGTAGCCATCAGAGGAAGGGTACATGGTGGTCATAAAGGTATGGACATGGTCAGAAACAATGCTCAGGTAGGCCGTGGCATTTAAACGATGCCCAATTGGCACTAAGGGGCCTAAAGTGTGCCAGGAAAACATCCCCCACACCATTACACCACCACCACCAGCCTGCACAGTGGTAACAAGGCATGATGGATCCATGTTCTCATTCTGTTTACGCCAAATTCTGACTCTACCATCTGAATGTCTCAACAGAAATCGAGACTCATCAGACCAGGCAACATATTTCCAGTCTTCAACTGTCCAATTTTGGTGAGATCGTGCAAATTTTAGCCTCTTTTTCCTATTTGTAGTGGAGATGAGTGGTACCCGGTGGGGTCTTCTGCTGTTGTAGCCCATCCACCTCAAGGTTGTGCATGTTGTAGCTTCACAAATGCTTTGCTGCATACCTCGGTTGTAACAAGTGGTTATTTCAGTCAAAGTTGTTCTTCTATCAGCTTGAATCAGCCGGCCCATTCTCCTCTGACCTCTAACATCAACAAGGCATTTTCGCCCACAGGACTGCCGCATACTGGATGTTTTTCCCTTTTCACACCATTCTTTGTAAACCCTAGAAATGGTTGTGTGTGAAAATCCCAGTAACTGAGCAGATTGTGAAATACTCAGACCGACCCGTCTGGCACCAACAACCATGCCACGCTCAAAATTGCTTAAAATCACCTTTCTTTCCCATTCTGATATTCAGTTTGGAGTTCAGGAGATTGTCTTGACCAGGACCACACCCCTAAATGCATTGAAGCAACTGCAATGTGATTGGTTGATTAGATAGTTGCATTAATGAGAAATTGAACAGGTGTTCCTAATAATCCTTTAGGTGAGTGTATAGAAATGGTAGATTAAGGAAAGGCCAGAATATCAGCATCAGGAGTTAAAGGTCAGCTAAAGAGGGCATACCTGAACAGTCTTCTTGATCCTCTGAGATGGGCCAGGGTAGTCTTTGGAGTACAGGTCTGTCAGAAAGAGGGAATTGATGAGCGTAGATTTGCCCAGTCCAGACTCACCTAGAAAAGAGGCAAACAGATATGTTAAGTTACCATGCTCAACTGGTAGCATGAAATGCACTAATACAGGCAAAAAGGAGAGGATGAAATGCCACATGCAAGAGACTGAGTTATCCATACTTAAAAACAGGAGGTGATGAATATTAGATTCCCCACAGATCCTCACAAGCTTTCTCACATCCATCCACCCACACAGAAACACACAATTAGTTTGTTGTTTTTGAGCCAACCAATGGCACATGTGGGACTCTGGCCAGAAATTCAATAGTTTCTTCCTGAAGACAGCAAACGAAAGACAGCAGATTCATGGGGGAAATGTTGTGGACAAAAAGGTGTGTGTGTGTGTGTGTGTGTGTGTGAGAGAGAGAAAGCTCTTTTATGCTAAAGGAATAAAACATTGCTTGCTGCATTCTTTCTAGCCAACTCCACACTTCTCTCTACAACTGATGAGCATGAGGCGGTTTCATTTTGAACATCTCTTGAATTGGGGGGGAAGGGAACACTTGAGCTCATCTGGAGCAGACCACCAATGCTTCATTGAAGTGTACACCATCTTCACCCACTCAAATACACATTCTCACTCCACATTTTTGACACAAGCTTGATCCAAGGCTTCAAGAGGGGGTGTTGAAAGCTCCTTCTCTCAATAAACAATCTTCCCACTGACAGTCCTCAGCTTCTGAGCTTTCAATTATTGCCTTGTTCATGTACCACACCAGGCCCTGGTTAAAGCAAATAGGCTTGAAAATGCCAGTATCATTGCTTATAATGTCATAAATATGGACTAGATGTTTGAATTTACCTTCTGTAAGGTGAAACTTAATTTGATTCATATAGTCTGTCTTTTTTACATTTGTTTTTAAAGCTTCAGATGAACTAAATCTTAAACTATAAATAACACGTTTGACAATTAGCTCAAATCACAGAAGCTCGATTATATGCATTAATAAATAATATTAATCAAAATGTTGATTTCTTGTTGTGTTTAAGCTTATGACGCATTGCAATTTAGCAAAAAACAAACTGCAGTTAAATTGGAAAATGAGACCCAGATGATCCAATGTCCTGATATCAGTGCTCAACCTTCAACCCTGACCCCCTCATTTGGACCCTCTCTTTGCCGAAGCAGGAGCAGTTCCCAGTGTGTCCTATGGAGCCAAAACGGTTCAACACACTTAAAGATTCTCTGTGCAATGCCAGAGATAACACACAGACACCAAACCCACCCTCTGTCTGTTGAGTAAATTTACTCCTCCATGCCCCAGGCTACGTGGACTTACCTAAACAAGATAGAGTGACTGGACTGTGAGAGCATCCATGTGTATGTGTGTGAGGGGGGTGGGGTGGAAGGACATCAGCGACCAGTGGAAGAGAAGTAAAGGGGGGAGGATAGACAGATAAAGAGAGACAGAGTATTTTTTGGTCTGTCTGCACTTACACTGGCATTTTAATAGAAGCCATGTAACAACACCCAATGGGAATAAGCATCTTTTGGTCTGCTAATATATGCAGATAGCTTTAGCCAAAAACAAGACAAAAATATATGTTGCAATCATATAAACAACTTTTCATAATATTAATAATTTTAATTATTGTAGTGTACTTTAGATTACATAGCTGATTGGATAAAACCACATAAAATATTTGTGAAAATTCATTACATATCTGATTGCTCAAACCATTTCCAGAGGTTAGCTTGTGCTTTACAGGAACACACACACACACACAGAATGTGTTCATGAAATCCTGATGCCACTGCTTTAACGGGTGAGAATGAGTAGATTAGCAAGCGTCTCCAGCTTCAGCTCCAACTATCTCTAATGCCCCATTTCTCCCTCTCTTTCTTTCACTCCCCCAGGGTAAAGCCAGACCCAATTAGCCTCATCCCCTGTTATAATTAAATATCGGTCCACATGATCTCTGAAAACGAGACACTTCAGTCACACAGCAAGGATCCAGGTCTAGTTCACAGTTGGCTGACCTTTATCAGACCCATGGATGAATGGAGTGAACTCGCCTCCCTTTTTCGTTTTGGTCCCTCTAATCATCTGTCTTTTAGTATTACAGCACATGTGCCTCTCCAGCGGGGACAAAGAGACACTAGAAAAGCATTAAATAGAAGAAAAGTTCTATAGTAGCGCTAATAGACTGGCACAACCACATTATGCGGATAAATATACTCTATTTCCACTGGCTTTACATTGAACTAGACCCAGCCAGGCTACCAGGGGAACAGCCATTTCCGAATTAAAAGAGAGTTCCACTCGAAAAAGTAGCTTGAAAAAGTGGTGATCAAAAGCATTTGAATAACCAGTGTTTTGTGCAGTATGCTGATAAAGCATGTCCTGCACCATCATAATGTTTCATTTTATTTCATATTTACATATCAAAAACGTCATTAAACATCTTTTACATAGTTTAGCTAGCAGAGCTAGTGCTGTCAAATTAGCATTAGCATTAATGCAATTATCTAATCAACCAATCACATGGCAGTTGCTTCAATGCATTTAGGGGTGCAGTCCTGGTCAAGACATCTCCTGAACTCCAAACTGAATGTCAGAATGGGAAAGAAAGGTGATTTAAGCAATTTTGAGCGTGGCATGGTTGTTGGTGCCAGACGGGCCGGTCTGAGTATTTCACAATCTGCTCAGTTACTGTGATTTTCACGCACAACCATTTCTAGGGATTACAAAGAATGGTGTGAAAAGGGAAAAACATCCAGTATGCGGCAGTCCATGCTTGTTGATGCTAGAACTGTAGAGGTCAGAGGAGAATGGGCTGACTGATTCAAGCTGATAGAAGAGCAACTTTGACTGAAATAACCACTCGTTACAACCGAGGTATGCAGCAAAGCATTTGTGAAGCCACAACACACACAACCTTGAGGCGGATGGGCTACAACAGCAGAAGACCCCACCGGGTACCACTCATCTCCACTACAAATAGGAAAAAGAGGCTACAATTTGCACGAGCTCACCAAAATTGGACAGTTGAAGACTGGAAAAATGTTGCCTGGTCTGATGAGTCTCGATTTCTGTTGAGACATTCAGATGGTAGTCAGGATTTGGCGTAAACAGAATGACAACATGGACCCATCATGCCTTGTTACCACTGTGCAGGCTGGTGGTGGTGGTGTAATGGTGTGGGGGATGTTTTCTTGGCACACTTTAGGCCTCTTAGTGCCAATTGGGCATCGTTTAAATGCCACGGCCTACCTGAGCATTGTTTCTGACCATGTCCATCCCTTTATGACCACCATGTACCCATCCTCTCATAATTTCACAAAGCTCGAATAATTTCAAATTGGTTTCTTGAACATGACAATGAGTTCACTGTACTAAAATGGCCCCCACAGTCACCAGATCTCAACCCAATAGAGCATCTTTGGGATGTGGTGGAATGGGAGCTTCGTGCCCTGGTTGTGCATCCCACAAATCTCCATCAACTGCAAGATGCTATCGTGTCAATATGGGCAAACATTTCTAAAGAATGCTTTCAGCACCTTGTTGAATCAATGCCAGTCAGTCAGTCAGTCAGTCAGTCAGTCATAAACAGCCCTATTCAGATTTAGAGATTTGTTTTTTTATTTGCATTTTCTACTCTTATACATTACTGCTACCCTGAATGGACGGGTGGATGGGAGGACTGGGACAAATGAACAAACTTTCCAGGAGATTCCACACATTCTTCTTGACTTTCATCTATTTACCTCTTCCTGTCATCATGCTATGGGCCAGAAAACACCCCAGGGCCCATTACTGGGCTCAGATATCCTGACAATCCCCCACCTCCGCCCCTTTTCCACTGCCCTGCCCCCATCTAATCCCAGCTATCCCTTTTCTTCCTTACTCACTCTTTTTCCCCTCATAAAAGGGGCTCTAGTACCATTGCCATACAGTTGCTTAACTCTTTAACAAACAGATAGCAGACAGAGAGCGAAAGAGAGGCCCCACTACCCCAACAGATAAACTGAGAACAACAGGGAAAACTATGATTATTTGAACAATTTCGCAAAAACTATAGCTTTGGAAAACACTAGCATCAAGTATTTGCTAGAGTTATTGATTTTAAAGGACGTGAGAATACACGCATGGTAGTTATTGTGTGTTTAACTGGTTTGCGGAGAGGGGCTCCTGTAGTGATAAGATCCATTGTTCAGCAACAAAGGTCAGAGTTCATCTCCGAACAGCCTGAGATAACAATCAGCAATGCCCTGTAAAAACTCCCATGGACACACACAAACACAAAAGTCACGTCAAATTGGAAAAATCAATCTGTCCTTGACAGAAAATAAGATCTATGAGGTGACACGTGTGATGTTATACACTGCATGTGCACAATCAACATAGACACTCTAAATCATGTGTCAAACTCTGCTCCTGGAGGGCCAGTGGAGTGTAGCTCCAAAATACCTGTCTGGAACTTTCCAGAAGACCATGGATGCGGATGCTTCTCAATCTCTATAGCTTCCTAGGTCATGAATCTGTATATTGTGTACACAGATTCGGGCACTGGTAAGGACAGTAAGGACCCTGGCTCACTAAACATTGGGACACTGATGACTCTTTCTGTCGACATGACAACATCATTCTACAAAGTCACTATTGGTGTTTATGAGCAACAGCAGAACCGATATCTTTCTGACATTATTTGTTAATGTTATTTAAAGTATACTGTGATAACTTGTTACATATACATGCAACATTTCAGTAAATAAATGATAAATGTTAGCATCGATGCTCCCTGGTTTTCACGTTGCATTGAGGGACTTTTTAGGGAGCGAACGTGTCAGTACACTGGTAGGATTTTGTGATTGAGACAGCCCTCAAAATGGCCGACTCCCTGATCAGTGCCCTGACTACGGAACAAGGGAGCTGATTGAGACGCACCCCTTGATTAGCTTGTTCAAGTGTGTTTAATTAGCGTTGGAGCTAAACTCTGCATGACAGTGGCTTTCCAGGAATTCAGTTTGACATCCCTGCTCTATATCAACTCATGCTATGTCCACACCAGTGGTTCTCAACCCTGGTCCTGCATGTCTCCCTAATCAATCACGCCTGATTCAGGTCATCAGCTCATTAGTAGAAACGCCAAGTCCTAAAATGGGTGTGTTAGACAAAGGAGATCCTCAAAATGTGCTGGACCAGGACCAGGACCAGGGTTAAGAACCACTGGTCTACATTAATATGAATGAAATATGAATTTGAAAATGCAACATTTTCTCTACATTTTGGCTTTCTCCATATGGAGAAGGCGTTGTTTTTCCTGCGGAAATTGAGCTTTGAAGAAGCTCTCCCAAGTGGATACATTTGAAAACGGCATATTTGCATTGTAGTGTGAATTGTGAAAACACAAGTATTTGAAAATGATGAGGCATGTTTAGTCATGTGACATCAAATGTATCCAGATTAATGAAGATGTAGCCTCATGCAGATATGGTGGAAGTGGGTTAGACATTCCCGCTTCCAAGGGCAATGTGAGATTACCACATACACATACATCTTCTGCCTTAAGATATGGACGGTTTCTGCGATGTGCATCAATTTCTTGTTTTCTGTTCTGAACTTGTAACATACACACAGCCTTAATAAAAGAGTAAGAAATGCTTCAACTGTTAGAATATTAGTTCTCCAAATGGCATTGTTCTCATTTATATCCGTCTGTCTTCACACAAATAAAAGTCGGGTAAGATACACTTTCCACATTATATTAATAGGCTTGTAATTTCTTTGTTTAAACACTTCACTTCCCATAATGTGACAGAAAAACTACATTACAATGAGTTGGAGTGTATAGATATTCACTCAGACAATGATTCAATTACAGTTTTCACAAAATCTAAATTTGGTCCAAGTCGGTTTGATTCAACTACATTGTTTTGCAATGATTCAGAATGATTCATAAACATGCTGAAGATAACAGTAACTAAAAGGACAATTGGACAGACTGGGATAAAGAGTTAGCAAATTTTTCTAATTAAAACAAAAAATCTAAATAAAATACAAATAAAAAAACAATAAAAAAAATATTTTGGCTAACAAGTGAACATGTCATTATTGCAGTATTATTTGTAGTAAATATGGATAGATTCAGTAAATGCACATACAACACCATTCAAAAGGGGTCAGTCAAATTATTACGTAATACTTTTATTTAGCAAGAACACATTACATTTATCAAAAGTGACATCAAAAATGTTACAAAAGATTTATAATTCAAATAAATCCTGTTCTTTTGAACTTTCTATTCAATAAAATGCATCACAGTTTATGCATAAATATTAAGCAGCAAAAACATTGATTATTGATAATAATAAGATAATCAATATGAATATATATAAATATATATACAGGGAGTGCAGAATTATTAGGCAAGTTGTATTTTTGAGGATTAATTTTACAACATTAATAATTAAACAACAACCATGTTGTCAATGAACACAAAAAACTCATTAATATCAAAGCTGAATATTTTTGGAAGTGGTTTTTAGTTTTAGCTATTTTAGGGGGATATCTGTGTGTGCAGGTGACTATTACTGTGCATTATTATTAGGCAACTTAACAAAAAACAAATGTATACCCATTTGAATTATTTATTTTTACCAGTGAAACCAATATAACATCTCAACATTCACAAATATACATTTCTGACATTCAAAAACCAAACAAAAACAAATCAGTGACCAATATAGCCACCTTTCTTTGCAAGGACACTCAAAAGCCTGCCATCCATGGATTCTGTCAGTGTTTTGATCTGTTCACCATCAACATTGCGTGCAGCAGCAACCACAGCCTCCCAGACACTGTTCAGAGAGGTGTACTGTTTTCCCTACTTGTAAATCGCACATTTGATGATGGACCACAGGTTCTCAATGGGGTTCAGATCAGGTGAACAAGGAGGCCATATCATTAGATTTTCTTCTTTTATACCCTTTCTTGCCAGCCACGCTGTGGAGTACTTGGACGCGTGTGATGGAGCATTGTCCTGCATGAAAATCATGTTTTTCTTGAAGGATGCAGACTTCTTCCTGTACCACTGCTTGAAGAAGGTGTCTTCCAGAAACTGGCAGTAGGACTGGGAGTTGAGCTTGACTCCATCCTCAACCCGAAAAGGCCCCACAAGCTCATCTTTGATGATACCAGCCCAAACCAGTACTCCACCTCCACCTTGCTGGCGTCTGAGTCGGACTGGAGCTCTCTGCCCTTTACCAATCCAGCCACGGGCCCATCCATCTGGCCCATCAAGACTCACTCTCATTTCATCAGTCCATAAAACCTTAGAAAAATCAGTCTTGAGATATTTCTTGGCCCAGTCTTGACGTTTCAGCTTGTGTGTCTTGTTCAGTGGTGGTCGACTTTCTGCCTTTCTTGCCTTGGCCATGTCTCTGAGTATTGCACACCTTGTGCTTTTGGGCACTCCAGTGATGTTGCAGCTCTGAAATATGGCCAAACTGGTGGCAAGTGGCATCTTGGCAGCTGCACGCTTGACTTTTCTCAGTTCATGGGCAGTTATTTTGCGCCTTGGTTTTTCCACACGCTTCTTGCGACCCTGTTGACTATTTTGAATGAAACGCTTGATTGTTCGATGATCACGCTTCAGAAGCTTGGCTATTTTAAGACTGCTGCATCCCTCTGCAATATATCTCACTATTTTTGACTTTTCTGAGCCTGTCAAGTCCTTCTTTTGACCCATTTTGCCAAAGGAAAGGAAGTTGCCTAATAATTATGCACACCTGATATAGGGTGTTGATGTCATTAGACCACACCCCTTCTCATTACAGAGATGCACATCACCTAATATGCTTAATTGGTAGTAGGCTTTCCAGCCTATACAGCTTGGAGTAAGACAACATGCATAACGAGGATGATGTGGTCAAAATACTAATTTGCCTAATAATTCTGCACTCCCTGTAATTCTCATAATAATTAGCAAAGTGGACTGCACTGGAAATAGCAAAATCTTAACCACTTATAACTTTCATACTGCCAAATATGAAAATATTATGTTTGTATCTAAAACCCCCATCTAAACAAAAACCTGTCCAGCATGATGAAACCCATCAATGGCTTATGTAGAGTGAGAGAAGATCAACATAATAGTGTTACTCTACTTCATAGACTTAGTCCAAGTCTGATGAAAAAAGACAAAAAACAAACGTTAAATATTCCCATATTTGACTTGAATTAAACTTTAAAAGAAAGTTTGTTTGAAAACCCAAAGATACGCCAGTGTTTGTTTGTGCATTGGCCAATGTGTTGGCTAAAACCGTCTGACAGGCTTAGCTCCATGACCAGGTTGTTAGATGACCTGTTGGCAGGCGACAGAGGGGAAGCTTTGGCTTCATAATCCAGGGATTAAATATCCTCTATGTGTGTGTCCGGGTTTCAGCCAGGGACCTTTTAAACTGACCTACAGCATAGTAATGTATGAGTAAAGTAGCAGCTCCTAGCGGTAGCTATGTTAACGCAGCCAAATTAGACAAATTGCTGCCCTTGTATCTGTGAATGACATGGAATTCAACAACATGTCATATATGACTTCAGCTACCGACTGGAAAAATCATCACTTTAAAACATCAAGTTGTCCAAACACAGCTGTCGGAGTTGTTATTGAGAAGGAATGCAAACAGTGCAATTAACGAAAACATGGGTGAAATGTATACTTTTTTTTTTCTATTCGTTGCTTGTACAGGTGTGAATTCTCCTACACAGCTTGAGTAAAGGCTATTAAAAGAGACTTTGTACAAAGAAAACCATATTTTAAACAAAACTAGAAACTGCAAGGCCTGCGTTACCACCTCTAACACTCCTTAGATAACTCAATTTGAAAAACGAACCTCGACAACTCTTCACATTTTCCAACGCTTTCTCCCTGAAGAAACATTTTGCCAGCTGGTGTGAGAGGGAAAGCTCAAGAAAGGAAATGCTTGTGGAAAAAAACACAAGGGAGAGAGAGAGAGAGAGAGAGAGAGAGAGAGAAAAGACAGGAAACAGATTTTTTTCCTCCCTAAAATTTTGGAGGGAAAATTGGAGTCCACAGCCAAAGCACTGTAGTGTCCGTCAGGATGAGTGACAAGAGAACAAGACGACAGTTTTCAGCTTTGTTCTTTAAAAGACCATTGAACGTGCCCAAGGACAGTTTTAAATCTGAGGAAGATGTATGATGTTATGTCTCCTGATACCAGTATAAGCATCTCAATAGGCCGCTTTACCAAACAGGAAACCCCAAACTCGACAACTAGCCTATAAACAGAGGTAGGGAGTGAGTGAGAGACAAAGACACAGTAACAACTTGGAAGAGGAATAGAGGAAGAGAGAACTAAATAGATTATTTTGCTCCAGAGCTGGAAAGCAAACCCACTGCAAGCGCTAACAGACACGCACCCGGTTACTATGGTGAGGCGGGCCACAGCAGTTATGTCACCGAGATCCATATTTCCAATATAGCTTTAGTCATAGCATCCAAACCACAGAGAGAGCGTGTGATGATGACAATAGTATTGATCATCCAAACACTTGTCATCTATCTACTCTCTATGTGGGAATAAACTCATTTGTTCATCAGCAAAAAAATCACTTTATTTATGAGTGGGATTATGATTTTTACTTAAATATTTACTTAGATATTTACTTAAAGTAAAAACAGAAAAACAGAAAGCTCATTGTATGTCATTTTAGTGCCATTTGTGGTTCTCATGCATGCAAAATAAGAACACTTTACTGTGTTAGACATTTTTTAATTTGCATTTTATTTTTATCAATTTGTAGGCCTCACTTCTGTTTCTCCTTACTATATGAGGAAATATGCAAATTTGTATGAAAATATGTATGGAAATTAAACACTCACATTTTATCTTTATATCTATGAGGGGGAGTTTATTTTAGTTGACAATGTAAGTTTATTTGTGTCAACCCTGTTATAATAGCCTGGTTAAAACCAGACCATTCTCAGTAGTAACTGAGTTATGGTCTGGCAAAGCTTCATAGACAAATAATTTCCAAAGGGGCGTCACCAACGGGCGTCGCTCAAATACCTCTCGGCGTAATTGGATAGACCTAAAACCAATCAGAGCGATGAGGGAGATGACGCATGCAGAGCGACGGAAAAACATCGTATGCTGCGTTCCACTCCAGTTTTAGACACGCACTTGCAAACTTCCCTAAGCACTTCCCCTCGGGGGAATCCCCGCCACCATTTAGTTAATTGTCCGCCTACTCTGCTAATGGACAAGCAGCGTTCTTGACAGTATCACTCAGTATATATTTGTATATTTTAGGCTACAATAAAACGAAATATAAGATAAAACACCACTCTACCTCTTTTAATTTTCATTGAAAAAAATATTAAACATATTATAGCCACACAAATGTAGTGCAGGCAATGCATATTATCTTCAATGCATGTTTATAACAAAACGAAACATAAAAAACCCAGCCTCTTTTCATTTACATTTTTTTAAAAAACACACACATTAATGTGTGCATAATATAGGCTATGATTATCACTGTAATAAATGAAATATGACATAAAACACAACCCAGTTTCTTTTTGTTAAATGTCAGTTTATGTGTGATCAAATAGCAATTATAAAAGTATAAGTAAAAGGTATAAGAAGCTGTACAATAACTAAAGCAATTCAGTCAAACAAAGTCAGCGCTAGGAGACTACAACGGTAAAGTTTAATAGCTTAAAAATATAAAGTTATGAAACTTCACTTTGCCCTCAGACAAAACGATCTGTCAGGGAACAAATTATAGATTAATGAGAGCAAAGATCAGCCGTTAGATCTACACAAGACAAATCATATCTTATGTTTAACCACTACAGAGACATCAGAGCCAGCGGCAGACGAAAGAAGGACTGGCCGAGGAAAGGCGCCTCTCGGTGGGGTTAATGAGCGATTGAGCGCCGCTGATCCACTGGAGCTCACAACTCCGAAAACGGCAGATCAAATTTTCAAAAAGGTGCTCTCTTTATAAATAAACCACAGATTTGAGCTTTAAACAACTACATTCTCGCCTGAAAAGGACTTAAAACTATATTTTGTGAAACATTAACACTACCAGAGGGCTCTTGCTAAGACCCATTCGTTTAGCCACAAAAGGGCCAAGCTGGTATCAGACTTTTGCCGAATCCAGTCGGTAAGACAGCGATAACATCTTTTTTAGAAAAGTTTAAATCACTTAAAACAGACGCTATAGCTGATTCGAACAAGTGATGCTCCACGGCGGCAAATCTGCTTCACCGTCGCTGCGCTGTCGTCATCGTGTAAAGCCCGCCCCAACGTTTCTGATTGGTGCCTCGATTTCTAGGCATTAGAAATGGCCTTGAATGGGCTCTTTGCCAGACTACTTGCAGAGCAAATCTAAATTTGCCGGAAGTTGTCTGAGTTTTCCCAGGCTTCTGTTATAATGAACTACCAAACAAATAAAAACATAAACATTGTCATTATGACATCAGCATCAACATCATTTCAAGACATGAATGTGAAAGACATTAAAACCCTCATCTTTTGATGTCAGTAGCTTCTCTTCTCTGTAACTCTGTTACCATGATTATATAGTAAATAATATATAACCGTTTATAAAACTTCAGCATTCATTTTCTCAGTAATATATACTAATTTCACAACCTTGAGCACAAGACTTGCAATGCCATGCTAGTGTTAACTGAACGCTTCCTGAACGTCTCCTAAATGTTTCATGAAGGCATAATTACAGTAAAATATATTAATATACACTGTAAACCTGAATAAGTTGGCAAAACATTTTTCAATTAATAAATTCAAAGTTTAGGTAAGCAGAACTTGCAGTTTTGTATTTAGTACTCATACATTTTAATTGTTCCTAACTTGAAATATTTGAGTAAGATACATTTAACTTAAAACTATCAAGTAATCTCAATTTAAATATTTTGTAGTGGAAACTTGGCTAGATTAAACTAACTAATACATAATAAACACTAAATTACTCATTGGTAATACAATGCTTTGATTGCATCAGCACTTGCTGAATGAGTACAGAAATAGAAAACATTTAACATACTCTATCTGTTCTCAAACTAATCTCATGCTCTATTCGTCACCATGACGGTAACCCTATAAATACCCACATAACAGAAACTCTTCTAAATTAGCATAGCTAAACATTAAACACTACTGAATCTCCCACTTAACATTAATCTTGCACAAAAAAAACATTATATAACACTTCATTTTGGCATTTACTGTCCCTTTTGAGTGTAATGGCAAAGCATGCTGGGAAATATAAATCCCGGCCCAGTTTTAGTAAAATTTAAGTGTCTAAGTTAAAAGAAACAAGTTCATAAAACCCAAACTATTACCAATGAAACAATTCAGATCCTTAAAATGTGTAAAAGAAAAAGAAAGATCTAAATACTCATAAAAGTTCATTTGATTGAACTAATTTCTTTCATTTAAGTTGGCTCTACTCAAACCAAGTAATTATTTTGAGCGTTAGGGTTTACAGTGAAGTTGGAAATGGTCCAATGCTATGAAGATCCCCCATGATGTCGACAAAAATATATATTCGTTTTAGTTAAATCGTGGCCCCATTGAACTAAGAGAGTACTTGAAAATTTACTTTAGATTTACTCCTGACTTAGTATAGCTACCATTGTTGTTACCTTGTTGTGTTTTGCATGCTGAATGTTGAAGTGTGTGACTCAAGCATGATCAACTGCAAGATATTGTTACAAATATAGAGGATTACATCAACCCAATTAAAATTGTCATAAGGTATTTATGACATAAGTGTTATCAATAAAATTTTTAACAATCATTATAAGACATGAAGGGAAGTATTACGTAGGTTGCTTTTAAAAGGGGACCTAATTTCTGACTAAATCATTAACTATAGTTCATTATTCAGTCAGAAACTTTTAAAAGCAACCCATTTATTACTTCCCTCACTTAGAAACCAAATAACTGATTTCTTGTTGCATCGCTGCATCAATAGGAATGAAGTTTAAGTGCCCAACCAAAGGGAACACTGATCACCATAATGGTGAGTTTTTGGAAATGGCACTCAAACCAATCAATGAATCTTAACTTGGGTTTTCTAAGTTAAAAAAAGGCATAGAATGTGAATAGTACAGACCACTACATTTTTACAATTAAATTAAGACATTAAATAAAGTTAACTAAAAACAGTTCGCTGTAGAATCGCTGTTGGATTTTACAGTGTATTGATTTAACTGAAACAAAGGAATGAATTACGTAGTGGCCACGATTTAGTAAAACCCAGGGAATGAATTAGTAAAACGCGCTGACGTATAAGTAAGTCATGGAAACAAATTGGTAATTCATGACAACATCAATTATTGTCATGCGTGGGGCTCTGTACAACGCAATTGATTAACACACTTTTTTTTTATCTGATAAAAGGTCTAGAATTGTACAAAAATATACCCAACCAACCAAACAAACAAAAAAAACTATCAAACTGGAACATACACCAATTTCACAGAATGCATTCTCAGAGGTGAGCAAAAAATTTTTGCGACTTACCGACAACCATGAGTGTGAACTCAAACCCCCTCTTCACGGACTTCCTGTACACCTGGTTCGGAAGGTTGGCGAAGCCGACATAACCCTCCAGATTCCTCTGCTGGAAGAGAACACAGCTTTACTCCACATTCCACTGATTAAAGAGCAGAACGGCTCCTCCATTACTGTTATCCCAGGGTTCAAGAAGACTTCAGAGGAAATATATTAAAGGCTATGCTAATATAATGACTTAGCACAGTCAAACTCCTAATCTAACATGCAGGGATACCACAACAAAGGATTACATAGAATTTTGCTAATTTGAGGATAAGTAAACAGATCTGCGTTAAGCACGTATGAAAGTAACACACCAAAACTGCTTGCCCAAACAGCTTTTGTAGACTCGGGAAGGGAGGACACATGGGATTTTGTGACAGACAGACATGAGGTGAAGCCTATTTCACATGCTCATTTACGTTTCGTATCAAATCCATCATGAACTCAATGTCATCATGGAGACAGTGAATTTCGCTCCAGATCACAGCCAGAGCCTTGTCCAGATGCAAGTTCTCCTTCTTAATCTCCTCCATCCCTTTCTCTCCGTCGCTTTCCTCCTCTTGTAATCTCATACTGTCGGAAGCACAGCGCTGAAGCACACGCTAGGCGAGGCAAACACAATTGATCGCTCTGCTTTGGGTCCACTGAGCTTCTCATGCATGGTAGGCCAATGGAAAACTAACTAGTAGGGGCCATGCTGATAATTTAGAGAGAGGCAGAATGGTTTGAACGGGGAGGGCTAGAATCACCAGGGAGATTTAACTCTTTTTGGCCTGAATGAATGACCATGACCACAAATGTAAGCCAGTAGACTCTTTGGGAAACAGGGTATGCCATAAAAATTCTGTCATCATTCTTGGAAAAATCATTAGGGATTATGTCACGTTGTACTCAGTACCATATCGTTTATCAGCCGATAATTGTTCTAGTTTATCGGTATTGTAATTTAATAACACCGATAAATACAATATTCAGCAAAATATTAGGCCTGTCGCAATTGGTCGATACAATCGACTGTATCGACACTGTTAATTAGTCGATGTCAAATTTTAGTTGACTGGGTAAGTTGGGTACGATATGAAATTGTTTACCGGTACTTTAAAAATGACAGCACTCTAATAAGAGCAGCGATGTGTGACAGCAGGAGTGAGGACGGTGTGTGAGCTCTGCTTCCACCGTTCACTAAACAATGGAAGCAGAACAGTCAAATATATACGCGCAGCTCAGGAAAAAGAACAGAAAAGTGCGGCGCGGCCGGGACGTGCTCGCGCGCTGCCGGACTCTGACCCTTAGACAGATCGCGACGCCAGTTTCGCGGATTATTGCTTTTGAATGGTAAAAAATATGTAAAAATGCACGTCCTGGCGAGTATTCGGGTAAACGCAGTCGGATATGTCTTTAGTGAACATGTACAGAAATCGGGTGTTACAATGAATTTGGTCCGTGCAGCTCTTAAAGGGCCGGACCTAATATTCTGTGTGAAGCAGGGCAGGGCAGGGCAGGAACATGCCGGCCAAGTGAGTTTTTAGGGTTTTTTAACCCTAAAACAATGATAAAACAATGAATAGTAAGTTCTGTCATATTATTCAATTACTTTTACAGTTTTTTGCCATGGTATTGATTCAGTATCGATATTGAGGTATTTTAGTCTGGTATCGTATCGAAGTCATAATTTTGGTACCGTGACAACACTATTCTATATAAAAAGTATTTGCTGATATTCTCTTTTTTTTGTTATGTTGTTTTACAAATTTGTTCCTTTTTACATTTTTACTCTTTTAGTTTTACATTTTGTCAAGGGCTTGTTTACATTTATACTTTTGGAAATAAATTAGTCGATAGATTAATCGATCAATCGTTAAAATTAGTCGATATAAAAAGTCGTTAGTGGCAGCCCTACAAAATATACATTTTTCATATTGAACATTATGATGTTTCAACGACAAACTTCACTTGTAGCATTTAAAATGATTGATTTTAGATTTTCATTTAGACAAACGTTTATATTATATATTATATTAAAGAAAGCAGGTTGGCCAATGGCAATAAAGTTATATATATATGATATTACGCTATTTAATTTAAATAACATGCATTACAATTGATGCAATGACATTTAAATTTATTTAACATATTTAGTCAATTAGAAATATGTCATCAATTAAAAGTAAATCTATAAAAGAAACAGATTTGTGTCTTGTATCTGTAATAACTATAGTATTTTCACAAAAAAATAAATAGTTTAAAACCATGAATAAAAAAAAGGAAGAAGTAAACACTGTAACCAATAGTGCATTCAGTAATCAGGTAAAATTGTGCGCAATGAGAATCATATTTTCTGAAATAAAGAAAAGGTATCAGTAATTTTACATACAGTACACTGTGAATATGACACGAATATATCAGCGGCAAGCTGGATATAGCCAAAGACTATAGATATAGAAAGACGGTTCACTCATATTACTTATGAATGGGAGATATTCCAATATGGTGGAATAGTCCCTCCTTCTAAAGTAAACGAGCCAATCGCTGATTGGTAAAGTCATTGCGTCACTGCAGCTACTGTTAGAAGCTCCGGTTCCTAAAAAAAATCCTGAGACTCACGCTTAGGACTGCACATGCACATTGGTTCGTCTAGCCTGAAAAATATATTTTTTTAATGCTATTTGAGCATAAGAAACAACATTTATAGGACAGTTCATGTCAGATTTTGTTGCCGAATTGAAATATGTTATTATTTAATTGTGAGTTCGGCAAGCAGTTTTTGAGATTCCATGTTTCCCCGTTCAAATAGATAGGACTTGGTCTTGGATGCCGCTCTCAAAATAAAAGTCCTGTTGCTGTCAAAGTACAAGCTGCTTCTGACACTTTACAGCCAAACAGACAAATTTACCAGTCCTTGTCGATAATTTAAAAAAATTAAAATAACCATTATATTTCTTTTTTATATAATTAAATAATTAAAAAAAGTATTATAATAGCAATTTATAGTTATCAGAAAAGAATCATCACCAGGCATCAGTAAATAATCATCAGCCAGAATTTGAATATCGGTGCATGCCTAAAATCATACAGCTTTGGAACGACATGCATAAATAAATTATGACCGAATTTAAGGGATAAAGAACTATCTCTTTAAAAGAACAATAAATCAAAATGGATTTGATACGAATCCTCTGACAGTTTATGGACACTCGCATCCCAAAATGCAATTGCATCTTCAAATCTATACTATATAATTAATACACCAGTCTATAAATAGCCATGCTCTGTGAACAGCTCAGGGCATTTTCCATGCTTTTGCTCTTGATGCGCTCTTACATAACTGTAAGATTGATGTCATGGCCCAACATGGGAAACAACACAACATCTGACCAGATGAGTGAATCAAATCATTGATTATTGAAGCCCTATCCATGTTAGATTGAAGGATGCAAATGGCGTAGGTGGGAAAACAGTGTGGGTGTTCACAAGCTTACTATTCAGAATAGGTTTAACATTTGTGTAATTCATTAATCCTTTGAAGGATGTATAACACAGCTGATATGAGGACCCTAACTATAGTAGAGCCAAAAAGCACATTAAAATGTATAACCGTCAAAGCATTAGATAACAAAATACTTCACTTTTCTGAGCACTTATTTTTACCCAAATGGCCCCATGTTGATTTCAAGTAGATAAATGAAGTCAGTTTCCTTCAAGTTCACACAGACGGGATTGTGATATATGCTTGGTGACAGTTTTTGGCTGCTCTTCTCTCTCTAACCCTATTGAAATGCATCTCCACTCACTGCTCGCCGGAAGGGAGCTGGGCATCACGCTTAGAGCCTGTCATTCTCATTTGCTTCTCCAAACAATTATTAAAAGCTATTTACTCTAAAAACACATTTTGTATGCATCTGGAATCACAATCCTTTGTCTTGAGGTCAATGAATATTCAACATATTCAACATGTTATTACACCTGTATGGTCCGACCTGACACAGCAGCAACAAGGCCTGAAATAAAATTTTGGTTCCCTTTTAAAATGCCTACAGCATGGTGTGGTAATATGGAAATTGTTTTTGACGTCATTATATTAGAAGATATTGTACCATGTACTTAAAATGTAGATTCTGAAGAGTTTGTTTCTTAATTCTTGCATGGTTTGGATGAAAGTACAATGTTTTACGACATGAGCTTTACTATAATTATCAATAATACACAAGAACCAGTGAGCTTTGGATAGCAGAACCCCAGATTATGGTAAGCCATTTTAACATTTAGTTCTGTAAAACAAGTAGCATCTGTTTTTACATTAATAGTACTTTTTTTTCCTATTACTTAAACATAATCTAATAGTGACTAGAATTGTTTTCATAAAGTAGTACTAGACATAATATTATTATTCATTTACCTTATTAAATATTTGCCAAATTGCAAATATTTGCCATTGAATTCTATGGGGATCTGTGGTTCAGATATCAGCGATTCACGGTCAACTAGTAAGTATTCCAACTGTTATTGTTACCAATAGCATTTTTAATAGTACTATTAATAGTAGACACCTGAAAGGCAAATCACCACAGAATTTGCGATGTTACTTGTATCAAAGAAATAGTTACTATTTATATAGTGATAAACAGCAATTATTAATTTGCTGTTTATCACTATATAAATAGTAACTATTTCTTTGATACAAGTAACATCGCAAATTCTGTGGTGATTTGCCTTTCAGGTGTCTAATATTAATAGTACATACTATGTATGTAATTACAGAGTACTAGTTACTAATTGAATATGTACTGGATAACATAACATAACGTTTAAAAATGTACGAGTAGCTAATTGTATCAAAAATAGATGCTAGTTAATTTTATGCAATGAATGTGAATGCGGCTTGCCATAACAGACAGATGATTAGGGGACAGTCACACTAGGAATCAATTCGCCCATCACCATTCAAATCCATGAATCAATGAGCCAGATGTGCTTTAAATGTATTTTCTGGACAGAGTTAGATAAATGCATGAATATTGTACTCACTGCAACGCTGGAAACAGCTGAGTCGGGTCTCTCGATCATCGTCCTGTGACAACACCCACTCTGAATCCCAATAGATCAGGCATAAAAGATGAGTCGACTCAGAAAGGGTCGAGTGCAGAAGCGATGATGAACCCTCACGCCTGATTCGGATTTGGATTAAATGAATGGATATTTATGGGAGGTAAATGTGCACTGGACAAAAACAAGCATGCGAGCATCGGCCAGGGAAAAAATGTTTCAATGCTGCGAGCATGAAAGGCGATTGTCCTCCTCCTAGAGAAATCAACCTCTATTGGTCAGCGACTGGCCACTTGTAGTGATGTCATACAATTCCGCCCACTCTCGCATTTCATTGGCTCACTGGATGTTTTACAATGGATTGTGGTATTTGTAGTGGCAGGCACGTGGACGGAGGACAAGTGAAAAAGATGACGTTTCTGACGTTGCCTCGACAGATACATGCGCAATACTTCAACAACAAAAACTTTAAAAAAAAAACTAAATGTCGGCATCGAGATCTCAGACATGAAAAGAAAAAATGGAAATACTTTTTTATAATCAACAGACTCGGGAGAGTACATTATGAGCGGCTTATGATCTGGTAATGATGTACATGTGCCCTCTAGTGAAACATTTGAATACTACAGTAGTTGTGTACAGTATCCCAATTAATAATATTGCCTTTAAAAAATGTTTGGTAACCTTTGTTCATAAAATAGACCTCATAAATTACTACAAAAATATTTGTGTTATGTTTTTTAGGAGGTTTGCTTTTGTTTTGTTTTTTGTCTACATTAGATTTCTAATCATTTCAAACCATTCTTATTAATCTCACTGACCGTAGTAGCAAAGAAACATATTCTACTTAAATGGTTAGTTCACCCAAAAATGAAAATTATGTCTTTAATTACTCACCCTCATGTCGTTCGACATCCATAAGACCTCCGTTCATCTTCGGAACACAAATGAAGATATTTTTGTTGAAAGCTGATGGCTGAGAAAGGCCTCAGATAGGGCCTCAGAAAAAGTGCGGGGGACGAATTTACATTTTATACAAAGTGTGTGTGTGTGTGTGTGTGTGTGCCCATGCATGCAATCAAAAACTGGTTTGCAGCACATCCAAGAGTGATTTCCCTTTTTCTTCCTCCGTAGGCCTACTCACCGTTCCTCAACCACATTGAGGAATTTTTTTCTGCTTTGAGGTGGAAAGTATATGATCATCGGCCACATGACCAAATGTCCCTTCTGGTTGCTGGCTGGAGAGAAATCTCAACTGAAGACTGTCAGGGGTGGATAAGGCATACTAAGCGTTTCTATCGTATAGATAGAGACAACATACGATGGGATGTACACTCAAAAAAAAAAAAAGGTTCTATATGGCACCAAAAATGGTTCCTCGTCGTAACCATAGAAGAACCACTTTTGGTGCTATATAGCATACCTTAACATGTTCTGTATATGGTAGCGGTGCTATATAGCACCATAGTTAGCGGTGCTATATAGCACCTTAGTCAAAGAACCGGTGAAGAACCTCTGAAGAACCGCTGAAGAACCACTGAAGAACCAAAATTGGTGCTATATAGCACTAAAAAAGGTTCCCCTATGATTACGAGCCAAGAACCTTTTTTGGTGCCATATAGAACCTTTTTTTTTTAGAGTGTAGACGAGAACATGTGGCCAAATGCTGAAGATCGTATAGATTAGAACAGGACTTTTTTTTTCCTGGGCCTTTTTTTTTCTTTTTGTTTTATTTTTGCACACTTTAGTAAACCAAAGGCCATGTATGTTTGTCATTTTTGTTTCGTTTTGTTGATCACTGACAGCAATTTCATATTGCTAATAAAGCCTTTACTGCAGCAAATCTGTCACTTACTGTTTTTATTATCAGTTGTACATTCTATAAAGTATTGATGACTCCATCACATTTAAATAGTATGTGTGCAATATACTATCTAATGCACCATGAATTCACACACACAGCTGAATGAGTAATTAAAAACAATGGATTTAATTCTGTAAGTTCTATAGATAGAGCTGAAACATGATAAGTAATGCAGTTTTTGTCATGCCACCAACTGTTAGTATTTTGACAGTCATTGCACTATGATTAACCATGTGTTCATGTTGGATAGAAAACAAGTGCTAGAGTTTTGACCAAATGATTCGATCTTGAAAAGGGTTTGCAGTGTTTTGATAGAGTTAGAGTATATTGAAAAAGTTTTTTTGCATTTTGAAATGTAGAATTTGTATTTATTTAAGAAAATGTGGTTTTGGGCAGAAAATTAACTATTTGGCTAATTGTGTGATGTAGGTGTGTTGCTGTGTTAACAGTTTAGAAAAAGTATTTTAAGAATTGGCAAACGCTTCTTAGCAATTGAAAAACTGTAAACATGAGATGCTATGCTGACGAGAATCATACTGCTTTTTCCAGGCTATAGTAATTTACATAAATATGCATACATTCAAATAAATTTGACCTCAAGTAGCTAATCTCCATGCATTTTAATATTAACTTGCAGATTGAATTGATAATAACAACAGGTATTAAATGAAATGTGTAAATATTTGATCAGCGATACTGATCAGGAGAGCAAAATACATTTCATAAGAAAGGACAGTTGTCTGAAGCAATAACATTATTATTTTGTGTACAGGTGTTGCTTTTTCATCTCTGAAGCAACTTCTTTATCCAAGGCTCGTCTGGTTTCACACAGAATTCGGTTTTAGGTGTCGTAACCCTGAGGGGAAAATGTTCACATTCACATTTTTTTGTTATTGCTAGCAAATGCAAAATAAGTTTTTATGCAAAATCAAATCTAAAAAGAGCATATGACTATTTTTCTAAATTGTATATTTTAGAGTTAAATACTTACACAACTCCCGCGACAGGACAATGTGAACTTGTCCTCAAAGCAGTCACAATTTTTCGGACTGGAACTTGGAAGTCGACAAAATCGAAGCAACACCTCTCAGGAACTGCAGCATTGGCACCTGTTATCAAGAAAGCTGAGGTTCTAATCTTTCAAATGATACCATATAGCCTACGTATGCTGTGCTACATAGTCTGTGTTGAAATGTATATCATGCTGTGAATGTGTTACGTATGCTGTGCTACGTATTCTGTTTTGAAATGTACAGGTCCTTCTCAATAAATTAGCATATTGTGATAAAGTTCATTATTTTCCATAATGTAATGATAAAAATTAAACTTTCATATATTTTAGATTCATTGCACACCAACTGAAATATTTCAGGTCTTTTATTGTTTTAATACTGATGATTTTGGCATACAGCTCATGAAAACAATCTCAATAAATTAGCATATCATGAAAAGGTTCTCTAAACGAGCTATTAACCTAATCATCTGAATCAAAATTACACCTGCAAAAGATTCCTGAGGCTTTTAAAAACTCCCAGCCTGGTTTATTACTCAAAACCGCAATCATGGGTAAGACTGCCGACCTGACTGCTGTCCAGAAGGCCATCATTGACACCCTCAAGCAAGAGGGTAAGACACAGAAAGAAATTTCTGAACGAATAGGCTGTTCCCAGAGTGCTGTATCAAGGCACCTCAGTGGGAAGTCTGTGGGAAGGAAAAAGTGTGGCAAAAAACGCTGCACAACGAGAAGAGGTAACCGGACCCTGAGGAAGATTGTGGAGAAGGACCGATTCCAGACCTTGGGGGACCTGCGGAAGCAGCGGACTGAGTCTGGAGTAGAAACATCCAGAGCCACCGTGCACAGGCGTGTGAAGGAAATGAGCTACAGGTGCCGCATTCCCCAGGTCAAGCCACTTTTGACCCAGAAACAGCGGCAGAAGCGCCTGACCTGGGCTACAGAGAAGCAGCACTGGACTGTTGCTCAGCGGTCCAAAGTACTTTTTTCGGATGAAAGCAAATTTTGCATGTCATTCGGAAATCAAGGTGTCAGAGTCTGGAGGAAGACTGGGGAGAAGGAAATGCCAAAATGCCTGAAGTCCAGTGTCAAGTACCCACAGTCAGTGATGGTCTGGGGTGCCATGTCAGCTGCTGGTGTTGGTCCACTGTGTTTTATCAAGGGCAGGGTCAATGCAGCTCGCTATCAGGAGATTTTGGAGCACTTCATGCTTCCATCTGCTGAAAAGCTTTATGGAGATGAAGATTTCATTTTTCAGCACGACCTGGCACCTGCTCACAGTGCCAAAACCACTGGTAAATGGTTTACTGACCATGGTATTACTGTGCTCAATTGGCCTGCCTACTCTCCTGACCTGAACCCCATAGAGAATCTGTGGGATATTGTGAAGAGAAAGTTGAGAGACGCAAGACCCAACACTCTGGATGAGCTTAAGGCCGCTATCGAAGCATCCTGGGCCTCCATAACACCTCAGCAGTGCCACAGACTGATTGCCTCTCAGGATTGCGCAACCAATCACCGGTCCTGAGGCTGTTTATCAATGGCGCAAACTTCAATGGGACACGCGCTTTTTGACTCTGGGGAAAGTACACACTCAGTGACGACGGTCTCTCGTTCGAGAGTCCAGTCAGAGAGGCTGATCTCTATATTTGGGGCTCACTGCGGTTACAACTTCGCAGTTAGATCAGTTCTCTGTTTGTTCGTGCTTGTGTGTTTATGTGTGTTATGCTTGAGGTTTCATTATCATGTTTGAGTTAGTGATGGGCAGACCGAGGCTTCGTGAAGCACTGAAGCAGTTGAAGCAAATGTGCCATATTGTTTCAAGGAAGTGCATAGCTTACCCATGGGGTGAGGTTTGGGTTGTGCATCTTCCTTTGGCAAGATGGGAGGAAGGGTTGCTGGGATGGTCATGGAATTGGAGTGGTGGTATGATGAGGTGGGCAGGAGATTGGTGGAGTGAGATGTCGGGATGGTGTTTGGGTGCTGGGTAGGACGCAGTGAAGGTGGGTCGGCGTGGGAGGGCAAAAGCATGATTGTGGTGAGGGTTGCTTTTTTTGTCACACCATCTCTGTTAATGAGAAGATAGAACAAAAATATGTTTAGTATTGAGTGGTTTAGAAGCATAAACAACATAATTGTGGATACATATGTTGCATTTTCAATGGCAAAGCTCACATTTTTCTCTTTATCTCTTTATCTGGTTTCATACAAAATTGGCTTTTAGGGGTTGTGACCCTGTGGGAAAAAAAAAGTTCACATTTGAAATGTTTGTTTAAAGTGCTGACATAATATTCATGTTAAATTATGTTATGTGGAATTGGAAATTAAACAACACCTTTCAGAGCTTGGAAGATCTTGAGCTGTTGGCGAGATAAAATGTTATATTAGTCTCACCTCAGAATCATGTAGTTCAGCAACTGAGAGATTTTTCAATTTACAAATACTCAAATACAAGACTGTGCTTCAAAAAACAGCAGACGTTACATTATATCTGTGCAAAACAACAGTTTCGGATTGCATCCAAGTGTTAAAATGTGTTAGATTCACCACGCTTTTAAACATTATTTTTATTCCCCAGGTTTTAAATACAGAGTAAGTGATAGTTATTCAACATTTGTACAAAGAACCAGCTAAAAAATGTGATAGTTTTGAATATGAAGCCTGATATGTTTTACAACCTACAATGTGAACGAAGCGTAGCAGAAACTCACCAGCTGAGGTAAGATGCAGAGCACAGCACAGTATCCGAAACATTAATAACGTCTTTCTAAAGGTCTTCATTCTCCAGGTATGATACACCTCAAGAAAAGAATATGTGGTGAACTGCCAGCAGAAATAGAGATGGTGAATAGTTTGTTTGTGTGCTGAAAGAACCCCCTTGTTAATTCTCGGTAACCTATGAGTAGAAACAATTACTCTCAACTCTCTTCCTCTTAATGTGGTGTTGTACAAGGTGCTAGAAATGTATAAGAGCTGCCCAGTGCATTTCACACAGGAAATATCCTATTTCTATCTACTAGGTGCCTTAAAACTGACCTCGTGCTCAGATGGCAAACCAGAATACTGTTAATTTGTTAGCGTCTGTTTGGATTATGCTAGTGAAAATACACGCAGAGAAACACCTTGTGTGATGTTGTCTGATATGATTATTTAAAGGTAGAAGTTATTTCCATTAAAAACCAGAGGGTAGACTTTTACCTTTGATGTAATATTTTTTTGGCATCTTAAGCTCCGAGGAGCTGCTGGTAAAGGGTAGGGTAACATTTTTCAGTTAGTTTGGTTTTTTTAGGAAAATTAAAATGATTTCAAATTTGTATCCACTCAATAGTTTAGGAAAGCTTTGCAAGTTCCTCACATAAATGTAGGGGGATCGTCTGCGTCCGTGGTTGCACTATATAAACTTTTGTGAATGACCAGAATGCAGCCAATGAAAATATGTTTATATACAGTGAGGAAAATAAGTATTTGAATACCCTGCTATTTTGCAAGTTCTCCCACTTGGAAATCATGGAGGGGTCTGAAATTGTCATCGTAGGTGCATGTCCACTGTGAGAGACATAATCTAAAAAAAAAAAAATCCAGAAATCACAATATATGATTTTTTAACTATTTATTTGTATGATACAGCTGCAAATAAGTATTTGAACACCTGTCTGTCAGCTAGAATTCTGACCCTCAAAGACCTGTTAGTCTGCCTTTAAAATGTCCACCTCCACTCCATTTATTACCCTAAATTAGATGCACCTGTTTGAGGTCGTTAGCTGCATAAAGACACCTGTCCACCCCATACAATCAGTAAGAATCCAACTACTAACATGGCCAAGACCAAAGAGCTGTTCAAAGACACTAGAGACAAAATTGTACACCTCCACAAGGCTGGAAAGGGCTATGGGGAAATTGCCAAGCAGCTTGGTGAAAAAAGGTCCACTGTTGGAGCAATCATTAGAAAATAGAAGAAGCAAAACATGACTGTCAATCTCCCTCGGACTGGGGCTCCATGCAAGATCTCACCTCATGTGGTCTCAATGATCCTAAGAAAGGTGAGAAATCAGCCCAGAACTACACGGGAGGAGCTGGTCAATGACCTGAAAAGAGCTGGGACCACCGTTTCCAAGGTTACTGTTGGTAATACACTAAGACGTCATGGTTTGAAATCATGCATGGCACGGAAGGTTCCCCTGCTTAAACCAGCACATGTCAAGGCCCGTCTTAAGTTTGCCAATGACCATTTGGATGATCCAGAGGAGTCATGGGAGAAAGTCATGTGGTCAGATGAGACCAAAATAGAACTTTTTGGTCATAATTCCACTAAACGTGTTTGGAGGAAGAAGAATGATGAGTACCATCCCAAGAACACCATCCCTACTGTGAAGCATGGGGGTGGTAGCATCATGCTTTGGGGGTGTTTTTCTGCACATGGGACAGGGCGACTGCACTGTATTAAGGAGAGGATGACCGGGGGCCATGTATTGCGAGATTTTGGGGAACAACCTCCTTCCCTCAGTTAGAGCATTGAAGATGGGTCGAGGCTGGGTCTTCCAACATGACAATGACCCGAAGCGCACAGCCAGGATAACCAAGGAGTGGCTCTGTAAGAAGCATATCAAGGTTCTGGCGTGGCCTAGCCAGTCTCCAGATCTAAACCCAATAGAGAATCTTTGGAGGGAGCTCAAACTTCGTGTTTCTCAGCGACAGGCCAGAAACCTGACTGATCTAGAGAAGATCTGTGTGGAGGAGTGGGCCAAAATCCCTCCTGCAGTGTGTGCAAACCTGGTGAAAAACTACAGGAAACGTTTGACCTCTGTAATTGCAAACAAAGGCTACTGTACCAAATATTAACATTGATTTTCTCAGGTGTTCAAATACTTATTTGCAGCTGTATCATACAAATAAATAGTTAAAAAATCATACATTGTGATAATTGGATTTTTTTTTTTTTAGATTATGTCTCTCACAGTGGACATGCACCTACGATGACATGGGTGTTCAAATACTTATTTTCCTCACTGTATCAGAGTGTCCTCGCAGCACCTCGGGCCAAGACATCAGCTAAGTTAACAGGTGCAATTCAAAATAGAGTACATTAGTATGGAGCATGGTAAATGTGATTTAACCAAGTAGAACTCAAACATCCTTATTGATCCTGGAACAATATTCCAATCAACCAATCAGATTTGAGAGACAGGTTTACAATTAAAGGGTTAGTTCAACCAAAAATGAAAATTACCCCATAGCCATCTTGGGTGTAAATGACATTCTTCTTTCAGACGGATTTTGACTAAATTTCCATTCACTGCCATTATGAAGTTTGGATTAGCCAGGACATTAAAAAAAAAAATGTTTAACTCCAGTTGTATTCGCCTGAAAGAAGAAAGTTATATACACCCAGGATGGCTTGAGGGTGAGTAAATCATGGGGTAATTTTCATTTTTGGTGAACTATCCCACTAAGTTTAGGCTTACAACCAGGGTTAGGGGCTTCTACACCATTTTTTTCACCAATATCATTTCCCTCTGATTTTACGGATAAGTTATAGGTAGGGTTAGATTTAGGGAGGTAGGTAGAGATAGTATAGGGATAGAGCTAGGACTATGCTTTTTGGGGGACTGCAAGAGTCCAGGGAGTGAGTTTCAACGGGGGGTGGAGTTCCAGTTCACAATGTAGATGACTTCCGTCTCCTATCCAGCCTCTAAACACTATGCATATTTCATACATAAATATAGCAGGATGTTTTACATCTATATGTCCCCAACTAAGATCCCCACAGTGAATCTCAGCCATTAGAGGTCTGGTAATGATGTTTGTGTGCCCTCTAGTGAAATATTCAAATAGTAGTTGTAATGAGTCCTATTCATAATAATTTTTTTATTGACTTTAGAAAATTACAATTAAAATGTTTGATAACCTTTTGTTCATAAAATAACAGAATGTAAAA
This sequence comes from Romanogobio albipinnatus, assembly GCA_023566225.1. Lineage (NCBI taxonomy): Eukaryota > Metazoa > Chordata > Actinopteri > Cypriniformes > Gobionidae > Romanogobio > Romanogobio albipinnatus. The sequence continues at coordinate 25,685,643 of CM042262.1, read as the reverse complement.
TTATATATATATATATATATATATATATATATATATATATATATATATATATATATATATATATATATATATATATATATATATATATATATATATATATATATATATATAAAATTCCCATTCTCTTTGATGGGAAAGTATGTCCAAACTTTTGACTGGTAGTGTATATACTGTATTTGCAGGATGCTTTTTAGGAAGTTTTCTTGGAGACAACACTGGCACCAATGGAACAAAATAAATCAAAGACCTTTTGAAATTAAAATAAATGTTTTTTTATTTTAAATATTAGTTACACTAACTGACAGAATCTAATAAAACTGTCAAGTATAAATACAAAGGCAGACACTTAAATAATGAACAGTAAAACAAAGGAAATCTTAACATTTGACAACTTCTATACACTGTAAAAAAAAATTGGGGGGAAAAATTGTGTAAATTGATCATTACATATTGGCCCAATAAATGACTTCCAAATAATTATCGCCATGCAAAAAGATGCATTGTACTAATCATAGCTTAAGGTCTTCACTAAAAATTAAAATTGTATATTCACCGAACATATTTAATTGTGCTCAGTTAATCTATGAAGTCGAAGTGAAAAATCCATGTTGGCTGAACAAGTCCTCCGTCCGAAAAACGGTATACGCATGCGCAAAATGCGCTTGAAAAAAACCCCGTTCGTGTGGAGATTTCAAACGCGGAGACGCGGGAGGGGCAGCGCGAGCGGACCCGAACCAGCAGGTGCTGAAGACCGAGACACATTCCCGAGAGAATAGAGATATTCATCTCACAAAGATGTTGGTGAGTATTGAGCACTGAAATTATTCTCCAGAGTTTTGCTTTATGACCGGGTATGAAGTTTAAAAGACATTTTGTAGAATCACGAGTTCATGCATTCATTTGTTTCATGAGTGTGTTCTCGTTTACCACATAATTATCTAATGGTAGCCTGTAGCCAATAGTTTTATTTTCCTCATGTCTTATATGTCTAAAACAATAGGTAATAAGGAAATTAAGTCATTTGTGTGATATGTGCGGCATGCGACTGTTGAACACGGTGCGTTTGGCGTCGGCCTCTTTCAGGGCTGAAGTTATTGCCTTTTAATATCAAACACGTCAAGCTCGTGATTTTCTTATGTCCATTTATTCGTCTCATCCTCATTATATAATGAAGAAACTTCTGTTCTGTCTCATGCCAGATGTGATGCAGGGGAGCTTTGTCATTAATGTTAGTTTTTATTTTTATTTGCAGGTTTTTAGCCTGCAGTGCCGTCTTTTCTTCACCACAACAAGACATCCTGTTATGCAGAAGACTTCTTGAATATTCAGAGTTTTTCCTTATTGAAAATAAGGTATTTTCACCCAAATATCCTGTGTTGGAATTTACTTGTTAATAAAGTAATGTGATAAAATGTCAACCCTGTTGTCTGTTTCTGTATTTTGCTTAATATATTTATGTTTTTAGTCATTTTTGTCTTTTGGGACAGTGAGAAATAAACAATTGTTACTACAATTTAAAATATTTAATTGGACCAACCACACAGTTTCGCTGTAAAACATTTCTCCAATTCAAAAATTTCTAGTGACTGATCACATCTAAATTTTTCAATTTGGCCAACTAAAAAATTTAGATGTGATCGGTCACTAGAAAATTTTTAATTGGAGAGGTCTGACATTTTTTACAGTGTTGGTAAATTACATTTTTCCATTACCTCAACATATTTCTAATTGAGCCCATGTTAACAGGCTGTTGCCACAATGGATAACATTCAATTCACAGAAATTCAATTTGGCTAATTGAAAATTTTAGATGTGACCAGTCACTAGAAAATTTTGAGTTGGGAAGATTATAAATTTTTTCCATTGGCTCAACATATTATTTCCAATTGAGCCCATGTTAACAGGCTCTTGCCACAATTGATAAAATTACATTTACAGAATTTCACTTGGGCCAATTGAAAACTTTAGATGTAAACAGTCACTAGAAAATTTTGAGTTGGGAAGATTATAAATTTTTTAATCTATATTAATATTAGTAATTACAATACAGCTCAACACATTTGAATCAACACATTCGAATAAAATACATTATAATACTGAAATGTTACAATACAATATTCCAGGTTGATTTTACAATTCAACTCATATATGGGGGTGTGTGTATCCGTGTAGATGTAGAAATTTTGTAGAAAAGGTTCCATTTCCATTCCTTTTCTTGTATATGTGGTTTACGTACAGCCGGACCCACTTATTATCAGGTTTCACACAGCGATGTTTCTTATGAATTGTTACAAACCTACGGGAAATGAGAGACGAAAACAAAACAAAAAACATAAATGTGAGTAAATGTTAGCAATATATACATCTAAACCTATGGAGAGGATACTCACACAATGTGTCTGAGGGGGCAGCTGCTGCTTGTCTTGTAATAAGACTCCAGCGCTCTCAGAGGTATTCTGTGAATGAAATCTTCAGAGCAGCAGTTTCTATTTGCAGCCTCATCTGCCTGAGTAGCTGAAAAAGTGAATGATTCACTTGAAAAATGTAATTCAACACATTTTTAAACAGTATATGTTTTTAAAATACAGTATTTTCAAAAAGAGATAACCAAACAACTGTTAAAGATGGCTTAAGTTTCCTCTGGAAAGGTTTTAATCTGGAGCCTGAAACGCTTTACATACTCAAAAAAAAAAAGTAATTTCACTGTTGCTAGTTGCACTCAAATCATCCTTGTTCACATTACTTAAAAAACTCATGTAACTAATTTTACTTAGATTTACTGAGTTGTTTCTACTAAAAATGAGTATTGTCAGATTTACTTAAAAAGTGTTTGTTCAGTCAACTTAACATTGCTGAGTGAAACGAACAAACTGGGCAGTGGATCTGTATTTCCCAGCATGCTTTGCAAGGGACTGCATTAGGAGAGTAAATGTAGGGATTAAAGTGTTATCTTTTTAGTAAAGGGAAATATGTTGTTAGTTTATGTTAGTGTTATGTGCAGTTATGTTGGACATTTAGAGGAGTTTCTGTAATTTTTTCTGTGGTTACCATTATGCAGAAGAGTGGTGCCTGTGTTTAGGCTGTGCTCCACTCATTTATTGGATGGATCAATTAAGTTATTTTTGAATTTTATTTAAAAAAAATATGCTTTTTGTTATATTGAATAGTTTTCCACTTACACTACTCTCTAAAAAAAAAAAAAAAGGTTCTATATGGCACCAAAAATGGTTCTTGGCTCATAATCGGAACCTTTTTAAGTGCTATATAGCACCAATTTTGGTTCTTCAGCGGTTCTTCAGAGGTTCTTCACCGGTTCTTTGACTAAGGTGCTATATAGCACCGCTGACTATGGTGCTATATAGCACCGCTACCATATACAGAACATGCTAAGATATGGCGCTATATAGCACCAAAAGTGGTTCCTCTATGATTGCGACGAAGAACCATTTTTGGTGCTATATAGAACCTTTTTTATTAGAGTGTCAAGTAGATAATTTAATAAGGTAAATTAAATCAATAAATGTGTTCACCTAACATAATAAACTTTTATAAATTTAACATAACATTATTAAGTAAACTGCACATATAAATATTATGTAACAGTGACAAATTCAAGTGGTTTGTATTTACTTAAAGAAATGTTGTCAGCTTTACTTGACTTTCTTTTGTTCATATAACTAAATTGTTATTTGTAAAAATGACTCAATACAGTTGTGTGGAACCACTTGATGCAGCTTTTTTAAGTAAATTCAACAAATAATTTTTTTGAGTGTATGAAAGAGAAAAAAAGATGTCAGAAGCAGACACTCACCAGCTGAGGTAAGTTGCACAGCACAGCACAGCATCAGAAACACTAACGAAATCTTCAGGATGGTCATCATTCTCCAGGTATGATAAACCACACAAGAGTATGTTGTGAGAGTATACGGTGAACTGCCAGCACTCCATTATATAGAGACAGCGAATGAGATTTTTGTGTTGAAAAAAAATCCCCAATATGCTGATTCTCTGCACCAGTGACATAGCCTGTTCTAAGTATGAATCCTCTTCCTCTTTTCTTGAAGGTGTTGCTATATGTGCTAAAAATGCAGCTAATGCATTCACGTAAATACCCTGTTTCAGTTCAAATGACCTCCCACAGACTCCTTAAAATAACGCAGTTGCGCTTCTGAGCTGTACCACGCATTGATAAAGTTTCCTATAGTTTTCTGCAGCTTTTAATATTAATCAACTAGATTTGTTGGTGAGAAATATAATCCATTTACAGCTAAATCTATATCCAATGTGTTTCACAGAAACAAAATACAGATAGCAAAGATAAACATGACCTGTTTCTCTCTGAATTGTAACTGCCATTAGTTACCTTTATGGTTTTTAATACTGACTGCATTACTAGTTTTCTGATGATATTCAGCTACATCCAATGAAAATTCACAAATGAATCAAGCCTCATATTTTGGTATTATGATATATTCTGATCTGTCATGGTCTCCTCGTGTAGAACTTCTCTGTAAGAAGACAGAACAGATCTTTTGGAGTAAATAATTAGTGTTATTTCGTATTGCAGTATGACCTGGTTTAATAGCTTGTCTGTAAACCTAAATCTTATTTAAAATCAAATGATTCATATTCAAAGTTATTCAGTTTATTCTTTTGATTGATGACTTTAATTATTCCTTTTTATGAATCTTATTAATCTCTTCTTTAGTGATTGATAGCGACACTATATTGCCAAAAGTATTGGGACACCCCTCCAAATCACTGAATTCAGGTGTTTCAATCACTTCCATGGCCACAGGTGTATAAAGTCAAGCACCTAGGCATGCAGACGCTCCTACAAACATTTGTGAAAGAATTGGTCGCTCTCAGGAGCTCAATGAATTCAAGCATAGTACCATGATAGGTTGCCACCTGTGCAATAAGTGCATTCATGAAATTTCCTCAATACTAAATATTCCATGGTCAACTGTTAGTGGTATTAGGCTATAACAAAGTGGAAGCAATTGGGAACAACAGCAACTCAGCCACGAAGTGGTAGGCCACGTAAAATCACAGAGTGGGGTCAGCGCATGCTGACGTGCACAGTGCACAGAAGTCGCCAACTTTCTGCAAAGTTAATAGCTACAGACCTCCAAACTTCATGTGGCCTTCAGATTAGCTCAAGAACAGTGCGTAGAGAGCTTCATGGAATGGACTCTAGAGCAGTGGAGAAGTGTTCACTGGAGTGACCAATCACGCTTCTCTGTCTGGCAATCCGATGGACGAGTCTGGGTTTGGCAATTGCCAAGAGAACGGTACTTGCCTGACTGCATTGTGCTGAGTGTAAAGTTTGGTGGAGGGGGGAGTATGGTGTGGGGTTGTTTTTCAGGGGTTGGGCTTGGCCCCTTAGTTCCAGTGAAAGCTTCAGCATACCAAGATATTTTTGACAATTTCACGCTCGCAAATTTGTGGGAACTGTTTGGGGATGGCCCCTTCCTGGTCCAACATGACTGCGCACCAGTGCACAAAGCAAGGTCCATAAAGACATGGATGAGCGAGTTTGGTGTGGAGGAACTTGACTGGCCTGCACAGAGTCCTGACCTCAACCCGATAGAACACCTTTGGGATGAATTAGAGCGGAGACTGCGAGCCAGGCCTTCTCTTCCAACATCAATGCCTGACCTCATAAATGCGCTTCTAGAAGAATGGTCAAATTCCCATAAACACACTCCTAAACCTTGTGGAAAGCCTTCCCAGAAGAGTTGAAGCTGTTATAGCTTCAAAGGGTGGGCCAACTCCATATTAAACCCTACGGATTAAGAATGGGATGTCATTAAAGTTCATGTGCATGTAAAGGCAGGTGTCCCAAGACTTTTGGCAATATAGTGTATTCATTTAATCATCATTAATTATTATTCTTTTACATGTTACTGACTTCTTTAATCATTTTCTACTATATGCTCTGATATGTTTGATTCGTTCCAAATGTAAGATCTTTGGTGTCTCGTCTTTACTGTAAGAGCGAGAGGGTGTATTTTCCCTTGATTACGTGATGTACCTTTGTCTCGAAATATAATCTGTTTCCATCTCCGCAGATATGACAGTCTCTTAAAGGTGACAAACCACATCTATTTTTGTCTATCTTTGCAACTGTAGCATTTGACTCTAGCATATGATATATACGTCTGCATATATATTTCCTGCATATATATTCTTTGCTATTATTTTGTACTTCACTTTTGCTACTTCTCTTCCTCTGCAAATATCTTACTTCTTTTGGATCCTTCTTCCTATATACTATCTATTAGATACAGTACTTTGGATTTTATTATAAACTATAGAATAAGATTGATCTTAGTTTTGTTTTTCATATTTTTCTGTTTTGTTAATTTTCATATATAATTAATTAGTTGTCTTTATAATTTTACATGTTTACTTGATGATGAATCCTCACGCCTGATTCTGATTTGTACGGTGGCCCAGTAGTGCACAACACAACGAAATGTAAAAAGCATACATAAATCCACAACACAACGAAAAAGCCACAACACAAAGAAATCAAGCCACAACACAACAAAATCAAGCCGCAACACGACGAAAAAGCCACAACACAACGGAAACGCTCCCGACCACTAGGGGACTCTCGGGTGCGGTAAAGTTTTCCTTCTATAGATTCGCCACGCCAGTCTTACAAATATTTAAACACTACGATCAGTTTTAAGTGTGCAATTGTATATATCGGCATGAAATATCAATTCAAAATCACATAAGTGCATTAGAGCTGCATATTTATATATTTATTACGAGAACGTTTTGACCCGCTCCCACGGTGCTAAGGGAATGCCTGCCAATTCCACCAAGTTGAAACTTATGTATGAATTAAATTTACTTTTTTTAACTTTAATTTTCAAATTCCAATTATGTGTTGTGCATTACTAAGTCAGTTTTACCAATACAATCAAGCTGTGGAATTTTAACATCTCTGTTTTTAAATGTTAAAAGTAATTTTAATTAATACAATACGTTTCAACCACTTGGTGGAATTGGCAGACGTTCCCTTAGCGCCGTGGTATCGGGTCAAAGAAACCATTCTCTTGCATAAATATGCAGCTATAATGCATGTAGGTGATTTTGAATTAATATTTAATGTCGATAAACAATGGTTAGCCTACATGCTGTTAAAACAAATTGTGTTATTGATATCTTTGTAAGATTGCCGATTCTATAGAACAGTGGCAACTTTACAGCGCTCTGAGTGCCCCCGAGTGGTTGAGAGCATTTCCTTTGTGTTGTGGCTTGATTTCGTTGTGTTGTGGCTTTTTGTTGTGTTGTGGCTTGATTCCGTTGTGTTGTGGCTTGATTCCGTTGTGTTGTGGCTTGATTCCGTTGTGTTGTGGCTTTTTCGTTGTGTTGTGGCTTGTTTCCATTGTGTTGTGCCTTTTTGTTGTGTTGTGGCTTGATTCCGTTGTGTTGTGGCTTGATTTCTTTGTATCGTGGCTTGTTTTCGTTGTGTTGTGAACTTATGTTTGCTTTTTATATTGCGTTGTGTTGTGCACTACTGGGCCACCATAGATTTGGACTAAATTAATGTATATTTACTAGACTGGATAAACCCAGCCCGATCTGCCAGCAATTTGATTTTGCCCTGCAGCTCAGGCCGGAAACCTGTACATTTTTCTATCCTGCTTTCGTTACAAATCTGCAGGGACCAATCACAAACCGGCTTATCCACCTGGCACGCTATTGGAGGTTTTAACACGATGACGAATAGAGAATCGACAGATCATTGGTCTGATTGGTTCAAGGACTATCCAATTGCGTACAGAGTCTTTTGAACTATGCCCGTTGATCCCGCCTCTTGTGCAGTAGAAAATACAGAGCAGACTCTCCAGACTAATTCAATCTTAAAAGACTGAGCTGCACCCTAAAAAAAAAGGTTCTATATGGCACCAAAAATGGTTCTTGGCTCGTAATCATAGAGGAACCTTTTTTAGTGCTATATAGCACCAATTTTGGTGCTTCAGCGGTTCTTCACCGGTTCTTTGACTATATAGCACCTCTGAAGAACCGCTGAAGAACCACTGAAGCACCAAAATTGGTGCTATATAGCACTAAAAAAGGTTCCTCTATGATTACGAGCCAAGAACCATTTTTTGGTGCCATATAGAACCTTTTTTTTTTTTAGAGTGTGGTGATAAGATATTTATGGGAGGTAAACGTGCACAGGACAAAAACAAGCATGCAAAGCAAAAAATAGACTATGTGTTTTTATGTCATATATATTTTTTTATTTAAAATGTTTTTCAGTGAATATTACACTAACTGCTACTTGACATAATCTAATAAAACTGTCAAGTTACCTAAAGATACAGATACTTTAATCATGAAAAATCTTAACATATGACAATTTCTATATGCAATATTCTCTATATTAAAGGGTTAGTTCACCCAAAAATGAAAATTCTGTCAGTAATTACTCACCCTCATGTTGTTCCAACCATGTAAGACCTTCGTTCATCTTCGGAACATAATTTAGTATATTTTTGATGAAATCTGAGAGCTGTCTCACTCCTCCATAGGCTTTCAGAGGGAATGAAACTTGATGGCCCAGAATAGTAAGTAAAAACGTCATTTAAGGAGTCCAAATGACTACAGTGGCTCTGTATTAAGTCTATCATGCGACGAAAATACTTTTTGAGCGGAAAAACAACAGAAATAACGACTTTATCCCACTATTATTGTTGTTCAATTTGAGCCTCTGACGAGAGTTCGCGGGAGCGCCACGACGCATCCGCGAGAACTGAGATTACGGCGTTCTTCTTCTACTACTACTTGTTACTGGCTGCTCACTCTTTCGGAGTAGTACCGCCATCTACTGTACGAGATGATGTCCCGACATTGCCGGAAGCGCAACAAGATCTGTTTACAAGCAGAAGAAGACGCGCGCTGTATGCAAAAGTGCGTTCGTCAATATGTCCGCTGATTTCAATGTAGATGAAGATGAAGACTTGGATTTCTTTAACCAACCATACTTATTCGAACCAGAATACACAGACATTGAACTACAAGAGATGGAACAAGCTGCAACACAACAGCAGTCTCAAGCTTCTGAAAGACAGAGAGCTTTGGACAGCTGGTGGTGTAAATGTAATACATATATATATATATATATATATATATATATATATATATATATATATATATATATATATATATATATATATATATATATATATATATATATACATATATATATACATACATACATACATACATACATACATACATACATACATATATATATATATATATATATATATATATATATATATATATATACATACATACATATATATATACGTACATACATACATACATACATACATACATACATATATATACATACATACATATACATACACTCATGTTCTTAACGACTTTAAGCGGTAAATTAACATCCCGCTGCACTGCCAGCAGCCATAGCTTCATTCGCTCACGATCATTTATTGGGAAAGTGTGTAAGGTAAGCCGTTCATTTTGCAGAATTGGTAAGGCACTCTTACGTTTTCTTTTCTTTTTCTCACGATTCTTACATCCAGGAAATGCACACTTTTTAACCATTGTAAAAATCTAAATCGAGACCTAAATCACAATCAGTGTCGAATTCAATAGCTTGCATACAGCGCGCGTCTTCTTCTGCTTGTAAACAGACCTTGTTGCGCTGCCGGCAATGTCGGAACATCATCTCGTACAGTAGATGGCGGTACTACTCCGAAAGAGTGAGCAGCCAGTAACAAGTAGTAGTAGAAGAAGAACGCCGTAATCTCAGTTCTCGCGGATGCGTCGTGGCGCTCCCGCGAACTCTCGTCAGAGGCTCAAATTGAACAACAATAATAGTGGGATAAAGTCGTTATTTCTGTTGTTTTTCCGCTCAAAAAGTATTTTCGTCGCATGATAGACTTAATACAGAGCCACTGTAGTCATTTGGACTCCTTAAATGACGTTTTTACTTACTATTCTGGGCCATCAAGTTTCATTCCCTCTGAAAGCCTATGGAGGAGTGAGACAGCTCTCAGATTTCATCAAAAATATACTAAATTATGTTCCGAAGATGAACGAAGGTCTTACATGGTTGGAACAACATGAGGGTGAGTAATTACTGACTTTATTTTCAATTTTGGGTGAACTAACCCTTTAAATAGATATTTAGACTGTAGTGCTTGGAGTCTTTGCTGTAGCTGTTGTTCTGTTTCTTTTGTTCACATCAGCAATATGGTCACTCACCCAGGACGTCTTTGGATGTACACAGAACTCCTTTCCGATAACTGTCCGAAACCTGAGGACAAAAAAAAAGTAAAAAATCTGATCAGATTGAATCGTTGAGTTGGACTCTGGAAATCTTCAGAGGACACTTACACAATAGCTGGTATGGGACAGCTGCTGCTGGTCCGGTAAAAAGACACCACTCGTTTCAGAGGAATTTTAATACTGTAGAACTGGAAACAGCATGTTGATCCAGATTCAAGTGCTATAGGACCTGAAAGTGTTTCATAAAACATTTCAAAAGGTTTCACCTTTAAACTTAATAAACATAGTAAATGCATTTATAGACTGTTGGAGGTTCCCCAAAATGAATTGCATTATAATAGCACAAATAACTTGAAGTACATATAATGTCAGATCATTACTTACCACTTGAAGTCATCTGAAGAGAGCAGAAGAGCAGCAGCAGGAGCAGCAGAGACATCAGATTCCTCATTCTTCAGGAGTATCGGCTCACACGTTTCAGCCCTTCGTGAGTCTGGTCTGGAAGTGTGTACTGAATGACGTCTGTGTCCCATTATATACTGAAGGTGAGAAGTTCATTTAGATATTCAGAACTCTGTTTGTGACATGCGGATCAATATCTGTTCCCTTTTTGTCTGTCCCTTACAGACAATTACACAAATTATTATTTTTCTTATGTTTTGGCTCTGGGAGAATAATGATTTAATAAATAATTTTTAATAGATAAATGTGCAGTTATGTGCAATTTCAGATTCTGCAAGTGGCTAATTACAAACAGATTTAGAGATTTAATACGGAAAATTACGTTAAATGAATACAGTACATTGTGCCCTATTTTTACGGATTTGCTGAACTTGCACAAAAAAACAACACCTAATTTAGGCATTTGCTTCCCCTTTTGAGTGTCGTGGCAAAGCATGCTGGGAAATAGAAACCCCAGCCCAGTTTCGGTTAAATTTAATTTTGTCTAAATTAAAAGAAACAAGTTCATAAAACTCAAAACAATGAAACAATTCAGACTTAAAATGTGTCCGTTTTGAGGACTCAAAATAAAAAATTCTAAATACTCAAACAAGTTAATTTGTTTGAACTTTGAATTTGTTTAATTTGAGTTTGCTCTACTCAAACCAATTAATTATTTTGAGCGTTAGGGTTTACAGTGAGCCTGTGTGCATATTTCAAAACATCTGAAGACATGGTCGCTTTGTTCGCTGAACTGAATGAAACTCATTGTATATTATAAGCATTGCCTTGACATTCTTATTTTATTATAGCATGATCACCATTGACTTACATTTTAAGTAAAGGGGATCTTGAACATTCAGCTATTAATGTTTATTTTATTTTTGTTTAAAGGAACTCTTTCAGGTTTTGAAAGACATGCCGGTGAATAAATAATCAAACAATTTGATTTTTTAGTTGAACTCATTTTAAAAGGAACCCAAGTGAAAGCAAATATTCTGAGAAAACATTTCAGAGTGTCATGCAGAGGGTAACTTCATAGATAATCGTAATATATATTCAAGTAAATGCACTTCTGAGGATCAACATATCATGGTTGAGCTGTTTCCATTCCTCATCCTCTTTCTACTTCTGTTTTATTTCTCCTCTGCATGAGAACGGGTCCAATTTCTGTTTTCTTCTAATTGCCTTGCGCAGGATTCACGGGCAAATATTGTGAGAAAGAGCTGATGTCCATCAGGCAATTCATAATGGTTTTCATTAGTTTTGTTTTAGACTTGACTTTCCCCTACAGCTTAATATCTTTAATACGGAGCCCCTAAAGCAGGGTTCCTCAAACCCGGTCCTCGAAGGCCGCTGTCCTGCAGAGTTTAGCTCCAACCCTGATTAAACGAACCTTCCTGTGATTTTCTAGTGATCCTGAAGACCTTGATTAGCTTGCTCAGGTGTGTTTGATCAGGGTTGGACCGAATTTGAGGAACCCTGCCCTACAGGGACATGGTGAAGGGAAAAATATGAGATGGGAGGAAAAATTACGTTGATGTTTTGCAAACATAAAGTTTCTTGGGGGAAAGCAAAACTTTGGCAAGTGAACACATTTTTCTTCCCATCTCATATTTTTCTATCATCCCTTTATAGGAGCTCTGTACTTTTCTAGTTTAACAACTAGAGCATTTCTACTCATAACTGTGAAAATAATTTCAATGGAAAAACAAATGTTTGACTGTTTTCACGCTGAGAAGGAAGGAAGTAGATTTCTTGTGAATGGAATATATGATTTTGCATCATTAAAATCACCTCCTCAGCATTTTCTTGCGTTCATGTATTTCACTGCTTTGTATTGCGTCACAAGACTAGACTGCAACACACTGAACATTTTGCTCAAGATCAGCCTTGCTAATCTCAAATTAAGGGTGAATTTTAAGCTTTCTCTAACTAAAAACGGAAAATGTGTTTTGGCCATTCTTTTTCACGACAACATTGTTTTGGGGGGCCTGAAAATGCAAACTTTTGAAAATGGGTTTCGAAGTGCAAGTTTTTTAAAACAATACCGTTATTGTCTCCTTGTCAAGTACACATTTGTGAAAACGGAGAAGTCATGCACATGCGTATTACATGTTCAGTCTATAGGCGCTTTGTGTTTCTTTACAAAGGGACATTGCCAACCACTGGCTTGGCCTGGATCATACAGCATTTTTATTTGTTTCGGGGGAACTGTGTGAACGGGCATCGTTTTGACAATGTTATCATCTCTACGCAGAACTTTTCAAAAATTTAAAGGAAAAACTTTTCTGTTTTTAGTACATTGTTGTCGTGTAAATACCCTCAGAGCATAACAAACCAATTTCCATCATATGATGCATATTAGACAGCAAAAAAATTCTTAGTAATGAAGGGGTGACACGCAGTAAACATTTTTCAATGTATTTTTAAATCTTTTACAGTCATAAAATGACTTGTTTTGATGTTATGAGGTATTGTTATCACTGTTGTCTAGAAGCAACTTGTTGATATGGATGAAGTATACACTGATCAGGCATAAGATTATGACCACCTTCCAAATATTGTGTTGGTCCCCCTTTTGCTGCCTAAACAGTCCTGACCATGTTGAGGCATGGACTCCACTAGACTCCTGAAGTCTTGTGCTGTGGTATCTGGCACCAAGATGTAAGTAGAAGATCCTTTAAGTCCTGTAAGTTGTGAGGTGGGGTCTCCATGGATCAGACTTGTTTGTTCAGTACATCCCACAGATGCTCGATTTATATTGGGATCTGGGGAATTTGGAGGACAAGTCAACACCTCAAACTTGTTGTTGTGCTCCTCAAACCATTCCTGAACCATTTTTGTTTTGTGGCAGGACGCATTATCCTGCTGAAAGAGACCACAGCCACCCGGGAATACCGTTTCCATGAAAGGGTGTACATGTTCTGCAACAATGCTTAGGTAGGTGGTACGTGTCAAAGTAACATCCACATGGATGGCAGGACCCAAGGTTTCCCATCAGAATATTGCCCAAAGCATCACACTGCCTGCCAGCTTGCCTTCTACATCCACGTGATGTAAAAGAAAAGCATTTGGAAATGTGCCGATTTACCTAGAGACCTGCTAGTGCACAGTATTGTCAGTGTTGACTGTGGTGGAAGACAGATGTGTCTTTAGTGTACCAAATCAAAGAAAGCCAGTCTAAATCTAAATTATTTAAAGGGTTACTTCAGCAATTAGCATTAAGCTTTGTATCAGTAGAAACCCGGTAGTATATTCGAACTATTGTACTTTCCCCACTCATTTCCCCTGAGACGAGAGAATTATGCATTTCATTTCTGGAAAAAAAATCCTAAATCCCAGAGGATTTTTTGGCCAGAGGCTAGAGACTACAGCCAGTAGAAGGAGCTAGTTCCGCATGTTATCGACCCGCCCATAGGGGTGGGATCTCACTCACAGAATGTAACTGCGCACGGCCGCTTCATAACGGAGCAGTGCGGAGCAAAGCGAGTGTTTCAACTTTTCAATGAATTCCTATGAAAGTTAAGCTTTCTTATGCTGTGTTCACACCAAACGTGAATAGAGCATCATGAGCGAGTGATTTCAATGTTAAGTCAATGGAAAGGCGCGCATCTGGAGGTCCTGCACATCTGGATAGATGCGTTTCACGCGCCGCAATGGACGCGATTCCGCCTCATTTGCGTGTCCAGTTCGCGCGAATGACGCAAATTGGACGCGAATTGTGCGTCTTGCGCGATGCGCGCGTTACACGCGAGTGCTGCTTCTTGTGCATTTACGCGTTTGAAGCGAATTCGCGTCTGATGTCTGAGTTGAAAAATTTGAACTTTGGTGCCGCGTTAACCAATCAGGAGCCTACTTGCTGCTGTCACGCGGTAAAGTGACGTGATGAGAAACCCTGCATAATTTAAAAATACTACTATTGTGTCACAAAATTAGGTTTTAAGACTTTTTCAGGTCAGAATGTAGTTGTTTAAAGCTCAAATCTGTGAGTTATTTATAAAGAGAGCGCCTATTTAGAAAAAAAGAATTTTGTGTTTGTGGAGTTGTGAGATCCAGGCAATCACCGGACACTCAGCACTCATTAATCCCGGCAAGAGCAGCCTTTCCTCGGCTAGTCCTTCTGGCGTTTGCCGCTGGCTCTGATGTCCTGCGATCTTTGGTGTCATGAATCTATAATTTGTTGTCTGCCAAATCGTTTTGACTGAGGGCAAAGAGAAGTTTCATAACTTTATTTTTTAAGGATATTTAAATATACATGCAGTGAAGATAATGTAGGAGTTGCCTGGACCACATTTGTGTAGATATTAATGTTTAATTTATATTTTTAATGAAAATGAAAAGAGGCAGAGTGGCGTTTTATGACATATTTCTCTTGGAGCGCCTCATTTATTTCGATTCAAACGCTCAATTTATACGCGTGTCCAATTCCCTGTGGACGCGCGAATGGATTCAAAATGTTCAAGCGTCCAACTAGACGTTATTTTGAAGCTCTATTCACGTTTGGTGTGAACGCAGCATCAGGCATGATATGAAAATGTGCCAGACTGGACACGCGTCGTGAATGATGCCGCGCTTACCTCAGCTCTGCTCAGCTCTTTGCTCTCATGATGAATTCAATCATAACTCCTGCTGCGTCTGTGGCGTGCCTTTCGTTTCGGCTCACTCACACTTTATTGAAAAGACCTGTTCAGTTTTTAATTGTAGTGTCTGTTCTCTAACTGAGCGAAAGTATTTTATTACTATGAAAATCAAAACCACGGTGGGGGCCGTGTCATGGTGGGCAAGTGATAACCAGTAGCTGTGGCTTTGGGAGTGGCCTCGTTGGGCAGCGAAGCAAGTGCATTCTGGGAGTTGTTGTCTTTCATCCACATGAGACAAACATCAATTTTCTCTCTTTTCTCAGTCTAGAAGGCACCAAATTCAAAAATTATTTCACATTTCTAATTCTACTACATAAATGACCCAGTTAAAATACACATTCATCTTTCCAGTACTGAAGTACCCCTTTAATTAAGCAAGTTCGTATTTGTGCAAAGATCGTTGGCTTACCACTGGGACAATCTCTTCAGATAGATCACAACACAAGAATGATAAGAGTGGCTTGTAGTGCTTCTTCTGATCCCTCACATGTGAGCATGAATTTCTAATATCAAATAGGCATTTTAGAGCCCTCAGTATAATTGGACTAAACTTTTTGCATCAGACTATTTAACCAGGAACAGTTCTGTGATAAATTAGAGTTGATTTTTTTGAGTATGTTGTTTATGAACAGCATGTCTTGTGTTGTAAATGTTGTAAATTGAATATATATGTAAACTGAGTGGGTATACACATGAAGCTGACCTTATCGATGCAAGAGGAATTTCCGTGAAAACTAACAATAAAGTTGTATTGTATCAAATATTTATATTTATTTATTAGATTTTTTTACATTCATGCATTTGGCAGACGCTTTCATCCAAAGCGACTTACATTCAAGGTACACATTTAAATTTAGTCAGTTCTTGATATTACCCATCTACTTTTACTGAACTACTAAATGCAATTTAGATAAAAAAAGATTGCTTTAAAAAACATAAATACATTATAATAATTTATATTTTATCAAAAAAGTCCAATCAATTAAATCAATACATTATTTTATTAGGAAATATTTTCATATACACATCAGAAATAGTGGTCAGATATGCAATATGAAATGCAGAGTTCAAATAGGAACAGTGGAGTTTCTTGAGACTGTGGGGCTCTGAGTCTTTGCTGTAGTAGCACTTGTTGCAGCAGAAGCGGGTTTTGTTGTTGCAGCAGTTGTTGTTGATGTTGTTGATGTTGTTGTTGTTGTTGTTGTTGCAGCAGGTGTTGTTGATGTTGTTGCAGCAGATGTTGTTGTTGTCGATGATGTTGTGGCAGCAGATGTTGTTCTTTTGT
The DNA here is from genome assembly GCA_023566225.1 of Romanogobio albipinnatus. Taxonomy (NCBI): domain Eukaryota; kingdom Metazoa; phylum Chordata; class Actinopteri; order Cypriniformes; family Gobionidae; genus Romanogobio; species Romanogobio albipinnatus. Next base: position 25,668,987 of record CM042262.1, on the reverse strand, counting down.
CCACTTTAGCAATATGGCCGTTCACCCAGGTGGTCTCAGGATCTACACAGAACTCTTTCCCTGAAATCATCTGAAACCTGAGGGAGAAAAGTAGAAGAACAAGATTTAGATCAAAGTGTTTATTTAATGGAGAGTCTCATTCAGGTTCACTTTGCAGTTTGAAAATTATATAATGTCTAAGATGACACTCACACAATAGCTCGTATGGGACAGGTGCTGCTGCTCCAGAAGTATGACTTCACCAGTTTCACAGGAAGCTTCACATTAGTGAACCCCTCACAGCACTTTGAACGTACCTCAAATGCAAGGGGAGCTGAAATTTTAAGACATGCAAAATATCACAAATCTATACCATAATAATGCCATATAAAAAATAGGAATACAATCATTACAGCTATATTTGTAAATTCCCTAATCCAACAAATGAAACTAAACCTGCTATAAATCATCTGAAAGCAATCCATTTTATCTTAATTAAAAACCAAAGAGTCCTCACCGCTTGAAGTCATCTGCAGAGAGCAGAAGAGAACCAGGACCAGCAGAAACATCAGGCTTCTCATTCTTCAAGATGTTTGTTCACAATGACAGAAAGAATCTGTAGAGCTTGAAGATCTCAGAGCTGATGTGTTCAGAATAACGTCTGAGCTCCTTCTTATACATATTAGGAGAGGAATTCCTCATAAAGACATTCATGTAAATCCATTTCTGAGTATCAACATCGTGAGACGCGAGTTGTTTTTAGCTCTTCTTTTCCTTCATCCACTTTCTGCTTTGTTGCTCATGTAAGAAAGTGGAAGGTACTTTCTTTCAAATTCACTGAAACGTGCTTCAGAAAAACAACAGAAACATTTCCTCTTTTCAGGTCTACTGTGCTCAGCATTAAATGGATCATGACATGAGAAAATAAATGTGCCTTGATCTTTTGACATATAAGAGGTCTTTGTACCACTAAAACATCCTGCAAGTTTCATAACTTATACGTCCCCCTTGTTATAAAAACAAGCATTTTTATTTAATCAAGTTCCAAAAACAGCTTGTTTTGATATTGTAGTATCTGTAATGTCACAATGGCAACAACTTTTGCATATGACTGCCTGGTGTGGTGTGTTTGACACAAGGCTTGTTTGACTTCATACAGCACTGTGCAGACCGATCGGCGGCTGACTTAAAGGGATAGTTCAGTTTCTTTGAGTTTCTTTGTTCTGCTGAACACAAAATAAGATATTTTGAAGATGATTGCAACAAAGCAGATAGAGCAACCTTTGACTACCATAGTATATTTTTAGTCAATGGTTGCTCTATCTGCTTGGTTACAAACATTCTTCAAAATATCTTCTTTTGTGTTCAGTAGAACAAAGAAACTCATACAGGTTTGGAACAACTTGAGGGTGAGTAAATGATGGCAGAATTTTCATTTTTGGGTGAACTATCCCTTTAAAGCAGTGCATGCCGGTTAGAAATGTGTCTGACTTGAGACAGCGCCGATGCCAGGTGACTGTGACGTATGTCAACAAAGTACCGCGAGAGTGATTCGAGAGCAGCTGGTTCATTCTGTGCAGCTTCTCCAGAGCGACTGCACGAGCACTGATGACGACACAACTGTTCCGCGATTGGCCGGATTCACCGCATGACAGCGATCATGTGTGTTTCGTGTTTATTCTAAAACCTTCAGTGCCACTAATGCTCACAAATAAAACTGTAACTGTAAAACCTCTTTTCATGTAGTCGTGATGTATTTTTGTGTCATGTTTATCAAAATAAAACTGATAAAAAAACATAGACCCCACTTCATTGATAGTATAGGCTTATGTTGAACTTTATTCTTAAACAAACAGATGCTGTAGTATGCAGTACATAAAGTATTGAATGAAAATGTATCTGAAACATCTGTGTATTTGACAAATATTGCATTTATTTCATTTCAGCTGAGATAAAGTATGCAAACCCAGCGTGAGTGTCACTACGGGAAGCAGAAAGTGTCCGACTTCACGTCTCCGTTTCCAGCTCCTCCCCACCTGCACGCGGCTAATAACAAACATTTTGGGTGTCTTGTTCATCCTATTTTTTTCCATATAAAAGTTACAGAACTTAAATTACATCCAGTTTATCAGCAACAAAGCGCACAAGTGTGAATCCCGCGAGAAGAGAGAACTGTCTATCTTACCTGCACTTTTTTCACTCCTCCCCTCACTGCAGACGCCTAGGCCGTTACTCAATATGCGTTCTTGTCTGTACTTGTGGACTTGTGAAACATCATTAGTCGCTGCCCAAGGTCTGTTCCAAGGGTGTGTCTCAATCAGCTCCCTAGTTCAGTAGTCAGGGCACGGATCAGGGAATCAATTAATTGGCTGACTCCCTGATCAGTGCCCTGACTACTGAACTAGGGAGCTGATTGAGACGCACACTAATTCAAAGTTCACATCTAGCCAAGTACAGTTCAAATCCCCGGATGTGTCATTGATCCGCCCCTTTTTTCAAGGATGTATCGAGAGGTGACTTGAGCGGACTTGAGTCAGACAGGTATCCCAGAATGCATCTCGCTCAAGCCAACAACCATCAATAGCAAGAGAAAACCTGTGTCATTTAAAAATACTACTGTTATTGTGTCATGAAATGTAGTTTTAAGACTTTTTCAGTCAAGAATGAGTGATATTGTTGTCTAAAGAAAGTAGAAAATACAGATGTTTTCTTTCTTTGGCTTTCAGGTTTTACCAGTTATGATAAGACTTGAATGGTAATGATGACTATTATTGCTGCATGTATGCACATGACACTGATATTATGCATTTTAATGAATAAAGAGAAAATTAATCATTTAATTATTGTATTATATTTTATGTTGTTTAATGGAAATACAAAATTAGTTACTCTTTCTATCGCTGCCCTGTTAGTCTTGTGTTGTAATGATTTATGACTCTGCTGTGTGCCAATGATGATGATATAACACATTTTAATGAATAAAAGCTTTTATTTGACTAACAAGGAGGTTTTCAGCTTTGAAACTTATGGATATTCTTATATTACGATGACCTTTTATATATCAAAAGCTCAAGGGAAAGTTGATTTCTCAATTCATGGCCCCTTTAATAGTTTGTCTGTAAACCTAAATCTATTATTAATTTTTGGTGGTTGGCTTATGCTGGAACAATCTTTTCAGATAGATCACAATACAAGTATGATCAGACTGGCTCGTAGTGCTTCTTCTGATCTCTCTCACTTCTTAAAGAGAGAGTAGGCTATCAACTTCTAACATCAAATTTTAAAGCTCACAGTTTAGACTGAAAAACTCTTTGCATCAGTCTATTTAACCAGGAATAAAAGTGGGGAATATAACAGGGTGTGCAAATGCTGCTCAAAACGCCATGTTCCTCAACAAATGAATGAGAAGGGTTTTTAGTCTAAATAAAGGGCTAGTAGGATTATAAAATGAGTCAATGTGATTGATCATTTAATCAAATATAACGAGTGATAGCTACAACGTGTCACCAACGCCGCCTCAGATCTGTTATTCAGAATGTGTGGACGCGCTCTTCTGGAACAACGCTCTGAACACCGCAACTAAACCCAATGAATTCACAACGATTTATTAAAATAGTGTTCTCATTAATGTTATGTAATATGATAGTCCCAATCATAGTTATTATTAGTCGTGCATTGCTGTTTGAGCTGCGTGCACTGAATGAACACCGGTAAACTGAAGCAATTACGGTTGAACAGCACGCGCATGACATGTTTAATCGGCGATCAGTAAGTTTTATCGATTAAATGTATTATCGACAATAAATCGATCATTGATTAATCGGTAACATCCCAAGTATTGTCACAAACCAGTGAGAGTGACCGTGTAATCCATCAGAGGGCACTCCACCTCAGACTATTTCCATATCACCACAGACTACATTACCCACAATACTCACTGCCCAGACACATCATTCCTGATTACATTCACCTGTGTTTCATTTACCTTGTTAGCTCACCCTATACAAGCCTGGTCTATTCTGTCACTCATTGCTAAGTCTTGTCTAGTGTAACACATACAATTCTGAGTGTTCTTCCCGTTTTCATGTAGACTGGGTAAACCCAGCCTGATTTGATTTCGCCTGGCAACTCAGTCTGGAAACCTGTACATTCATTTATACTGCTTATGTTACACTTTTGCGGGAACCAATCACAGACTGGCTTATCACGCCTCTTGTGGTCTGATTGGTTGAAGGACTATCCAATTGCGTACAGAGTCATTTCATTTATGCGTGTTTATGCTCACGTCTGCAGTAGAAAATACAGAGCAGACTCCCAAGACCAGTGTTCAATCTTAAATTGAGCTTGGTCTGGTGATAGCCAGATAAGGTTTCATGCCTTTTGGTTTTTGGATTTCAGATTTCTTGCCTGTTTCTGGATTATTATTTTGCCCGTGTTCCCGGCTTTGCTGTGTTTGTTTGTTTGGACTGCCTGCCTGAGTTTTGACCTTTCCTGAACTCTTGACTACGATTGTGGATTACCCTTTCAATAAAGCTGCGTTTGGATCCTCTACCTGTGTCTCTCGGAGCAGTTGCGTTACAAGTATACACATGATGAAGCTGAGTTGTGTTATATCAAATATTTATAGTATTTACTAGATTTTTTATATTTATTTACTAGATTTACCCCTCTACTTTTACTATTCAATTTAAATGAAAATAAATACCATTTAGATAAAAAGATTACTTTAAAAAAAACATCACTACATTATAATAATTTACATTTTATTAAAAAGCATTTTATTAAAAAGCTACATTTTATTAAAAAAGTCACATAGATCAGATATGCAATATGAAATGCAGAGTTCAAATAGGAACAGTGGAGTTTCTTGAGACTGTGGGGCTCTGAGTCTTTGCTGTAGTAGCAGTTGTTGCAGCAGAAGCGTTTTTTGTTGTTGCAGCAGTTGTTGTTGATGTTGTTGATGTTGTTGTTGTTGTTGTTGCAGCAGGTGTTGTTGATGTTGTTGCAGCAGGTGTTGTTGTTGTTGTTGATGTTGTTGCAGCAGATGTTGTTGTTGTTGATGATGTTGTGGCAGCAGATGTTGTTCTTTTGTCCACTTTAGCAATATGGCCGTTCACCCAGGTGGTCTCAGGATCTACACAGATCTCTTTCCCTGAAATCATCTGAAACCTGAGGGAGAAAAGTACAAGAACAAGATTTAGATCAAAGTGTTTCTTTAATGGAGAGTCTCATTCAGGTTCACTTTGCAGTTTGAAAATTAAATAATGTCTAAGATGACACTCACACAATGGCTCGTATGGGACAGGTGCTGCTGCTCCAGAAGTATGACTTCACCAGTTTCACAGGAAGCTTCACATTAGTGAACCCCTCACAGCACTTTTGTGCTGCATTAATTGCACCGGGAGCTGAAATATGAAGACAAATAGGGCCATCACAAATCTATTCCATGCCCGTGCAAAAAAAAAAATAAGAATAAGTTTTCAATTAGATCCTAAATTGCTATATCTATATTTTTAAATCACCCAATGCAACAAATGAAACTAAACCTTACATAAATCATCTGAAAGCAATCCATTTTATCTTAAATAAAAACCAAAGAGTCCTCACCGCTTGAAGTCATCTGCACAGAGCAGAAGAGAACCAGGACCAGCAGAAACATCAGGCTTCTCATTCTTCAAGATGTTTGTTCACAATGACAGAAAGAATCTGTAGAGCTTGAAGATCTCAGAGCTGATGTGTTCAGAATAACGTCTGAGCTCCTTCTTATACATAGTAGGAGAGGAATTCCTCATAAAGACATTCATGTAAATCCATTTCTGAGTATCAACATTGTGAGACGCAAGTTGTTTTTAGCTCTTCCTTTCCTTCATCCTCTTTCTGCTTTGTTGCTCATGTAAGAAATTGGAAGGTACTTTTCTTTCAGATTCAATGAAAGCGTGCTTCAGGAGAACAACACACGACTTCCTCTTTTTAGGTCTTGCTCAGCATTAAATGTAGGCTACTAAATCTAAAGATGAATGGTCAAATCTTTATTTTGCTATCACTAAATATTAAGTGCTAAACCTTGACCCCTTACTCACAACAAGTAAACCCAAAGACCCTGATTAACTGGTTCAGGTGTGTTTGATTAAAGCTATAAATCCACTATTGTTAAACTCACAGTTTACTCACTGAATTATTGTTTAGTGAGTTTTCATAGTCTAATAGAGAAGCACCAGTTAACCTGCTTCACAGAACTAAAACATGCCAACATAATGACAAGAAAAGGGGAAGCTTTCCTTGTATTGACAGTAAGGAATATCTCTGGATATTTCTGAAAATGTCATGAATTAAGTGCTTTAACTCAAGCTTCATTAGACATTATTTTTATTGTTATTTTTTAAGGAACACTTCATAAACTTAATGCAATTAATGTCTAATAAAGGTTGGTTTAAAACACTTAAAGGGGTGATGAATTGAGAAATCAACTTTCCCTTGAGCCTTTGATATATAAAAGTTAATCGTGATATAAGAATATCCTGTAAGTTTCAGAGCTGAAAACGTCCTTGTTAGTCAAAGAAAAGCTTTTATTGACACCAGGCCCAGAAAACGCTCAATCTCAGAAAATGTCGACCATTGACGCCTCTAGAGATTAATAAGTGCCCCTGTTTCTGTAGCCCCGTCCACCGACTCATGGAGCTAAACGGATCACGCTACCGAGCAATAAACATGCCGGTTCCAGCTCACGTGTGTAAGACATTGTGCGTTTGTTCGCTTCCTTTCACCGCGAACTCATTTCTAAACAAGATACAGGTCGAGAGTCTTGAGACTGGATTTGCAGACATATTGAGAATAAAACACAATGCTGTGCCTTCTATATTGGATCCGACAGGAATAGTGCAACACACTTATGTGAGTAAAACATGTTTTTTTATATATGATAGTATTGCATTGTTACAGATCGTATTGATTATGTGTGCGTGTGTAACAGAACATACCTTAGCACGCTGTCAAAGGCTGAAGAATCCTTTATTTGAGGTGTTATTGGTTCATTCGTGATCAGACTCCTACTTGTAATGTTTTGGGCCAGGGCTCGAGAAGAATCATTGTGTTTGTTTGATAAAGGCATTTTGCGAGCCCTGTGAGCGTTTCTCCACACGCTTTCAAAATAATGTACTGTAGCCTACTGTACTGAGGGGAGCTGAAGCTCATTAAATATGCAAATCTATCCAATCCTAGCCGTGGGCGTTTACTTCCATGTCTTCAGTGCTGCACGCCCATCAAAACCGAGCGTGTCTTGAGAGAGCCTCAAAACCAAAGCAGAAAGTAGCCTATTACTTATTCATTATGATGTTTTTGAATGTAAAAACCACGCGAACGTCATAAGTTGACCTCAGACAACAGTATAAAAAAATATTAAAAAGCCAGTTCATGACACCTTTAATTAACAACATTTTCTCATTTTCAGTGACCTAATCTAACTATTTACAGTTAATAAATTAGCAAAGCATAAAAAACATTATCTAACTCTTTACATGTGAGCCAATTAAACAATAATAATTCATTACAGTGACAATCAATGAAGAACTCATTATTTAGCCTATACACTCTCAGAAATAAAGGTACAAAAGCTGTCACTGGGGTAGTACCTTTTCAAAAGGTACACTTTTGTTCCTTTTAGGTACTAATATGTACACTTTATGTACTAATATGTACACTTTAGGTACTAATATGTACATTTAAGGTACCAATATGCACCATTTAGGTACAAAAGTGTACCTTTTGAAAAGGTACCGCCCCAGTGACAGCTTTTGTACCTTTTTTTCTGAGAGTGATTAGTATATTAACAATGTAGAGACTACAATATATTAACTATGAATTAACTATAAACTAGTTTGAAAATTATTTGTAAGTACTTTATTAGCGTATACTTATTATAAAGTGTTACTGAAACATCCTGTACTTTTTTCTTTCTTGATTTTAGTTTTATTACGCAATTATATAGCAAACAGTTCATTGCAAATTGTAATCTTTCAGTTGTAACCCTTGTGATCTTACAGATACAGATTTGGTTTCAGCAACAGTGGACAAGATTTTTTGTATGATTTAATTATCTGTAATATTTTGAGAAAATGTTGCATAATATATAATGTAGCTTATAGTTCTATTATATTTTTCCTCTGAAAGCCTATCACACTAAAAACTTTCACCACTAAATGGACTGCAGAACAGAACCAGCAAGGACACAGTGTATCTATTTACTGAAGATATTTCATTTAGTTAATTCTATTAATATCAAATATATAGTATTTTACTAGGGAATGTGTTGTTTAAACAGATTTGTTTTAGATAGTCAGTTTTAGACAATTCATGTTATTTGTATAGATCATCCACCAGATATAATTTAAATAAAACATTTAAAATGTGTGCAATAGAGGATACAAACAATTCAGGATGATTGAAATTCATTTATATTTTATTAAAACAACAATCCAATCACATAAATTATTCTATAAAAAAATAGTTTTATATACACATCAGCAGAATATACAATATAAAATGCACAGTTCAAATAGAAACAGTGTAGCTTGTTTTAGACTCTTGTTCTCTTGTCCACTTTAGCAATATGGCCGTTCACCCAGGGGGTCTCTAGACGTACACAGATCTCTTTCCCTGAAATCATCTGAAACCTGAGGAGAAAAGTAGAAGAACAAGATTTAGATCAAAGTGTTTCTTTAATGGAGAGTCTCATTCAGGTTCACTTTGCAGTTTGAAAATGAAATGTCTAAGATGACACTCACACAATGGCTCGTCTGGGACAGGTGCTGCTGGTCCAGAAGTATGACTTCACCAGTTTCACAGGAAGCTTCACATTAGTGAACCCCTCACAGCACTTTGAATTTGCTGCATCGATTGCATCGAGAGCTGAAATATGAAGACAAATAGGCCTATTACAAATCTATGCCATGCCCATGAAAATAAGAATGTTTTCAATTAGATCCTAAGTTGCTATATCTATATTTTGAAATAATCCAATGCAACAAATGAAACTAAACCTGCTATAAATCATCTGAAAACAATACATTTTATCTTAATTAAAAACCAAAGAGTCCTCACCGCTTGAAGTCATCTGCACAGAGCAGAAGAGAACCAGGACCAGCAGAAACATCAGGCTTCTCATTCTTCAAGATGTTTGTTCACAATGACAGAAAGAATCTGTAGAGCTTGAAGATCTCAGAGCTGATGTGTTCAGAATAACGTCTGAGCTCCTTCTTATACATAGTAGGAGAGGAATTCCTCATAAAGACATTCATGTAAATCCATTTCTGAGTATCAACATTGTGAGACGCAAGTTGTTTTTAGCTCTTCCTTTCCTTCATCCTCTTTCTGCTTTGTTGCTCATGTAAGAAATTGGAAGGTACTTTTCTATCAGATTCAATGAAAACGTGCTTCAGGAGAACAACACACGGCTTCTTCTTTTTAGACCTTGCTCAGCATTAAATGTAGGCTACTAAATCTAAAGATGAATGGTCAAATCTGTATTTTGCTATCACTAAATATTAAGTGCTAAACCTTGACCCCTTACTCACAACAAGTAAACCCAAAGACCCTGATTAACTGGTTCAGGTGTGTTTGATTAAAGCTATAAATCCACTTTTGTTAAACTCACAGTTTACTCACTGAATTATTGTTTAGTGAGTTTTCATAGTCTAATAGAGAAGCACCAGTTAACCTGCTTCACAGAACTAAAACATGCCAACATAATGACAAGAAAAGGGGAAGCTTTCCTTGTATTGACAGTAAGGAATATCTCTGGATATTTCTGAAAATGTCATGAATTAAGTGCTTTAACTCAAGCTTCATTAGACATTATTTTTATTGTTATTTTTAAGGAACACTTAATAAACTTACTGCAATTAATGTCTAATAAAGGTTGATTTAAAACACTTAAAGGGGTGATGAATTGAAAAATCTACTTTCCCTTGAGCCTTTGATATCGTTAGCCTCATAGCATAATTGCCTAAGTCTTTTTTTGGCCAAATATGATCTGGGCAATTATGCTATGAGGCTAACGATATATAAAAGTTAATCGTGATATAAGAATATCCTGTAAGTTTCAGAGCTGAAAACTTCCTTGTTAGTCAAAGAAAAGCTTTTATTGACACCAGGCCCAGAAAACGCTCAATCTCAGAAAATGTCGTCCATTGACATCATAGAATGCAGAAACGCCGCCTCTAGAGATTAATAAGATAATAATTTCAGTCTAATAAAATAATAATAATGAATTTTATTTGTGTTGCACTTTACATTTCTGCAATCTCAAAGTGCTACAGAGTATCTAGAAGTACAATAAAAAAATCACAGTTAAAGGTGCCATAGAATGATTTGAAACAACATTTTAAATTGTTCTCTGGTATCTACATAGAGGGTATATGGCTTATTTAAGGTCAAGAATTGTCCAGATACGGTTTTACAGGTCCATTTACAACCCTAGAAATCTTCCCCAGGATGAAATGCTCTGCCTTATTTTGCCTTATTTGGAAGGGTCATGAATATTAATGCGGAGTTCTGCTCTGATTGGCTGTTTCACTGCGGCTCAATGATAGCAGGCACGTCTATACTGACCGTCATGACGATGGAGAAATTAGGCATTCAACTTTATATGTTTGAGCCTGTTTCTGACGAAAATGCAGATTTTGAGGAACAACAACATGTTTTGAGATTGGAAATGAACGCTTCTGAATGGTAAGTTAAGTCTTTATTTTAATTAGGAACCTGCAAAATCATTACGTCCATACCAGAACTTCAGCATAAACGATAACTAGCATATAGCATTAAATATACACATCAGCAGTCACAACTTTAGCATTGTAAAAATATTTTAATTATTGTAATGTGTCCCAGTATGATTTTACAATGATATTAGCTTCTTCACTTTGAATCACAAACTGAACTGGGTAGCGCTTAAATATGTTGTTTGTACAGTAACGTTTGAGTTTGACAGTAGAGTACTGATTTAAAAGTCGATTTATTTAGCCATTTAGTTATGTAAGATACCTGGTTATACTATTGTTACTGTACTAGCATCTTGCGTCAGATCTACAACGGGGATATTATCGTTAATGCTGTCTCTCTAAGAAACTTTCGATGTAATCAGAAATGGTTTAGACAGTCAAGAAGTGGATAAAATCACTTACTGCTTGCAGGTATATGGTTGGAATTGCCCCTTTCTTCAGTGTCGGACGCTGAGCAAAGCCTGCTTGATATTGTCCTAGGTTTGAAAAACTGTCCGTGGTGAAATGGGCTGAGCAAACTAACAACTTTGAAATACATTGTTGCGGTATCCGATTATAAATAAACATCAACCATGCCTGTTGACATGTTTTTTATATGTGGGAAGAGTATGAAACGTCTTCACATCCCCTGCACAGCCTGGAACATAACATTTGTTTCCATGATCTGCCATTTCGCTATCCTCGCGTGACGCTCGTTTACCTGCAGAGATGATGCGGCTGCGCAGTTCCGCCTAACAGTGAACATGTGCTGGCATATGCAAATGTTGGGGGCGTACATATTAATGATCCCATCGATTGCATCACTGCTGGTGTTATGTTGAGATTTGCCTATTTTTCCGTGGTGTTTTTCACAAACGAGATTTACATATGAAGGAGGAGGCAATGGTGTTTGAGACTCACTGTATGTGATTTACATGTACTGAACTCTTGTTATTTAACTATGGCAAGGTTCATTCAATTTTTCATTCTAGGGCACCTTTAATTAAATACTAAAAATAAGAAAAACTATTTAAACACATTCAGTGGAAAGCTTTAGTAAAAAGATATGTTTTTAGGTTTCGTTTAAAAACATCTGTAGTCTGTGGGGCCCTCAGGTAGTCCGGGAGGGCATTCCACAGCCTCGGAGCAGCCGATGAAAAGGCCCTACCACCCATGCTGCAAAGTTTTGTTCTGGGAACTTGGATGGTGTTTGTGTTAGCAGAACGAAGGGTGCGTAGGGAGGTTGAGTGGGTGAGTGGGTCAGAAGTTCCTGTTGGTAAAGGGGGGCATGTCCATGAATGCACTGGTGGGTGAGGAGGGAGACTTTATATTCCACTCTGAGCGGGACAGGGAGCCAGTGTAGAGATTTAAGGATAGGGGTGATGTGTTCATGCTTGCGCACCCTCATCAAGATCCTGGCTGTGCTGTTTTGGATGTATTGTAGCATCAGCATAACAAGGGAATGATATACCATGTCTGCTAATGATTTTGCCAAGGGGGAGCATGTAAACAGAGAAAAGTGTGAGACCCAGCACAGAGCCCTGAGGAACACCGCAGGTGACATTATGGGTGAGTGATTTGGCTTTGCCCAGGGCAACGTACTCAGTTCTGCCAGTAAGGTATGAAATAAACCAGCTGAGAACATTTTTTGAGAGTCCAATGGTGTATTTCAGGCGGTGGAGGAGAAGGTCTACTGTATCAAAAGCAGCTGTTAGGTCTAGTAGGACGAGTAGAGGTGGGGAACCAGCATCTGCTGCCATACAGAGGTCATTGGTGATCCTGACCAAGGCTGCTTCTGTACTATAGACAGGGCGGAAACTTTTCAAACAGGTTATTGTGTTTGAGATGAGTTTGAAGTTGTGCTGCCACTATTTTTTCCAGAACCTTTGATAGGAATGGCAGATTTTAAATGGGCCTGTAGTTGGAGAGAACATGACCTCTTGCCTGTTTTTGACTACGTTTGTGGGTTATTCTAAAATAAAGCTGCGTTTGGATCCTATACCTTCTGTCTTAGAGCAGTCCGTTACAGAAAACAGAGAGTGCTAATGAGTCTGGGCAGAGGATTATGGGTAATGACAGTCCGGGGTGGAGTGCCCTCTGCTGGTAATCACGGGCACTCACACAGGTGAATTGTGACACACAGTGTTTCTATTTACTGAAGATATTTAATTTTGTTAATTCCATTAATATCAAATATATCGTATTTTAATACTTACAAGAGAAATGTGTTTTTTAAACAGATTTGTTTTAGATAGTCAATTTTAGACAATTCATGTTATTTATATAGATCATCCACCAGATAAATCATTTAAATAAAAAATTCAAAATGTGTGCAATAGAGGATACAAACAATTCTGCAGGACGATTGGCATTTTCATTTATATTTTATTAAAACAACAATCCAATCACATAAATTATTCTATAAAAAAATAGTTTTATATACACATCAGCAGAATATACAATATAAAATGCACAGTTCAAATAGAAACAGTGTAGCTTGTTTTAGACTCTTGTTCTCTTGTCCACTTTAGCAATATGGCCGTTCACCCAGGGGGTCTCTAGACGTACACAGATCTCTTTCCCTGAAATCATCTGAAACCTGAGGAGAAAAGTACAAGAACAAGATTTAGATCAAAGTGTTTCTTTAATGGAGAGTCTCATTCAGGTTCACTTTGCAGTTTGAAAATGAAATGTCTAAGATGACACTCACACAATGGCTCGTCTGGGACAGGTGCTGCTGGTCCAGAAGTATGACTTCACCAGTTTCACAGGAAGCTTCACATTAGTGAACCCCTCACAGCACTTTGAATTTGCTGCATCGATTGCATCGAGAGCTGAAATATGAAGACAAATAGGCCTATTACAAATCTATGCCATGCCCATGAAAATAAGAATGTTTTCAATCCTAAATTGCTATATCTATATTTTTTAATAACCCAATGCAACAAATGAAACTAAACCTGCTATAAATCATCTGAAAACAATACATTTTATCTTAATTAAAAACCAAAGAGTCCTCACCGCTTGAAGTCATCTGCACAGAGCAGAAGAGAACCAGGACCAGCAGAAACATCAGGCTTCTCATTCTTCAAGATGTTTGTTCACAATGACAGAAAGAATCTGTAGAGCTTGAAGATCTCAGAGCTGATGTGTTCAGAATAACGTCTGAGCTCCTTCTTATACATAGTAGGAGAGGAATTCCTCATAAAGACGTTCATGTAAATCCATTTCTGAGTATCAACATTGTGAGACGCAAGTTGTTTTTAGCTCTTCCTTTCCTTCATCCTCTTTCTGCTTTGTTGGTCATGTAAGAAATTGGAAGGTACTTTTCTATCAGATTCAATGAAAGCGTGCTTCAGGAGAACAACACACGGCTTCCTCTTTTTAGGCCTTGCTCAGCATTAAATGTAGGCTACTAAATCTAAAGATGAATGGTCAAATCTGTATTTTGCTATCACTAAATATTAAGTGCTAAACCTTGACCCCTTACTCACAACAAGTAAACCCAAAGACCCTGATTAACTGGTTCAGGTGTGTTTGATTAAAGCTATAAATCCACTATTGTTAAACTCACAGTTTACTCACTGAATTATTGTGAGTTTTCATAGTCTAATAGAGAAGCACCAGTTAACCTGCTTCACAGAACTAAAACATGCCAACATAATGACAAGAAAAGAGGAAGCTTTCCTTGTACTGACAGTAAGAAAAAATAGGTGTGATTTACTTGGGAGTTTAAAATTTCCCTTTAAAATATTATTTACATTAAGATTAAAACCATAATTCACCTTTTCTGACTAAAAGAAGAAAGAGAATCTCTGGATATTTCTGAAAATGTCATGAATGAAGTGCTTTAATCCAAGCTTTATTAGACACTATTTGTATTTGTATTTTTTAAGGAACACTTAATAAACGTAATGCAATTAATGTCTAATAAAGGTTGGTTATAAAACACTTAAAGGGGTGATGAATTGAGAAATCAACTTTCCCTTGAGCCTTTGATATATAAAAGGTCATGGTAATATAAGAATATCCTGTAAGTCTCAGAGCTGATGTAGCAGTATTGGCATCTGGCAGGATGTCCAAATCTTGAACTCATCATCAATATCTCCGACTCTGCTAATCAGATCATACTAAACAAAGGTTCTTTATGTGACTGGCTATCTAGAGTTAATGAACAATGCAAGAGTTGAATAGTTTGACTTCACAGCCTCAAGGCAGTCTTGTGACTCTTTAAACACACACATACCCTGTGTGCAACAGGCAAACAATACAATAGACACAGGACTGTGTGCGTGACTCATCGCACACAGCTGCCTTATAGGAAACATATGGACCAAAAACAGCCTCCATAATGTTTAAATATATATATTGTGTTGATTTGATGTCCTTATACGATGTATTAAAATAGCTAGGATGTTTACTGTATGTAAAATTAATTTTGTATGCCAGTAACTGTAAGAATTCCTGTATCTCTGTATTCTCAAATCACAGAACGATAGTGTTTGGTATCTTCTCGATCGCAGAAACCCGACTGTACCGAATCTCGTTCACGAATTACCACAAGATGCATTATTACAAAAATACCAGCTTTCCAGCTGAGACAGCTAAGAAAGAGTTTCAAAACGATCACCCCTTTTGATTAGCCAAGAGGAGGGGGGTCCCAGCAAAGGACAAAGGACAATGAAAAACTTGCGCCCTTGATCTCTCGTGCGCGATTGGATCACTCCAGGATAAGGCGTTGGCCCTGACGTCCATAAGAACGGGGACTGACCGTTAACTCTTTGCATTCTTGCCATTGAGAGGAGAGGCCCTGGGCATTCTGCCACCCCGACCCTTTTCTCCCCGCCACGGAGAAAAGACCAGCAGCCTTCCTCAGCTTCAGAGAAATCCTCCTGGAACCCGAAGAGCCGTACCGAACTACCCTGACGACTCGAGCACAGACACTTACACACGAAAGGCCATATTAATGCAAGTATTTTTATTTCACAATCAAACTGCGTGTAAAGGTTGTCTGAATTATTCCTGGAGTGTTCATTTCTTGTGGTCTCTTGCGAAAGGACTGTCTCTCTCTCTCTCTCTCTCTCTCTCTCTCTCTCTCTCTCTCTCTCTCTCTCTCTCTCTCTCTCTCTTGTTAACTCTATCTTTCCATCATTTTCTTCCCCTTTATATCATTTCGTTAAGTTTGATTTTTCCTTGTTGGTACCATATCGTTTGTTTTCTCCTACATGTATGCATATTTACCCCGTGTGAATCGTAGCTTTGTATACTTCAGTTGTTTTATTAAAACCCAATGATTTCATTGAATTGAATCTGTATTGTTTTGCTCACAAGCTCGAAGTCAATGAGATGTAAGATCTTAGCTACCAACTAAGCTTGGTTTTCTTGTTACTATTTCAGTAATACAAATTGTGCAAACATAGGGAATATTATTTGTCCTGATCAAACAGATTAATGTTTCTTACGGTTTGCAAAATTGACAATTGATGAAGAAATCAATTTGGATAAGGGTTACTTTTACATGATTAAAGGTTCCGTTATAAATTAAAATTGACCTGTACAACAAGCAAATCATATTCATAGACTCATGAATATTTACACCATTTGAATTAATTATTCCCCGAAACTCATTGTTGTTACACTGAAAACGTCCTTGTTAGTCAAAGAAAAGCTTTTATTGACACCAGGCCCAGAAAACGCTCAATCTCAGAAAATGTCGTCCATTGACATCATAGAATGCAGAAACGCCGCCTCTACAGATTAATAAGTAGGGGAGAACGAGGCACAACCTAACGCTTTTTGACTTACTCAGTTTGTGTAAATCCACTTGAGGTTCAGAGTATTTATTTTTCCCCACATTAATTGCACATTTGTCTAGTACAATTATGTGGTTTTGTTTCATTTATACAGTGTATACTTTTTTTCTTGATTTACCCCGAAAGAATGGAAGTGAAATGTGACAACATGCCCCGTAGGTGGGGTACATTGTAACATGTGGTGGGGCACGATGTAACATGACCAAATGACAGCTTAAATTGTTACCTGATATAATCAAAAAATATACCAGACAAACTAAAATATTTTGTCAACAAAATTCAATTATTAACTTTTTAAAATAGAATAATGGCATTTTTTAATCATTAAAAATATACTAATTTTTGAGTTTGACAACAAACAGATTGCTAAATACAGCTATACAGCATAGCTAAAAACATAATAATAATTAATAATTTCTGAACATTGACTCTCAGTCATTATTCCCCCTTGACCCTATAAGCCTGGTTATCTCAGTCATTCATGGTGAAGTCTTGTTGTGTGTGTAACACTGCATTTCTGAGCATTTTCCCTGGTTTAATGTCTCTTGGTCTTGGATTATTTGCCCCTTTCCGTGGATTACACTTTTGCCTGTCTCTCCTGTTTTGTTTGCCTGATTACCTGTTATGACCTCGTGCCTGTTTTTGACTACGTTTGTGGGTTATTCTAAAATAAGCTGCGTTTGGATCCTATACCTTCTGTCTTAGAGCAGTCCGTTACAGAAAACAGAGAGTGCTAATGAGTCCGGGCAGAGGATTATGGGTAATGTAGTCTATGATGGAGTGACAGTCCGGGGTGGAGTGCCCTCTGCTGGTAATCACGGGCACTCACACTGGTGAATTGTGACACACAGTGTATCTATTTACTGAAGATATTTAATTTTGTTAATTCTATTAATATCAAATATATAGTATTTTAGTACTTACAAGGGAAATATGTTTTTTAAACAGATTTGTTTTAGACAATTCATGTTATTTGTATAGATCATCCACCAGATAAATCATTTAAATAAAAAATTCCAAATGTGTGCAATAGAGGATACAAACAATTCTGCAGGACGATTGGCATTTTCATTTATATTTTATTAAAACAACAATCCAATCAGATTATTCTATAAAAATTAAAAATAGTTTTATATACACATCAGCAGAATATACAATATAAAATGCACAGTTCAAATAGAAACAGTGTAGCTTGTTTTAGACTCTTGTTCTCTTGTCCACTTTAGCAATATGGCCGTTCACCCAGGTGGTCTCTGGATTTACACAGATCTCTTTCCCTGAAATCATCTGAAACCTGAGGAGAAAAGTACAAGAACAAGATTTAGATCAAAGTGTTTCTTTAATGGAGAGTCTCATTCAGGTTCACTTTGCAGTTTGAAAATGAAATGTCTAAGATGACACTCACACAATAGCTCGTATGGGACAGGTGCTGCTGGTCCAGAAGTATGACTTCACCAGTTTCACAGGAAGCTTCACATTAGTGAACCCCAAACAGCACTTTAAATGTGCTGCATTGATTGGAGCTGAAATATGAAGACAAATTGGCTTATTACAAATCTATTCCATGCCCATGAAAATAAGAATATGTTTCAATTAGATCCTAAGTTGCTGTATCTATATGTTTAAATCACCTAATGCAACAAATGAAATTAAACCATCCATAAGAAATCTGAAAACAATACATTTTATATTAGAGTCCTCACCGCTTGAAGTCATCTGCAGAGAGCAGAAGAGAGCCAGGACCAGCAGAAACATCAGGCTTCTCATTCTTCAAGATGTTTGTTCACAATGACAGAAAGAATCTGTAGAGTTGTCAGAGCTGATATTGTCCTGTTCAGGAGCCGAGCAAACAGATGAAAATGTATCTAGTAAGAAGAGGAGAAAATGAAGAAGCAGGACACATCTGCTCTGTCGCAGCTCCTCTGATGGTATGTATGTTTACAACATTCAGTTGATTTCTGTTACTTCTCAAAAGCACAAATAAAATATCTTAATTTATCTCAGTGTCCCTTATTCCAAACAGTCCAATTAAGAATCATCAATACAAAAATAATCACATTCTATCGCTTGTATACCTCTATGTCATAAACAATTCACAAATGTTCCCCATAAGAGTGGATTTACAACGGATTCACATTCTATGTTGTCCTGGTTTAGCATGTGACAAGAAAGAGTAATGTTTTTGCAAAGGCTAATGGTCGCAACAAAATAAAGTGTCACAAATATTGTTTGCAATCAAAAATGACCACCAATGAAAATATGAAAATACAAAACAATGCTTTCTGTAAAATATTACCCAACAACTTGTATTTAAACATCACATTAATTAAATAGGTTTTGTGCATTATGTGTAGTAGGGTGATATCAGGTAAAATGGGCCATTTAAGGTTTGGGGATCCCAGCCCCTCTGGAATTTAGAGCCAATGACTGAAAAGGATTTCAAACTGTTGCCATAACTGTTCTTGACAAGTAACAGGTGATTTGAGTAGTTTATGGTTGCGATGGTGGGCGGGGCAATAATTCAAATCAAGACTTCACCAGAAAGCTGCATGGCAAGTAGCCTGGCATACCAAATCTAACTAAACTATTATAAGGATGATAAATCTATTTTAAAAAAAAAACATGCACATAAAAAACTAAGCATAATATCGGTCTTGATGGCATCCATCAGAAATAATGCTGTTATTTTGGTATACGAACATATTTTTTGGAAAAGTGATGTTTTTCTTGACGGCCCAATTTACCTTAACCCACTGAGGTAAAATGGGCCACATGGTTTCAGCTAAAATGGGCCATCCTCTGTGTCACTCACAAACACATGTGTGTGTCGGTGTGCAAGTGTGTGGGTGCGTGTGTATGTGTGTACACACACACCCACACACTTGCACACCGACACACACACACCGACACACATATGTTGGTGCAACAACATTATGAGGACTCTCCATAGGCGTAATGATTTTTTTACCGTACAAACTGTATTTTATATCCCCCTACACTGCCCCTACCCATAAACACAACCATCACAGGAAACATTCTGCATTTTTACATTTTTAATAAAACATTGTTTAGTAAAGCAATTTGATTTACGGGGACATTTAGAAAGTCCTCATAAACCAGCTTGATGTTGTAATACCAGAGTAATTGGTAAATGTCATTATACAAATTTGTGTTATGCACACACCGACACCAACACACACACACACACACACACACCACTGACCAATGATCTATGCTGTTACAAAATTGACTTTTTTAATTGTACATTTGAATATGTGAGTTTGCACCCAAAATATTTGTTTTTGTTTTTTTAATGACATGTTTTTATGTTTGATTAATGCAGTTTAAATTTATGTGGCTACATAAAATTAAAATTGATGATAAATCACTATTTCCCTTTGCAGTTTGACTGGCCCATTGGTTACCTGAAACAGTGGCCCATTTTACCTGAAACTGCTCATGCAAAAAAAGGTGGCACAGCTGATGTTTTAAGAACTATAGGGCCTAAATAGTATTATTATTTTTTTTAACATTTTTTTAATTTCAATACGACATTATCAAAAACAGTCATTAAAAATCATAAAAACACATGGGAAAGGCATATATGGTATTGTATTATTGTCCCAAGCGATTTACCAAAAAAGTAGCCCAATTTAGCTGATATCACCCTAGTGCATTACTTGTAGTAGCCTAGTCTTTACTATATTCATGGATATATAATTTATATTAAATACTGCAATATTCCATGAAATAAAGAACCGTCAATTCTGATTTCATGTTGACTTTAGTGGCTCACTGCAGGGCCAAATGGGTGGAGTTTGACAAGCCCGACCCCACCCCCTTAATCCTAACCACTCCCACAAGGGAACGGGGAACGGGGGAATAATGACCTGGCGGGGGTCAGAATTCTGCACAACAATATTGAAATCGTCCACTGATAGGGGGAACCAACGCACTTTAAAAACTGAACTTTGGCAAATCACAGTCACGGAGTTTCCGTTTTAAGAATAATTTAACCCTTACATAACTTTAGCATAAACAAATATACATTATGTATGACATAATACATAGCCTAGATACTATTAAATGTATTGATCGCTGGAGCATCCAAAAAATCATTGTCATTTTAGAAAACTTGGAAAACATAAGCCCTACCTCAAAAAATCGTAGCAACAGATTCTTGGATCATCTCATCGACACCATGGTTTATATTCACAATCTAGTGCAATAGTCAAAGTATCCTTCTATTTGAAACGGTTTCTTTTTTTAATGACCCGTATTTCACCTTTAGGGAAAATGAAGAAGCAGGAATCGTCCGCTCCGTTACGGGTCCTCTGATGGTATGAGGAAACTGGCGCAGACGCGGTTTGGCTGTGATCTCCAGCCGATGTGAACATGTCAAAATAAACTAGCCTTTGTACTATTGTCCATACAAAAGTCCCTACAGTCAGCATTTCACAACTCCACACTGTATAGAGAAAATAAATCCTGTTCATTCTGTTAACTGAGCCATGAACAATTTACACAATTGTTTTGTTTTCAAACACAAACGTAACAAAACATTTGATGTGAAAAAAGTTGTAATTTCTGTATACAGTTTAAACAGCTTGTGAAGATGAACATATTACATAAATATTATAAAATAAATTATAAAGGTTATGTTAAATAGTTTTATTTATATCATATTTATGTGTTGTAAAGTTGTAAAAAGCAAGCAGTTAAAAACTATTATAACAAAAATTTGATTAAAAAAAAGAATTTGAACTGCTTGTTATTTGCAATGGTTAATATTAACTGTTTTATTTATTTATTTTTTTATTTTTTTTCGGGTGCGGTGAATTGTATTAAAACCAGAGAAAAATAATAATAATTATTCATGTTAATAATATTATAGCAAACCCACAACAATTAAAAAAACTAAAACATAAAAAAAATATTGTCCACTTTTTTTTAATTAATAGATAATAAGAAATGAGATTTCAGTGATATTTTCCCGGTTTCAATTTCAGAAATCTGGTCCTTATAAAATGTTACTTTCTGTCAAACTAAAATAAGAGTCTGGACTTTTCTGAAGATCAGTCCAGACATCTGCAGGCTCCTTCAGGGTCCTCAAGACTGCTGATGTTCAAGCATTTTAAGATTACAAAATGACAGTTTGTAATGAATGTATGAGGAACACACACATCATGCATTGCATTCATTACAATTCAGAATTTTGTAATCTTCAAATGACTGAACAGCAGCAGTGCACACAAATTTTGGACATTGGCAAACTTTATAGGCCTACATTTTTACATATTTTATATGCAGCCTAGCATCCTTCATCTTTCCCAATGAAAGCCTATCAGACTGAAAACTTTCATCAGTGGGTGGCAGTAGAAGACTGCAGAACTAACAAGTGGATATTGTTCCTTACTTTTATTATATTCATAGCTATTAATATTTGCCTTCAGTGGTTTTATGTTTTATGTCACATTTAGACAATTCCCATAAATCTTAAAAGTAAAAATCATAATTGTAACAATAATCCACCACCAGATGTCAGCCAAGAACTCCTCTTTTTTGCCAGTGTGGAAGAAACTAACCCAATGTACTTCCTAAAACCCTGCATATATATATATATATCTCCAGACACATTTAACTTACTTCCCTTTTAAAAAGAAGCTGAAATCCACTCCATTGTGAAGGCATTTTATTTGCATGCAAACTATAATATCCAATTTAAAACTAAAAGAGTTTACGGCTAACTGTTAAGCCAAATATAGTTTGATTCTGAACTGCATTTTGTTAAAAAAGAGATGATAATATGCATTAAAAAAATGTATTAATAAAAACATTTGCATTATGTTCATCTAAACATTTATTTGTCCTTGCACCATTAAAATGCACATAAATTAAAGTGAAATGTAGTACAGTACATAACTCTGTACCGCTGTATTGATTTTTTTAAATGTCTTTGCAATGTAAACAATATAAAATATGCATGTAAAGTATGTACATACATTACACATTAGTATGATACTATATTATATTAATGAGCAGACTTGAAATGCAACTCTCACGGGTCCTTGGCTTGAAAAAGTTTGAAAACCCTTGTGTTAGGCCAAATGATGTGCATATATTGTTGAGAGGATACACAGTATGATTATGACTATAAGCCATCAAAATCAGAGAAGTCAATGACCTCTGTTGTTTCTCAGCGGCTAAATCCTAAATCCTAGTTTTACTCTTAATTCCCATGTTCTGGCCACTGCCTCTACATGATTAAATCATACAGATACACACACTGTATCAGCCACATCCTATTACCAACGTGACCTTTGTTTGCGGGGAGAAAAGAGAACTAAGTTTGGTTATATTTGAAGATGCACCTTCTCAAATTCAACAGTGAAATACACATGACCACAAACCAGTGTGGTTGATCAAATGATCACTCACTGTACGTCACTCACACTCAAAAGGGCATAAACTGTTTTCAAACTTTCCATCTGGTGTACACGTACAAAACAATGGTATCAGTGGTACACATTGTATCTCGTGCTAGAATGACGAGTTGTTCAGCGGTAGTGAAATCAATTATGATGTAAACAGTGCTTGCCTCATATTCATGCGCTTCACATGCTGTTTATAATCAGCATCTGTGGAAGCAGTTCAACATATCAAACAGTGAAGAGTGTTAATAGCAGTGTTTAGGTCCGTTCACAACAAGGTTGATAACTACACCGATCAGGCATAACATTATGACAGCAAGTAAACATTTTGTCCTCAAAGTTGATGTGTTAGAAGCAGGAAAAATGGGCAAGCGTAAGGATTTGAGCGAGTTTGACAAGGGCCAAATTGTGATGGCTAGATTACTGGGTCAGAGCATCTCCAAAACTGCAGCTCTTGTGGAGTGTTCCCGGTCTGCAGTGGTCAGTATCTATCAAAAGTGCTCCAAGGAAGGAACAGTGGTGAACCGGCGACAGGGTCATGGGCGGCCAAGGCTCATTGATGCACGTGGGGAGCGAAGGCTGGCCTGTGTGGTCCGATCAAACAGTTCCAAATGTATAGTTCCAATTCTATGAGGGTAGCATCCACACCAAAGAGTCCAAACCACATCTATGACAATAACGACACAGAGGCGCGGTATCATTGGAATCACATTCAGAAAGATTTTTTTCCAGCTAATGATTGATAAAAAACTAAGCCAACCTAAATCCATACTGCTTTAAAGAGATTGAGCATTTAAAGAGACAGAGAACAAAACTGCAGCCAGTGCTTAAAATAAAAAAGAAGGTTATCATGTGTTGGTGAGGATGCTAATAGTTATCGTTATAGTTACCTTCATAATTATCGTTCTTGGTGTGAACGGGTCTTATGCTGGGTACACACTGCACTATTTTAGCCCTAAAATCTGCGGCAAATCGGTGCTTGTTCATATCAGTGACAAGAGCATAGTGTAGCGCAGATGTGTGACCGATGCCCATGAGCTATTTAGCATGCTAAACATCTGCACCTGCGACTCATTGGCTGCATCCGAAATCGCATACTCGCATATATAGTAGGTGAAAAACAGAATGTGACAAAAGAAGTATGTCAGAATTCATAGTACTAATAAAAGAGAAGGCAAAAAGTACCCAGATGACCTACTACTTCCGGAGAGATTCTGAAGTGCGCATACAATTAAAGGCCCTTATGCCCTTTTTACAAGAGGTAAAATAAGTCTCTGATGTGAATTTTTAGCTCTAAATACCCCACAGATATTTTTTTATATATTACAATAAATGTAAAAAGACGGATGTGACAGTTTGAGCAGACTCCTAAATGTGTTCTACTACAACAACTCTTCCTCTTCTCTAAAGCAGCCCAACACTGCCTCACCCCCTTTGTTGCGTGTTCCCGGGGGCAGAGTTCATGTAAATTTTAGGGTTTGTGATATCATCAACCCGGGAAGAAGCTTGTTGTAGTCCCAACCAGCCATTTGTTGTAGTCCTTAAAAATCAATTTCTGTAAAAGAAAATATCTCCCTTTCTATTGAATTTATAGATTAGATTAGATTAGATTAGTTTAGATTAGATTCAACTTTATTGTCATTACACAAGTACAGGTACAAGGCAACAAAATGCAGTTTAGGTCTAACCAGATGTGCAATAGCAACAAGTGCAGGATATACAATAGTTGCATAAGTGCAGGACATGGATATGTACTGAATATATATAGAGAGAGATGGTTGTTACTCTAAACAGAATTTACAGGTGAATATGTACAGTGAATAAATATACAGATGGCTATTACTATACACAGAATTTACAGGTGAATATGTACAATGAATATAATATAATATAATATACCAATGGCTTTAAACAGAATTTTACAGATAGAGGTATACAATGATATGTTAGGCTAAAATGAGGAATAGCAGTGGATTAAGGTAGTGCAATAAAGTATGGACAGAAGCTATCCAAAAAAAGTGTAAAAGTGCAGTGGAAAGTGATTGCATATTACAGTTAGAAGTACGGTGCAAAATGCATATGTAAACAGTTGGTACTGTAAATAACAGTCAGCAGTGCAAATGAGCATAATTCAGTTAAGGTATGGCAGTGCAGATGCAAAAGTAAACAGTTGTTACTGTAATAAACAGTTAGTAGTGCAAATTGACATTCCAGTAGTGCAAATAACAAGTGAAGGCAGATGTGAGGTAGGAGAGTTAGCAGTATATGAGGGCAGTGGATCAACGGGGGTTCGAGTTCAATAAAGAGACAGCTCTGGGGAAAAAACTGTTCTTTAGTCTGCTGGTCCTGGTCCGGAGGCACCTGAAACGCCTGCCGGAGGGCAGGAGAGAAAACAGTCTGTGGGCTGGGTGAGAGGAGTCCTTGAGGATGCTGCGAGCTCGATGCAGACAGCGTTTCCTCTGGATGTGCTCGGTGGCAGGCAGTGGAGTCCCTGTGATGCGCTGGGCAGTTGTCACCACCCGCTGCAGTGCCTTGCGCTCCGCAACAGAGCAGCTCCCATACCATACTGTGACACAGTTGGTCAGGATGCTTTCTATTGCGCAGCGATAGAAGTTCACCAGGATAGCCGAGGAGAGCTGATTCTTCCTCAGTGTCCTCAGGAAGAAAAGGCGATGGTGAGCCTTCTTGACCAGGCTGGAGGTGTTGGTTGTCCACGACATGTCCGCCGAGATGTGGATCCCCAGGAACTTGAAACTGGAGACACGCTCAACAGCCATTCCATTGATGTGGATGGTGTTGTGTGTGCCTCTTGACTCTTTCCTGAAGTCCACGATGAGCTCCTTCGTTTTGGTGGTGTTGAGGAGCAGGTTATTATCAGAGCACCATGTGGCCAGGTGCTGGATCTCCTCCCTGTAGGCAGTCTCATCGTTGTTACTGATGAGACCAATCACCGTAGTGTCATCCGCAAACTTGATGATGGAATTAGATCCATACACAGGCTTGCAGTCGGAGTTGAAGAGGGAGTAGAGAAACGGGCTTAGCACACAGCCCTGTGGTGTGATTTAGTGTGATGGACGTGTGATGGACGTGTGAATCCTGATCGAACATTCTGTCAGTAAGGAAGTCCAAAATCCAGTTACACATTGAGGTGTTGATTCCCAGGTCTCCAAGTTTGGCTATTAACTTGGTTGGGATGACAGTGTTGAATGCTGAGCTGAAGTCAACAAATGATGTTTTATAAACAAAGTTCGGGAGGAGTACGTTCAGATAATTGACACAGGTGGAGAGCAATCAGCTAATCATCAATAAGAGGTATATATACACGCAGCAGTCTTACCTCTGTTCATTGACTGTTTGCCAGCATCCCTCCACCACCCCTTCTCCACACTTTTATTCATCAACCACTTACATTCACAGGGGGGGGGGGGGGTACTTTGGGTTCGGGCCATATTCCGAGCTCGAAGCCCTCCCCCGGACAGCACGCCAAATACGCATTTAAACTACTCTCCATAAATTATATGTAAGTGTGAACTCGTGAAACAGCATACGTGCATAAGTGTTCTTATTGTCCAGATGAGTGAGCACAGAGTGCAGTGCCATGGAAACTGCATCCTCTGTGCTCCTGTTGCTGCGGTAGGCAAACTGGTGTGAGTCCAATGTGGATGGTAGTGAGTCTTTTAGGTGTTCCAGGACCAGCCGCTCAAAGCACTTCATAACGATGGGTATGAGTGCTACAGGGCAGTAGTCATTAGGGCACCTCGGGCTAGAGTGTTTTGGCACTGGCACAATGGAAGTGCATTTAAAGCATGTTGGTACAGCTGCTTGGGCAAGAGACAGATTGAAAATGTCTGTAAAAACCCCAGCGAGCTGTTCCGCACATGCCCTGAGAACACGACCAGGGATGTTGTCTGGTCCAGCAGCCTTGTGTGCGCTGATCCGGCTCAGTGCCTTGCAGACATCTGTGAAGGAGAGTGTGATTGGCGGGTGGTCAGCTGAGGGTTTGAGCTTGGTGGCAGTTTCTCTGTTGTCTCTTTCAAAGCGAGCATACAAGTAATTTAACTCGTTCAGGAAGTTGACATCAGAGGCTGCGGGGGTGGAGTGGGTGGGTTTGTAGTCACTGATGGCCTGAATGCCCTGCCACATGCGTCGAGGGTCAGAGTTGGAAAAGTGTCCCTCTATCTTTAGCTTGTAGCAGTGCTTGGCCTTTTTTATGCCCCTCTTCAGGTTTGCTCTGGATGTGCTGTAGGCTTGTGCATCTCCTGATCTGAAGGCAGTGTTGCGTGACTTAAACAGGAGTCGCACTTCCTTGTTCATCCAAGGCTTCTGATTTGGGTATGTGGTGATCTGTTTCTGGGTTGTAACACTGTCAATGGTGGTATTGATATGATCCAATACAGAGGAGGTGTAGCAGTCAATGTCTGTGTGAGCGCCACTGGTAGCCTGAGAAGCAAACATACTCCAGTCTGTGTTTAGAAACCTTTCCTGGAGTGTGGAATCTGCCCCCACAGGCCACACCTTGATGGTCTTCACTGATGGCTTCACACGGTTGATGAGGGGTGCATATTTGGGGGTGAGGAACAAAGAAAGGTGATCTGACTGTCCCATGTGGGGGAGGGGTGTCGCAATGTAAGCTCCAGCCATGTTTGTGTAAACATTGTCTAAGGTTTTGTTTCCTCTGGTGTGACAGGAAACATGCTGGTGAAACTTGGGTAGCACTGACTTTAAGTTTGAGTGATTAAAGTCAGCTGCAACAATAAAAGCAGCTTCCGGGTGATCAGTCTGTTGTTTACTGATGGCTGCATGAAGTTCTTTCATAGCAAGCTTGGCATCAGCATCCGGGGGAATATAGGCTGCAGTTATAATGGTGGAAGTGAACTCCCGCTGTAGATAAAATGGTCTACATTTAACCATGAGAAACTCAAGGTTATAGTTATTTCAGTGAAACCTTCCAGGGAGGAAAATCTCTTATATAACACCCCAAATCAGAAAATGTTGGGACAGTATGGAAAACGCAAAAAAAAAAAAAAAAGGAAGTGATTTCTAAATTTACTTTGACTTGTATTTCATTGCAGACAATATGAACACAAAATATTTCATGTTTTGTCTGGTCAACTTCATGTCATTTGTAAATATGCATCCTTTCCTGTCATTCAGACCTGCAACACATTTAAAAAAAAGTTGGGATAGTAAAGCATTTACCACTTTGTAATGTTGCCATTCCTTTTCACAACACTTAAAAGACGTTTAGGGACTGAAGACACCAAGTGATGAAGTGTTTCAGGTGTAATTTTGTCCCATTCTTCCTGCAAACAAGTCTTAAGGTGGGCAACAGTGCGCGGTCTTCGTTGTCGTATTTTGCGCTTCAAAATGCGCCACACATTCTCTATTGGAGACAGGTCGGGACTGCAGGCAGGCCAGTCAAGTACCCGTACCCTCTTCCTCCGCAGCCAGGACTTTGTAATGTGTGCAGAATGTGGTTTTGCATTGTCTTGTTGAAATATGCATGGACGTCCCTGGAAAAGATGTCTTCTTGAAGGCAGCATATTATGCTCCAAAACCTCTATGTACTTTTCAGCATTAATGGTGCCTTCACAGAAGTGCAAGTTACCTTTGCCAAGGGCACTGACACAACCCCATACCATGACAGACCCTGGCTTTTGGACTTGTTGCTGGAAACAGTCTGGATGATTCTTTTCTTCTTTGGTCCGGAGCACACGGCGTCCATTCCTCCCAAAAAATACCTGAAATACTGATTCATCTGACCACAGTACACGTTTCCACTGTGTGATGGTCCATCCCAGATGCCTCCGAGCCCAGAGAAGTCGACAGCGCTTCTGGACACTGTTAACATAGGGCTTCCTTTTGGCACAGTACAGTTTTAACTGGCATTTGTGGATGTAACTACGTATTGTGGTACTTGACAAAGGTTTGCCAAAGTAGTCCTGAGCCCATGTGGTGATATCGCTTATAGATGAATATAGATATAGATGAATATAGATGAATGACGATTCTTGATGCAGTGCCGCCTGAGGGATCGGAGATCACGGTTGTTCAGCTTAGGCTTGCGCCCTTGTCCTTTACGCACTGAAATTCCTCCAGATTCCTTGAATCTTTTAATTATGTTATGCACTGTTGAATGTGAAATATCCAAATCTCTTCCTATCTTTCTTTGAGGAACATTGTTTTTAAACATTTCAATCATTTTCTCACGTATTTGTTGGCAAACTGGCGATCCTCTGCCCATCTTTGCATGAACATTTGCTTCGACATGAAGTTGACCAGACAAAACATGAAATATTGTGTGTTCATATTGTCTGCAATGAAATATAAGTCAAAGTAAATTTAGAAATCACTTCTTTTGTTTTTTATTTGCGTTTTCCATACTGTCCCAACTTTTTCTGATTTGGGGTTGTAACTTTTCCATATAAAATTGCTTACTACATTAAGATGATAAAGTGGATTTATGTTGCAAGTTAAAGGTGCACTATGTAACTTTTCCGTCCACTAGAGGTCGCCTGTTCAAAACAAAGGCGTAGTTTGGGACATGTGGTCTTCACCTCACAGCTCGTGGAAAAGAATCGGGATAGGACTCGGGCAGAAATCATTTTCATGGATGCGATTATTAACGTTACTGTAGTATGAAGCAGAGCAGGACCGAGTGTTGACGAGCTGAGCAAGGCCGCTGGAGCGATTGTTAATGAGAAGAGCAGCAGGACTTTTATTATGACACAGTTGCCGGCGCCACTTCCGGTTTTCCGGTCATGAGTATGAGGTAACGCAGCTCTGTTTATCATATCAGATACATCTGAGTGTGTTGAAAATTATGTTATGACGTTACTCTGTGCGTTCACTCAGCGGCTGCTGACACTTGTTCACACTGAAGTAAGAGTAAAGCGTTTATGCAAAATAAAACCGGAAACCGAGGGTAATGAAGATATGACTGAATTGACAGGCGACTCCCACACACGTCCCGGTTCCTTGGTTAAAATAGCAATTTCTCACCATTTACAAATAGTTGGAAACATTTTGGATATTCTAAGTACTCAACAATGAACAAAATATATAACACTGGCCTAGTGATTTTTGGATATTTTACTCTAAAACTTTTACATAGTGCCCCTTTAATGCAGTAATATGCAAAATACGAATGTTAATTAGTTTTCAAATGTACACAAATCCCGAAACCGGACAACCTATGTAAGTGTGAACCTTGAATAATAGCGAAAGGTTATAACAAATGAACAAGTTTGAAAAAGTCAAATTGAGAAAGTCTTTATTTTGAGGAGATTAAGTTAGCAAAAACTTACAAAAAGAGAGATCTTCATCATTATACAGTATGTTTTGTCTCTGACACAATACAAAAATAGTCAAACTCATTTAATTTTCTTCTATAAACTTTGAGCTATACGCTAATGTTTGGTAATATCTTTCAGCACAGAACACTCATTAGAAATACATTATTAAAAACAAATAACAGAGTCAAAAAGATAAACAACGTACATTCTGGATTGTTTAACCCCATAGCTTCGATATGCTGATTAGTTAGTGACAATGCATTTGTCGGTGAGTACAATAATTGCATTTTTTTTTTTTTAGTTTTGCTCAGACTCCACACTTGTCCTATACTTTCCAAAACAGAAGTTCAGAAGTTGAAAGACGCAGCTCAACATGATTACAAGCTCCCCAGGTTCCCCATGCGCATGCTGTCAATTTTCTTGATGTGCTTCTGTACCCATGAGTCAGTGGGATTGGCACACACCTGACGGCCCTTTACAGTCTTGAACCTGTACAGAGAATTAAAGTGCCATCAAACACACATGAACTTGCTCTGTTGGTCAAAGGAGTTCAAATCTATTTAAACAATAATAATATTTACACACAAACACAAAATCACAGTTGTTACACTTACATCACGGCTTCTTTGATGCACTGCTGGCTTGTCATGCTGTAATCGGCCACTAGTTTGAGTGGCAGAGGACGGTCCGTATAGGAGAAACAGCATTTTTGTGGTGAAACACGCATTCCTGCATTACAGAAAACAACCAAGAATTATTTGTTAAACTTTTTAACAGTTCAATATACAACTAGACTTTAATACAACAATTAGACAGTAATATAATACACAACACTCTCTGTCCTCCATACCTTCACTGAGGCTAACTGCGCACAGAAGTACCGCCACTGCGGAGAAGATGATGAAGCGAGAAGCAGTCATACTGGCCGTTTTGTTTAACTAGTTTGCTGGATGAATAGAGAGTCTGTTGAAGCACTCAAGCTGGATTTGATGCTGTTCGGCTCATGCCATCAGAATTTATACAGATTGTTCTGTGATGGGGAGATCCCTTTATGGGAGGATTTTGAGGAGGGGATTTTTGTTTAGAAATTCACCCACACAGTAAGAAAGTACAGCAGTATCTGTTGTCATCTCCATCACACACGTGATTCTGACCGTCACTAGTCATATTTAGGCATTGGATTAGACAATACTGTCTCACTTTAAGGGACAGCCCTAACAGAAAACCTTTCACTTCCTCTTTCGCTACAGTGGGTTGACATAAAAAAAAACACTGGAGTACTGAACACAATGTGCCATTTTACTACTAGGAAATTAAATGCAATGTGAACTTTGATGAATGCATATGGAATTCCAGAGGAGTCATTTTTGCAAAAAATTGTGGATCGTGAACAGAATAACTGATAAGAAAGATACACTCACTTAAAGGATTATTAGGAACACCTGTTCAATTTCTCATTAATGCAATTATCTAATCAACCAATCACATGGCAGTTGATTCAATGCATTTAGGGATGTGGTCCTGGTCAAGACAATCTCCTGAACTCCAAACTGAATGTCAGAATGGGAAAGAAAGGTGATTTAAGCAATTTTGAGCGTGGCATGGTTGTTGGTGCCAGATGGGCCGGTCTGAGTATTTCACAATCTGCTCAGTTACTGGCATTTTCACGCACAACCATTTCTAGGGTTTACAAAGAATGGTGTGAAAAGGGAAAAACATCCAGTATGCGGCAGTCCTGTGGGCGAAAATGCCTTGTTGATGCTAGAGGTCAGAGGAGAATGGGCCGACTGATTCTAGCTAATAGAAGAGCAACTTTGACTGAAATAACCACTCGTTACAACCGAGGTATGCAGCAAAGCATTTGTGAAGCCACAACACGCACAACCTTGAGGCGGATGGGCTACAACAGCAGAAGACCCCACCAGGTACTACTCATCTCCACTACAAATAGGAAAAAGAGACTACAATTTGCACGAGCTCACCAAAATTGGACAGTTGAAGACTGGAAAAATGTTGCCTGGTCTGATGAGTCTCGATTTCTGTTGAGACATTCAGATGGTAGAGTCAGAATTTGGCGTAAACAGAATGAGAACATGGATCCATCATGCCTTGTTACCACTGTGCAGGCTGGTGGTGGTGATGTAATGGTGTGGGGGATGTTTTCTTGGCACACTTTAGGCCACTTAGTGCCAATTGGGCATCGTTTAAATGCCACGGCCTACCTGAGCATTGTTTCTGACCACGTCCATCCCTTTATGACCACCATGCACCCATCCTCTGATGGCTACTTCCAGCAGGATAATGTACCATGTCACAAAGCTCGAATCATTTCAAATTGGTTTCTTGAACATGACAATGAGTTCACTGTACTAAAATGGCCCCCACAGTCACCAGATCTCAACCCATTAGAGCATCTTTGGGATGTGGTAGAACGGGAGCTTCGTGCCCTGGATGTGCATCCCACAAATCTCCATCAACTGCAAGATGCTATCCTATCAATATGGGCCAACATTTCTAAAGAATGCTTTCAGCACCTTGTTGAATCAATGCCACGTAGAATTAAGGCAGTTCTGAAGGCGAAAGGGGGTCAAACACAGTATTAGTATAGTGTTCCTAATAATCCTTTAGGTGAGTGTATAATAGTTTGGTAAAAATATAACAATTTGGCTGGAGGGTCATTGGGACATGGCTCGCATTTTTTGGGTAAACTATAGAGTAAACTGTTAAAAATTGTTTATTTAACTTAAAAAGTTACCTCAGTTAATTGAAATTACAAATTTGAGTTAATACAATGAAGGAGAATGGTTTAATAAATATAAACTCAAAATATGATGTTATCTGAACCACATTAATTATCTAAGTTGATAAGTGAGATAAGAAGTTGTGATAACAAATCACGAAAAGACTTTTTTACAGTGTACAAGTCAAATTTTTAAGTATTATAATTATTATTTATAAAATGTATAAAATAAACTAATATGGAGCCCCTAAAGGAACATGGTGATGGAAAAAAATATGAGATTGGAGAAAAGATTGTCAATGCTTTTGCGTTCTCTCGCAAAATGTTTGTGTTCAAAAAAAAACTTGAGTTTCAGATTTTCTTTGGGGAACGCAACATTTTGCAAGAGAACTCAAACACATTTGAATATAGATTTTTCTCCCATCTCATTTTTTCCATCATCATGGCTCCGTATAATAATAATAATAATAATAATAATCTAAACATCTTGATGAAAAATATTTTCTGCCTTAAAATTCTAAGTACAATCAACTCGGATGTTTAAGTGAACTTACTTTACATTACATACACATTAACTTTTAAAAAATGAGTTGAATCTTGCATAACTTGTAAAAAAATTTTTTTTAAAACATATGTTGTCATAACATTGATCATATAATTTTTTACAGTGCACTAGCTTATCATGCTGGATAGATAATAATAATTACACTGTAAACCTGAAAAAGTTGGCAAAATACTTTTTTTTTAAATCATATGCCTCAAATATTTTAAGTTAAGAAATGTACAGTTTAAGTAAGCAGATAGGGCTGCAGCTATCAATTCTTTTTGTAATCAATTAATCTAGCACTTAATCGATCGATTAATCTGATAAAATTTTGTGTTGAGAGGGAGAAAAAGAGGAAAAGCAATTTAATTTATTAAAGGTCCCGTTCTTCGTGATCCCATTGTTCAAACTTTAGTTAGTGTAATGTTGCTGTTAGAGCATAAATAATACCTGTAAAATTATAAAGCTCAAAGTTCAATGCCAAGCAAGATATTTTATTTAACAGAAGTTCCCGTTTAAAGCCTACAGCGAACGGCTGGCTTGGACTACATCCTGGTACTTCCTTCATAAATGATGTCAGTAGAACAGACTAACCTCCGCCCACAAGAATACGCGAAAAAAGGTGGCGTGGTCTTGTTGCTGTCCCACGTGGAGAAGAGGACGTGTCGCGTGGAGAAAAGGAATTGTTGCGTTTGAGTGTGTTTGTCGCCATTTATTGTTATTTACTGTTATTTTCATCCCGGAGTCAAATCACCTTTGTTTGGCTTTCCCAGGGACGCTGTAGAGATCATTAAGCGCATATATCTCCCGTTAAGAGGCGTGACCTTTCCACGTGCGCTAAGCTGCTGTCGAATCACAACACAGGAACCGTGCCACGTTTGCTAAGATGCAGTCAAATCACAACACGGGAAGCACTGGCACAATCAGAACTCGTTACGTATTTCTGAAGGAGGGACTTCATAGAATAAAGGAAGTCATCAGCCGTTTTTAGGACAGTGAAAACAGCGGTGTACAGATAAGTACATTGTGTTAAAAATACTGTTTTTTTTACACGCGAAACATGAACACGTTATATTGCACACTGTAAACACAATCAAAGCTTCAAAAAAACACGAAGAACAGGACCTTTAATATGCACAACAGGTTTCATGCTGTAACCTAGCCCTGACATCAAAGTAAATACCTGTTTTATGTAGATTTCTACACATTTACATTTAATCATTTAGCAGACGCTTTATCCAAAGCGACTTACAAATGAGAGCAAAGGAAGCAACTAGAACAGTCAAGGGCAACAGTATGTAAGTGCTGTAACAAGTCTCAGGACAGAACTTTTTTTTTTTTTTTTTAGACAAACAGAAAATGAATAGAATGTTAAGTGCTATTCTTGATTGGTCAGGTGCTGCTGGAAGAGATGTGTCTTTAGCTGTTTTTTGAAAATGGCTACAGACTCGGCTGCTCGAATTGAGATAGGCAGGTCATTCCACCAGGTGGGGGCGGTCCAGGAAAAGGTCTGTGAGAGTGATTTCATGCCTCTTTGGTATGGCACCACAAGGCGTCGTTCACTGGCAGAACGTAAGCTCCTGGAGGGTGTAAGTCTGAACAAGCGAGTTTAGGTATATTGGTGCAGAGCCAGTGTTTGCTTTGAAGGCGAGTACCAGTGTCTTGAATTTGATGCGAGCGGCTATTGGCAGCCAGTGGAGACTGATGAAGAGAGGCGTGACGTGCGCTCTCTTCGGCTCGTTAAAGATCACCCTCGCCGCTGCATTCTGGATCAGTTGCAAGGGTTTGATAGTGCATGCTGGAAGGCCCGCTAGAAGAGCATTAGAGTAGTCCAGTCTGGAGAGAACAAGAGCTTGGACCAGGAGTTGTGTGGCCTGCTCCGATAGGAAGGGTCTAATCGTCCTAACGTTGTATATCTGCAGGACCGGGTTGTTGCAGTGGTCAGTGAATTTTAGCTGATCATCAATCACAACTCCAAGGTTCCTGACTGTCCTGGACGGAGTTATGGTTGATGATCCTAGCTGAATGGAGAGATTTTGATGAAGTGCTGGGTTGGCTGAGACCACAAGCAGTTCTGTCTTTGCAAGGTTGAGTTGCAGGTGATGTTCCAGTCTCAGTTGAATGGCCGCTTTTGAAGCCGGATTGGTTGATGTCCTGGAGGTTGTTCTGTTCAAGAAACGTAGAGAGCTGGTTAAACCAAACTCGCTCAAGTGTCTTTGCAATGAAAGGCAGAAGGGATGCCGGTCTGTAGTTTTCTAAAAGTGCTGGGTTCAGAGAGGGTTTCTTAAGCAGTGGGGTTACCAGACCCTGCTTTAATGCTGTGGGGAAGGTCCCGGTGTGAAGAGAGGTGTTGACAATGTGAGTGAGTGCAGGAGTAACAGAAGAAGAAATTACCTGAAGGAGGTGAGTGGGGATAGGATCAAGTGGACAGGTAGTGGGATGATTGGAAAGGATGAGTTTGGAGACATCTGCTTTGGAGAGCAGAGAGAAGGAGGGGAGCATATGTGTGATGGTTGTTGAGATGTGCGTGTCGGTTTGTGGTGTGGAGAATTGGCTGCTAATGGAGGAGGTTTTGTTTGTGAAAAATGATGCAAAGTCATCAGCTGTAAGAGTTGATGAAGGAGGGGGGGGGGGGGGGGGGCAAAGGAGCGAAGAGAATGTTCTGAAAAGTGCACGAGAGTCAGAGCAGTTGTTGATTTTGTTGTGGTAGTATGTAGTTTTAGCAGTGGAGACGTTAGTAGAGAAAGGAGCGAGGAGAGACTGATACAGGGTTAGGTCAGTAGTGTTTTTAGTTTTGCGCCACTTCCTCTCTGCCGCCCGGAGTCCAGAGCAATGTTCGCGGAGAACATCAGAAAGCCAGGGGGCAGAGGGGGTGGTGTGGGCTGGCCTGGATGAAACGGGACAGAAACAGGAAGTGAGAGAGTAACATATCCAATTCCTCCAAGAAGTTACCCAGTTGACCTGGAGGGCGATACATAACTACAACGATTTTAGCAGGGTGAGTGATAGTGATTGAGTGTGATTCAAATGAGCAGTTGCCAGATAGAGAAGGAATTGGCTCAAATTTCCAATCATTTGAAATGAGCAGACCAGTACCTCCGCCCCTCCCAATCGGGCGAGGGGTG
Organism: Romanogobio albipinnatus; assembly: GCA_023566225.1. Classification (NCBI taxonomy): domain Eukaryota; kingdom Metazoa; phylum Chordata; class Actinopteri; order Cypriniformes; family Gobionidae; genus Romanogobio; species Romanogobio albipinnatus. The sequence continues at coordinate 25,632,306 of CM042262.1, read as the reverse complement.
TGTGAAAAAGTGAAATTATTTGAGAGAGCTGCAGGAGTGGCAGTGTCTTCTGGTTTGATCCAGGAGCATGCATACACCTGCAGCATTTACCATTACTAACAAATAATATATAATTTCTGGGGTGAGCCTATTTGCTATGGTAACCTAGCAACGTGTGTGTGTGTGTGTGTGTGTGTGTGTGTGTGTGTGTGTGTGTGTGTGTGTGTGTGTGTGTGTGTGTGTGTGTGTGTGTGTGTGGGCATGTTTTTGTGAAATATCAGGACACAAATGTGTATAATGACATGGGTATGACATAGGTATTACAAAAAGAGGGTGAAATATGAGGACGTTCCCCATGTCCTCACTTTTCAAAATGCTTATATTTCACACAGAATTAGGTTTTTTTCACAGAAAGTAAACTGCACAGTCTCCTGTGAGGGTTAAGTTTAGGGATAGGGGCAGTGTAGGGGGATAGAAAATACGGTTTGTACGGTATAAAAACCATTACGCCTATGGAATGTCCCCACATTTCACAAAAACACCCGTGTGTGTGTGTGTGTGTGTGTGTGTGTGTGTGTGTGTGTGTGTGTTTGTGTGTGTGTGCCGTGCGTGAGGAAGAGTGACGCCCCAGTCAGACCAGTTGCTTCACTGGAGTTTGGTATACGGCATAAATACATACATTCATTTTCAATAGAACGCTGCATTTGGCTTGCATCACTTGCATTGCGGTGCATTTTAGATGAAGCATCCGTTCGAAAAATCGCGTCACAACATCACGTCCCGGTGTATACAGTGAATGCATGCTGAAATTATTGTTGCGTGGCTACAAAAAAGTTTAAGCAATTTGTGATGCATTGCCTCGATTGGTCTGACTGGCGCGTGAGAGAGTCGAGGGTGCATGCGTGTGTGTGTGTGAAGGGGTTCTTTTTTTAAGGCTATACTCTCTTGCAATTGAACGTGAATACGTTTAATATTTAAAAACATCAAAGCTAAACATCATATCTAGTCAAACCGCATCACGGCATCGCTACAAATACAGTATGGGATTAAAATCAGCAAACATTAATGTTTAGGCTTATGTGGCGTTCACACCGGACGCGAAGGTGGACGCTTGAACATTTTGAGTTTACTCGGTTCATTCGCGCGTGAAATTCACGTGTGACAACTACACAACAGACGCGAATTCGCGTCATGGGAGGGGCTTCTATATGAGCCTAGATGAGCCAACTCGTCTCGGTCACTTGACGTCTTTTTTGTTGTGTTAATGTGTGACAAAACGTAGTTTAAAGACTTTTTCAGGCGATAATATAGTTGTTTAAAGCTCAAATCTGTGGTTCATTTATAAAAAGAGTGCCTATTTGAGCATTTTATCTGGCGTTTTCGGAGTTGTGAGATCCAGGGGATCAGTGACATTCCACGCTCGTTTACCCGGGGAGACCTGCCTTTCCTCGGCTAGTCCTTCTCACATTTGCCGCTGGCTCTGGCTCTTTTTTTCTGTACGGCCACGATTATCTTGTCCTCCATTGTTGTTGGGATTTCTGCCTCCGCTTGTAAATGCGTCACTACTAGAGCAAGCTCGTGATTGGTTAACGCGGCGCGAAATATCCGCCAGAGTTCAGATTTTTCAACTTGAGCGATTCGCGTTCAAAACGCTCAATTCGCGTCATTCGCGCCGCCTCATTCGCCATTTCGCGTCTCTGCATTGACTTAACATGTAAATCACTCGCGCGAATCACGTCCGGTGTGAACGCTCCTTTAGGGGCTACGTTTCAGCGACGCTTGGTGAAACAGCATGGAGTGGATGTTTTCGGTTCAGATGCTGAATCATATTGAAGTCGTTCTGCTGTGGAATGCCAGTTCTACTTTTCAGTAGACACATTGCACCTTGTTTTCTTCATTTTTAAGAATGTAATGATCCAAACTTTAGACATTCTCTGCCGTTTATGGACATCTTTACTCTCCTCCATTGCGCCAACTAAATTCAAAATGTATCACGCGCTATGGTGTGCTTCCGGAATTTAACGAGGCTTCGAGGCAGAGTTTTTGCCTTGAGGAATTTTTGTAATCGAGTTAATCGAGTAACTCGATGAATCGTTTCAGCCCTATAAGCAGAACTTGCAGATTTTTATTTTTTTTAATTGCTCTGAACCTGAAATATTTGAGTAAGCTAATTCATACATTTAACTTGAAAATATAATGTAATCTCAAATTGTTTTTGTAGTCTAAACTAGCATAACAAAACATTAAACACTACTAAATCTCCCACTTAAGGTTAATCTTGCACACACTCACACAAAAAAACACAATATAACACTTATTTTTTGGCATTTACTGTCCCTTTTGAGTGTCATGGCAAAGCATGCTGGGAAATAGAAATCCCAGCCCAGTTTTGGTTAAATTTAAGTTAGTCTAAATTAAAAGAAACAAGTTCATAAAACTCAAAACAATGAAACAATTCAGATTAATTAAAATGTGTCCGTTTTGAGAACTTGAGAAAGAAAGTTCAAAATACTCCTAAAAGTTTATTTTTTTGAACTAATTTATTTAATTTGAGTTGGCTCTACACAAACCAATTCATTATTTTGAGCGTTAGGGTTTAGTGTATTATTATTATCCATATTTTTGTATTATTGTTAGAATAAATACTTTCTATAATGTCATTGACTGTACTTGTAACTTAAGAAAAACAGTTAGCATCTCATTTGGATTTTGAATGAAAAATACTCTAGTTGGCTAAAACCTGTAAATTGTTAAAGGTTATTGTTAAATGTTATGAACATATTTAAAGAAACACAGACGCCACGTTTATAAGGCCCCAAATGCCCCATCAAGTATCACATCCCCTTTTGAAAAAAGGGTGCTAATGACAAATGTCATCAGCCACTTCCGTGAACTTCTGACATTTTCTCATGTAGACACACACGTGCAGTTTTAACTACGATTCAAACACCCCCTCATTTGCTAGAAAAGACCAAGCAATCCAAGAACATTTTCCAGCAATTAAAAGAAATTGTTCAGCCTCTACCGAATCTGTCATACACCTGTTGAAGAGTTGCTGGACAGATGTTGATGAGTTAAAACGTCTTTTCATTCTCTGACTCACTGTTTTAATATACATTTACACTGTCATAATGAAACATTTCAGATGGCACACTTCAGTAACTTTTTATCATGGGGATTGTTTTAAATCCCACAATACACAAATAGATCAAATTCCATCAGTGTGTTAGAACCAAGTAGATATGGTAAGGTGCATTCTTGATGATTCACAAGTCCGTGCTTTATTCTGCTGAACTATTAACTACTGTGGCTGTCCACTTGATTTTTAACAAATTTCTTACTAAAGGGAAAGAAGAACCTTTATGACAACTTATCATCCATTACTCATTTTATCTCAACAATTCCCAGTGGACTTTTTTTGACTATCTAATGTAACAAAGGTATCCCATTGTTTATTTCAAGTTTCAAAGGAACCCTGTTAATAACGTATCTGTAAAATTGTGTTACAAAATGCAGGGGATCTTTTCACAGGGGATTTTTATTTTATTTTATCTCTATTTTTAGCAAACTGGATCATTACCAAACCTAACAAATCTGATGTTTCTTTAGCTGAGAGAGAATTAAAAAAAGGTTAAATAAGAAAAGATATAGAAAACTAATGATTTAAGCAGAATGTTACAATAACATTCCAAGTATGTTTATCATATTATGTTGCAACACATTATATTTATGCTGCTTTATGCAAATATACGTTCTGATTAATACAAAAGGGGAACATAATATAATAGTATAATAGTGAATTAATCATTATATATCAGAAATTATGATGCGGTAGATTTAGTTCAGGATTTTGGAAGTGAACCGCTTGCTCATAAATATTTAGGAGATTAAAATACTATGTATTTATGACATTTTAGATAATTTACATGACATAATTTAACCTAAATATCTCTTTTTTAGTTCAATGAGAAGTTACAGATGCCGTCAAGAAAAAGCAATAGTCTACCTACTAATATTGGATTCACAAATACAAATTCGCTAGCTATTCAAATAACTAGCTCCACAATTGAGAGACTGCCTTACTCTCAGTTATTAAAGCTCTGAGACAAGAGCAGCTTTCAAATCAACAGTACTCATCTTGCTGGATCTGTCTGCTGCTTCTGACACTTAACCATCAGATCCTCCTGTCAACACTCATGAAGATGGGCATCTCAGTGTCATGTCGTGGGGGGATAAGTTATCTAAAGCCCTCTTCGCACAGGATTAGTATTATCTGGGGACCTCGTGGGATTTAGAACCCCCCCAGTAACCAAAATGCTATTAAAGCAATCCAACGCAGCCTCCGTTCTTCACGAAAGATGGATAAAAAGTCACACAGTAAACCTTGCAAAAATTATATACGCCCCCCGCCAAATCACAGAGATGCCGATTCGCACGGGACTAATATTTTCACAGGACCTCGTGTTCGGCAAAATATGGTAGGTCATTTGCAGGGGAATTTGTACTTTACAAATTAGAGACATGGCCGATTCACACAGGATTAAGATCACAGACAACCTCAGCAATTATTACAAATGACTAGAGGTCACCAGGTAACACTAATTCAGTGCGAATAGCGCTTAGGTCACATCTACGTTCTGAGGTGCTTCAGGGCTCAGTGCTTGGACCACTTCTCTTCTCCATCTACATGTCTGTCATTCAGAAATATGGATTTTCCTATCACTGCTATGCTGATGACACACAACTCTACCTCTAAATCCAGCCAGATGATCCGACGGTAACTGCTTGCATCTCAGGCAGACATTTCTGGAAAGACAGAACTGCTTGTGTTCTCGACCAACACAACATCTCCATTCAGTTTGGTTCGTCAACCATAACTGCTTTCAGGACCGCCAGGTACCTTGGAGTTGTGATTCAGACTACATTGCTAGAACTGCTTGGTCCTGCAGATTAGGAAGATCAGGCCACACAACTCCTTGTCCAAGCTCTCTCCAGACTGGTCTATTGTAATGCTCTCTTGGCAGGCCTTTCCACATGTACTGTCAACTGATCCAGAATGCGGCAGTGAGAGTTGTGTTTACAGAGCCAAAGAGCACATGTCACACCCATAATAATGGATGTAGTGTCCGTGGTGTCACCCGTAGGTTTCTGAAGTTTTTCTTTTTTTTTTCATTTTCATTTTTTAAGCCCAAAGTGGTTGGAGCCGACGTCACCTTGGCAGCGCATCACCGTGCGTCACTCCCGGATAATGGAAAATGGGCAAAGAGGCGGGATGTGGGTGGAGAAGACAAATGGCTAGTAGTGACAGCAGCAGCAATCCACCGGTCACTCAAGTGGTCACGCCCTTAAATATGCAGAACTTTACGGCTTAATACAATTTAAATGGATGAGTTATATAAAAAATCACCCCCTCACAGTTGTCATGAAGGGCAAAATTAGCTATATAAACCAAAACCACAATTTGTACCAGGCTGTAAACATGACTCCCTTTTGGAGCCTCTCTCTAACGGCCAGTCGATGAATTGCAGTTTACGTCACTTCTGTGTTGGATTCAATAGAGAGACCAGAAGGTTGCCGCTTGGTCACACCTCTCTTCATCAATTTGAACTGGTTGCCAATAGCAAGGAACCAGCAAATGAGTCTTTAGCCATTTTCAAGAAAGAGCTAAAGACGTATCTTTTTCATCAACAATTGACCCATTAATACTAACACTTACTATTCTGTTTATTTACAGTGAGGAAAATAAGTATTTGAACACCCTGCTATTTTGCAAGTTCTCCCACTTAGAAATCCTGGAAGGGTCTGAAATTGTCATCGTAGGTGCATGTCCACTGTGAGAGACATAATCAAAAAAAAAAATCCAGAAATCACAATATATGATTTTTCTAGAATTCTGACCCTCAAAGACCTGTTAGTCTGCCTTTAAAATGTCCACCTCCACTCCATTTATTATCCTAAATTAGATGCACCTGTTCGTTAGCTGCATAAAGACACCTGTCCACCCCATACAATCAGTAAGAATCCAACTACTAACATGCCCAAAGACCAAAGAGCTGTCCAAAGACACTAGAGACAAAATTGTAATTATCTCAAATATGGTTATCTCTTGTAATACTTTAATATTTTGATATTCTTTACTGTTTATATGAATATGCTGTGGACAGAGGTGGGACTGGTTGGGGTGGCTGATTGTGTTGAAGAGCTTTAGTATGTCTGAGTGTGTGGTTGTTTGATGTTATTTTGAGGACCCCCTCGAAAACGAGATGTTCCATCTCAAGGGGTTATCCTCTAATAAACTGAAACTGAAACTGAATTGTACACCTCCACAAGGCTGGAAAGGGCTACGGGGAAATTGCCAAGCAGCTTGGTGAAAAAAGGTCCACTGTTGAAGCAATCATTAGAAAATGGAAGAAGCTAAACATGACTGTCAATCTCTCTCAGACTGGGGCCCCATGCAAGATCTCACCTCGTGGGGTCTCAATGATCCTAAGAAAGGTGAGAAATCAGCCCATAACTACACGGGAGGAGCTGGTCAATGACCTGAAAAGAGCTGGGACCACCGTTTCCAAGGTTACTGTTGGTAATACACTAAGACGTCATGGTTTGAAATCATGCACGGCACGGAAGGTTCCCCTGCTTAAACCAGCACATGTCAAGGCCCGTCTTAAGTTTGCCAATGACCATTTGGATGATCCAGAGGAGTCATGGGAGAAAGTCATGTGGTCAGATGAGACCAAAATAGAACTTTTTGGTCATAATTCCACTAAACGTGTTTGGTGGAAGAAGAATGATGAGTACCATCCCAAGAACACCATCCCTACTGTGAAGCATGGGGGTGGTAGCATCATTCTTTTTTGGGGTGTTTTTCTGCACATGGGACAGGGTGACTGCACTGTATTAAGGAGAGGATGACCGGGGCCATGTATTGCGAGATTTTGGGGAACAACCTCCTTCCCTCAGTTAGAGCATTGAAGATGGGTCGAGGCTGGGTCTTCCAACATGACAATGACCCGAAGCACACAGCCAGGATAACCAAGGAGTGGCTCTGTAAGAAGCATATCAAGGTTCTGGCGTGGCCTAGCCAGTCTCCAGACCTAAACCCAATAGAGAATCTTTGGAGGGAGCTCAAACTCCGTGTTTCTCAGCGACAGCCCAGAAACCTGACTGATCTAGAGAAGATCTGTGTGGAGGAGCGGGCCAAAATCCCTCCTGCAGTGTGTGCAAACCTGGTGAAAAACGTTTGACCTCTGTAATTGCAAACAAAGGCTACTGTACCAAATATTAACATTGATTTTCTCAGGTGTTCAAATACTTATTTGCAGCTGTATCATAAAAAATCATACATTGTGATTTCTGGATTTTTTTTTTTTTTTGATTATGTCTCTCACAGTGGACATGCACCTACGATGACAATTTCAGACCCCTCCATGATTTCTCCATGGGAGAACTTGCAAAATAGTAGGGTGTTCAAATACTTATTTTCCTCACTGTATATATTTTAAAAAATGCTATATGTACTGTGCTAGACTAACTGGGACTAGTCACAGCACTTGCATATTATTGCCCTATTGTTGGTTTGATTGATTCTATTGTTCTCCTCATTTGTAAGTCCCTTTGGTTAAAAGCGTCTGCTAAATAATTAAAGTAAATTATAGATACTTTGTGTGGCAACAAGCCAAGTATTTTGATTGTAAGACAATTCTAACAAAGTACAGAAAATCAATTGCAATGTAGGCCTTTAGTAATGAGTCATGTTCATCTGTTTCTCGTTCAGTAGACTGTTTTCAGTTTCATCAGATTTGCAGACAAAGAGAAAACCAACATGGATATTAGTTTTAGTTCCTTTAAACGTTTGTATTTTTAGAGTTATATTTTGATTTCTTAGTGCAGTCCGTGCACTGCAAGAACAGGAAGAGGAAAATATTACAACAGCAAAACAGGAAAACACGTCAAAAAAGAACACTGAGAGAGGAAATGCACTACTCTGACACCTCAGGCAACAAACATGCAGTGTTAAAATAAACATTGTGCGTGCTGGGTAAATCTAAAATATAAGTTATATTCTGTAGCTGCATTGTCTGCTAGCGTGAAGGAAACCTGCGGCCATTGGAATGGACATCACATGTTTTTTGGTTTAAACCAGTAATGTTATGTTTTTATAATATGAGTAATGTCTGGTCATGGTTTCTGATCAACCAATCACAATGAAGATTAGTCACCTAACTTAATCTAAATGAGCATCAGGCGTCACAAAAGACAGGCATGGCTAACCAACTAGACAGGAGGAGGAGGAGGAAGCCCCCTTTTTATCTTTTATATGCAGATTTATGATCATGGTAGCATCATCAACTTTAACCTATTATAACTTAATAGTATCAAGTGGTAATATTCAAAGTTATTTTGAAGATATTTCAGAGTTGCAGAACTATCAGCAAGAACCTCATGAATTAGTTGGGTGCCAGGTTGTGAAATGTGTGCATGCCTTCAAAGCTAAAATACTAATTATTTTATAAACATTAATGTTAATGAATTAAATATGATTAATATGATTTTATATATGTCTTCAAAGTGACCATAAACTGTCCATCAATTTTTCATAGGTTTTTAGTGAGAAACAGCCATAGTGGATGTGAGATCAAGGAATACACATCAACACACACACACACACACACACACACACACACACACACACACACACACACACACACACACACACAATCACACACTCTCCACACACACTGTCTTGATAATGCACACAATTATATAGGCTATTCATCAAAACAACCATCAAGTACACATAAACACATCCACATACCATAGGCTACTCAGATTCACACACTGCAACCTAATAATGTATCAAGCTTTTTTTTTTGTTACTTTATATCACCTTACCCTTTTTTTCCCCTCAAAATTCTTATTGCATTGCTCATTCTTACAGTATGTGTTCTTTTAAAATCTTCAACACTATTACACATTCACAAAATCTAGTTCATAAGAAGGCTAGTCTATGGTTAAAATGTTACTTCAGTCGTAAAACTAATAAAAAATAGTTGGCAACATATTTGTTTGTTTGTTTTTTAGATTCATTTCTACATTGAAAAAGAGCAAATATCAAGCAAGTCAAGTCTGAAGGAGTTCAAATGAATCTAGCCATTTCCATGTGATACCATGTGATCCCGTCGCGGATAAGGCTGAATGTTACATGAGGTAAAATAAAAACAAAACAAAATCCTCTCAGGATAAATCATTCATTATGATTAAGTGCAAGTAATTAGTTACACATTCGTTGGCATTGAACTTACATTTCAGTATATAAGTCAGGTTGATGCAGTGGTCGATTTGACGGCGCACCGGTGAGTTTGTTCAGTAAAGGAATCATTTAGACCGATAACTCTCTTGATTCTTTTTGAACGATTCTTTAAAAGAACCCATAGAGTATTTTGTTTGCGAATCCCACATCACTGTTTTTGCTCTATGTTCATGATTCCCTGAAAAGAACTAGCACATAATAAGAGTAATTAGTTTGTGAATCGAAGTATAGGCTATACGAAGCATTTGGCCTATATGTTTGTTATAGGCAAGCGATGAGCTTGACACACTTTGAAAACAAACCACACAGTTTGAAAACCACCACAATACATCATTTGGCATATATAAAAAAGAAAAGGCCCTAGTTAGTATCACATCCTCTTTCGTTCTACCTTACTGACTATAGACAAATTACGTCAGTTCTTGCTTTCTGACCAAACTTCTGCCCAAGGACTAAACGCCACAATGTTTAATCATGAAAACCTGAGCTGGATACAAAATAAAAGGACTGAACACAATGAACATAACTAATTAAAATATATTAGGGGGTTTGTCATAGTTTTTTTCTTTTTAAAGAAGTAGCCTAAATAACAGCCCTTGGTTGAGGATGAGGTAAATTAACAAAATTAATTTATTTTCATATAGCCTACATTTGAATCCATTTATGAATGGTCCTTGTTTTTATTGTATGAAAACCTTCATAAGTGCACACCCAACCATCCTAAAGCCAATTGTTTACCATCTGCTTTTGAAGAATTTGTTACAACGGGTTCTTCCTGAAGTGAGGTTGCACTCATTCTACCTTGTAACCATTAAACTGCTTCTTGTGGATTTTTTTTAGTTATACAGAAAGTGTAAAGTGAAAGTTTTGGACAGTACCCTTTTGTGCGGGATCACACATCTTTCATGGAAAACTATTTTTTATCATCATGTACTTCTGAGCATTAAAATCCAAGCTTTCTCAAAGGAAGTGCTTGTCTCTATTCTTGACATGCTTAGGCACTCTTACTAAAAATATCCTGAAAAAAACATCACAGATTCCTCAAAAATATTAAGCAGTGCAACTGTTTTCAACATATAATGCTTCTATGCTTCTTGAACATCAAATCATCATATTAGAATGATTTCTGAAGGATCGTGTGACACTGAAGACTGGAGTAATGATGCTGAAAATACAGCTTTGCATCACAAGAATTCAATACATTTATTTTAAATTGTAATATTTCACAATATTGGCATTTTTACTGTTTTTTTTGTGTGTGTGTTTTTTTTAAATCAAATGAATCCAGACCTGGTGGGCAGAAGATACTTATTTCAAAAACATACAACTCTTACTAACCTCAAAAACATGAGATAAGTTCATGGTAATTCCACTGGGAAAACGTGAAACAAACCTCCTCAAAACACATTTTTAATGAATAATCAAACAAACACACACACACTGTGAATCAGATGGATTTTTTTTAATAAAAAGCAGAACCGAAATGCAGTTATAAAGAGCTGACACTGAGAAAGCTATTCCCTTTCCATTTTCCCCTTGAGAGCCTGACCAGCCGAAAGCTTGTAAGCCGCATTCCTTGAATTAAAAACAAATACAACAACATAAAAGTATATAGTCTCAAAAACAATATATAGAGAACAGTAAGATCTTAAATGGACAGTGATGAGAGTGAGAAATTGTGATGCTTCATTATTTCACTGCATGCATCTCTACAACAGCTCTCCCTGTCTGACCCTTCAACACTGACCTTGGAAAATTATGCCAGATTAGATACGATAGGAAGAGTTTAATCTCAGATTAAATGATCAGGGGTTCCACTATCATGAGAAAAACTATATGTGCTCCCTTATAAGCATTAGTAGTGGTGGATCTGGAAAGGGTTCATTATTATGGCACACTGACCTGATTAAAAATGATACGCAAGATTAAAATTAGTTGCGGGTGGGTAAATTGGGACTAGATTAATGCTGCGTTCCATTCAAAGTTTGATGTTGGATGTTCCTATCGCTGGCTTCCACAATCACTTTTTTGGGGGGGACACAAGCAATTCCATTAAACAAATGATGGAATAATTTCTACAATAAATAAATTATTCAAACAGTTTTTAACATAGACTTTTTAATGACTTTTCACAGTTTTCTTAAAGGTGGTATGTATGCAATACAAAAATGGGCCTTTTAAAGAAATAAAAAATGTGATAACATCTTTCCATTCATTATAAAAACTACTGACAAAACTCATAAACATGTATCTTTAACTACACGTTGTCATATAAACAACCGTCAGTAACTAGTCTGATTTAAATCTCACATTTAGTTGCAAGCTGTTTGATATGTTTGATTCACTTGATGGACTCAAAAGTCATTGATTGATGAACCAAACTTCCCTGGTTGCACTTTGAACCGCCCTGATCGCACTGTATGTTTTTAACTCGCCAAAAAGAATTGACTCAAAAGTGTAATTTATTTGGGAATTGAACTGATTGAGCTGTAAGGTTTCGATTCACCAAAAAGAATCGACTCAAAAGTGTCATTCATTTGGGAATTAGACTTAGTTTAGTAAGCAACTATGACCGTTGCTCTGTCGTTACCAACAGAGATCAATGGAACTTGCGACCGTAGTTGCTCTGCTAGCTCTGTATGCTTTTGCAAATTGGACTTGCATGGTCGTGCTATCCTAGCTAACAGGGAACGTTCTCTTAAAGTTAAGAACAAGCGTTCTTCCAGAAACGGTAAAAGAACATTCTTTTACAGTTATCTGGTATTTAATAATGTTAATAATAATAATCAAAATATCTTACATGGAAATTTTTTTTTCTGGAAACGTTTTAGTTGGACGTTCATCTAATGTTTTTTTAAAGGCACAATATGTCATTTTCGCTGCTAGAGGTCGCTTATTCAAAACAAAGGCATAGCTTGACGACGCCTAGATTTTGCGGAATCATGGGAGTTGTTGTCTTCACCTCTACAGCCGGTGGGAAAGAATTTGACAGGACTCGGGCAGAAATCATATTCATGGATGAGCTAATGTATTTAAGATTTATTGACGTTACTGTAGTATGAAGTAGTGTGGGGCTGAACGAGGCCGCTGGAGGGATTGCTAATGAGAGAGAAGCGCGACACACGGCTCAAGAGCAGAGGAGCTTTTATTATGTCAAAGACGACCGCTTCCGTTTCTTCCGCTCATGCGTATGTGAGGTAATGCAGCGCTGTTTTATGAGTGTTTGAGCGTGTTGGAAGTTGTTATAATGTGCTTTGTGCGCTCTCTCGGTGGCTACTATGAGACACTTGTTGCACACTGCAGTAAACTCGATGTTAGGGATGGTAAAACATGGTACTTATACAGATTTATGCAATAAAAAAAACTGTTGAGCTATATCACAATGATTAGTTTTCTGTCGATGAATGTATCCAAACAGTTGCTCACCTGTCTAATAAAACACATAATATATTAAAGCGTCTTTGGTGTTTCCATGGTTTCTACAAAAAAAAAAACCGGAAATCGAGGGTAATCGAGGTCATTGATAGTCATTGACAGAGTCCGTGTCCTGGTTAAAATTACTTATTTCTCTGGATTTAAACATTCTTGGAAACATTTGGGATAATGTAAGTACGCAAGACAACAAAATATATAACACTGTTCAAGTGTTTTTTTGGATATTTTAATCCAAAAATCTTACATATTGTGCCTTGAAATACTCTTTAGAATGTTCTGTCAACTATTCTGAAGCATTCCCATAATGTTCGTAAAGTTATAAAATGGAATGTTCCTTTACCATTCCCAAAACCATACGGGATATTTTAAACATTGAGAGAACATTAAAAAATAATATCCCTATAATGTCCCCTTCCCCACAGGCCATTTCTTCTTCTGTTACTCCTGCACTCACTCACATTGTCAACACCTCTCTTCACACTGTGACCTTCCCCACAGCATTAAAGCAGGCTCGGGTATCCCCACAAACCCTCTCTGAACCCAGCACTTTTAGAAAACTACAGACCGGTATCCCTTCTGCCTTTCATTGCAAAGACACTTGAGCGAGTTGTGTTTAACCAGCTCTCTACGTTTCTTGAACAGAACAACCTCCTGGACATCAACTGAGACTGCCCTGCTTTCGGTTACGGAGGCACTGAGACAGGCAAGAGCGGCTTCCAAATCCACAGTACTTATCTTACTAGATTTGTCTGCTGCTTTTGACACAGTTAACCACCAGATCCTCCTGTCAACTCTCATGAAGATGGGCATCTCAGGAACTGCTCTCCAGTGGCTCAAGTCTTACCTCTCAGGTAGGTCCTTCAGGGTGTCATGGAGAGATGAAGTGTCTAAGTCACATCATCTAGCCACTGGAGTTCCACAGGGCTCAGTGCTTGGATCACTTCTCTTCTCCATCTACATGTCATCACTGGGATCTGTCATTCAGAAACATGGCTTTTCCTATCACTGCTATGCCGACGACACTCAACTCTACTTCTCATTTCAACCAGATGATCCCACGGTTGGTGTTCGTATCGCTGCCTGCCTAACAGACATTTCTGCCTGGATGAAGGAACATCACCTGCAACTCAACCTTGCAAAGACAGAACTGCTTGTGGTCTCAGCCAACCCAGCACTTCATCACAATCTCTCCATTCAGCTAGGATCATCAACCATAACTCCGTCCAGGACAGCCAGGAATCTTGGAGTTGTGATTGATGATCAGCTAAAATTCACTGACCACATTACTGCAACAACCCGGTCCTGCAGATTTGCGTTATACAAGGCAAGGGTCTTTAACGAGCCGAAGAGAGCGCATGTCACGCCTCTCTTCATCAGTCTCCATTGGCTGCCAATAGCCGCTCGCATCAAATTCAAGACACTGGTACTCGCCTTTAAAGCAAACACTGGCTCTGCACCAATATACCTAAACTCGCTTGTTCAGACTTACATACCCTCCAGGAGCTTAAGTTTGCCAATGAACGACGCCTTGTGTTGCCATACCAAAGAGGCATGAAATCACTCTCACAAACCTTTTCCTGGACCGCCCCCACCTGGTGGAATGACCTGCCTATCTCAATTCGAGCAGCCGAGTCTGTAGCCATTTTCAAAAAACAGCTAAAGACACATCTCTTCCAGCAGCACCTGACCAATCAAGAATAGCACTTAACATTCTATTCATTTTCTGTCTATCTAATTTATAAAAAATAAAAAAAAAGTTCTGTCCTGTGTGTTCTGTGCTAGATTAACTGAGACTTGTTACAGCACTTACATATTGTTGCCCTTGACTGTTCTAGCTGCTTCTATTGCTCTCATTTGTAAGTCGCTTTGGATAAAAGCGTCTGCTAAATGACTAAATGTAAATGTAATAATGTAATGGGAATGTTTGAAAAACATTCTTAGAACTTTAGCTGGGATGTTGCAGATTCACTAAAATCCATTACCTTAAAGAGTTACCGCGCAAAACACTTTCTGTCAGAGTAATTTAGCATGCATTTCCTCTACATCAGAGGAAGAACGGGTGTGCAAAAACCATTAATGCCATTTGGTTCGTATTTCGGTGGTTCTCTTGCGCTTTCAGAATAGAATGGAACACAGCATTTGATTGGCCAATTAGTCTGTAAGTCAAAACAGGGTAGAGCTCTACACTAGGTTGCTGTAAACCTCTAACACAGCAAAAGCAGATACATGCATCATGGGGAATGTAGTCATTTGCAAATGAACATAATATCAAATCTACGAACCATAGTAATCATAAGAATAATGATAATAATAACAATAATAGCAATAATAACAACTTATAACAAGAGAATTTTAGAGAGTATAAAAGCAATTGTGTTAACACGTGAAGAGCGAGCTTCGGTGGGTCTACCTGGGGTAGTTCTTGGGGTACCGTTGCCTGATAAGTGTGTAAACATTTGCAGGGGACGACAATCTTGGCTCAAATATGTAAACAGTGAACACTGTGATGCCTTTTACAGCACCATTCTCCTGGGATGGAGCCACAGCAATACTGCAAGAAGGTAAAGTGTTAGGGGAGGGGCTTGTGTGAAAAACAGCCTGTGTTAATTGCGCCTGGGGGTTCACGTCAAACATGCAGGCCACGACAAACATGGCAGTGCACTGAGAAACATGCATCCACCGAGAGTTCAGGGTTAAATCCCCAACAATTGCTCAGTTTTCCAATAGTCTGCAGTGATGGCGCCACTGCCACACTCCAGGGCTTGGTCACTGTATCCCAGCGGAACATGTTCTTAATAGTTTTACTTAGTGTTATATGAGGCCATACAATGCAACCTTAATCAGTATTGTATATCAGTATATAAACTCCCTAAAAAGATGGCATGAGGCCATAGAAACCTTAGAAAGACATTAGAAAAGAAAGACACTTGCTGAGGTCTTTTGAAGAACGCTGAGGGATAGATCTTGTGGTGGAATAACTTTAAACACACAGACGTACGTGTCCTTGTCCATTATATGTGAAAGGACGACTGGAACAGTCAATGTACGCATTCTCCCATGCAACAGCCTTCATTCCAATATCCGGGTCATGGCACCAAAAAATGGCCTCCGCCCCTTTAAGGGCCCCAGAGAAGCTTCAGAAGTGCAAAGGTGAGTTAATCTTTAATTTTGTTCTTCAGTTCAGATGTAAACATGGAGAGTCCAGGGGTGGATGGAGTACCATGGTCCAGAAAAGCACACACCTGCATGCTGCTTTCAGCTGATTGGTGGTTTTCTCCTTTCTTTCACCCCCCTCTCTCGTCTATGCTCCCCATCTATGTCATCCATCGTTTTTTTTATGACTTACCAACCCTCTCAATCACCCTGCCCTCATCTGTCAGGAAGCTTGACGAATGACTCCTCCTGCTGTTTTTTCTTTCACTCACTTCTCTCACTCTCTCTTTGCCTCTCCCTTCTCTCTCCGTGGCATTGATTTTTTTTTTTTTTTTGAATTATGGCCGGGTCCTAAGTCTCCTCTTCTCCAGTTGACACAACCAATCTTGCAGCCACTGAGAGGTGGTCAGTCAATCCAGCAAGTTGAGTGATGAAGCTGAACTCCTCTATATCCTGTAAAGGTGATAGATCAAGTCCTTAATAAGTATTAAAATATCAGCAATATATATATATATATATATATATATATATATATATATATATATATATATATATATATATATATATATATATATATATATCATGTAGCAATTTATACCTGTGAATATTTGAATTGGAACAGATGTGTCAGATACTATTGATACTTTTTGGATGCTATTCCAGCAATGCTTCATGGGATGGCACCACAGAGTTAAGCAAGTATAACTAAACATATTATTTGACTGTGTAACATGAATACCGTATAGTTATGCACCACAGTATCATACTACCCTTACTACTTCTGTACTATATAGTGCACATACTGTGCACAGTAGGCACATTTTTGCATGCATAATAATATCTGTGAGAGTAGGTTTGCTGAAATGTGCAGTAGTTATACAAAGCACACTTTGTAAAATACCGTATGCCACAATGCAAAGCTCTCAACTTGACTTTCCATTTCCTGTGATAAAAAAAAATAAATAAAAAACGAAATATTTAAAATTACATTTGAACTCTTTTTTTGTATATATTTTGTTCTCACTGCCTAAAAAAAATAATAAAAAAATATTGTTTCACTTTAAACATTTTTTTTACTTAATTTATTTTTAAACTTTTATTTGAATATTTCCAGTTAAAATTTAAATTATAGTTTAAAATTATGTGCTTTTGTCATTTTTATTTTATATTTCTATTAAGCTTTAATTTGACAGAAATTTTGATCATAATTTTAGTAAATAGTACAACTTAATTCAGTTAGTTGCTAGGGCAACATTTCTAATTTTCGTTTAAGTTTCTCATCTAATATTTGTGTTATTTTATTTCAGCTTTATTTCAATTAATACATTTAACTTTAGGTAATAATGACAACACATGCCAATATTCCATTATGAATATACTTTAAATGTTTTAAAACAGAAGAATGCCTCACTGCTGTCATGTGACCTATTTATGACGCATTTAGTACAGCATCTAGTGGCATGTGGTTAACGTTTTAAAAAGACAGTTTCTGTAAAAACACCAAGTTAAACCAAGTTCATTGTAGGGGTGTAAGGGTTCAAATGACTCTTCACGGTTTTAGTACGTGCTATGTTCAGAAAAAAAGAAACTACTGTCAAATAAAAATAAAGAAAATAAGAACAAATAATCAAACAAGGAATAGCACAAATAAATATAATAGAACAAAATAAATAAAGTAATCAAATGTAAAATAACACTGCATATAATATTCACTGTATATATTAAATAAAGATTAATCCTTATTAAGTTACAAAGGTTAAAGGTATTCAGTCAAGAACAGTGAGTGATTTCTTTGTCTTTTGTAGTTTGATTAAAATTAAAAACAGACAGTAATATAAGGCTGCTGTCGCTTTAAGACATAATGCATGTATCCAGTATACAGATACACATGAAAATGAACTCAGTTTGGTATTCACACGCTGTCTGAGATGCAGCTTTCTGTGTGCACACACAAAACTTCCCACACAGTGAGTGCAAATTCTCTTTTGCGTCTTCTTGCACTTGAATGTTTAAATTGGCAAGGCTTAAAAACACGCAAATGATATACTTTTGAGACGATGCAGAACTGGCCCGATCGTGATAGCGTCCTTCAGATTTGAGATTAACCGAGGTGCAATGCGTGCCGAACTGTGGGTGGAGAATGGTACGGTTTGATATTTTACTGAGAACCGTTACACCCCTAGTGTATTGCATTGTGGGATATGACACCCAATGCAGTAAGTAGTTTAGTACACATTTTAGCAAATGTATTCTGGTTATTTTATTCATCAAGAAAAAAAGTATGCAAAGTATAGGCTACCACCATTAGGGCTGTCAACGAATATTCTAAATTCGAATATATATTCGAATAGTTTTTAAAAAACGAATTTCGAAGGGGAAAATTAATATTCGAATTTAAAAAAAAAGTGGGAAAAAAAATGCCCGCGATAGTAGAGGCGTGGCTGTCTGCTTTGCGAGTGGGCGCGCTAGCGGCCTGAAGCCTTGTTTTATACTTTCGCCTGGCTCCGCAGCGCGAGCCTTTACTGTCTATGGCGCGAGCCCCCGCTGACTGTGCGCGCTCCTCCCCAAACGGACGAGGCGTTTAGTTTATACTTGACCATTGTGCTATTCTTTGAAGCGACAGAGGGCGACTCGGAGTAATTGTTCTATAAACCATCAGGAAAAAGCGTAGAGAAGAAGTGGGCTAATGTACACAGGTGACGATATTTATTTTAGTACACTTCACCGAAAACCACACTACAAAAGAATCATGTAAAACAGATCAAAATAAACCTTGATATTACTTGTGACATGAGAACAAAATGTATGTAGAAATGTAACGTTAACTTGTACAACTAAATTTATGATCTCTTATGTTAACACTTTCGTGAGTTTTCACTTTGTTTCGTGAACTTTTCTTTATTAAACGAGCTTGTTTATGCTTTTGTAGGCTCATTTTGTAAATATAAGCAACTCATTTGTATGTGCAAACTGGACCACCCTTACTTTGCATCGCCCGCCAGAAGCTCTTTATCTGCTACACGACAAGAGGCCATAACGGAGAAATTAATTTCGTTAATTTGTAAGGACATGAGAGCGATCAGTGTCGTGGAGGCTTCAGTTCTGTCGAGCAGTGGAACCGAGGTACCATAACCCTAACATTACTAAAGTGTAGGCTACTGTACTGACTGAAGAGATGTTGCATGAATAAAGGATAAATGCACTGCTTCCACTGGTTTGATTATTTACCGTTTCACGTCAAGGAAAAGTTCCATGTTTACCACAGCACAGCTCGCTCGGAGTGTTCAATATGCTGTAAATCTTCAATTAATATTTGTTTCAATCACTGAATGAAGCTGCTATATTTGGGACAAGAGTCGCGACCTTAAATTGCTTGCACAAAACTCTTGATCAGCTCAAAATGTGTTTGTTCATTTAACCCGTTATGCGCAGAGAGCGCGAGGGTGAGAGAGTGTGAGGTCTGCCGGTCTTGGCCATTAGTTGATTTACTTGTTTTTGTGTAGGTAATACGTTGTCAAATATGTTTAAACTTAAATAGACTACCTATACAAGTAGTTATGTCTCTTTGTATTAATTTGTCCTGTTATTGACGTAATGCGCGTCATTGACAAAATGCGCAACCAGATGTCCGAATAGTTCGAATATTCATGTTTTTTTTAGAGGGAATATTCGAACGTCATTTTTGAGCAATTTTGACAGCCCTAACCACCATGGACATGCTACTCAACAAGAAAGCCATTTTGTTTATTGACTTCCCATGTGCAGTCCCATGTTTTTGCATTCACTGCGAATTTTAGTCTCAGTTAATGTTAATTATTTGCATAATGCACACAAAAAGGGAAGTGAGTTTATTCATCTTAACCCACCACTTTCCAGTCCGGTTGCAGGCCTTCCTCTTTATAAAGGATGTAATCGATTCTCCTGCCATTGCCCTTCAGGGGGATTTTGCGCCCCTTCTGGCTGGGACAATGATTCTTGCTTGCGGGGAACACCAAGTACTCTTTTCTCCCCTCTTCATTCTCCATTACTCTGTCAGAGAAATGCAAAATGACTGAGTGTTTACTGGGAATCCATAATGTATACACACGTATTTGTGTTCAACTTACTTTTGTAGGCTCTCTGGTGAGCTGACTTCCTCATCATATAGCCCACTCGTGTCCAGGTATGTACCTGTAGTATATGTAAACACACAACACATACAGGTTATATATGAACTGGAGATATAATTTATATATATTTATATCCTGGCTGTGAGTATGACTCCTGAGAAGGCCCTAAAATCATTCAAGTAGCAGATACTTGACATCCATCTACACTCAAGGTCTCTTAAGAGTAAGACCAGAGTAACTCCAGCATTAAAATGGGCTCAAGGGAAATCTGTATGAGTCACGACTGAGGTACTGATATGCATATATACATGATTCTAATTGGCCATCTCCACCCAACCGTTTCTCTATTCTGTTTTTCCTCTTCATACTTCACTAATTCTAGCAAAGCCAGATTGATAGTTCCAGTACTTTCCATGAAGGTGCTCTTTGTGACCACAGTTTTTACTTTAGCAATATATACACGCAATATATATATATATATATATATATATATATATATATATATATATATATATATATATATATATATATATATATATATATATATATATATATATATATATATATATATATATATATATATATACATATATATACACACACACACACACACACACACATACTAAATATATTAAAATATATGTAATATATAAATTACATAATTAATAAAACAAATAATATATATTATATAGATGTGTTGCTGTACATATACATTCAATATATTAAATATATAAATAAAATATTAAAAAGGAATATATATACAGTGAGGAAAATAAGTTTTTGAACACCCTGCTATTTTGCAAGTTCTCCCACTTAGAAATCATGGAGGGGTCTGAAATTGTCATCGTAGGTGCATGTCCACTGTGAGAGACATAATCTAAAAAAAAAAATCCAGAAATCACAATGTATGATTTTTTAACTATTTATTTGTATGATAAAGTAGCCTGGAAGTAGCCATCAGAGGATGGGTACATGGTGATCATAAAGGGATGGACATGGTCAGAAACAATGCTCAGGTAGGCCGTGGCATTTAAACGATGCCCAATTGGCACTAATACCCCTTTTCCACCAAGGCAGTGCTAGAGCTAGATTGGAGCCAGAGCCTAGTTTCAAATCGGTTCTTTGTGTTTCCACACCCAAAGCCCCAGCTCCGAGCCAGGAAAAGTGGTTCTTAAGTAGCACCAAAACATTGCTGGGCTAGAACAGGGCTAGAAGTAAGAACCGATTACGTCAGATGCTGGGGGCGGGGTCAACAAGACCAACACAAACTTGAGATCCGCCATTGTTGAAATAGCAGCTAATGGAGCCAACAGCTGTTGCTCGTTTGTAATCTCCGTCTATACAAATTACGGCGAACTGCATGAATGCGTTGGATTCGCGGTGTTTTTGTTGTGTTTTGATGCCGATGTAGGATCGTAAAGCCATGTGAATCAATTGTAATACAACGTTTGCATTGTTGATGGAAGGCTTGTTCGCAGCGGTGCTGTGCCAGCGAGAGCATATGACTCCTTATGCTTTTGATTCACTCATGTGTTTTTTTTTATATCATACGTGGATCGGTCTGTGCAGCGCCGATACGTCTTGAACAAGCCTGGTGTGTTTGTGTTTCCCGCTGCCCAGGGTTGCCAGGTTTTCACAACAAAACACGCCCAATTGCTACTCAAAACAAGCCCAATCGCGTTTCAGGGGGGCTTCCCCGGTAAAAATCACATTTGGGGGTAAAATATGTGTTTTTTTTGGCATGGTTGCCTACTAAAATTCGCATTCCCGGGGCTAAATATCACATAATTGGGGTCGCTTCAAACCGCGGACATGAAAAACAGCCCGCGGCAACAGTGTTGAAGTACTTGGCAACACTGCCGCTGCCTCGCTAGCCTTGCTGAGAAAGATGAGACGTATACAGTGACGTAAGACCTGGCTCTGTTGTGGCTCTCAGTATGTGGAAAAGCAAATGGTTCTTAGAAGGCTCCTCAGTCTTACCAACTATGAACTGGGACTAGCTCTGGCTCTGAACTAGCTCTAGCACTGCCTTGGTGGAAAAGGGGTATAAGGGGCCTAAAGTGTGCCAAGCAAAACATCCCCCACACCATTACACCACCACCACCAGCCTGCACAGTGGTAACAAGGCATGATGGATCCATGTTCTCATTCTGTTTACGCCAAATTCTGACTCTACCATCTGAATGTCTCAACAGAAATCGAGACTCATCAGACCAGGCAACATTTTTCAAGTCTTCAACTGTCCAATTTTGGTGAGCTTGTGCAAACTGTAGCCTCTTTTTCCTATTTGTAGTGGAGATGAGTGGTACCCGGTGGGGTCTTCTGCTGTTGTAGCCCATCCGCCTCAAGGTTGTGCGTGTTGTGGCTTCACAAATGCTTTGCTGCATACCTCGGTTGTAACGAGTGGTTATTTCAGTCAAAGTTGCTCTTCTATCAGCTTGAATCAGTCGGCCCATTCTCCTCTGACCTCTAGCATCAACAAGGCAAATGGTTGTGGTTGAAAATCCCAGTAACTGAGCAGATTGTGAAATACTCAGACCGGCCCGTCTGGCACCAACAACCATGCCACGCTCCAAATTGCTTAAAATCACCTTTCTTTTTTGGAGTTTGGAGTTCAGGAGATTGTCTTGACCAGGACCACACCCCGAAATGCACTGAAGCAACTGCCATGTGATTGTTTGATTAGATAATTGCATTAATGAGAAATTGAACAGGTAGTCCTAATAAT
This sequence comes from Romanogobio albipinnatus, assembly GCA_023566225.1. Classification (NCBI taxonomy): domain Eukaryota; kingdom Metazoa; phylum Chordata; class Actinopteri; order Cypriniformes; family Gobionidae; genus Romanogobio; species Romanogobio albipinnatus. Next base: position 25,609,592 of record CM042262.1, on the reverse strand, counting down.
CCTTTAGGTGAGTGTATATTATATATATATATATATATATATATATATTAGGGGTGGCACGGTACATGGGAAAAAAAAAAAACATTTGGTTCGCTTGTCTCGGTTCGGAGTGTGTGCGTCGCACGGTTCGCGCATGCGCAATGTATCCTCGTGCCCGTATGTTACCTCAGACAGTGGGTGTCCTTTTCGCGCGAAATAAGAGGTGTGTGTGGACATACAGTAAAGTAAAAGTGGAGTGCTGCAGGTCACGTCACATGTACAAATGAAAGTGGGAGAGATAAGGAAGGCTGCCCGGAGTTGGAGGATGCGCTAGCATCGTATAGCAGGGCAGCAGATGCAGTGCGGAGAGCGGGAGCCGCGCCGCGGGTGCCCGTTGCGCAGACACACACTGGCAGTGTTTGTCTCGCGAGTCGCCCAGCTGAACCGCGGCTCGTGGATTGCAAATACAGGCAAATATAGTCCATTCTGTCACATTTTCCGGTGTTCTCCTCCGACCCCTGTCTGTTTCATGCTTTGATTTATGATGGGCAACATATATATATATCTGCTGCAAATGCGACCGTGTTCCCCTCTGTCTCATACACACATTCATATGTTGTATATAAGTAGTTCACATGATAAATGTAACATTTAAAAGTTAAGATGCTTCCAGTTCTAATAATTTAAACATGCCTTTGAAGTTTGAGCAAAAACTTCTGGCAGTGTTGTGTTTTCGTGTATTTTATTTTATTTTTTCACAGTGCTGGACGTCATATGGTGATTGTGAAACACACGGGACACTTCATGGTGAAATGTGTTAATCAGGTCAGCTGAATTAAAGCCACAGCGCATTGTTCTGATCAAAATTGATATGATTAACATGAAAAATGTTACGCCAATGTGTCGGACTCGGTAGACAGCCAGTTAGGAAACAACTTGATATAACAATATTTAATACTGTATCCTAAATTGTGGATGATTAAGCCAAATATACCATATGCTGAAGTAAATTTCTGGAGTGTTAACGATAAAAAACAACAACAACAAGAACCGTACAGAACCGAAAACCGTGACCCTAAAACCGTGATACGAACCGAACCGTGGGTTTTGTGAACCGTGCCACCCCTAATATATATATATATATATATATATATATATATGTATATATGTATATATATGTGTGTGTGTGTGTACACTAAATTTATTACATATATATAAATTTATTTAATAATTAATTATTATTAAATTATTTTATAATTCAATACAATAATAAAATATATATAATTTTATCAAATATTATAATTTAATATAATTTTATCAAATATAGTACATTGTATATATAATATAGAAAATATTATACCAAAATGTGTGTGTGTGTGTGTGTGTGTACGTACACACTACATACACACATTTTGGTATAATATTTTCTAAATTATATATAGTGAATTATTCTGGAACCAAAATTAATGGGTCGTGGACAAATGAGAACCCCTGTTCTTGAGGTTAGTAACAAAATTGTCATCTTTCCATTCCATTTTTACAGATCTTCGTACCCTCACCAGGCCTTGAACTTCAGGGGGGAGAAAAAACAGTGTGTGCTATAAAGAAAAGTGGATCACACCCACAAAAGGCGCTCACTAAAATCAGAAGTGTCATTAAAGGCCTGCACTCCGTTAGATCTATTTCAGAAGTGGGGCTGGGCAAGAACTTCTCTACTGTGGTCTCCTGCCAGCTCATCTAGTGCACCATCTGTGTGTGGCCGCTGTTAGCTCAGGCGTGTGACATCTAATTTAGTGCTGACTTTAAAACCTGGTTACCATACTACAAGAGATTATTTTTGTGTGTCTGGAAAAGGTTAAAAAAAGGCCCTTTTTATATATATTTTATTTTAAAAAATTACATTAAAAAAACATATAAATAAATATATAAAACAAAACAAAATACATCATTGTAATAATATATACACTCACATACACTTTTTCCTTAAACATTCAAATCTTGATGTTGATATAATATGTACTGTTTTTGTATCAACTACTCTTCTGTAATATATATATATATATATATATATATATATATATATATATATATATGATAAATATTATATGAGCACTACTTTCTAGATATGCATTTGCATGCAGTTCTTGGGAAAACCTTCATTGGTCAACCACAAGTGCAGATCTCTACCCGCTAACCCACAACAACTCCCAAGCTTTTATGACATTGCCTGTAAATCCTTTTTTATTTCTTTTTTCTTTTACTGAACTTACCTAAGGCCCATGGTTTGTCTTCTCCAGGACCAAGACGACAGGGGTCTTTATAATGCGTGAAGAGGGAATGCTGTTGTTCCAGCTTATCCTCTGAATGACAAAAACATTGTGAGAAAGATAAATAAAGAGTTTCAGAAAGGGTTATATTGCCTCCTTCTGGTCAAACACAACAAGATAGTTCAATGCTGGTCACCTACCTCAATTATTTTAAGTAAAACAATATTTAACGTTCAAAGCAATTTTACAAGATACCTTAGTTGAATACAAAGTTGAATAAGCTGAATATTATAATATATAATTATATAATAATAAATTACATTATAAATTATTGTTGTTTATTATTATTACTATATATTATTATTATAAAATGCATAGTTCTGGCTCTAAAATATGATGTAAAAAAAACAAAAAAAATGTGAACAATGTTTTTAATTGTAAAAATTAAAATTGTGACAAACTTGGAAGAACTGTTTTTTATAATAATAATAATAAGCCAAGTTTCTTAAAAAAAATTGTAACTTGTAATTTTTTTATATAATAACAACAATAGTACAAAATAAAAACAATTATTATTACTATTCATAATTATTAAATAATTAATTATTAAAACTAATAATAATTATTATTATTGAAAGTAATAAAAAAGGATGAAAAACCATTTTGTAATTAGTATTTTTTTTTAAATAATAATAACAACAATAAAACAACAGCAAGTATTATTATTAATATTACTACAAATTATTATTAATGCTAATAATAATAATTATTATTGTTATCATTATTATTAAAAATAATATCACTTTTTTGAATATTAGTGCCTTTTCTCGTGAGTTTCAAATTGGGATGGTTGTTATATCCATGTTTTAAGACAAGGACATTTTTGAGGGACAATATCAGCAGGATTACATGGAATGAATTTAAACATTCTAAAATATGTTAAACCCAGATGTTTGGACATTTATCACTAGTAGCTAAAGGTATAATCAATTTTCCCCCAAAATAAATAAATAAACAACTGAAGGGCATTTTTTATACCCCAAGCCTACACATTCCACGTGGCCTGCTTATTGCTTTAGTAATAAAACCCCCAGATGTTTTTTAACGAAGAAAAGGCTGGTACCCGAGGAGCAGTTGTCAAAGTTGAGGTCTCCGAGGATGACGTCGAAGGCCACCTGATCGTCCAGAACCTTCTCCTCGTCCGTGGGACACAAGGTGGTCCTTTTGAACTCAGTGCCCCACTCCAGCAGTAAGTCCAACTGCTCGCAGCGCACAGATGCATCACCTGAGAGAAGAAGACAGATTTACACAAACAATACCTATACCAAGAACTAAAATCGAATAAAAGCACAAATTTCATTTTACGGAGGGTTTTATTCAATAAAACGCGCACGTATCGCATTGCGCAAAACAATTCATTTGATTTCGATGTAATATAATGAAATAGCGTCGCACTGAGGTGCCTCTAGTTTATCACATTTCCACGACTCGTTCTGAGGCAGTTATGGCAGATGTAGCGATTTAATGAGGCCAGGGTGGGTAAACAGAGCCAAGAAGAGCGAGAGAAAGCAGTGAAGCATAGAAAAAGAGGAGATGGCCTGTAACATCTCCCCTCTGCTTTGGTGGAGCTGGCAGTGGCAAGTGTAGAAGAGAGCAAGTGAGAAAGAGGAAAAGAACAGCAATTTAATTGCAAACCTCAAACAGCCGCTGAAGTTAGAAGTGTGTGTGTTGCTGGTGCTAAAGTAACCTTTAAAAATCTGTAGTGTGTAATTTCTGCACCTCTAGTGTTAAGGCCTGTTCGCACCAAGGATAACTATAAAGATAACGATAAAGATATAGCTCTAAAAATCGTTCTCAATATTAATGAATAGCAGAGTTCACACCACAGCTACAGTATATAATGGCACAGAGAAATTATATAGTTTCAGAACGATTCTTTTCCAGGTGATGAACGATTAAAAACATTGACAGCCAATCAGAATCCATCCTGCTGTAACGAGCTCGAGCATTTAAAGCGGCAGACAAGAGCGTGCTTAGAATGAACAGAATGATATCGTTCGCTGGTGTGGACGCTAATATAGTCATCATTATAGTTATCTTTAAAGTTATCGTGAATGGGGCTTTTTCAAATGTTTACTTGATTCTGATTGGCCAATCAAAGCATTCTGCAGTCATCTATTTTTATAGATGTTGTATAGATGGGTTGTTAAGATTTTTTGGTAATGCTTTAGATTTTGCAGCCTGCAAAGTACTGTGCAAGTCAAATTAATTTACAGCATAACTGTCTTACGGTTATTACCTATAAAGTACGTACGCGTATAGGTATAAGGGAACAATATGTAAAACTTGGGGAATAAAGAGGTAACAACCACAAAAATTAACAAATTATTTATACTGTAGGTATTTTAGAACTAAACACATATGTACTTTATAGGTACACTATAATTACTGAAAATTATGCGGTACATTTTTCTTATTCAGTACTTTGTTGGCTGTAATCTAAAGGCTTTTTTATGTTTGTGAAAGAAATCACACCAAAGCTGCAGTAAAATTGACAAAAATGCAATAATATTTGTAATATTATGAAATAGTAGTACAATTTAAAAGAACTGTGTAGTAAATCTCGTTCATACGGGAAGAAGGAGGCGGGAACCGGCGGACGTTCAAACAAACTTTAATTAAACAAACACAAAATAAAATGTCGGCGACAGCCCCTCGCGGACGACTGTCGCCTTAATACAAACAACAGAAATGAAAATAAAAAGCTGCAGCCCCTCACGGTCGACTGCAGCAGCACATAACAAAACGTAAATAAAATACAACATAAAGTCCAGGCCTGGTCCTCTCTCGTCCCTCACTGTCGTCGCTCCTCCTTTATACTCCCTCACTCCTCCGCGAGGGCCGAGATCGCTGCGACTCACAGCTGGCGCTCATCCCCACTGATGAGCGCCGCCTCGTCCCGCCCTCACGGTCCCTCGGCCTCGCTGCTCGCCACAAACTGTTTTCTATTTTAATATATTTTAAAATGTATGATTTATTCCAGTCATGCAAAGCTGAATTTTCAGCATCATTACTCCAGTCTTCAGTCGCACATGATCCTTCAGAAATCATTCCAATATGCTGATTTACTGCTCAAGAAAACAGTTCAAAATAAAACCCTTTGTATAGTATAGTAACATACTATAAATGTCTTTACTGTCACATTTGATCAATGTAATGTATCCTTGGATTCATTTTCTTTAAAAAACAAATAAAATCTCACTGACCTCAAACTTTTGAATGGTAATAAATGAGAAAATGCACATCAGTCTGGTAAAAGTCACAAAATAAACCCCTTTAAGATCATTCAAGTCTGCTTCCCTTGTTCATTTTTTTAGGTCTGAAAATGTAAGAAATTTGAGACATAGGCGATGCCTAATTTAAACAATTTAGAACTCATTATACATAAGAGAGAAGCCACTGTGCCATACAATTTCCTTCTAAGCTAATTGAAAACTCAAAACTGCATAAGAAACCAAGACAAGTAACCTCGCATACATGTGTATACATCAGGAGAATAATTTAAAGCCGCCTCTGCACTGTCAAAGTCTATAACACACACACACACACTCATACAGTTTGACAGGGAAAAACAAGCGATTGAGAATATCCAGAGACACACTGCCTCGTCTATTAACTGAACCACACTTGTCCCTGAAAGTCCCTGTCCTGCATCATCTCCAGCATAATCAGGTTTCTCTTGCCTTCTTCCCCGTTTCTTGCCTCGTTCCCTCATGTTTCATTTATCCTCCTGAAATAGCCCCTGCTCTATAATTAGAAAGGGTGGCAGACATACAGAGGCGTAGGTGGATCCCGGAATAGCATGAGTATGTCTTCGTAAAAAATGAGCGCTATACACAGTGAGCTTTAAATAGGGCTGACGCCAGGAACGGCGAGAGCCCGTCGTCATGGGAACCGGGATCATGTGGGCGAGCGGGACACGTTGATTAATCGGAACGGAGAACATGGGTCAACATGCAGTGATGTCACAGGCCCTGCATGTGAAGTGCCGATTCGGGTGCATGACACAAGCGACTGAGAAGCAGAGAAGACTCGTTTTTACGGTTCACACAAAAACGCACACATACACACAACCGTTTCCCTGCTCTGTGTGGAAATCTAGGATCGGGACAAACCTGTCAGGATCACTCAGCGTTAGCGCACTAGTCAGAGTACCGCAACTTCACTGGGGTTTATGAGTGTGTGTAAAAAAATGTGGGAACCTTGTAGTCCTACCTACAAAAACAGCTTCATAACATCACTAATTAACAACTTTTTAAATATTATAATTAGCTTAATTCAGATATGATAAAGAAGGTATCCACTCTTGCATTGCGTGTTCGTGCATTTTGTGGGGTAGGAGCAATGACGGGATGGGTTGTGCTTGTTTGGGTTGATTTCAAATATCAACAGTGTTTCTCAGAAATCGCGTACTGCTCCTTTAAGTCCCTATGATATGACTGGAATCCCTCTGTGTACTCTATGTGTGCGTAGACACCTACCTTCAATAGCATGCAGATGAGTACAGGCGATATATCCAACAACACGTTGTTCCTGAGCAGAGCATCCAACCTGCACCTGAGAGAATAGAGCAGGAGGACAAAAGAGATTGAGGTGAGAACTTTGCCACATCAAACGTGTTACTGAAATGCAAAATCAGTTATGAAGTGCTGTCAAACACCCCTGAGCGTTGTTGCACTCTCTCTTGGTCAGATTCTCCTGTCATAACGCTCTTAGATGTCTGGGGACCATGTTAAAAGGTAATAGTCAGAACATGCACAGCTCTGAGCGGTTCAACACCTGCTCATATTTTATCCAGCTGCACCAAATTCTTACATTTCATCTTGTTTTTCTTTTCTGGTTCAAGCATAATATCAGCACATTAGTGAGCAGACGGACTGAATATAGAAATATTGAATACGGACTAGTAGGAGCAAATTTAACACCAAAATTCTGCAATGTCAGCATCTAGCATTTTGGATTGTGTTTTTTGCAGATCTTCACACACACATAAGTTCTCTGTGTGTGGTTTGACCTACATAATGAGGACGCAAAGTCCTTATACTGTGGAGTGTATTCAGGTTTTAGGACACGCCCCCCACTAAATCTATGGAGAGTCCCTGTAAACCACATATTCAAGAATGTATGTGTCTGTGTATGTGTGTGCTCATAAGTTTACATATCCCTTGCAGAATCTGTAAAAAAAAAAAAAAAAAAGTACAATTTACCCTGATCTTCCAATTCAAAAAGTTTACACCCCTGGCTCTTACTGCATCGTGTTTCCTTCTTGAGCAACCATCAGTGAATGTTTTCAGCTTTTGTATCACAAAATCATACAGTCACTGCTGGAAAAGGTTCAATTAGGCACAAGATGCTGGAGAAACAAAGAATGCGCAGGACCTGGAGGATTGAACTGCTCAGGACAAACAAGAGACTTGTGAACAACCATCACAAAACATAAAAAACATGTTGTGGATCATCCAGGTAATTAAGTATTAAACCAGGTATTAAGAATCAACATGTAAACTTTTGAATGGGGCTATATGATTCTGCAAGGGGTATGTGAACTTTTGAGCACAACTCTAAAAATAAGTACTAAAGTACTAAATACATAAACTAATTGTTTTCAATTCTATAAGTGAATTTAGGTATCACGTTATAATGCGCAGTATGAAAAATTGACATTGATTTTGAGACTTGCTAAAGATTTCATTTTGTGTTAACTGTAGGTAAACAAAAGGGGGGACAAAGGAAAACTGGCATGCACATTTGTTTGTGTGAGTGTTTGTTCATTCTGCCATCTCTCTGTCCTCTTTTCATCCAGACGCCCCATTCAGTGTAAAACATTTACATTGGCTCATTCCCAGCAAAGACTATTTAAAGTGCTGAGAGCTATACGTCTGGACACTGTTTTCAACCTCCTTCCAAATATTGAAGCCCTCCAAGTTTGACATGTCAGCAGTGGGTGATAATAAATGTCATTGTTCTTTAGAGGTGATTTGTAGATTTAATTACACTAATGAGAGTCTGACCATGTGGTCTCTAGCATGAGCTCACTCACTGCATTGAATCAAACATTGCTAATACTCTATCATTTCATTGCTGGCTTTTTCCTTACTCAGCTTCATTGCCTTCCTCTGTTCCATAGCTGCATGCCTCTCTTTCCCTTTCTGTGTCCTTGCGTATGAATATTTCAAATGTTTATCCATGCTTGGCTAAGTGTATGTGTTTGCAGTGACAGACGAGAGGAGGCAGGAAACTGTTGAAAATAAAATAAAATAAAAATACTTATACAGTAAAAGTAGCACTAACAATTTGATGGTGCCTGAGTCGGGATGGGAATTTTTGTCAATTTCTCATTTCGGTCATCGATAGGTCTCAAAAACGAGTACTCGAGTAAATGTGGGGAGCGGGGCATCTCCGTCATGGAGATATGAAACTATTTTAAAGGTCCCGTTCTTCGTGTTTTTTTGAAGCTTTGATTGTGTTTACAGTGTGCAATATAACATGTGTTCATGTTTCGCGTGTAAAACAGTATTTTTCACACAATTTACTTATCTGTGTACCGCTGTTTTCACTGTCCTAAAAACGGGCTGATGAGTTCCTTTATTCTATGAAGTCCCTCCTTCAGAAATATGTAACGAGTTCTGATTGTGCCAGCGGTTCCCGTGTTGGGATTTGACCGCAGCTTAGCGAACGTGGCACGGTTCCTGTGTTGTGATTCGACAGCAGCTTAGCGAACGTGGCACGGTTCCTGTGTTGTGATTCGACAGCAGCTTAGCGCACATAACTTGCACGGAAAGGTCACTCCTCTTAACGGGAGATGTATGCGCTTAATGATCTCTACAGCATCCCTGGGAAAGCCAAACAAAGGTGATTTGACTCCGGGATGAAAATAACAGCGTCTCGACGACATGGCGACAAACACAGTCAAACGCAACAACTCCTTTTCTCCACGCGACACTTTCTCTTCTCCACGTGGGACAGCAACAAGACCACGCCCCCTTTTTTCGCGTATTCTTGGGGGCGGAGGTTAGTCTGTTCTACTGTTCTACTGACGTCATTAATGAAGGAAGTACCAGGATGTAGTCCAAGCCGGCCGTTCGCTGTAGGCTTTGAAAGGGAACTTCTGTTAAATAAAATATCTCGCTTGGCATTGAACTTTGAGCTTTATAAATTGACAGGTATTATTTATGCTCTAACAGCAACATTACACACTAACTAAAGTTTGAACAATGGGATCACGAAGAACGGGACCTTTAAGAGAGTTATGAAAATTAATGTTGACAAATACAAACATCACATGTCTATGAAAACACGAACATACGACTAGAAAAAAATAACTGCTAGATTATAATGCATAAATGGTTATTTTGTTTTTAGATGTTTTAAAAAAAAATTCTCAAATAACCCAATCAATCATATCATTGTAACTGAACTGAAACTGTAAATAAACAGCACTCTACATAGCTTTGCTAACAGGTTAATAAACTAAACCAAACGCATCCTATATTAGATTAATCAGTGAACTTACTTGCATCAGCACAAAAGGACGCGAATGCGCACATGAACTTGGCCGTGCTTTTACACATTTTGAATGCGCTCTTCCCTTAACAACAACGCCGATACACAGGGACCTAAAGCACAGATAATTGACTAAACTATTACACTCATTATAATGTTTTATGTACATGACAGATTGCCTCTGTACATCTTGCACTTAATTTTATTTTTCCTGATCAAAGTGACAGACATCACTGCGTGTTTTTGAAGGCATAATGAGAAACAACTTTAAATAAAACATAGGTCTACTGTTAAAAAATATGAGAACAAAATAACATTGCTGCATTAATATCGTCAATGCTTTTGAAAGAGAAATAGCCTATCTAAAAAGAATATAACCGTCTCAAATAACCCAGAGTCGATAATGTCGGGCATTGCATGCGAGCAGAAACTGAAGAGAATGAACACCAGTTGGTAACGGCAACTCTTTACTAGCTGGTTATTAAACTCAACCAAACGTGTCCATATGAGATTAATCAGATATAGACAACATAAAAGTAATCTTACTTGCATCTGCAGAAAAGGACGCACATGAACTTCACCGCGCTTGTGGATTTCCTTTAACAGCTGATAAACGGGGAACTAAAGCACAGATAATTTAAAACATTCTATTACAATCTTGTTTTTTATTATAATGCGATGTATATGACAGATTAGCGCTGTACATCTGGCACTTAACTGTGTTTCATGATCACAGTGATTCCAGGCATCACTGCAGTGAGCTCTTCAGTTTCACTTTATTTCGCCGGTCTGGAAGGCGTGCTGTCTAACGCTAACCAATCAAACCTCATTTATTCCGGAAAAAATAGACAAAGAAAAATAGACAAATATATTTTTTAAAGTCAGGGCGATCATCGTTTTCATGATCAATCGTCGCTGTCAACGTTCGAGTACTCGAGTACTCGATCACTGTTGCCCATCCCTATGCCTGACTAAAAAATACTTTTCGCCTCATTTTCAGATTACAAATACAGTTTAAATCACACGGTTTTAACATAAACAAACTAATTTATGTGATGCATATTTGTCAATCATACATGAATGAAACAGGTAATAAAAAGGTAAGAATTCTGTAATAGTACTAATAAACGTAATGTGTTTTAACAATTCAGGTTTATATATTTATCATCAATAAATAAAATTAGTTTCTTATACATTTTAACTAACTGAATATTGCTTGTTCCATGACCAGCCATTTTTTAACCCTTAAATGCATGAATGTTTCGCCAATCATTATTACATATTCGGGTCTTTAGCGGATGGATGGATCTCTAGTCTTAAAGGATGGATGGATCTCTACCTGTTGTGATAATCTGAAACTCTCCTGATATTAGAGTGACAATTATAGAAGAATAAAATAAACATATTTATCTTTTGGAGCTTGGAAGGCTTCAGTTTGAGCAGATGTTTTAACCCATCATCCCTGTCCTAGGGAAATAAAATTAAATAGATGCAAATATTTTAAAAACTATGCTATGATTTTTTGAAATTGTACCCGTTTCTTTTACTTATTATGGACAAATATGCATCACATTATCACATTAGCAGTTTGCTTATGTTAACTGTGTAATCTAAATGGATGGAAATTGTATATGCAATTTAAATAAATTTTAGGCCTAAATGTTTTTTGTTTTTTTTAATGCAACTGATTTTGAATGCTCATGTGTATGTGCACACATGCTCTTCATTGGCAAAATAAACAGGCAGGACATTTATGTCAAAAATAGCATATCTGTACATTAGGATCAGACTTGCCGTGGTTTATTATGTTAATATTAATCAAACATTTTGACAAAAAAAATATAATTTACATAAATATATTGAATGCAATAATTAATACCATATAAAATAAATTGTATAATTAAAATAAAGGAATGTGTTTGATAGCATATTTGCTTTTCTGTGGTATCAAAATTGATATTGAATTTCACTGATATTGGTGTTGGATACCGAAATGTTGCTATTGTGACAATGCTAGTGTATTATTATTATTATTATTATTATTATTATTATTAACTGCAGGAGGTCGATCCTTTTCCTATTTAGCACCTAAACTCTGGAACAGTCTTCCTAACATTGTACGGGAAGCAGACACACTCTGTCAGTTTAAATCTAGACTAAAAACACATCTCTTTTCTGTGGCATACACATAAAAAACTTTTTCAATGAATTGATTGTTAGGCTGCATTAACTAGGTCAGCCGGAACCGTGAACACTTCCCATAACACCTGATGTACTCATTACATCATCAGAAGAATGGCATCTACGCTAATGATAGTCTCTCTGTTTTATCCCGAGGTTTACAGCAGTCAGCCTGATCCGGGCCGTATCCAGATCAGATGGTGGACCTGCGCCCAGAGAAGACCAACGCAGGACCCTGAAGTGTCTGCAGAGACCGTGTCAATTAGACTCCCCTGAAATTGCCTCATCGACACGGCATCCTCAATAAACCCGTCTCCGGCGTGATGACTCTGATTGTTCGAATATTACAATTGAATAATTCTTAAATCGATATGTCATCCTCAATAAACCCGTCTCCGGCGTGTTGCCTCCGATCCTTCGAATATTCCGATCTATTATGAGCTCTGACCTGTAAAGTTGCCAGAATAATAATAATAATACGCTGTTTGTTAATTGGCCAGAGGAGAACTGGCACCCCGACTGAGCCTGGTTTCTCCCAAGGTTTATTTTTCTCCATTAGGTCACCTGATGGGGTTTTGGTTTCCTTGCCAGTGTTGCCTCTGGCTTGGCGTGGTCAGTTGGGGACACTAAATTTTTCTAAATTTTTCAACTAAATATCCAAATAAATCTAATTATTAAACTAAATTAACCATATAAACTAAATTACTGATCTAATTACTGATCTAAAGCCCACACTGTCACTGTATGATAATTGAAATGAACTGATGACATCACTGTTTTCTCCAGAATGGCTATACAGCTGAATAAAATGATGTTGCATTATTTTCCTGTTTAACACTGTAAAGCTGCTTTGAAACAATCTGCATTGTTAAAAGCGCTATATAAATAAGGTTGACTTGACTTGACTATTATGTGTGTGCAAGGGTATTGTGTGACCTTGCACAATGTTTCACCTGAGCTAAAGTCCATGTAAGGTTGTGTGTTTTGATTGTGTGTGCACAAGGCCGTTTCTAGCCATTCTGTCGCCCTAGGCGAAATCCTTATTGGTGCCCCCAGTCAAATTTGAAAAAGCTACATTGGTATTACTGGTATTAATTAACACATACATACATACATACCAAATTATATTTGTTAATAAGGATTCCATTTAAAGCTACACTGTGTGATATTTTCCCCCATCTAGCGGTGAAAAGGTATATGACCATCCAGTAAATATTAGGTTCTGTTCCTCCCAATTCCGATTTCGTTTTAACTCCTACGGTGGCCGTTTTAGTCCAAGATTAACATGGCTTCCAGTTCAATCCAGACACGGTGCCATCGAGTGTTAAAACGCGAAAGGCGAAGCTTGAATTTACGGGTATGTCCCTCTTTGGCTAATGTACTTTCAAGATGGAGGGGCAACATGGCGACCCCCATTCGAACCCCTTACCCGTATGTATTTTCAATGGCATATTATAAACTTACGAGAATACTTTATAACTTGAAATAAGTAAATATACATTAATGAGCACTTATATTTTTGAAAGAACTAAGTGTTTTTAGCTAAGAATAAACTAAAAAAGTTACACAGTGTAGCTTTAATAGCCAGATGCCAGTATAGCACTAGGCCTATAATATATAGCCTATATTTGTGCAGTCCCTAGTTGCTAAGAAATTGTTCTCAGACATAACTACATAATTATTATGTGTTATTAGTACATTTCACATGAAAGTAATAAGAATAAATACTGATTCAGTGTGGTCTTTTGTTACTCATTGATGAGTGAACTTCCCCTTTAAATAAAGCAACACTTTGCCCTCTGTGTGTACGACACTGCTTGCGTTAAGCACTATTAGAACTGAATGAATCGATTCAGCATTCAACACCATCCGTAAAGATACGTTAAATTTGTCAACGTGATTTAATAAAGGATGTATTCATGTTGTGAATTTGCACATTTTATTATACCATTTTTAAATTGGCCGCTAAAGTTTTATATGGGACAATTACAAAACACACTGATTCTTTTAACAATGCATTGGTGCAAAAACATTTTGGAGGAGCAATAAGAGAAGAAAGCTTTATAGAGTCAAAATATAACTGATAATCATGAAATGCTGAAGTAAGTGTGCAGTTATATTTTGCCTCTAACATACACATCGAGCAATGCTATCTGCCCATTCACAGCGTGATTTCTAGACTGCCACAAATACTGCCCTAAAATACAGATTTGTACCTGTTATTTTAATTGGCCTTTAGTTTGAATTTAGCTGTATTTTATGGTTAAAAAAAGCGTTACCTTGCCAAAGCATTGACCAAGCTCATTGATCTAATGGTGTTGTTGAGCCAGTGCCCAAACGCGAACTTTTTTGACAGTAGCCTACTCTGATCTGATGGCATATAGGAATCGTCAGATTGACAGTTCTCTGATCCAATAGTGTGGGGGAACTAGTGGTGGCGGCAATAACATTTTTTAGGGTGGCCGTGACACCCTTTACACACAAACATCAGTGCCAGATATGCGCTTAGTGGCGCCCCCCTATTGATGGCGCCCTAGGCAACCGCCTAGTTTGCCTATGCCTAAAAACGGCCCTGTGTGTGCATACATGCAAATAAGTGTTAATGAGTAGTGTGCTAATTGGAACGAGTCTGCCACTTGTGGGATCTCTTATAAGGTTAAAGATTACTTGCCCAAAGGAGAAACAGTCGGCAGGCTAAGTAAGTCCAACAAACAAACACACACACACACACACACACACACACACACACACACACACACACACACACACACACACACACACACACACACACACACACACACACACACACACACACACACACACACACACAGAACCTGGCTGTCTAATGAACTTCCTCCTGTTCTTCTAATCCACTCCTACTGGCAGCTTGAATGCTGAGCTGATAACACACAGCAAAGACATGACTAAAGCTGAAGACGGCTATACTTTACACTAACAAAGCATTGCAAATAGAGCTGACCACAGCAAGAGCAGTAGGTCACGGTCTTTTTCCGCTGAAAGGCAGCACTGATTGCTGTACAATCTCCAAGTTTTAACATTTTGTATAATAACAGACAAGTTTTCTTGCACCAAAAACAGTAATTAAGTATTATACAACCATTTTACATCCGCTCTGGTCCTCATTCATGACACAAGCAGAACAAATTTATGAGTATGTCACTCACAAATCCATTCATACGTAATTGTCCCATTTAACTAAACACGACAATGTGTTTAAGAATGGTTTTATCAACTATTTATGCAGATTAGTTCCGTTGTTGTTACATGAGCTTTGACCTTTAAAGTTAAGCTGTTTTTGCATCTTTACCTTTAAGACTTCTAGGCTATATATAAATGACCTCTGTTATGCTTTATTTTGCATCATAGTTTCCATACATTTTATGGGTGGACTGGACAGTTCTGCATTTTGAATGCTGATTCATGAACTATTTGTTTCAAGTAAGCAATGAAAGTCCTGAAATTTGTCTGTCCAAACAGAGCAGGATGATATTTCACATATTAATTATTATAAGATGCTCACCAAGGCTGCATTACAAATTGGGTCAAAGCCATGCATTTCAACTTCCAGTTGTCCGCTTTAATTAATCATTAGTTAATGATTTGCAAAGCTATCATTATGTTATGATTTTACTTGTTGGGGCACATGACTGTTAACTAATTGTTTAGTAATAAGTCATTATGGTTATGAGTTTTGAATTAATTTTGAATTAGTTAATAGTCATGTGCCTCAACAAGTAAAGTCATAACATAATGATACCTTTGCAAATCGTTAACTAATGATTAATTAAAGCAGACAACTGGAAGTTGAAATGCATGGCTCCAACCCATTGTGGTAATTAACATATGAATTTACACTATTAGTTAATATAATATGTTATTAGGGAATTAATACAATATGACACTTTTAACTAATAACAATTTAATGATTACTTAATCTATTAATCATATAGAATCTAGTTGCTGATGCAGTAACCATTAATAAATGGTTTAGTTCATCATGAGTCATACATTAACTCATGATTATCTGTGTATTAGTGAATTAATGCATATTAGTGCACCCGTATTGTAAAGTGTTACCAAAAAATTACGCTCGCTTGAGGTGGTTTTTGACTTGTGCGAAGTTAATGCGAATAATGGGAGATGGAAATGCATTTGCAAAATAAATTCTGACGTAGCGAACATTAAACCAACATGATTAATCGCCTGGTTCCCCTGATGGGGATATTCTAAAACATTTAACGTGGCTTAATTTAATAAGAAAGTGGTATTAAAAGAGCAAACTCAGTAAACACAATACTAATAAAGCATACTATGTGCAGAAAGGCAGATAAGCCCAGAATATGACGAAAGAACACAAATTTGTGTTCAGGGTGAGAGAGCTTGTTGGAATTCTCCCTCTGTGTTTATGACAATCGAAGTGTGAGTACATATTTGTTTTTAGCAAATCACTAAACCTGCCTGTGTTTTACTAATATTGTATAACGTAATTAGTCTTTTAGGCGCTGCATAATATCATTGCGCCTGCTGAACCCATGGTGCAGCAGCAAAGTTCCTTGATTATTACGCAGGAATGAGAGTATCGGCCTAGAAAAATTGCAACTTTTTGTTTTACATCTGTCTTAGTATACAATGTAACTACAGAAGTGTCAAGCTTTAAATAGGAAAAATATCAAAACTCTTTGGTCATTTTTTGAGCGAGATGCTAATGATCTAATCAGATTCAATGATCTAAACTAAGCTATGCTAAAAGTGCTCCCGCCAGACCCGGAGATCGGCTGAATGGATTTAAAAATGGTAAAACTCAACTGTTTAACTCTAGGGGAGTTTATTTAAAAATTAGGCTATTTTCAAAAATAGTGGTGTTCCTTTAAGCCGAGGGTGTTTTATCTACTGTTAGTTACTAGGTTACCAATACCACTGCTCAAATAACTTGACGGAAACACTAATTCGAATTAGTTTTTTTCTTTTTTGAAAACTTTGAAAAGATTCGCTTCACGTTTGGTTGGAAACCCAGCTACTATCACTTTTGATCAATTTAATGCATCCTTGGTGAATAAAAGTTTTTAAAAATTTTACTGGCCACAAACTTTTGAACAGTAATGTCGCTTGTAGCTTTAGCACATTGATCAGGACAATATAACAATTCCCAACAAATAAACAAACACTTAAACTTTCCTATATAGCTGGCATGAATTGTATGGACATACACGTCACCAATTTGCTAACGATCATGCAAACCCTACATGAGCGTTCTTCCCTTGACGTTAAGAGTGTGGAGAGCTCTTGAATAATAATAAGAGGGCTGAACATACAAGCTGAAAGGCCCTAATTAAAGGGCTGTTCATTCCTACGGGAAGCATTTTTAATTAATATCTCCACTCCACACACATCCCTCCCTCTTCTCTCCCCCTGTTCAATTTACACCCCTCCCCCCTCTCCAAATTGTTTGACGGAGGTTCGTCTGTCTTTATTTATCAAAAGCTGACATTTTACTACTCATTATGTCCAAGGGTGAAAAGCAGTGTTGGGGAGTAATGACCTAAAAGTAGCAACATTACGAACTACATTTTTCAATACTGTTTTGTGAAATGTTCAGTTCGCAGACCTTGGAGGAGTATCCAAAGTGCATCAATAACTTCTAGAAGCCTTTGGTTAAACTTACACCCCCGTAAAAGATTGAACGCTATTTCAAGTAATCATCTCTTTAGTGAGTATATTTACAGGGCAAATGCATTGTCCTTCTGTTTCTCTGTGTACAGTACTCAATATTTAAGTGGCAACTCTCTCACACACACACACACACATACACGTTCAGAGTTAGTATTTAGCAGCTCTGTCTGATAAATAATGACGGCTGGCGTCTTGCCCTTTTGGACCGAAAAATAGAACAGGTCTGGAATGTGGCCAGAATTGAATACAGTGCTGAGAGAGTAATGATATTTCAACCCTAAAAGCCTGTGCCCATCATCACCCTAAATGAGAGCTACACAAACAAAAACATAAGCTAATATCATGCACGACTACAGACACAAGTTCAAATATGCTAAGCATGCAAAAACACAACATGCAAATGTCATTATACACAAAAATCCAAAGCACTGAAATGTTCTAACAATAGTGCAAAGCACAACAACGTTCTCTTTTTCTCATAGACTGTCCATATGCTAGCATAAACAAATGGACTTCTTGTAATTGAAACAAAAAAAATTACATGGCGCTACTTGTATTCAACTGTTCAATTCAGCATTCATGAAGAATTCAGAACAGTTTGTTGTTCAAAGTTTTCTAAAACATACCCATAAAGTTTGTTACCTTAATAGCTACAGGGCTAAAGTGCAAATGAAACCTATGTTGCTTATGCTTAATATGTTGCTTACCTAAGTAAGTTACCTAAGTATGTGTATCTATACGTAAATATCTATAGGACCACTGGCCTGGACTTTCATCATTGCTATTATATACCACCTTAGTTAATAATCCATCAGTTGCTAGTGCATACATTCACAGCTTCTTATATAAACTTTATGTGGAACGCTAGCAACAACAGCTGCAGGACTAATGACCCTGTCTTTACAATATACAGACTAAAATGAGCATACAATATTGCATCAGAGTGAAATTACTTCTTGAATTGTAATATCTACTCAGCATAAGTGCACAGTCCCATTAAGACATATATAATGCAACAGGGCTGTACGTCCAACCATGGTTCAACAAAGAGAGGAAGCCTGAGTTTCTGAAAGCATGACAGATGAGTGTTTCAAACCAGCCCTCTGGGCTACAAAGGGCTAGTTGTAAATTATTCATGTTGTTTGTGTACACTCAGACCACGAGTCCAACTTCAACTCCAGACATGTGGTATGAAACGTTCAAGAACTGGAAGAACAAGCCCTAATGTCTCATTTTGAAATCAATCACATGCATCAAATGTTTTGCAGAAGGTATAATTATTGACAATCAGAATAAATTGGTTTGACATAAATTACAACTTTTAGATGTCTCGAGGTGCACATCAAGGTAGGGTGTAGCATAAACCAATGGAAGTTAAAAAGAAGGAATACAGTATCCTGGATATAACAAATGCAAAGACTTCAATCAATAGCTTAAAATTTGACATGCTAAGTCTAAATAAAGCCAAACGAAAGTAGTATAAGAAGCTCACCTTGGCAAAAAGAACTCCTTTAGCAGCCAGAGCATCCTCGCTGCGCCCATTGGGGAAGCATTCATAATGGGCATCCAAAATAGGGTAGCGACTGGCCAACAGAAGCCCGCTGTTCAAGAACTTGAACCGTGAGCAACATCCTTTCCAACCATAGCGTCCCACATCGCTCAGCACAAAGGGAAAATAGCGGTGCAGCTGCCTCCTGAGCCTGTCTGCAGCCCGCCTGTCGAAGACTTCCTGCAGACAAAGGAAGTCCAGGTTGGCTGGGAAAAAGGCAGAGATCTCATGGTCAAAGCCGTCATCACCATGACGGCGCTTGCGCCCAATCGGTCTTTTGAAGACTGAGGTGCGGTGTTGTGAAAGGGTGTTGTTGGGGGATATGCCTCCATCAGTTGCGTGGAAGCGAACCAGGGATTCCCGAGAGGCTGTACGGCTTTCTAGGCTACCCGTATCCCCGTCCCCAGTCTGATGGTTTCCTTTTTCATCCTCAACTGGCTCAGAATCAGGAGAGGTAATGCTGATTTGCACTCCAGCTGGATGGAGAGGACAGTCTTCTGAGTTCTGGATGATGTTGCTATGTACTGGACACTCACCAGAGGACTGTGGGTCTGCAAACTGGTGAACAGCACAATCAGGAGCATGCTCATCTGCATTGGAATGGAGAGGACACTCTTGGGAATTCTGGGCTTCAGTGCTGTGGAGGGGGCAATCCGAGCTTGTACCTCCTGAAGGGTGAGCAGGACACTCATTTAAGGCCTCAGTCTCAGTTTCAGTGGTGACTACAGGTTCAGGTCGATGATCCAAAGAAGAAGTGCGGCGGAAGCCCTGAGTGGCCAAGCTGCAGAAGGATGCTGCACTTATTGAAGTATTGGTGGGCGAATCAATATATATCTTGATCTGGGGTCTGCTGGCACCATTACGGATCCGCTTGCCCACTTCCCGAGCTCGGCGTTGAGTGTCCGCAAGGTTGTTGAAGCGTGCAAGCGAGTCTGGCAGCAGGCAAACATTGGCACTGCCAAAGCAAAAGCTGCGACCTTGTGGACGCCACTCAGCAAGTGCCGCCCCAGCCGATGCTCCCTGCTCGGCACCATGCTTGTCTGGTTTCTGGTGAGAGTAGATGTAGGGGTTCCTGATGGTCTGCAGTGGGGCCCACAAGAGGAACCCAATGAAGGCGAAGGGTATGGACGCCAGTAACAGCACCAGGTAGAGCGGTGTAGAGATCAGGACCCCGAGTGACAGAAAAGAGCAGGGATCCTGGGAGCGTCTACGCTTCTCCAGTGATGTTGCTACACAGGAGGCCAACAACCGGTCCAACAGCCAGTAGCAAGGGAAAACAAAGGCCCAAGACAGACGGCTCAGAAAGCTGAGGAAGGCACTGGGGTAGAGAGAGGTGTGCAAGACCATTTCTGGCTCACCTTGTAGACCAACTCCCGGAAAAAAAAAAACAGTACAAAAAAAGAACTACAAAGTTAACCCGCCCCCCTGTGGTTGGATGAGGTACACTACATGGTTCTTGGGTCCTTCGCTATGTCCAACTTTGAATATAGGATATATGGGCTCCGTGCCCAGCCTCTTCCCTCCTTGGTGGGGGTCTACAATGCTAGAGTCTCCTAAAGAATCTGTTCATAGTGATGACAAAAAACCCCTCCTGGGATACAGAATATTCCAGGCGAGGAAAGGGGAGGCCTCGTCAGTGCAGAGCCTGCAGACAACCAAATGGAGAGGGGAACAGAATACACAGGCAATCAGATGAAAGTAGAGGATAATGTGCAATCAACAAATTGGATGCCAGTAAAATTTCAAACGTTTTGGAAATCATGATGAAGAATAAATAATAATAGCTTTTCATAGAATGCAGAGTGTCAGGTCACCAAATGTAGCCTGCTATGTAAGAATGTTTTTCTTTTTTCTTTTTTGCTGCTAAAAGTTTATCTAATCGGGTTTGGTAAAATGTGTAATTTAAAATATTACTTATTGTTTTTAATTAAATAAAAACTCATATGAAATACAATTGACCTTATACATGATTATCATTATATCATTTTTAAAACTGCAACCACAGTGGGATTTCTTTTTTCTTTTTAGAAAAGAGGTCTGCCAGATGTGGCTTATTATTCAGAATGACCTACTGATTTTAACAAAGGAGAAATTAGGATAATTACCATTTAAAAAGCTACCACTGCACAGGTGTCACTGTAAAATATGATAACCAAGTCTCTTTGTAGAGTGATGGTGATTTTATGGCTGTTGCTCATCAAATAAACAGACAGAAGCAGGCACATACAAACAAATGGAGTAGAAGATGAGTAAGATTAGACTGCAAACTCATAGACAGACAATTACAAGATGATACAGAAAATATTCTCTGTCTTTGTCACAAGGAAGTACCAATTAAATCGGCCTTATTCTTGAACAATGAACTCAGTAAGGTGTTGCAGTTCTTTTGTTTTGTATGAGCCACTGCACATTCATTTAAAAATATACACAAGTAAGAAAAGTTTAAATAAAGTGGCATTTGGGGGGTACAGAAACAACAATTACCATGATGAATACACAATACTAACGTGAACTGGTAATAAGGGAACTGTTCCTGATACGAGAACATTTTTAGAAGCTACAAAAATAACGTTAGAATAATGACACTATGTACCCTGACAACATTTCATCTGACCGCAGATACTGGATCAGACCAACATGTTTTTTCAGGCACTCTTTACTTAAACAGAAGAGTCAACAGCAATCACGTCTTTCAAAATAAAAGTATTGCATCAGAAAAACATTTTGAATTAATTTTTTTTTGTTTTTGATGTTTGATTCTTTGACTGCACACTCTACGACCCACTTTGAGAAACACTGGTGTAGAGAACCCAAGCAGTTTATTTACAGAATATCCAAAACCATAAACCATGAACTAAATCAAATACATGAAACAAAACATTAACCATGAGCTTGACTAGACAATGAACTATGACCTGGCATGTGGGAACATGGAACAGCATAACATACTTTAATACGTGACAAGGTAACATGGCAAACATGGGGGATTAAATTCAAGACAGTGGGTAGTCACATGACAAAAACGAACAATTACAAAACAGAACTGCTAAACAAGATAACAAAGGTGCTTTCATACCATGTTGCAATTACCGTAATAATGAGATTTTGACACGTAAAAACACTTTTTACAAGTCGAAATCTCATAACGGTAATTAAATACACGTCCTCGTAGAACTTGTAATTACAACTTGTAAACTCAGATTGTTCTGAGAGCTGTCTTGTACCATGTGACCGCTGCAGATTCATTTGGCCATTTACTGTGTTGCCGTAGAAATGCATAATTCAGAGTCTGAGGGCATAAACAGCTCCGTCACATATTGTCATCTCGTAATTACAGTAATTACTACATGGTGTGAACTAGTGCTGGGCGGTATGACCAAAATTTTATATCGCGGTTTTCTAAATTATCCCGGTTTTGCGGTATATGACGGTATTTTTCCCCCCTATGCATGACAGGGTGTTAACCACATTTTCTACTGATTGAGAGAGGAAATACTGCAGTAGATTGACTAGAATGCCCTATTTTTCTGTCATGATGAGTGAATATTGTAGAAAATTTCCATGCTAGAATTAATACAGGTTTGCAAAGCCCTACAAAATGATGCTGTGGGGAGACAACAGCCAATAAAACACAGACCTGCAACACACTCATTACAGACACATGAATATTAAAATATGACCACAGAGAGAAGTTGAGGGCCCCTTAAGCATTTTAAAAATCTAACCCTATATAACAACAAACTGCCAAAAGGTCTTAAGATATTTTCATTACATGTAAGAGCACTACAGATTTAAGAGCACTACAGCCACTACAGCTGAACAAATGACACACCTAAGTTTAACACAGAAATAATAAAGCAGTTACTTTTTTGCCCATTCTTCTTTGAATTGTCAGTCTATTAATTTACATCATTGTCTTCGGTGTAGTGGTCGTGATCAGACATATGGCTGTAGTATCAGTGTCCTTGTTTGTACATATATTTCAAATGAAGACAACGTGATGAAATATGTGTGCATACACGCTGCTGGTTCATGTTTAGAGCACTAGAGCATATGAAAAATGTCCATAAAAAAGTTAAACGCACTTGCTTGGGTATGTATCTGATCTATATAATCCATGTGGTGAGCGTTGTTAATCTCATCGCTGCGCTCCGCGCAGAAACCGCTCTCTTGCGCGCGCCGCGTGTTGTTTGAATTCTCCACTGTAATCATAGGCTGAATCCGAAATTGGGACAGTCATTTGTAGTGGTGTCCAAAACCATAGTGGACATTATTGAGTGCACTTATTCAATCCCACATTGCACCGCAATAACGAGTGTACAGCCGATGTACATTCAACGGCTGCCCGACTTCACGCACTCGTTTTCATTCACTCCTTAAAGTGAACTATATTAGTGGACTAACGTGGGGAATAGTGAATGCGGGTTTAGGGGGCGATTTCAGATAGGCAATAATGTGATCTTAGTTGTGTCCTCAATACAGTGCAACAGTGAAAAGGGACCCCTCTCAAGCAGTGTCTGTCAGGACTCCTGGGTGATTATTGTGTGTGTATGTATTTCTTACCTGTTGGTGGCGGTTCCTCACGGGTTCACTAGCTCCTCCCTCTCGTTTTGGTAATTGTTCACCTGTCGTGTCTCATCAGCTGTTTCCTTTTTTAGTGCACGTTGTCCTGTCTCTCGTCGTGCGCTCATTGTCTGGGTTGGTCTCAGTCACGCTGTCCTAGTCCAAGTCGGTTGTTCTTCCTGTTACTCTCCAGTTCCTCAGGTTCGGTCGCAGGCATCTGGAGGCTCGTCTTAGCCCAGAGTTCACACGCCTGTGGATACTTGAACTTGACTTTGAGTGAACTGTGCTCTGGTTTCAGGTGTTACTGGTGCGCTTCGTTTTTAGGTGAGATCCAGTCTCATCCAGGTTCGGTGAGCTGCCTTTTCTATTAGGCATTGTTTTTTCCTCCTGTCCAGTTTATGGACGCTATCGGAAGTCACCTGTCGAGTGAGGATTTCTTCCCGGTCTCCGACCAGAGTGGATTACGTCGCTGGACGCCGTATGAGGTCGTTGTTCCTCGGACTGTGACTTTTGTGCTGTATCTGACCCTCTCTTTATTCCTTCTAATAAACACTGTGAACTTGCATTTGACTCCGAGACTCCTTGTGACAGAAGACCGAACCTGGATGAGACTGGATCTCGCCTAAAAACGAAGCGCACCAGTAACACTTTAAGTCAACTTCAAGTATCCACAGGCGTGTGAACTCTGGGCTAAGACGAGCCTCCAGATGCCTGCGACCGAACCTGAAGAACTGGAGAGTAACAGGAAGAACAACCGACTTGGACTAGGACAGCGTGACTGAGACCAACCCAGTCAATGAGCGCACGACGAGAGACAGGACAACGTGCACTAAAAAAGGAAACAGCTGATGAGACACGACAGGTGAACAATTACCAAAACGAGAGGGAGGAGCTAGTGAACCCGTGAGGAACCGCCACCAACAGGTAAGAAATACATACACACACAATAAATCACCCAGGAGTCCTGACAGTGTCGTGCTGGGCCGTGTTCCGAACGTTGTTTAAGTGACATATACCGGTATTGCGGTATAATCAAAATTCATATCATAACAAAAATAAACACCGGTATTTGGTATACCACCCAACACAAGAAAATGAGCATGAGCCAATAAGAGAACAGAACTGATAACAAGACAATTAACCAATGAAAACATGACACAAGAACAAGCAAGAAACAGAGGCTGAATCCGAAATTGCCCCCTATACCCTTAAATAGGGCACTATTTGAGAGGACAGCCATTTGTAGTGGTGTCCGAAACCATAGTGGACGTTATTGAGTGCACTCATTCTATCCCACATTGCATCGCAATAATGAGTGTACAGCCGATGTACACTAAACGGCTGTCTGAATTCACTATCTCGTTTTTATTCACTCCTTCAAGTGAACTGTATTAGTGGACTAAAGTAGGGAATAGTGAATGAGGGTTTAGGGGGCGATTTCAGATTCAGCCAGAGATTTCATGACATAAAACACATGAGGGGGCAGGGGAACACATGACATGAACCATTTCCAAAATAAAAGACATGAAAACATGAACTGAGAACATGACTCAAAACCTAACCAGACATGACAACCCCCTTCTCCACCTTAATTATTATAATGAATAATTTGATTAATTCTAAAATATACAAGATGATGGCATAAACTAATACAATATGCATACATTAAGATTTGTTTAAAAAGCAACCATTGTGCTTTTAAAACTTAGCTGCCTTTTTATGTTGAAATGCTGGTCGCCTTTTTGCGGCAGATGTTCTAGTTGAAACCCTGACCTAAATTATCAAAAGGTTTACCATCAAAGTTGGTAGGTCAATCTTTGACACAACCAGGAAATGTATGTTCCTGGTGTGGGTTTATAATCACGTTGACAGCCACTGATGTCAAGAGATAAAATAATGAATACGGAAAGACATGTCTCTGACGCTCAGTTGTATTGTTAAAGTCATATTGTTACTAATCATGTTCCACACCACATTATGGAAATAACATGGGTTGTGAACACTGTTTCAGCTTTCTCACACAAAGTTCTCTAAAAATACTACTAAAGCTAAAGCACAGATAAAAGTCAATGTCCCACATGTATTTTACCCCATAAACATACAGCAGTTTCCCATAACACAGAGCATCACGTACAAATAATCCCTTTGCATCCACACTCACCTCATCTGCACACACACCTAATCTGTGGAATAATAATTTTGAGGGTTTTATCCATCAATGCCGCCTAATCTGCACTGCAACGCTGTGCCGGCTACATAGTGGTCTGGACGTGAGGAAAAAGCTCATCATTTTTTTTCTGAGAGAGCTGATTTTGACAGCCCGCAACGAGCACAGGGGAGAATTTGAGCCGCCTGACTCGGAGAGTGACAGACAGGAAAAGGAAGAGTGTAGCACATGAACGTGTGGTACTTTGCAGCTGTGCATGCTGTATACATGCGCATTACCGCACAAACACACACACATGTGAGGGGGTTAAGCGACCGTGCCTTTGGGTTAAGCTTGCCTACTACTGAGCAGCTTTCAGGTCACACACACACAAAGCTTACAATGGGAATCTGGTGCAAAAACAATGTCCTCAACTCTTCACAGATTCCCAGAGAAGGTCCTGCCCCTAAACAGTGCTAACATATGTTTCTGTAGAAGGTACACATGTACTTAACCACAAATACACAGTCAAATCTACACTGCAACTGACATATAAAGAGATGTAAACCTTTCAGTTAGCAGTTCGATGATCTGAGCCAGCCCAGAGGAACATTTTATTGCTCAAAGATTGCTCTTTAATAGCTCAGAAGACATTAGATGCCTTTGATGCTTCATTTAAAGGTGCAGTAAGTGACATTAGCCACTCTGAGACTGTTAGAAATGCCCCCTCTTTCCAAAACCCTGCCTACTTCAACTACAAACCTACTGCTTGCTTCCCATATATGGGCTGGTCTGTGAACATGCAAGATTTATGACAGAAAGTTCCAAAACAAAGAATCTGATTTATGTTATGTCATTTGTAATATACTGTAATATTAATATTTTCTGTCATTCCATTATATTAACATGGATAGCATAGCTCAAAATTTTGGTATTTTGTAGAATTTGAATGTTCATGTCAGTGTTATTTTAATATTATTTACGTACTATTATTGTATTTATACTTTTGAATGAGCTTTTATTTGTATATTATCAGTTATCATTTTAATTTAAGTTTTTTTTGTAGTGCTTTGTCATTTTTATTAGTTCTGTGTTATGACAAATTACTGCAATTTATAACAATACAAAACAACAGTACAAAAAAAAGAAGAGAAAAATAGAAATTTGCATAATACCAACCGCGATATTGTGAGATTAAATGTGAAATTATTACAATATAAAAATATATTAAAAACTTTAATGTTAGGTGCGATTAATCACAATTAATTACAGAAAACTGCATTTAATAAATGCATTTTTTAAATCAATAGACAGCACTAAAATAAAGCTGAAAAAAATCATCTAAATTATAGATTCAATAAACCTAAAGGGAAAGAAAATTGGAAAATTTTGTCTTGGCAATCAACTAATAAAAACCCGAACCTATTCTAATTACTAAAACTTAAACTGAAATAATATGAAACTGATAATATGAAAATAAAAGCTAATTTATGAATAAATACTAATAGTACGTAAATAATATTACAATGAAAGTTAACGCTAAATAGAAATATTTTAACACACAGAAACCATCCTTTTTATTTAATGTGCAACACATAATACTAATAATAATACACTTTTGTTATATTTACAGTAGGAAATTTACAAAATATCATCATGGAGCATGATCTTTACTTAATATCCTAATGATTTTTAATTCTTAAAAAGAAAAATCGATCATTTTGACCCATACAATGTATTGTTGGCTGTTGCCACAAATATACCCATGCAACTTATGACTGGTTTTGTGGTCCAGGTTCACATATTTGCCTGTGCAAATGTATATACATATACATATACATTTATAACATCAATAATATATCAGGGCTAAAAAAAATTATATTGGTCCAGTCAGACCAGTTTAGATTTTTACTTGCCCTGTCAAAATGCAAAAAAAGTTATTGTTTTCATTGTTTTTGACCCATGTAACTTTGTAAACAGTGCTTTAAGATTTTGAGGTAGGGTAGGATATACTGAAGTTACACTTCACAGTCTTCGCTGCATGTGAGTTTTATTAAATAAATCCTTAATAAACTATACATATTATTCATACAAGAGCAGTGAGTGATTTTCTCTTTTTCTTTTGTTCTTTGATTATCCTTAATGACAGACAGCAGCAGGTTTATTAGGCTGCTGTTAATTTAAGACCTGCGGCACAACACAGATCTCACACAAATTCCATTTTCTCCCATTTAAATTAACTCTTTATGTTCATTTAACTCATTTAAGTTACTACTGTTACTACTGTGCTTGTGAGGATTCTTAACAAAATGGGCATTTTGGCATAATTTTCCTTTCAAGTGCAGTCCGAAGCGGCTTTCTGTGCACACGAGTCAGGTGTGTGTCACACAGACAGGAGATTCACAAATGCGTTCTCTTTTGTGTCTTATCGCGCTTGAATGGTTTAAAAGCATTTGCATTAATAAGAGTGTGATCATATAATGTAAAGCTAGTCAAAGGAAGATGGGAAAAAACGGGTGCTGCATTCATTGCGTTAAATATTTTTAATGTGTTAAACTGAAGAAAAAAAATTACGCATTCATTTTGAATAGCCCTACTTTACTTCAATTACGGAAAATGATTTTTAACAACAACACTGATTCCTTTTGACATCTGACTTTTGATTGCAGACTTGGCAAAACTGAGCACCATCTATATTACGCTATAATAAGAATAAGATGTCTCTCTTTGCTCTCTATCTAATTAACTGATGCCTAGGAGAAACAATCGAGATATTAAAGAGATCTCACTTTTCTTTCCGGGAGATATCACCCCTTTTTTTTGTAGTTTTGAAACTATTCTCATTGTGTATTGGAGACTATTGTGTTTTTCGTCAACCCGGCCACTGCTCCGTTTACATTTATGTGTATGCACTTAAATGTTTTGTGTGCCTTCAATAACTTGCCTTCAAGAGTCAATATTGCTCCTGAACAGACCAGAAGTCTGATAATCAAGGCAATAAACTAAATGAATGCAAACACCAACAGAAAGTCTGTTACCTAACACTTTGTTTAGAAAGCCTCAGCTATAGATCCGTTTAAACACAAATCCTTCACCTCCTAATCAATACTGATCACAACTTCCCCATGAGGAAAGAGAGAGACACTAAGAAATGTCACGTCAATGACTGTGACTGTTTACCAGCGATAAGCGCATAAACAAAGAATTTGTTCTGTACATGACAAGTAGAGGCTTTTGGTTATTAAGTATTACATTTATTTTCTGCAGGTGAATCTCACAAAAGCTGTCAGAAACATGTATATAGGTTATACCTAAATTAAAAAAATATATGTATATTAAACTAAAACTATGTGTAATATGGTTACTGTCTCTTTAACTCTTTGTTTGCGCTCTTTAACTCTTTCCCCGCCAGCGTTTTTTTTTTTTAAAGTTGCCAGCCACCACCAGGGTTTTTGAACATTTTCACAAAAATGCAATGGCCATATTAGGGATGTTAACCGATGACCGTTTGACCGATGGTTGACCGTATCAACGTTAACCGATCAAAGTTGTCGGTTAAAAAAAAAAAAAGTGATCTCTAAATTAGGCTATTATAGACAGTGGACTAAACGCTACTACAGTTAGCCATCTCATTCCAAAATCTTTTTGTGTGAAGTGAACAAATCCCTCACACTCAATTTATCATAACTCGCCTGTTTGTACTTAATAAACCAATAAAAACATTTGGCGCGAAGTCACAGCGTTTGGGTTTGCGCTCACAAGGTTTGCAAAAAGTAAACAGGCTAAATAAAACACTCGAGGTTAGACCAGTGTTGCCAAGTCCGCGGTTTTCCCGCGGAATTGGGCTACTTCAACACAGTTGCCGCGGGCTGTTTTTCATGTCCGCGGGTTGAAGCGACCCCAATTATATGATATTTAGCCCCGGGAATGCGAATTTTAGTAGGCAACCATGCCAAAAAAACACATATTTAACCCCCCAAATGCGATTTTTACTGGAGATGCCCCCCTGAAACAAGATTGGGCTTGTTTTGGGCTAGTTTTGAGTAGCAATTGGGCGGGTTTTGTTGTGAAAACCTGGCAACCCTGCGGCAGTATGAAGCGTGCAAAGAAAAGTAGTGTGTGGGACCATTTCACCAAAAAGAACGACACAGATGTAAGTTGCAACTTGTGTGATACATTGCTTAAATACAGTAGTAGCACATCATCTAAATATATTACATCTACATTTCAGTGGTAACACATAAGGTGTTGATCATCATCTTTCTTTATTATTGTTAGCACTACCTCGAACTAAAGCGGCGTCTCTTCGGAGCTGTCATTATCTTAAATGAGTCGCGGCAATGTTTCAAATGAGCTTCTAACGCTAGACAATAGCCTTTATTTTCAACGCGATCACCTTGTGCCCAAACCATTTCGAAACTAAGGAGCCATTTGTCCTCCGATTACAAACAAGCTCCTCAGCGCCGCGTTTGCGGGACTCATGTTTCGCGCTGTAGGGGATTTTAAAAAATTGACGTGAGTGGAAGGGACAGTGTGTGTGTGTGTGTGTGTGCGTGTGTGTGTGTGAGTGTGTGAGAGCGGGAGGCAGAGCGGCAGAGAGATGCGACAGAGTTGCGAAATTGCAGGCGCGGCTCGCGAGTTGCGGCTGTTATTTCAAATAGCGCAGCATATTTTTTTAACTAATCGGTTAACCGGTTTCAACCGGCTAATGAGGCTCGGTGGTCGGTCAAGAAAATGTTTAGTTTTCGCCATCCCTAGCCCATATATATTTTGTTGTATGAATATCTGAGCATATCAAAAGAAAGAGCAGACCCTCTGCTTTAAACAGTTTTATTCTAGCTTCATGCATTCCTTTTTATCAACGCTTAAATATGGGTAAGCTTCATAAAAACAGCAACATTTTGAACAAAAAGCTGAGAAAATCCTGTTTTTGTCAAAGACTACATCCAGATCATATTCAGAGCGATGATCAAACACAGATGGAGTAGATCGAGTCCATCAACATCCCTAATGCTTGCACAGTCCTATAGCTCGCCATGGGTCGCCATTTCATTCAGTAACATTAGATAGTTTTGATTTATATGATGTTCAATGTTGATCACGTTATTTTACATATCTGCTTACATGCGATCACTTGTTTTTTTTGCGACTTCTTCGCCTGTGTTATTCCTTTAAGAAAGCATATAAAAACTGCTGTACAAATGTGCATGTTTAAGTCTTGGCCTTCCTGTGAACTCACAACATTGGTTAAATTGTTTTTGTGTGCATGTGTGGACAGGTGTGGACAGGTCTCGATGTATTTTTGTGTGCGTGAGGTGCTGATTTTGTATCTGGTAACTTTAGAGATCAATGCAAACTCATCAGCAGCTCTGTGCCACTTTCCTATTTGTTCATTATTAATGCACCACAGGAAGAGGGAAAGATAGCCATAAAGGAAGAAAGAGACAGCATTAACTGTAAAGGCCTGAAACATGATCCATAGATAATTTACTTCGTACTTTCCTACAATCAACAAGGATAGCTTAATGAAACATATTTTGCGACATACACACAAGCCCTGAGGTGCTCCTATCACTTTTATGTCAGGTTCCTTTATCTCATCTTTTAATTTCCTGTGGAACTTGGCCATTGCTTATTCTTGACTAATGTGTGCATGTGCATGTGTGTGTGTGTGTGTGTGTGTGTGTGTGTGTGTGTGTGTGTGTGTGTGTGTGTGTGTGTGTGTGTGTGTGCACCAGAGCGAGCGACTGACACTGCACTGAGCACACTCAAGGGAGTTTGTTGCCATGGCGACACTGCACTCACTCATGAACAGTATTGCTGTTGTCTATCAGTCTGGTCAATGCCCCTTTAGTATGACACACACCCACACACAAACACAAAAATATTATTTAATATACACTTATCTGTACTTCCTCTGTACCTTAGTGGTCTAAACCAACTCAAGGTAATGTCTTCAAGCAAGCAAAAAAATAAAAAATAAAATAGTACTTCACAAGGATTTTTGTAAGCAAAACATAATAAACATCTTAAAAAGAGCAGGTTTATGTATAGGCGAGTAACATCCAGGCAATAAACCCTGTAAAAGCATGTGAATGTTGTTCTAAAGTATTGGTAATATATGTTTACTATCGTAGTAGACGCTACACTGTAATCAGCGTATAGTTAGCAAATGGCTTTCTGGCCTACCCTTAATATAATTGAAAAACTGCAATGGATTGACAAGGGACAGCAATCACCAGATAGGTGTCTTCAAATCCCATGATGACAACACTTGCTATATGCAAGGTGTTAATGAAGCTGAGCATCACACTCATTTAAGCCGTAGACATTGCACAATTTAAATGAGACGAGGAAATTCCAGCCGAAGCATTGCCTCTCTTGAGTATTCGCACACTCAAATATGGGTTAATTGCAGTGGAATAATGTTTGTGATTTAATTTAATCCATCAACAGATCAAATGGCATTCCCGCTGCATGGTAGATAAAGCTCATTTCAGATGCTAATCAATGTGACACCTTTGCGGAGGGATTATGACCGTCAGATCCACAATAATCCATCATTAATCAATGCATGTGTAATCCTCATCAATCTAGCAACAACAAACAGCCCTATTAATTGTGATAATGCATTTGAACTATTAAAGAAAAAGATTGATGGGTGAGTGACTGTGAAAAAGTCTGCGTCTAAGGTAACTAAGGTATTTTAAATGTTGTACTGTGTATATTCTGACACCTTTCTATCAGAACCAGCATTAACTTCTTGAGCAATTTGAGCTACAGTAGTTGGCCTGTTTGATTGGACTACACGGGCCAGCCTTCGTTCCCAATGTGCATCAATGAGCCTTGGCCACCCATGACCATGTCGACAGTTCACCACTGTTCCTTCCTTGGAGCACTTTTGATAGATACTGACCACTGCAGACCGGGAACATCCCACAAGAGCTGCAGTTTTGGAGATGACCCAGTCGTCAAGACATCAAAATTTGGCCCTTGTCAAACTTGCTCAAATCCTTACGCTTGCTTCTAACACATCAACTTTGAGGACAAAATGTTCACTTGCTGCCTAATATATCCCACCCACTAACAGGTGCCGTGATGAAGAGATAATCAGTGTTTTTCACTTCACCTGTCGTAATGTTATGCCTGATTGGTGTATTTACTCCACAAACCAACTCTACAAATTGTGATAGATGGACCTTTCAACCTTTATGCTAAAGAAGAAATCCAACACAACTTTGAGGGGACCAAGCGAAACATGATTTTGTATTTCTGCTCAGCTAGCGAAATCAAGACGGAGAATGGGAGCGCTGTGCTGCGTTCCACTCCACTTTTAGACACGCACTTGCAAACTTCCCTAAGCACGTCCCCTCGGGGGAATCCCCGCCGCCATTTTGAAGTGCGTTCCACTTCGTGAAGTGGACAAGGGAAGTTTATATGGGCAGACCCTTGCTCCCTCGATTTTGTTTAATTTACCCCACCACAAACAACTCTATGATATTTTATTTTTTAAAAAAAATTACATTTAAAACAACACAAACACACCTGTATACCTGCAATTTTGTAAGGGAAAACATGATAATAAATAAACCCGTAGTGGGCACTCATGCAACATAAGCAATGACGCACATCCGAGTAAACGAGGCGGAGGGAAGTTAGCGAGTGAAGGGCATAATAAAAACGAACTGGAATGCAACACTGGTGTGTTTGGGCTCTGGCTTTCTCAGCACCGTCAAAACAAATGTTCCCCGCACCGTCAAAA
This sequence comes from Romanogobio albipinnatus, assembly GCA_023566225.1. NCBI lineage: Eukaryota > Metazoa > Chordata > Actinopteri > Cypriniformes > Gobionidae > Romanogobio > Romanogobio albipinnatus. The sequence continues at coordinate 25,575,891 of CM042262.1, read as the reverse complement.
TAAAAGTCACAACAACAAGCACAGCTTAAAGGTCCCATGGCATGGATTTTTTACTTTATTTTATAATGTATTCTGAGGTGTACTTATATTGTTAGTATGATTTTTACATCATAAAATGTCATAATTTAGAAATAAAAGGCATTTTTTCTATACTGATGTTTGCCCTCTGGCTGAATGCCCTGTTTCAAGGAGCGTGTATCCTGTGCAGTGATGGGAATAACGGCGTTATAGATAAACAGCGTTACTAACAGAATTATTTTCAGTAACGAGTAATCAAACAAATGACTGTTTCTCCTGTTACAACGCCGTTAGCATTACAGAGAATAAAATGCTGCGTTACTATAATTGAGCTCACTGAAGCGGTTTTCATCCGATCAGGCTCTCTGTCAGTCGGACCTGCAACATGTGTGTGTGTGTGTGTGTGTGTGTGTGTGTGTGTGTGTGTGTGTGTGTGTGTGTGTGTGTGTGTGTGTGTGTGTGTGTGTGTGTGTGTGTGTGTGTGTGTGTGTGTGTGTGTGTACGGGCGGGCGTGTGCGCATGCCATGCCATGCGTGTTGGGGGGTGGGTGATGTGGTACACATAACTGATGATGATTGGTGGGTGGGAGACAAGGTTGAGGTTGATAGGTTGAATTCACACACACACACACACACACACACGCACACACATATATGCAAAGTCACACACAACCAGGAGGAATCAGAGCGAAGGCAAGTCCAACAACTTCAAAGGTAGCTTTCGCAAACTGGAAGTATAAGCGCTACTTTTCCCTCGTTGAGGTGAAAGGTAAGAACGTTTATGTAACGTGCAACTTATGCCCAGGAAGAAAGAGTCTCTCCACGTCTGAGGCAAGTAATTCTAATCTAATGAAGCTCCTCACATCATCACATGCCGCCACAAAATGAGTGGCTAAAAACCCAGGTGATAATGTGAGCTCCACTACCAAAGGAGTAGTATAGTACTGATAATATTTACACAATATTTACACTATAGTAGGTCTACAGATAATATTTACAATAATGTATTGAATTTGATAGGTGTCTCTCACATTGTCCCACAGCAATAGTGTAGCCTACATTAACATACAATGTTTTATAATAATAATTGATTCTATTTAGTGTCCAATTCCTTCATTTAACATATTTAATATTGAGGGCATCCAAGTTATTTGACATATTTGAACATTTGAAGAAAAAAAAAAAAAAGAGTAACGCAGTAATTACTTTCCCTGGTAATTAGTTACTTTTATAATGATGTAACTCAGTTACTAACTCAGTTACTTTTTGTAAGAAGTAACTAGTAACTATAACTAATTACTTTTTTAAAGTAACGTGCCCAACACTGATGCTGTGAGACTTCAGTAAAAACGCCCACTGTTGTGATTGGCTGACATCTTTGCATTTGAAATGAGCGGAGGGGGCGTGGTTTAACGAGGCATACGAGGCAGGTTAGAGAGACGGATGTCACTTCTCATCAGTTCTCTCAGCACGTCTCAGTTCAGTGAACTGTTGTAGTTACTAGCATATACTTCAGGTTATTCGTTTATTTCTAGTCGGAGGGACTGTCACTCATGTCAGAAAGTTAGTAACTTTAGTAAATTATGGATCAGCGCTGACTTGAGACGCGAACCATTTAGAACGATGCAGTCCGATTTGGTGAACTGGTTCATTCGGTTCACTAAAAAGAACCGGTTCAAAAGAATGATTCGTTTGCGAACCAGACATCACGGATCAGAGACGGAGCGATTGCTAACAAAGTTATATATTGTAACTACTGAGTTGTGAGAGCACTGTCAGCTTATTTTGAGTTTATTTTGTTTGTATCTGTTGAGTTCTGAATAAACACGAGTCCCAGTCACGCCGAGCACGTCTTCGTCCTTATTACCAACTTTGTAACACATGTAATGTACCATTACAGGAGATGAACGAGTTACGAGTAAGTGTTGATTATAGCATTATTTTTATATATTTTCCTATCATATGAAAAGCGTCAGTGACGCGCATTGAGTACACAGCGCAAACAAAGACACAACAGCAGTAATCGAATGTAATCCAGTTTATTGTGGGGTTAGCTGGCTAGCCTAGCCCGGAGACCCTCGCGCGTACCCCCCTTCTGCTTGATCTCGCGCCGCGTAAGGCACCTCCGCTGTGGGCCAGATGCAGTACTGGGGGGCGGTGATGTTGAAGGCCGACCGAAAGACAAACAAATAAAGGAATATATGGGAATATAAATAAAGGAATATAACAAATATGGCGCTTGCATGGGCGTGCCAAATTCTCTGGGCGGAGGAAAGGGAGGTAACTGTTCCTGTTATGACGTCATAACAGGAAAATTCAAGATCAGCTCGTCTGGGCTGTCATTTTCTCAAAGGCAGAGAGAGAAAGCCAGAACTCGGTTTACACCGATCAAAATTTCTAGCCACTTGGGGACAATATTCAGGCTAGGGGAACTCATATTAATGTTGAAAAACCTCATGAAATGAAAATTTCATGCCATGGGACCTTTAAGGCACTTCAGAGTTCCTACTGGCTGTGTGAATGCAACCAGGAAAAAGACCCTAGGGGAACTCACCTTGGTGGCTAGTTCCTATAATTAAGGTCCTTGAACTACCAAAAAGCCAGTATTCTGGGTGGTTGACAATAGTAATTAATTTTATTTAATACTAATAAAACCACAATTTTATACTAACAAATACACACAATGCTAACAATATTTATTTAAATATATAACTTAAAATATGATAAAACAAAAAATAACATAAAACTAAAATATTATAAAAATTTGAATTCATGCAATTGTTACCTTTCAAGAGTAACTTTTGTAGAGACAAGACCCCTTTCATTTTAACCCTCAACTATCCCTGAGTTTTGAAAGCAGGGAACTGGCTTAATGAACTGAATTACTGCCATTAGAGGAATGATCATTGCGATTATCATGTCGTCTAAAGAGCAGTAGCTAACTCAAGTCTGACTGTGCCACGACTTCCATTCAGTGGGGAGCGACCATTACTCACCAGACTCCCTGACACCTGGTTACACAAGGTGATGAGTGCTTTTACTGTGTGGGTGTTTGTGAGATTGAGTGGCATCCAGGGGCAAGACAGACAGAGTGTTTGAGTGAAGAAGTGCGTAGGATGTGTAGAGGAGAGGCAAGGTGCTATTAGATATGGCTGTGCTAGATTTTTCTCACTGTTCATTTCTTGTGATTTGTGTATGAATACTGTACAGTGGGGTTCAACACTCTGAGGCCACATTGAAAATATGGTATTTTTTCATTTGAAGCCTTAAAATGAACAAAATAAAAGAACTGTAAATGAAAAAAGAATGTTTACGATCTAAAACAAACAAGACATATTTAAGATTATACACTATGTCTAGGTCACAAATCAAAACGTAAGCAGATTTTGTGACGTTAAGTCCTTTGTACAAAAGGTCAAAACCACAGAGCAGCTGCTCTTAAACATTCTACAATCATGCTGGATAACATGGATCATCAGGTTTTGAAAATCTACTAAATGAATTGATTTAATTAATGCTTAATATCAACATTTAAAATAGATTTTTATTTAAAATGAAAATAATAAATATTTAACCATTTCTACACTAGACTTGCACTCAAATTGTTAATTACAATTACAAATTTATTTTAATACATTCAATTAATAAATTATCAAATATCAATTTTTTTTTCTAGTGGTCTCATGCAGACCCTATTGTACTTGTGTGTTTGTCTTTGAATGAATTAAAGCTCCTGTGCACAGATCCTTCGGTTTGTGGAATGACGGCAGAGGATTATAATGATGATTCAGTATTACCCATCATGCTCTTGGGCACTGGCCCATATGGGCCCCCCTATCTCTACAGGGTGTTTGCTCTAAATATAGTCTCAAATCTAGATCATGCTGGATCAATACTCTTCTACACACACAAGCACACACGTTCTACTACATGCATCATACTATGTCTATTGGAAGAAAAATTCCTCTATGATATTTTCTCTGTGGTCATTTAACCTGGTTCTCCTCCTCCCGCCTCCCCCCACCCCCGTCTCACATCTCTCTCTCCGTCTCATTCGCTTTTTCCATCTGCATGCATGACCCTAAGTGATCCACACAAATACAAATTGCTTTTAGACTTGTGGCTGAACACAAAGACGACTTGCAAATCAATAAACCCTGACCTGGCTTCGAAAGCATACATGTAAGCAAATGAAAATAAAACACATGTGTACAAACAAACACCCACACACAAATGCAACATAATGCATCACAAGTTCCAATCCATACTCTCTCGAAGAACAAATATATCTGAGTTGTGGATTTGATTGATATATTGCTCAGGTTGACAACATGTTTTTTTTTTTCTTCTCTATATCAGTTTTGCCAGTAGATTTAATGTGGTCAAAGGCATTTTGAAGACAGATTGAAAATAGTGTACAGTCAACACAGTATCATCCAAACATGCATAGTAAGGGAAAACAAGCCACAATCAAACATGTCATCCAAATGTTCCTCAGCTCTGATGCAAATGAGTCATTTGCTTACTCTATTCTTTCAATATTTTTTCCACAAAATGAGAAGCTATAACACAGGCATGGTATTCTGATTTCTGACTGATACCAATAGCCATTACATTTTATGACTGAAAACCTGTTTGATTACATTTATATATCTGTTTTTTTGTTTGGTCTGTTAAAAAACATCTCAATTCTAAAATGATTTATGCTTACAGTAATGTAATACATCAAAACAATAGACAACGATTGAGAAAATACAGCACTTTTGTAACCTGTAGCCCATTTTTGGCTTCCACAATACCAGACAAAATCAGACCAATAATTACAATTATTCTAATATAATTATTGGTATATATACCAATCAGACCAATATGCATCGTTATACTTTCTATACAGGTAAATGGTAGCACCAACTGTCTATGGTGGTAGTACCATAGTTTAATGATGGTATCATATTTTTCCATATTAATATTCATGTACTGTGGTGTACAATGCTACTGCCATATCAAAAAAAAAAAAAACACATGGTAGTATTGTCATGGTACATGTATAAAAAATAAAATAAAACACGGAATACCGATAATGATATCTGAGGAGCAGAAATAATTCTGCTATATTTGATATAATTTAAACAGTGAATAGGATGTACACAAAATAAACATCCTAAATAACTATCCATTAACAAGACTGCTGGCACCAGGCTGTTAATCGCCCAAGACAATAATCTCAAAATTGCCTGAATTTAATCTGCCTGGGCCTATAACTACTCTGTGGTTCCTCAGTGAGTCCATCATGTGGTTTGAGACAGTCAGAGTTGATGTGTCTAGTTTGAGAGCACCTGATCCTTCATGTCTTATTACATCAAAGCCAGAGCAGATGTACAGAACGAGACAGGCACAGCCCAGAGCTCCAGCAGAGGACGGGAGGGGTGGAAAGAGGGCGGCATTGTCAGAGCGAACTCAAGCATACGAGAACAGAGTTGCCAGGGAAACCACCCTAATAACCAAACGGTAGGTCATATGTGAACGGTAGGTCATATCTGGCAGAAAAAGAGAGAGGGGCTGTCCTAGCAGGACAGAGACGGTGCACATGTTCTTTTGGTTCTCCTGCTGATCATAACAAGTTCTGTGACAGCATATCAGCACCTACGACACCCTCTCCTGCTGCCTGGCACCGCAGCCGCCCACATTAACATCCATATGTCTCTGATGTGTAGAGCTGCTACAAGTTTATAATAGCAGGGGACCATCAAGCTTAATTACACACAGACAGACACACTTGCCTTAAACTTGTCTTTGAGTGATCTAAAAAGTATTTACAGGCCACTCTTTGTATAAAAATGCATAAATTGTCACATTAGATTACAAAATGTCAAACCCGTCTGTAATTCGAATCCCACTGCGTTACGGTTCTACGTCACTAGAAAAGACATTTGCGTAATGCCTGCCTATGTTGTACGTTGTCCGCCCACGAACAACTTGACATGCCCTTTCAACACGGGAGTCAGCTTGCTCCTCAGAATCACAACCTGTAAGTATGAATCATTATTGATGTATATATTTTCTACCGGGTGTTCAAAATACGTCGTTTTGTGTTTTATAATTGTGTAAGTGTCTTGGGCAATTCCGCGGAAAACTGTCACATCCATAACACCAACACAATGCCATGGTATTTAGTTGGCGTTATGGATGTGACATTTTTGCGTGGAATTACCCTCTTACTGAAATACTTCTGCTAAGCAGCTGTGGGCCACTATTACCTAAAACTGTGTCTATTAATGCAGATTGTCTGTTGTTCTTACTACTTTGAGTAATGATAAATGATGGAGCAAGATTTGTTTTACCAACTTAATGTTACATCAATTATTCACATTAGTGAATATTACTCAGCTCACATATGAGCTGTTATTGATACAGTTCCCACATATGCATCGCAATAAATTAGAAATATACTCATGGGTTTGTTGATGGACATTCTCTTGTTAATGCTGATGGTGAGGAATTACAACCTCTCATAATGTACCTCAAAATGAGTCACAGTGTATCGGTTGATACGGTAAAATTGATGCCACAGTTACTGTATTTCCAGTGTGTACAATCGCTGAGGACTGAGGAAGCCTCCGGAGCTTAAGTTCAGTTATGGTAATGGGCGTTAAGCTTCTGACACGCGCTGTAAGCGGTAGACCAATCACAACAGACTGAGCCATCTGGCCAATCAGAGCAGAGCATCTGATGAGCCGTTTGAGAATCATTAAAAAATGTGGTGATGTGCAATGTATATTATGAGGAAATTATTGATTTTATTATTAGAATAACATTATTCTATTGTTAATATGTTATTATTATTAGATTAAGTAATTCATCATTTACAATAAAAACACACATTACAAAATTAAAAACGTTTTAAATTTAAATTTTATGTTTTTATACATATTTATGTTATTTTTATACATATTTATAATTAGTTTCTTAAATCTCAGCTCAAACTTAATACCAAACAGTTGATGGACCCTGTTGACTTTCATAGTATGAAAAATACAATTTATGTCAATGGGGCCCATCAACTGTTACTGTTCGGTTATCAACATTCTTCAAAATATTTTCTTTTGTGTTCAGCAGAAGAAAGAAATCATACAGGTTTTGGAACAACTTGAGGGTGAGTAAATGATGACAGAATTTTCATTTTGGGGTGAACTATATCCTTTTAATACTAAATAAAACTGTTATAAATACTATATGCTCACTGTTAAGTGGTCACAATCCTGTGAAATGTATTACACAATGTCTAAAAAATAACTAAATAACCACAAAAGTGATATTACAAATCAGACACTTGTAAATTTAGTCCCCTCCCCACCGCCCCAACCACCCCGCGCACTCAATTTTCACCAAAACAAAAATGCATGAATAGGTAACAGCATCAGCCACTAGGGGCGTCACCCCCCAAAAAAAGCTGACCCCCCAGAAATGATCAAATGACTTTGACACTGGCGCACTTTTCCAACCCCAACGTGCACACATGCACATCTCTTCACCAGAAAAGCCTCTCATCTGTTTCGAGGTCAGCTCATATCCTGCAGGTAATGACAGACCTCATCCCTGTGCCGACAGGCCCCTGACGGAAAGAGCAGGGTGCATCAGGGTGGTTCTGAACCGAAGCGCCCTCTGTAATCTACCAGCAGCCATGGCCTTAAGCGCATACACCCACAACCAGCATCTCTCAGCCGGGCTGAGACTCTTAACTGGAGGTTCTCCCATAACCACAGCCCTAAAATAGGGACGGAGCCAGAGTTAGAAAGAGCAAACCCAAAGCCTGGGTCCTAATCACACACTCCAGCTCCCATCATGTCAAACACAGTCATCTCCATCTAAACACGTGCTTTCCACAATTATTATGATTATCATTATCACACAGCTAAAGTGATCCTATATCAAAATAACATATCACTTCACCAAATGCCTGTCAATCAATTAATGGATGGATGGCTAGGTAGTGTTAAAACAAGAGCTGAGCACACAGCCGATGTTCTATAAATGACCTACAAGGACACAACCACACACACACAATCGTATTGTGCTGCTCTGGCAGATTAACTGAACAAAGACCAAATCCTTCTCTCTCGTTGCATTCATATTTCCCAGTGTACCAGTGGAGGACATCTAATCTCTTCATGTTAATGCAGTCTGTTCACAGAGCACTGCCAACATCAGCCAGCACTGACACACACACACACACACCGAAGTCTGGCTCAGAAATGGTGAGGTAAATATTGTTCTTTAGACAGATTTAAAAGGATAGTTCACCTAGAAATTAAATTCTCCCTGATGTCGTTCCAATCCTGTGTGACTTTCTACTGTACAACACAAAGGGAGAATTCATGCATGTTTACACACAATCACAATGAACGGACACATTTTTTTTAGCATGTTAAATATCATAGCAAATACATTGCAAATATTCAGTGTCCTCCATTGACCGTAAAATGTAAATAGACATGCGCACATTCGTAAGATGTATCATGGCACTGTGCATGTACAGTGTACACAAGGTATTTTTTATTCCCCTTAAGAAAGTCTTAAAATCTTCTAATTAAACTGATTTTTTAAGATTATTTAAGATACACCACCCCTTTCAATTAGATTAAATGATTTGAATTGAGCTCAACAGGATTGATTGAAGACTTTTCAGTCCAATTGAGCAATCAATCTGATTATTAACAGATTATATGGTTGTATGTCAACGTACAGTATAGTGAGTTCTCAAGAACCGAATCAGTGAAATTTGTGAATGAATCAGTCGGACTGGTTTTGTGAATCATTTTTTGTGTGACTTTTGGTGTGTTCCTTGCACAGAAATATAGAATGGATATGGAATATTGTGGACAATGTGATACTCGAAACATAATAATTCGTATTTAATAATTTGTTAATGAATCAATCAAATGAATCTGACTCAAATGACCAATGAGCTGAATAAGACATCACTGCTTGAATTTTATGCTGTTTCCCTAACAGCACTATTTTATGGCAAAATAATGTTTTGGATTACCAAGTATGAATTGTACAGACACATGATACTTTTAGGATGTATTATGAAACAAAACATGTCACTTGATAATTAGCATTTGATCATTTGTGAATGACTCAATCCAACTGGTTTTGTGATTCAAATCAGCCGACTCAAATGAGTGATTCGGACATTGCTTCTTGATTATCAGCTTGAATTGTTCTGTTTTCCTCACAGCGCTATCGTATGGCTTCAGAAAGTTTTGGAAAATCAAGTACGAGTCGTATGATTTATGATACACTTATGATGTGTTTGCGTCCTATGTGAAGTTTGAAAGCCTCAAATGCATGGAAAAGAGTAAACAGCACAGTCTAAATGTCTTCTTATCTGGGAAAGAAAGTCATACAGATTTAGCCTCCTGGGTGCCACTGTCCTTGTATATTTTATTTTACCATACATGTCACAGTTTTAAGTCTGAATCCTGTACAGAGCACATTCAGGGCTTTTCAGAGATACCATTTGTTTTCGAGGTTTCACCAGGACAACAGCTTCCTTAATTTCAAATTTTCAAATCTCAGGAAAATGTTATGGGGTTTCTAATCAAAATATGACTTTCTGTTACAAAACAGGGCATTGATTTTATACATGTCCTCAATAGGGGACACCGGGACTTAAAGCCCTCCTGTTCGCCCTGTCCGCCCGCTCCAAGCGGGACTCGAACCTGGGTCCGCCGGCATGAGAGTCAGACGCTCTAAAAAGGAGGGTAAAGGTTGCAACCTCTAGTGTCAGTCGCTAGAACATCTCTTGAGATCAGAGGAGTGAGGTTTACTCGAACAGCAAGTATAAATATTATACTTAGTTTACCTTTATACTTTAGTTCCTATAAAAATGATGAAAATGTTGGCAATTATTATTACACTTCTTTTTTCATTTCATGCTGCTCCAAGAACACATTAATATGCAAATTAGATACTGTGTGTAGATACATTGCATTGAATGGGAAAACCCATTATGGTCATTTTACCCACATATTGCATAAAGTAAAATGTATAAAGTACATCAATTCATTCCGTTATATATTTCATAACATAGTTGAGAATCGTCTTTAAACTAAGTTTAAATGTCATTTCATGTCATTTTATTTTTTACACAACTGACCTTATGTCCATGTATGAGGACATAGCTTAACATGAATAAAATATAATTTTTCAAAAACAATAAAAATGACATTTGTTTCTTATGCTCTAAACAATGTAATGACATGAAGAAAATACTAAATTCAAAAGATTTTTCCTGTGTCTTAGGAGGTTAAAACAACATGAGATTGAGTAAATGATGACAATTTGAATTTCTGGATGAACTATCCCTTTAAAATCTCAATCTAGAATTTTAAGCATGCATTTTTGAATATATCTGGCCACTAAATTTCCATGTGCAAACATTGCTTTAGTCCATCACAGCATGAGAAAACACGAGCAAACCGCACACAGAATGGATTCACTGTGCTTGCTGTGTCATTCAGCACTCAAAAGCATCCTTGAAATTCAGCAGTGTTTGAATGAGACTGAACAAGCTGTGCCCAGAACTCACACATACACACACACACACATACCCTTGTGCTACACCTGCCCTATTTCTGGCCCAGCGCTCCCCTAGTGTACCGTCTGTCTGTTGACCTGTGGCAAAACTAAAGACCTGTCCTAAAAATAGACTGCCACATCACTATCGCAATCCGCACTGCTGCTACACGGGATTGTTGTTGATGTATTCCGTATTCCCATTTGTAGTATAGGCCATTATGTTTTTCGTATTTGAGCAAATTTGATGTTTAATAACAGTATTTTTTTTTTATGTTTATGCCAGTAGGGGGCATAACTTTCTTTGTGATCAGCTGTGGAAGCATATCTTTTTTTCTGTTGTCGTTTTGGAAACAAGAATAAATCAGATGGTTCAGAAACATGAAGATGCGTGTAGATACTTTACTGGCACAGATTTGCACCAAACCATGGAATTTACAGTCGAGACTGAGGAAAATAACATGATGAAATGTGCTATATTCTGCACTTTAAACCCAGCTGTATTCTTATTCTTGGGTAAGAAAAAATGTGGGCTGTATATAAATGGTGTGGTTTGTCTCTGAGGGTGCATTTATGGGCATATGCAAGTCTGAGAAATAGTTTTTGTTAACTAAAACTGTTCCGAAGATGAAAACAATATTTTGTTAACAAAAAATGTAAAAATGGCAATTACTAAAATTGACTATGCCTCAACAGTAACAAACTAGTCTTCTTCATACAAAGTATCACAAATGGTCTCAAACTAAAATATAAAGATTATACAGCATGATACATGCAAACTTGAGCAAATTTGATTTGATTTTGATTTTTTTTTGGAAACTTTGGCAAATTCGGCGACTATAGTTGTTCTCGAACACAAGCCATCTGACACAAGATCTGAGCAAATCCAGCCCGTATCGCTGAATCATAACATCTCCAGAGATGCCAGGGCGACAGTAGTCACACTTTACATTCATGACCAAGCTAAAACACAAAATAAGAGAGTAACAGAAAAACAGATGGAGATCATCTATATATGGAGGTTTATTAAAATAGAGAATCTTCTCTGTTCTCTAGGACAATTTTAGGAAGGACACAATCGTTTTAGTTTTAAAGGATAGGTTAAATAGAGTAAAGTAAATCCACCTGTTTGTTTTCTCCAAAGGGGAATTGATTTTTTAACAATAACTTATACACCATTAATAACTACTGTGGGCTATGAGGTTGGTAATCAAAGGTACATACACAAAGTTCTGTCATGAAACTCAATCTGTTTGCAATCACATCATTCTCTAGAGGGAACAGCTGATTTGTTCCTGCTGTATCAGTAGCCAATGAGCTCGCTGCGCAACCTTCAAATGCTTGGTCAGTATTTGCTGTAGCAGTTGCAACACACTTTCAGAAACCCTCTCCTTCCCCAGCTCCACCTGCATAGATCTGCTATGGGTAATTCATGTACGCTATATTGGCAGTAGCGTGTCGTGTATGTATTGGCAGTAGCAAGTCCTGTACTTGCTCTGCAGCAGCAGCATATAGCAGATCTATTCCACCAAGACCAAAAAAATCAACATTATCATGTCCATTACCAAACACTCATAGAGTTGTCATGACAGAAATGTCAATTTTTGCATTATTTCAACTTATTTTATTTGTATATGCATATTTTGCAATAAGCATTAAATATATTGTTTCTACATATATACAGGGAGTGCAGAATTATTAGGCAAGTTGTATTTTTGAGGATTAATTTTACAACATTAATAATTAAACAACAACCATGTTGTCAATGAACACAAAAAACTCATTAATATCAAAGCTGAATATTTTTGGAAGTAGTTTTTAGTTTTAGCTATTTTAGGGGGATATCTGTGTGTGCAGGTGACTATTACTGTGCATAATTATTAGGCAACTTAACAAAAAACTAATTTATACCCATTTCAATTATTTATTTTTACCAGTGAAACCAATATAACATCTCAACATTCACAAATATACATTTCTGACATTCAAAAACCAAACAAAAACAAATCAGTGACCAATATAGCCACCTTTCTTTGCAAGGACACTCAAAAGCCTGCCATCCATGGATTCTGTCAGTGTTTTGATCTGTTCACCATCAACATTGCGTGCAGCAGCAACCACAGCCTCCCAGACACTGTTCAGAGAGGTGTACTGTTTTCCCTACTTGTAAATCGCACATTTGATGATGGACCACAGGTTCTCAATGGGGTTCAGATCAGGTGAACAAGGAGGCCATATCATTAGATTTTCTTCTTTTATACCCTTTCTTGCCAGCCACGCTGTGGAGTACTTGGACGCGTGTGATGGAGCATTGTCCTGCATGAAAATCATGTTTTTCTTGAAGGATGCAGACTTCTTCCTGTACCACTGCTTGAAGAAGGTGTCTTCCAGAAACTGGCAGTAGGACTGGGAGTTGAGCTTGACTCCATCCTCAACCCGAAAAGGCCCCACAAGCTCATCTTTGATGATACCAGCCCAAACCAGTACTCCACCTCCACCTTGCTGGCGTCTGAGTCGGACTGGAGCTCTCTGCCCTTTACCAATCCAGCCACGGGCCCATCCATCTGGCCCATCAAGACTCACTCTCATTTCATCAGTCCATAAAACCTTAGAAAAATCAGTCTTGAGATATTTCTTGGCCCAGTCTTGACGTTTCAGCTTGTGTGTCTTGTTCAGTGGTGGTCGACTTTCTGCCTTTCTTACCTTGGCCATGTCTCTGAGTATTGCACACCTTGTGCTTTTGGGCACTCCAGTGATGCTGCAGCTCTGAAATATGGCCAAACTGGTGGCAAGTGGCATCTTGGCAGCTGCACGCTTGACTTTTCTCAGTTCACGGGCAGTTATTTTGCGCCTTGGTTTTTCCACACGCTTCTTGCGACCCTGTTGACTATTTTGAATGAAACGCTTGATTGTTCGATGATCACGCTTCAGAAGCTTGGCTATTTTAAGACTGCTGCATCCCTCTGCAATATATCTCACTATTTTTGACTTTTCTGAGCCTGTCAAGTCCTTCTTTTGACCCATTTTGCCAAAGGAAACGAAGTTGCCTAATAATTATGCACACCTGATATAGGGTGTTGATGTCATTAGACCACACCCCTTCTCATTACAGAGATGCACATCACCTAATATGCTTAATTGGTAGTAGGCTTTCCAGCCTATACAGCTTGGAGTAAGACAACATGCATAACGAGGATGATGTGGTCAAAATACTCATTTGCCTAATAATTCTGCACTCCCTGTATTATCAATGTCTTGAAATCAATAGATTTATATTTCTCCATAATTTTCAATTCAATTCGATTAAAAGCAATGCTTTTAGTTCTTTACCTCATTAAAGTTGTACCTTTTTCTTTTTGTCTGATTTTTCAAATCAAATTTTGTAATGTTGTGATTCTATAATAAATGTATACAATGTGCTAAAATCTGTGAAATATTGAGAATTATTTTTTTCAATTAAATTAGCACTTACTGTATGTGCAATTTTCTTTTTAATAGAAAAAGATTCTCTTACCCCAATATTGCCGTCATTTGTATCATGTCAAGAATGGAAAACAAATCAGTTTTTTACACATTTGAATTAAAACCCATTCCATTCCATTCCTTTTTCATTTTTATGATAAAGTTAAAGGTGCTCTGTGTAAATTTTAGCGGTATCTAGTGGTGAGGTTGTGAATTGCAAACGCCCACTGCTCACCCCTCCCTTACGAAGCACATAGAGAAGCTAAGGACAATAGGACAAATATGTCGTCTGAGATGGTTTGAGCAGATGTCTGAGCAGTTTGTTTAGGGCTACAGTAGAAACATGGCGGTAAAAAATGGCAACTTCACTGTAAGGGGACCCGCGGTGTATGTAGACAGAAATGGCTCATTCTAAGGTAATAAAAATATTACAGTTCATTATGTAAGGTCTTTATACACCACTGAAAACATAGTTACAGTATGTATATTATATTGCATTTCTGTCAATAGATCCTCATAAATATTACACACTGCACCTTTAACTGACTGCATCCTAACTAAGGCATATCTAAGTATCCAGCTTTCTCCAGAAATGTAAAAACATTATTACCATTCCAATCGACAAATCACACTTAAAGGTTGACCAGGATGTGATAAATGTATCTATACTGTACGTATATGAAACAGTTTTTTCCAAGTAGCCAAAAGTGTCACTAACTGAAGAATCACCCACATTTCCATGAGGATAAAAATGAATAGCTGCAAAACAGAAGAATGAAAAAATGAGTTTGAAATCATGTTAAAAAGTGCCCAGAAAGACACTGAAAAATGAAACAAGAAGGGAACTAAACTTACAAGTATTACATTATGTCAGTCTTTGAGAGTATCTATTTATTTTGTGGCTTCCACTGAAGCACATCCTGCTCGGGCAGATTAAATGTATCATGCTTTTCAGCTCTTAAGAAGCATATCAGGATGACACAAGCTCCTCTCAGCTGTTCCTCTAATGGTTTCGGCATAATTACTGATGGTATGGCTATCTGCCCGAGAACCCCACGTGAACACTTCCTGATGGCCGTTTTGGCACACTGACCGGAGTATTTGACATGAACCGCTGTTGTCTGATGTCCTGCGCTTGTCTCACATTCAGATAATGTGCTCTAATGAAGAAACTTCAGCAAATCCTGTGAGCAAATGACCCGCTGTGTCGGATTAGCACTGCGTCATCACTTATTTCAATACAGTGACCACATTTCCCTCGCCCACTGTCGTGACTTGGCCTAATGCCTATCTGGAGAGGCTCTCTAAAGACCGGAGGAAAAATGGACCTATAAATCTGGAAACAACATGTGAGGTTTAATGGTTAAGCCAAAGCTATCTTCCAATAATGATGCTTAACATCACGCAGGTGGGGAAGTAGTCATGTCTATTAGTGAGAAGCGCAGCTTAAAGGGACAGAAAATGAAATTCGAAATATATATTCACTCAAATGTTGACTTTTTAATCTTACAAAACGCTAAATGACTCTGAAGACTTGCAATATTGAGCCCAAGTCATATAGACCACTTTTATGATGCTTTTTGTAACCTTTTATTGCATTTGCATGGTGCTCCGTGGAGGAAGAAAAAAAAACAAAGCGATTTGGAACCACATGAGGGTGAGTAAATAATACCTAAATGTTTAATTTTAGGATGAAATCACTTCTTTAAGGAGCAATCATGATTTGAATGTTAACATTATCATGCATTTTTAAGTCATTGCGGCGTGTGCAAGTAAAAGCACGGTCAGAATCTCACAGGACCACACCAACTTTCTTTGGAGAGTATGTTATTTAACACAACAACTACCAGCCCCTTGTCACAGACAATAATGCATTTTTTAGCACGTATAGCATTCACCTGGTTGTATGGAGAACTATACATATAGGGTTAAAGAAACACAGACGTTCCAGCTGCCACACCTTGATCTGTGTTTTAAATTGCACACTAAATCACTCCATCACACTACATTTATGAATTCTGTGCATGCAGTCTTATCTACAAGTATGCACACCAAAACGTGGATTTAAGATAGAAATATAATCGCATGATGCTGCAACTGAAAATGCCCCTTTCATTTTGAATTAAGGAACAGTAAACACTGACATATTTCTACACATGGATGCTATGTAAGGCATAACCTGACTCAAACTGATGGCTGTTGTTGGCAACTGCATTTGTCAGAGGGAAGCTCTCTGGATAAGTGATCAACCATACGAGTCTAACACAGCCTCGTGCACATGCAAATATTATTCAAATCTCTCGTCTCCAATAGTGCTGCGAAATCAAAGCTTTAAAGCCAGAGGCAGTGCATTTCTGTGAAACAATTCATCAGTAAACAGTCTAACACTGAAATGGAGCAAACCCCTTCCATACGCACAAAGAAGCGTGTTAGGTGATGCTGATACACTCACAGGCAAACCCTTCTCCCCCGTTACAGCTCTCTCCGGAACTTTTCCTTCCGAATGGGATATTTTTAATACTCACAATTCGGTAGTCTAACAGGTGAGTGCCTCCTTTAGCGCTATTTCCTTGCGAGTTTCCAGATATCTGATTTCCCTCGCCGTGTTCCGCCTCTCCGCCCCGCGTTGCAACTGCTGACGACGACGCTGAGTTTCTTTCCAGCACCAGCGCGCTTTGAACAGCTCCACTGACGTCACTCCCCGCGAAACCAACCGACGCCACGCCTTTCAATCCGCTGAGGCGGAGACCCCACCCAACAGACACTAGTGATTGGGATTTCGATTCATCCACGTGATTCGAATCTTTTGAATCAGTTCAATAAAAAGATTCGTTTAGTGACTGAACTAGTTTTGTTCTTCACTGATGTTCCGTTTCATTACTATTGTTTGGTAACCCATACGGTAAAAAAATATATTTTAAAATATATTTTCACATATATTTCAAAATATACAAAAATGGCCAAAAAATATATTTGCAAAAATATATTTTAAATATATTTTGGCCAGATTTTTTTATTTTTTTTTCCGTATGGGAACAGCAATGCAAAATGTATGGTTATTGTGGTTTTACTTTTACTAGAAATTCCAGCAAAAAAATTAAAGCATGAACACTTCATATTTCATGTTTCATCCGTGATTGCTGACTCATGTGCAGATTGAAGGCCACCCATTAAAAGATACTACATCTGAAAGGCTAAAGAGTTCATCACAAATATGCTTACTACCATTGTTGGGAAGGTTACTTTGTAAATGTAATAGGTTACAGATATTTAAAATGTAATATGTAGTATTTCAATTACTTTATTAAAGTAATGTAACTGATTACATTTGATTACTTTTTGATTACTTTTCTAATTTCCAGCACTAAAACACCTTTTTATTACATGCTAGCCTACTTCTTCTGTGACATAGCCTACTGTTTCGCCTACTACGGTATATATTAGGAAAGTATGCCATTGGGAAGTATGTGAAGCCTGAGTGTCCATCAGTTCGTTGAACTGGTCGTCTGAAAGGCAGGAAAGCCTATCTCAAAAAGGAATCTAAGTCAGTTGATTCGTTCACTTAAAAGATTCGTTCACGAATGAAACGCCTCGCCTACTTTACGACGTTCTTTGGTGGAATACAAAACAAAATAATTGACTTTGTTTCTAATACAGTGTAGCCTAAGTGAATGGTGACTGACCCCCTTTTGTGTTCAATGAAATAAAGAAAGTCATTCTGTCTTTCGTGCTGTGTAAATTATGACAGATTTTTCATTTTGGGTGAACTATCCCTTTACGAATGACCAAGTGAGAAAAAAACCGTCATACGTATTTATCGCGTGTTCGTTATTGGGGACTCCAAGTCCCAGGAGACATTGCGATTGATTTCCAGCTCCACCGTTGCCATAGTTACACTCGCTGTTCAAGTGCCTAACAGCAACGCAGCCAAGTTTGCGAAGGAAGGTGGCTTAACTATCAACATTTCTAAAGCAGGCATTAGAGGTATTTAGCTTTGTATGTTTACAGCTTTACATATGAATAGATATTACACACCGTTTGTGTTTAAACACATGGATTTGCGAGAGACCGGGGTTAGTTGTTAGACACTCCAGTTAACTTTCCTATTGCTTTATTTTTCGACGTCAACGTCTGTGCGTAACTCGACGTCTTGTCTACAAAAAGTTATCGAATATTTTCACCGTAATTAGTCTTGAAAAATACAGTTCGTTTCGTCTCAATAGTGGGCCACTATGTAAGTTGTCACAAAAATGGGAACCTGCTGTCTGTTACTGAAAAGGATTTAAGTATAGGCTATGCTAGTTCATATGTTTATAATATGAAATACTCTCTAAACACATCACATCTGTATTTAACCCTTTAACTGTCACCCCCCTTTTTGAGAATACATATGAAAGTGCACTATCCAAACTTAAAGGGCTGTAATTCAAGAATGCTTTGGAATATTGACCAACGTTTGGTCTTGTTTTAAAGACGACACTCTGCAGATTATTGCTGAAGTGAAGTGAAGAAATTCAAAATGTGAAAGTTTGAAAGAGTTATGGAAGTTTAAATTTACTTTAAATGAAAAATACTGTACTAAATATTTTTTATTTCATATAAAATATATATTTTACAAAAAAGAATTTACTCTAAAATTACTATAAAATCAAAGCCACATGTCTAACCAATTTGTGTTCCAAATTTAAAGTTGATATCACAATAATTGAAGTCCCCATGAGATGTTGTTTAGGTGCTGTACCAAAAACAGCCACCGGGTGTCATTCAAATTCCATTGATTGTTTTTTTTTTATGCATTTACCTATAAATTTCTGTCCAAATATCACTTCCATCACAAAACTGTCACCAAATATGGACCCTTGAGACACAGACCTTTCCGACGATATGCGTTTTGTCAAGATTGGAAAAGATTTTGAATATAAAGTAGTTAAAATAATTGTTGTAATATGAAACATGACACCGCCCACTAGGGGAGGAGCCCGCTAGAATAATTTAAAGCAACGTTTCCATGGTAACACAATGTCCGATTTCAAAACGGTTTTCACAGGATGAATTTTGAGTTTGTAAGCTTTCCTAATGATACCTAATTTATTATAATTACTTAAATATATGATACGAAAAAAAGGCGATCAAAAAAAGAGCACCAGGCGTCCCACCTGTGGGACGGTGACAGTTAAGAGCTTTTATAGTTTATTTTAAGTTAAAAAGTAAACAGTCAACCATGGACCAAATAATGAACAAAACAAAACGATTCATAAACACACACGTACAAAGTAACATACTACCATTTTAAAATATTGTTTTGACCAAAAGTAATTTATAAATTTAACAAAGTTACTGCACAAAAGATAGACATTTATGAAAAATAGTGAGAATATATTTAAACCTCTCACAACTAGCCAGAGCAGAGTCTTATAAAGGATATTTCATGAATGTTTATAAAGCTGTGTTCTCTCTTTTTAGCTGGTTTGCGGTGAGCGATGGAGGGATGTGTGGTCCGTCTCCACAATGTTTGTTTCAATGGTGATTTAAGCGCTCAACCCATCATAATCAACTTCCACCAACTCTTCCAAACCAGAGATGCTCCTGCAATTCTGCCTATGGTATTTTAGATTAACATTCTAAAGAAATAGATTGATATCACACTAGAAGCCCAAACATTGTATTTCCCATTAAGGTTGTCATTTATATATTACTGGGTGGGTAGTTAAATACCCAACTGTAAAAGATTAATCAATAAACATAATGTTGACTGAGATGGGAAATATTGCTACAAGCATCCCACCAGACAATGCAAATATCACAAGGCAGTGTTTTCTCTTGCTCTCATATCTTTTTGTTGGATGTGTCTCGAGTGCTATTTTGGATTTGGAAAGGTTTCTCTGTGCTTTGGTTCATCTCCAAAAAACATTACAGATAATACATCTTAAAGGCTAAAGAGTTCAGTATGATCACAAATAGGCTATTCTTACTACACCAGCATATTACAACAAAAAATACATGTATTATGAACACTTTGGGGCCGTTTACACAACACTCAAAACTGAAAACTTCCTTTACGCTTTTCAGTTTTACAGACGACAGTGTTGTCAAAATGATTGATGTTCACACAAATCTGCAAAAACGACTACAAACTCTGTATTATGAATGTCAGGCCAGTAGTTGGCTATGTCACTTTGTAAAGAAACACTTCACGCCTATTGACTGAATACATAATATGCATGCACATAACATCACCGTTTTCACCAATTTGTAGTTTATCCGGAGACGATAACAGTATCGTTTTCAAAAATCTTGAATCCCGTTGTCAAAAGTTCACGTCTTCAGGCTAGGGTTGCCAACTTTCTGAAATGGAAATAAGGAACGGGGTCGGGGGGGGGGGGGGGGGGGGGGGGGGTTGACATATTTGATACAAACTAATTGATACATTTAGATAAATAGATTTCATACATTATAGCATATTATAATACAATATTTCCCGCTGTTGTCACTTGGCGTCATCGTTGCTACGACACGTGACTCACAATGACTGAAACGACCAATTAAAAGGGCATTCTCTCTAACTGTGCGTTCACACCGCCGCCGGCGAGAGCGTCAAAGTGGCCGGAAGTCATTCATTTTCAATGGAAGCCCGGCGGAGAGCTCCGGCGAGAGCGGCGCGGCGCATCTTGGACGATTTGGGCATCGAGGAGAGTTGAAATCAGGTCAACTTTATGGTAATGAGCTATGACGCGGTTCGGCGGCAACCAATGGGAATATAGAAGTACTCCGCTTGAGAGGATTCCAGAGAATGCAGTGCTGTAAACTTTGGTTCCGACCACATTAGTTCCCCAGCAAAATAGAGGAGAGGTTGATCACTGCTGGTGCGGCGGGTTTGATATAAGACGAGCAACATTATTTATACACTACATAAATGGCTTTTAATTGGTTTATTTCGTTAGCAAACATGTAACTATAATTGTTAAGTTCTTTCCATCGATCTGCTTTTTTTAAACTTTCACATTTAAATGATTTCATGAGGTTATATTATACGGTTATACCCTACCTGTGGTCAGTCTGCACAAACGCCGATCAACATGATTGTTTGCTTTGCAGCCCCTTTAAATGCAGTTTTAAAAAAGACCAAGCATTCGATCTACGTCAGAGCGGCAGCGCGTCCACGAATCTTTCTACAGCGTCGATGGCAGGGCGGCCAGAGCGAAGTTTGACACTCTCGCCGGCGGCGGTGTGAACGCACAGTAATGATGTTCCAACATGTTAAAAACGCTTCGCTGATCATAGACAAACGGGGAGAAATTAGTAGGCCTATCTACCGCACACTGCAAAAAATGACTGTGATTTTAACGGTAAAAAACTGTGAAAATGTCTGTCATGGATTTGCACTGAATTGATTCTCAAAAATACGGAACAAAGTGCGTTCCGTATCAGTTCAATACGGAACAAGACTTTTATGTGTCAAATACGGGACGATTCCGTATTATACGGAACGGTTGGCAACCCTACTTCAGGCCCCCCAAACAGTGTTAAATGTTGTAAAAATGAACAGCAAAACACATGAAACATTTTTGTACATTGTTGTCGTGTAAAGTAACCTAAGGCCACGTGTCCACCAAAGCGTTTTTAGCCAGCTTAAAACGTAGGTGCTCTGCGGAAAACACCTTGCTGTGAGCACTTGAGAGCGTTTTGGCAAGGCAGCATTTTCTTCAGTTGAGACACTTTTCTTGGAAGTGTTACTAGTATCTCATTTCACAGGTAGTTGGTTTCTGTATTGTTTCTATATAAAAATGCAGATATAATGTATAGTATTTACTCTGGCTCTGGTTTTAAATTATTTTGTTCCGTTATTATGCTTGTTGTTGTCATCTTGACGTTGTACACACAGAATGTGGCAGACTGACGGTTGGTCGGTGTTGTATTTGTCCCGCCCCTCCACTATTGTGATTGGTCAATAAAAGTGACAGTGAAGAGCGCTGCGTTTTACTCAAAGTTGAACAATCTTCAACTCAAGGCGACCGTTAAAAAATGCATCGTTCCGCTCATGCAGTCTAAAAACACGGTGCTTCCATTGAAAACAATTGGATACTTTGGAGCCTCGCTGCTTACTGACTAGATAGGCTGCTGCTTTCTAAACTGTACTAAAACTAAAGACTAGAAAGATAGTTCACTCCTATTATTATGAATGGGGGAAAGTGCAACACACAATATGGTGGAATAAGTCCCGCCTTCTGAAGAAATGAGCCAATTGCTGATTAGTAAAGTCATCGAGTCACTGCAGCGTTAGAAACTCCAGTTGCTATAGAAACAGGCAGTGATCTGAGACGCGTGTTTAGGACTGCGCATGTGCATTAGCTTTGTCCAGGCTGACAAATGCTGTTTTTTGTCATGATTCGGGCATTTAGAAACACAATTTATAAGACAGTTTGTGTCAGATTTCAGTAACTGTAATCGTGAATCTTTGAATGTTTCCTCATTCAAAGAGATAGGAGCTGCACTTGCTTGACCGAGAGGCATTTCAAAGATGGCCGCCAAGTGAAATTATTTGTCTTAAAGGGACTTTGACTGAAATAAAATGTTAAAATGTCTTTTACTTACTTCCCCCAAAAAATTTTTCGTTTTTTTTTTTTTTTAATTTTGTCAATTAAAATACATTAGACAAATCAACCAGTAAATTAAGTTTAGTTTACTAAAATCAAAAAAGATTTAATTTAATAAAATATATTTTTTTCTTGAAATAATGAAATATAATTATAATCTCTCACCTCATTTGCCACTGGATTCATTTTTCACTGAGATTGGCTTGTTGCAATACTCTCTGGTTCTGCCTTCTCCGCAAAGGATATATACAATAGAATTTGGCCAAAAAAGGTATTTTAATAGGCAGCATAATTAAGTTGCATATCTTTAATGCCTTAAAATGTTTCCTATGTAGGTAGCTCACTTGGATTTCAAACAACATAAATGTGAAAAATTGCCTCACACACGCCCATACACTTACACCCACCCACACGCTAATTCATTTCAATCCCACTTAGCCTTTTATTATCTTGCTTGCTTTCCCTTTATTGATGTTTATTGATTATTGAGGGCTGTATTCTACTTCCTTTCCACATATTAACTCCCTCCTTGTTTTTGAAATTTTATCTGGGCTTTTATAGCTCTTGCTCCACAAAATATGAAATTATAGAGCCAGCACGATCAGGAATATAGGTCACGTTTCAGCCTCCCATCGTGTTGTCCAGGAACTCCCAGTCTTAATTGAATGGATTTTTTCCCATTGCTGCACAGCTAGAGCTTTCCAAACACTGGTGTGGGGGGTGGGCGTCATGCTGCAGTTGTCCTTTTGCACTGAATTGCTGGCCGCATGACATCTTGAGTCCACTGCTCTTTTCTACATATCCTGAGGCAGATGTTTTGATTTTTTTGTGTCGTGTTGACATATACAAGCATATGTTTGTGCGAGCATGTGTGCTCAGAGATTCTCTTGATCTTGCAGATAAGGAATGAGGATGTTCTTCGGACTGTGGTGGCACTGTTGGACACATCCTTGCCTGATGTCGGCCCCAGAGACGTGCACAAAACAGTGCACTACCCTGGGATACGTACTATTATTTTGTTAAGGGACCATGTAGGTATGTAATTCATCTTGGTTGGGTAACAGAGCATTAATTATGCTAATGAGCATGATTCCATATAGAATGAGTGTTGGCCAAAAGCTAATTTATGCTGATTGCTCTTTGCAGATGTTTTAGAGGACTATAGGGGCAAGGCTTCCAGAAACAAGGGGACACATTTGAGCCCAGTGCCCTGTAAAACAACAGACAGAGCTGATTCCAAACACAAGCTGCTCACTGAGGTATACAGCGACTCTGAAGAGAGTCCAGAGGAAACCTCAGAGGAGGCATCAGCAGAGGAGACAAGTAACAGGTTGAGCTTTCCTAAAAATTAACTCTAAAGGTGCGGCCACATTTGCCATTGTTATGCAAATTGCTGAGGTTGCAATCCAGTCATTTCAAAAGGAATCCACATGATTGGGGGAAAGATTTCCCCTGCATTGACCAACAGAAAACTGCTTGATTTGAAAGTGACTGTGTGAGCAATGCTTAATATATTGCTATACTATTGACAATGGACGATTGACCTTTATAACTCGTAATTGCGAGTTATAAAGTCAGAATTGCATGATATATATAAACTCGCAATTCTGACTTTATATCACGCAATTGATTCTGACTTCTCAGAATTGTGAGATGTAAACTCAGAATTGTGTGAATAAATACTTTTTTACCCCCGAAGTCAGAATCAATTGCGTGATATAAAGTCAGAATTGCAAGTTTATATCTCACATTTCTGACTATATCTAGCAATTGCGTGTTATTAAGCAAGAATTGCGAGATATAAACTCGCAATTGTGAGAAAATGTCCTTTTTTATTTTTTTTATTCTGTGTCGGAAACAAGCTTCCATAAGTTTCAAACTAATATCCAAAAATGAAAACTTTGCCAGCATTTACTCACCCTCATGTTGCTTTAAGCCCCTTTCTTTTGTGAAAAACAAGACAGGATGTTTGAGCTTCTCTTTACGTACATAAAAATAAAGGTTCCAAAAGGAGATTTTAGCAGCAAAGCCATTGAAAAAAACATTTTGGATTTCCCAAAGAACCTTTCAATACACAGTTCTTAAAAGACCCATTATTTTCTTAGTGTGAATAACTTTTTAATAATATGAAGAACCTTCTTTCAACTATGAAGAACGTTTTGTGAAACAGAAAAGGCTCCATGGTTTGTTCAAAAAGTTTCTTCATGGAACCATAAATGCCAATAATGAGTGAACACTGTACAAGAAAAGTGGATGGTGATTTATGCTGTCAAACTCCAAAACAGACTTAAAAACACCACAAAAATGTTCCAAGTCTTCTGAAGCCATATTATAGTGTTGTGTGAGAAACAGACAGAAAATGAATCAGTCATTCTGATTGATAATTTAATGAGAGAGAATATGACATGATTCGGCTCAAATCGTTTGCTGATTCTGTTAAAGATAATGGGATTACAACGGCTTTTTTCCCAGATCCTCTCTGGCAAACAGTTTGCCAAGTGTTCCTTATCAGCTCTATCCCTCCTCCTACAGGCATAGATTTGGAAAGGAGTGAACTGGAGTGAATATTTATTTATTTATGACATTTCTCTACATTTAACAGAGGTCATCATGACCTTATTATGGTCAATAACAATGACAAATGCCACCATGCATGTATGCCGGTTAGTTTCTATGCCAACGCAACTGTGTTATATAGTTTCAGTGACAGTTGTATCCTATTATGGTCACTTACTGGGACAATGTTAGTGCATAGTGTGACAGAATACTGTTGGTTTTGTACAAAATTACAGTCATAATTTCGGAATTTTGTTGTAGACACAATGCGCTATGGTGCTCATGTGGGAGATGGAGGATCAGACCTGCCCTGATCCCATTTTCATCAGTCTCTTCTTATAGTTTCAAGACTTCTAGTTACTGTTCTGTTAATTAAAAACATATTTAGTTGTATGAGCCTGTTCTCTGTTTCCCTGTAGCTGGTCTTGGGAGCGATTCTGTGAAGGCCTACAGGAGTTTGTGGATGGAACGAGGGATAGGAAAGAAAGAAGAGAAGTACAAGGAAGTAACGGACAGATCCCGCCATCCGCTGTAGGAGTTGAATCTCTGATCGTGGCTGCTGCTTGCTATGAAGTCAAGCTACTGTAAGCAAAGTACAAGCACTGTGCCTAATTTAATCAAACAGCTGTGAAAGAGCCTTATAATACTATTTTGTGAAATAAAACACTGATGGTTTTAAAAGCAAGATACTTTTCTTCTGTTAGTATCTCATAACATCATCTGGCAATGCAGTAAAGCTTTATCAATTGCATTTATAGTCATTTTTTGCAATAAAGAGGGAATTATGCAGACACAATATGGATATTACATCAAATGTAATGCAAAGTTCAGCTAAATCTCTTGTTTGTTGCATCCTACAAGGGATGTTCACACTAAACTATATCCACATGCAAACTAGGGATGTATATATATATATATATATATATATATATATATATATATATACACCGAGCAGGTATAACATTATGATGACAGGTGTGTGAATAACACTGATTATCTTTTCATCACGGCACCTGTTAGTGGGTGGGATATATTAGGCAGCAAGTGAACCTTTTATCCTCAAAGTTGATGTGTTAGAAGCAGGAAAAGCAAGTGTAAGGATTTGAGCGAGTTTGACCAGGCCAAATTGTGATGGCTAGATGACTGGGTCAGAGCAACTGCAGCTCTTGTGGGATGTTCCCGGTCTGCAGTGGTCAGTATCTTATCAAAAGTGCTCCAAGAAAGGAACAGTGGTGAACCGGCGACAGGGTCATGGGCGGCCAAGGCTCATTGATGCACGTGGGGAGCGAAGGCTGGCCTGTGTGGTTTCGATCAAACAGACGACCTACTATAGCTCAAATTGCTCGAGAAGTTAATGCTGGTTCTGATAGAAAGGTGTCAGAATACACAGTGCATCACAGTTTGTGGCGTATGGGGCTGCATAGACCAGTCAGGGTACCCATGCTGACCCCTGTCCACCATCGAAAGCGCCAACAGTGGACACGTGAGCATCAGAACTGGACCACAGAACAATGGAGTAAGGTGGCCTGGTCTGATGAATCACATTTTCTTTTACATCACGTGGATGGCCGGGTGCGTGTGCGTCGCTTACCTGGGGAACACATGGCACCAGGATGCACTATGGGAAGAAGGCAAGCGGGCGGAGGCAGTGTGATGCTTTGGGCAATGCTCTGTGGGAAATCTGCCATCCATGTGGATGTTACTTTGACACGTACCACCTATCTAAGCATTGTTGCAGACCACGTACACCCTTTCATGGAAACGGTATTCCCTGGTGACTGTGGCCTCTGTCAGCAGGATAATGTGGGGTTTTTTTCTTTTCAGGTCAGGGCTGTTTTGGCAGCGAATAGGGGGGCCAACACAATATTAGGTCATAATGTTATGCCTGTTCGGTGTATATATAAAAGACATTCCTAATTTAGTATTATATTTAATTATCTTATAATATTTATTTTAATACATTTTATTAAATACAAAAGCTATCAGGTGTGACGACATGCATAATTTTGCATGCTTAAAATGTATTATGACAACCCCTTAAACCCTACTTCCATTCACATACTTTTTATCGCAATTGACTGATTTACAAAACTTTCTACTTTGTCTATTTCATTCTTTTTGCATTAAAGGGTAATCGAATACCTTCTATGCAAAATCATCTTCCACCTACAACCCACAAGTCTAAATCAAATGCTGTCCAGCTGCAAGAACAAGCTCCTGACTGTCCTTCCCCGTAGCCTCAGGCATTTCAGCTCTTTATGAGTGGAAACCATCCAGGATTTCTAAAAAACGACTTTATTTATATCATCAAACTGAAACAAGCCTTGTCATTATGAAATCCCACTGAATGGTGTTGCTCCACCCTGAGTCTATTTCCAGTCCAGAGGGGCTGAAGAGTGGAGAAACCTGCCCTGCCCTGCTGACTGTGGGGTGTTATTACCAGTCAATGAGAGACTATGGCTTCCTCTCTCGCTCCTTTCCCTCTTCTGCACTCTGTGTTTGTGCCAATGGCTTCCACATGGCCTGTGGTTTAGTTTAACCTCAAGTGTCTGCCACACACACACACCCTTACTAGAATGTGGAGACACATTGTGACAGTTTTAAATGGGATGTTTTTCAGAAAATCAAGCAAGAAGCTGATCTAATGAAGACATTGATTTGGAGTCTTCTGTTTCTGTCTGTGAAATTGTAGGCTTAGAGGAGACACGGTGCTTCAGCTGTCTCTTTTGGCTGTTAGGAAACGCTACCGGCACCTTGGGATTGGCAGCTACATCATGGAGGTAAACGCAAGCACAAATTGCTTCTGTTTGGACCTTGTCAAAGCTCTTGTACATGTTCTGCTTTGAATAGTTGTGACACTTGTATCATTGCTGCTGTGTCTTAACAAATGGCCTTGAAGTTTGTATTTTGCTTAGACACTGCCCTCTGTTGTTTGCATGTAGTACTGCTATTTCATTTTTTGTAAATACTTGCAGTCTCCCAACTTCAATTTAACCATTCTAATTCTTTTATTTGTTTTATGGATTTTGTTTCAGCTTTTGAAGACTCAGACTGTAGTAGGGAAATATGATGTGCTTGTTGCTCATGTTGACACGGATGCAATTGATTTCTTCAAACATCACGAGCTCACCGACGACATCCTCCTCAATGACAAGTTCAAGTACTGATAATGCCGTCCCACAATGCATTTTGTTCTATTACACAGATGCTGGAATTTAAATCTAAATTTAAAAATCACACAATAAATGTCTAGATGCAAAAATCACATTACCCTCTGCCCATGGACAATCTAATTCATTTTGCACACAAAAATGACTTTCTCAAAATGTCAATCATATTTACTTGGCTCGAAATGCCATATAAAACGCATATAAAAAGCCAGATAAAGAACAGATGGTGCATCTAAGTGGGCTGTTCTTACCAAGAATAAGCTGAAAACTAGACTAGACTTTATGCTGATTATTAAAAATCTGTCTGTGAGACCAATATGTCTCTTTTGACAGCGGATATGAGGCAGGAGTTGCTGATTATTTTATTATTGTTTAAACAAACAGTGCCATCTTACGCCAGGTGGTGTTTGACTTATAAATTAATAAGTACAATACATAAATTGTATTAATAATTAGGGCTGCCAATCTAGTCCAATATTTAATAGCAATAAATCTCTAAATGTTTCTGTAGTTAATGCATTTAGTTCCTTTTTTAAAAAAATATTTACAGTAGGTAATCAAAAATATGTATTAGGTATTGGGCTGCAGCTATAGATTCTTTTTGTAATCGATTAATCTAGCACTTAATCGATCGATTAATCGGATAACATGTTTTGTTTTTAAACAACCAAAACAAATAATGCATAACGAAAATGAAGAGGAAAAGCTATTTAATTTATTATAATAAATGTATTTATTGCTGCGATTGGTCTGACTGGTGCGTGAGAGAGACGAGGGTGTGTGTGTGTGTGTGTGTGTGTGTGTGTGTGTGTGTGTGTGTGTGTGTGTGTGTGTGTGTGTGTGTGTGTGTGAGAAGGGGTTCTGTTTTTTTAGGCTATACTCTCTTGTAATTGAACGTGAATACGTTTACTACCTAAAAACATCAAAGCTAAACATCATATCTAGTCAAACCGCATCACGACATCGCTACAAATACAGTATGGGATTAAAATCAGCGAACATCAATGTATAGGCTTAGGGGCTACGTTACCATTGAAGTCGTACTGCTGTGGAATGCCAGGTCTACTTTGCAGTAGACACATTGCACATTGTTCTCTTCTTTTTTTAAGAATGTAATGATCCCAAACGTAGACATTCGCTGCCGTTTATGGACATCTTTACTCTCTGCCATCCCGCCAACTAAATTTAAAATGTATCACGCGCTATGGTGTGCTTCCTGAACATTGAACAGCGGTCCGTGTGAATCAGATCCCTGCGCGTATAGTGCGTGTCTTAGGAATTTAACGAGGCTTCGAGGCAGAATTTTTGCCTCGAGGAATTTTTGTAATCGAGTTAATCGAGTAACTCGATGAATCGTTTCAGCCCTAGGGTAATCATACATTACACAACATTATTTTAAAACATCAATAATAATAATAATACACAGTGTTGTTATTGTTAACTAAACTATTGAAAATCAGTTTTTGTAAATTAAGTAAAACTGCAATAATGTAAAATATAAACATTACATTTTAAACTTAAATGAAAATGAAAAATGTTGCCTTTGCAGTTTAAACACTAAAATGACTCAATTTTCAATAATAATAAATTAAAGATAAATATAAATATATACTTTACTATATATATATACTAAATATAAATATATTTAATTAAATATATACTAAAAAAATATTTTATTTTAAGGTTATACGTTACTACATGTACTTATTGTAGTAATAACAGTAAATTATGCATAATTGCATGTAACTAACCCTAAACCAAACCCTTACCGTAACTATAGTAAGTACATGTAGCTACGTCACCTTAAAATACTATAATAGTATATAAATAATACTGAAATAACACTGATAATACAACCAAAATAATTCAGCTGTGTTTTTTTAAGCAATCACATTAAAAAAATGTATTTAATGATACTCGATAAGTTCTGAAAGTTTTGTTTTGGTATACTACACAGAGAGCTGGAAGATGACTGGACCAACAGTGTTGTCATGAGCTACCTGCCACCCTTTACTACAGGTGAGGCACACACACACACACACACTTACAACTTTGTAAGTGTCCATCCGTTAGCCCAAAAACGGATTCTAACGGCTTGGTTGAAGGACTTCTGCGTGTAAGGCTGTTCAGCATTTCTGTGAAGTTCTCTTCATTTAGTGATATCTAATTTTAAATCTGACTCCATGAATAATTTGATCTGACTCCAATTTTATGTGACTTCGTTCAATTTGTTACGTTTGTACTTTGACAGCTGATCATATGATTCGTTGTGATTTAATTTAGATCATCTATTTTTCTTTGCATCTCTTATTTTCAAATATTCGTTCCACCATCTGACCCAGAGTCGCCCAGAGACTAATGCTCGCGAAAAAATTAAATTAGCTCACAGACACAAATTAGCCAGTTCTGATATTACAGAGGATTACAGAGTGAACTATTTTACCTTTAAGTGAGTCAAACATGTTTTATTAATAGTCACGAAAGCTACAACTTGCTAATACCAGTGACAGTCAGAAATCGGATTTTCCCTCATGCTTGGCGCCATGCTCCCGTCATGGGGTCCTCGGTATGAATCTGTCCTGACAGAGAGATTTGCTGTAACTCCTACTTACTCCGCATGCGACGCTACTAGAATAATGATTTCGGAAAGATACAGAATAAATCAAGATTAAGGTTTATTTTGGCCAGACAGAAAATAAAAAGAATTAAACACGAATCCGTGGTACACAACTTTCAGCATAAAAATATAAAATACAATTACAAAGTAATATGAAAATAATTTCAAAGAGTCATCATGTCTGGCGCAGTACACACAGTGTGTTTGAGTGTCTCAAAGGCACTCAGACTGCATGGGGGCTCTGGCTACAGAATTTTCCCCTAATGGCAGCTCTGTTACCCTTCCTTATATAGTCAGATTAGAACAAAAGGGTTGTAAATATTTGTAACACAAACACCTGGTTTCGGGGGGAGAGGATCAGATATCTTTGAAGAGACTACTCAAAAGGGTTTTCAATCTTTCTAATACTACTAGTGGCTACAGTGAAACTGAGACCATTTTACCCATCGCACTTTTGAAAAGACACCAAACATGAAAGGGATAAAACAACAGATTCACAAGATACATCATCGTTGGTATATCTGCATTCTGTGACATGAAACAGGGCAAAGGGAGGGCAAAATGGGGAGAAGGTTTGAGCAGGGTTATGATGTCCCACAGTCTTTCTGTGAGATGTTCTCTCAAGATTAGTGAGTTTTATTGTTCTATTGCAGGGTGTTGGATCTCAGCTTTTGTCTTAGCCGTAAAAAAAAACAATCCTTACATCTTCATGTTTTCATTCAACATATTTCCCTTTAGACCTAGAGATGAGAAATCCTGCTTTCTTTCTGAATTTACGAGAGTTGGAGATGGAGATGGATATGGCGTGAGTTATCTTCTCTGACTTCTGTTCTAAATGTTGCTGTATGCTTGCTAGTTTGTTCCAACCCTAAATATGTGCAATGATCTTAGCAAGCACCACTAATGTATTAAACATCTGATTGCAAGATTAGTGGTGTCTGTGTTTCTTAGAAGGTCACAGGCTCTCTGTGCGTATCAGCAACAGGTGGTGTGTGTCACCAGGCTACTCAAAGAGGTCAAGACCTTACGCGAACAGGTGATATTACATTTCATATGATATTTCATGGTCCTCTTACTTAAGGATGTTTTATAAACAAAGTTCAGGAGGAAAGCGTTTAAATTTCCTATCTAATCAGTACGAGATGAGGCCTATATATTTATACATAGTAGGGGTGTAACGGTATACAAAACTGACGGTTCGGTACGTACCTCGGTTTTGAAGTCACGGTTCGGTACAGCAGTTTTACAAAATAGATTTTCATTTATTTTTATTAAACAGTGGTTTACTGAAAAAAAAAAAATGTGTCTGTCCTTAAATTAATTCAATTATAACTAAACGTTTCTTAAAGATAATGCTGTAAACTATATAGGGAGCCCTTACTTACACATTCATATTAAAGATTAACAACAGAGCCCAAACTATTAGTCTAAATTCAGTTGCTATTTATTTTTAGCTCAAGCTTCACATAAGGCAGTTTTTGTATTAACTCTAAATCTAATTACAATTTTTTTTCCAATTCGTTGTTGAAAAATAATCAAAATATAGGCTACAGTGGCTGTCATTTTCATGACAGATTTATTTAAACATACATTAAATAAACAAGACATCACTAACAGGTTAAGTGGAATGTAATGAATATAACGGCTAATATAGTGAATATATTTAGCGAAAGAGTTAATCTCTCTAGTGAACTAACAGCTGTGGACACTGAATGACTTCTGACTCTGAGGTAAAGGATGCTGCGTGACATTGTTTACAAGCTGTTTTATTGTCTTTCCACCATTGAAACACTGATTGAGCGATTACACGACATATGATACATTTCAGTAAGTTGTAATGTATCCTCAACATACCTTAAGAGATGTTATTTTATGTTTATTCTTTAGGAAGAGATGATCGCGTTCACTCGCTCGCCGCCGCTTGAAGTTGAACTGAAGCGTCTATACAGCGCCTATACAGTCACGTCACATTAAAGAGCGTCAAAACGACATTTATGATAAAATGGACTGAATACTCAATATGTTTGTGTGGGAACTCGGATTGAAGTGTGTTCCGCGCTTACAACAAGTCGACTGTTAACTGTTAAAGACTGCACTCGGAAACCGTTCGGTACACGCGTGCACCGAACCGAAAGCCCTGTACCGA
Source organism: Romanogobio albipinnatus (assembly GCA_023566225.1). Taxonomy (NCBI): domain Eukaryota; kingdom Metazoa; phylum Chordata; class Actinopteri; order Cypriniformes; family Gobionidae; genus Romanogobio; species Romanogobio albipinnatus. The sequence goes on along the minus strand of CM042262.1, from coordinate 25,542,748 downwards.
AACGGTTTCCTGCATCCCACCACCACCCCGTCTCCTGACACTTGCTTGGTTAACTATGCTAATCAGAGATACAGGGAGAGTACTCTGAGTTCGGGCCAAAATTCCGAGTTCTGAGCCCTCTCCTCGGACAACCCACAAAATACACATATATATTATTCTATCTGATTATTTGTATTAAGTGTGAACTTGTGAATTGACAGGTGTCAATTATAATCACAGATAGACTCGTGTGTGTGTGTGTGTGTGTGTGTGTGTGTGTGTGTGTGTGTGTGTGTGTGTGTGTGTGTGTGTGTGTGTGTGTGTGTGTGTGTGTGTGTGTGTGTGTGTGTGTGTGTGTGTGTGTGTGTGTGTGTGTGTGTGTGTGTGTGTGTGTGTGTGTGTGTGTACTTCCACTGCGAGTGGTTTTTCAGCTAGATCTAAAACACGAGGAAGTGGACCGTCTCACCTGCAAGCTAGAACATGAAAAACAAAAGAGGCAAGATGTAGGTATGTTTGCACAGGTACAAATTCATTATACCACAATATTTGCCTTCCTGTTTCACACTAAACAAAAGGTTAAAGCAGCACCTACCAGGTATGTTCACAAATCAAGCATTTTTGGTAATTTAATATTATGGAATATTTGGCAGGAAATACTCTTAACCCTTTCTTTATTCTTTTTTTTCTCTCATTTTAACCCTTATTTTTAATCTATTTTTCTAACATTATCATTTCCATTTCCCTATTACCTTTTTAAGGGATTTTTTAATAGGTACATTTTCACTTTGTATCGTATTTACATTTTATTTAAAAACATTTTTTAATACATTTTCCTATTCCTTTTCTTCCAAATTTTGTTTATCATAATTGTCTCTTTATTTTTGTTATATCTATTCTCTTATTATTCTATTTGTATTTTCTACTTTATCTTTATTATTGTGTTTTATTTGTGCAAACTTTTCTTTTGTTTTATTTTATTTGTATTTAGGGAGTTTAAGTATAATTTATTATATACTTTTTTCAGTTCACTTTTTTCAGTTAAGGAGATGAAGGGGTTATTTTAATAAAATATCTTGTTGATGTTTTTTTTTTAATCTCCAAATTTAATATAATGGTGTTAAGAATAGATTTAGGGGACTTTCAAGTTGAGTCTCTCCCTAAATTAATTCCCAAACCCTAAATTAATATTGAGGCAAATCGAATATAAATGTAAAAAAGAGGATGCATAATTGAAAATCAAAATTTCAGCCAATACTGATAAATTACTGAATATTGGACAATAAAAATGTAAAGATTAAACTGATATAAAGAAGAAGATAAAAAGTACCTTCTCAGGGAATTATTTTTCTCAGATAAAATATTTTTCTCAGATATTTGGATACCCATTAATTTCTTCATTCACCTGCCATGTCTTTATCTTCCAAGATACATGGTTCAAAATAATGAATGTATAATCTATTTTACTCTTGTGTACTTTTTCTGTAGAAAACAGGTTCTTGATGTACAGGCTGAAGAGTGTACAACAATTGTTAGACAGCAGTAGCTCAGGTGAGTGTTTTTTGTTTGTTTATTTTATTTTATCTAGCAGTGGTCCTTAACATTTACTTAGCTGCAAACAACACATTTGAACAGTTGCTCTAAAATACTTGTGTGCTGATATAATGGTCCTCTGCCTGTCATATTGACTAAGTGACCATGATATCTATTTGAAGCACCTGACCAATAACAAGCTCAGACTGACCTTTGCTCGCACATCCAATTATAAGAGCCGCTTGTCTTCTAGCCTGTGACTCATAGAACAGTGTGCTGAGTTATAATGAGTCATAAAGCTCTACTGGCTCAACAGTGAGGGGCGAAGAAAAACCCATAAGATCAATACCGTCTATAAAAAGGAGGCGAAGAAAGGCACGATAATGTGCTCAACAAGTGCGAATTCGCTTCAGTCAAACCAGGTAGACATTTAGTGAAGAAATAAGACATTTTAAGCATGACATGAAGTGGAGTATACAATAAAATATACCAGTGTTAAATATAAAATAATAATCTCAAGTCTTCCAGGAAATAATATAGTTCATTAGCTTAACTGTACACTCTCAGAAAAAAAGGTACAGTGGAGGTACAATTTTGTTCCTTGAAGAACAAAACGTATAACTTTGCCTTTAAAGGTACACAATTGGTCCTTAGGGTACAATTAAACCATTGGCAGGCAAGTTCTGTCCTAGTGAGTCGCTGTCCTGCAGAGGTTTAGATGTTGGTTTTATTGGAAATATCTGGTCTCCATTATGGTGATCAATGTTTCTTTAGTTGGGCAGTTTGACTCTTACTGTGCGTTCACACCGCCGCCGGTGAGAGCGTCAAACTTCGCTCTGGCCGCCCTGCCATCGACGCTGTAGAAAGATCTGTGGACGTGCTGCCGCTCTGACGTAGATCGAATGCTTGGTCTTTTTTAAAATTGCATTTAAAGGGGCTGCAAAGCAAACAATCATGTTCGCATTTTTAAAATCGGCATTTGTGCATACTGACCACAGTAGGGTATACCCGTATAAGATAACATCATGAAATAATTTAAATGTGAAAGTTAATCTAATTATAGTTGCATGTTTGCTAATGAAATAAACCATTTAAAAGCCATTTGTGTGGTGTGGCTTTTGTGTTCTTGGAAGTGCTAGTCTAATTTCAACAAGTTTATAGGTGCTAGCCTTGGTCTTTAACATTAACATTAATTTGTGTGCAACCTACTTTACAATAACTGTCCTGGTTTAAGTGCAGCATTCATGCAATTGGTCAAATCGGTGTTGTTTTGAGCAAATGAATTGCATTCCCGCTGAAAAAAAGGCTTTCTAGCGCGAAAATGTTGCATATAAAAGGTGTTGCGCGGAATATTTATATATTATAGGGAAACCCGCTACCGCAGTGATCAACCTCTCCTCCATTTTGCTTGGGAAATAATGTGGTCGGAACCAAAGTTTCCAGCACTGCGTTCTCTGGAATCATTTCAAGCGGAGCACTACTATATTCCCATTGGTTGCCGCCGGTTGCCGCCGAACCGTGTCATAGCTCATTACCATAAAGTTGACCTGATTCCAACTCTCCTCGACGCCCAAATCGTCCAAGACGCGCCGCGCCACTCTCGCCGGAGCTCGCCGCCGGGCTCCCATTGAAAATGAATGACTTCCGGCCACTTTGACGCTCTCGCCGGCGGCGGTGTGAACGCACAGTTAGATTTTTATGTGAGTTTCTGGGTTTTGTTACAGCGTTAACACAAAATCTGTTCAAATCAAAAGAAGCCATAAACAAAAAATTTCATGAAGAAAAATGACTAAACTCATGACTGACTAAAAATATCAGTAAATAATATTCACCAACAATACTTTCTTGCCACAGATCAGGCATTCTGAATTTTGATTTTTAAATAATTCTTGTGGGAAAAAAGTTTAGACACACAGATATCAAGAATCAGCATATGAATCTCAACAATGGTGACATGCATGCTGGGAGCCATGAGTTTTATACTGTGGTGGCTTAGTAGGGTTGGAGCTAAACTCTGCAGGACATCAGCTCTCTAGGACCGAACTTGCCTACAAAAATGTACCCTTAAGGGTACCACCCCAGTGACGAACACTTGTACCTTAAAAGGTACAATTTTGTACTTCAACAGATTTGAATGTGGCTCATCCAATAAAATGCTTTTCGTCTCATAGCTAAAGCTGAGTTGCAAGGAATGAAATGCAACATAAAGGGCCCTATCATACACCCGGCGCAATGCGATGCAAGGTACGACGCAAGTGTTTTTTGCTTGTTTCAGCCCGATGCAGTTATCATTTTCACATCCAGGGCTGCGTTGTTTAAATAGCAAACGCACTCGTGCCCATCTGTTCGCCCGCTGGTCTGGTCTGTGTTCAGGCGCTTTGTTGCTATTTTGAGACAGCTGAAATCGACTGTGCCATTGACCATCAACAACCTGGTCTAAAGTCAATAGCGCAGTATTTTTTGTGTTATTTAAAGGGTGCGTTAGCAATATGCGCCTATAGGCGTGTGCACAATGCGCATACACTGCTTATTACACACACAGGGACACGAAGCAGCACACAAACATTTTTAAATATTACATTTACATTTATGCATTTAGCAGACGCTTTTATCCAAAGCGACTTACAACTTGGGGAAACATGAAGCGATTGGTCATGAAGAGTCGAGAAGCACAACAAGAGCCTGAAATCCTGAGACTGTGTACATTGCTCAGTGTAGCACAGGCTAGAGTAGGGAGGGAAAAAGGAAGAGAAAGAGGAAAGGACATTTTTTTTTTTTTTTTTTTTATGAGGTTAAGTGCTCGCGGAAGAGCTGAGTTTTAAGTTGGCTTTTGAATGATGTCAATGATTCTGCGTTTCGGATGGCGTTGGGAAGATCGTTCCACCAGCTGGGAACGTTGAATGAGAATGTTCTGGAACATTCCTTTTAAAAAGAATGTTCCTTTTAAAAATAAAAGGAAATGAAATTCCTCTCTGGAGAAGCGTTCAGTCTTTCCAATCGCAAATTCCGCCATGTAAATAGCGAATCCACCATGGTACAAGCGTAACTGGCTTTTAAAGGGAATGGGAGATGAGACTCTGATTGGTTAATTGCACATTACGCCCAAAACACACCCATGATTCATTAAGAGACTAAGTACAACCCTTTTAGACCATGCGCCTAGTGCGCTGACCATTTTTTCCGTCATTAAACTAGCAAAAGTATATTTGCACCATGCGCTTCAGACCATGTGCTCAGATCGTTAAAATAGGGCCCAAAATGCTTTGAATATACTGGATTGTCTAATTTCTAGATGAACAGACTGACCAGGAGCATTCAAAACCAGGAACATCAGAGCAAGAAATAACACAGTCCGAAGAACCTTTCATCCAAACACCAGAGGGCGCTGGAGGCTGTTAATGAAACTCCTACATTCTACATAAAAATATACGAAGGACAATGTTTACTATGATTATAAACATAAAACATACTGTATGTTCAAGTGTATTCATTATGCATTGATTTTTGTCCGATTTTTAGGCATGTCTGATAGCGATATAAGTTGCATCGTATTTATTATAATTTGTGTACCTTGTTGACACATATTGCAGACTTGAAAAAGACACATTTTAATAGTTTGATGTCAGTTTGCATTTGTTTGTATGCTTATTTGCATCTCTGTCTCATATAGTTTTTGAATGTCATGTTTTGAGAGTTGCTCTCTTGGTTTCAAGAAATAAAAATCTCTGGACCATCTATATACCCGCTTTGGGAAAAAGACCAGTTTTGAATTTAAAACACAACACACTTTTTATTGGGTATTTGCATTTGAAATGCCCTCAGAAGAAGGTATCATATGCTAACAGATAGGCATCATTATACAAGTAGAGTTTCCTGTCAACAGGATTGTAGTTTAGATTGGCTATTCCAGCAGAAACCTTCTCAAAAGGCAAAGAGAGAGTGTTTATCTCTTGGCCAGTGGTTGTATCGAAGGCATAAAACACCTCTTCTTTGTAAGTATTAACAAAGCGTGTAGCGTACAGGACCCCGCACACCATAAACGTGCTGGTGACGGACCTCTTAAAGAGATGCGTCTTCCAGGTATGTGTGATATTGAGCTCCAGCGGGTCTAAGCGACTCAAAACAATGTTGCCGTGGTTGTCTTCGGTGGTGTATATCACCCACACTGCGTCTTTGTCAGCCTCCAGGTCGATGTCTGTCCAGTCACGGCAGCTGTAGTAGCAGAAAGGGAACTTGTTGTCGATTCCAGCACCATCTAGTTTCATACGTTTGTTTGCCTTTGTCGTAATATTGAAGCTGCAGATTTCAGCAGTGCTGTAGCATTGGTAAAATACGGTATTGTCGTACAGTATAGTTCCTGAGCCCTGAACAGCATTTTTGTCAGTGTAGGATGGTGCTATCGGTTCATCTTTGTAGTTCCTATTGGCCATGAAATCTTCGTACGAGTTGTACATCCTGATTGTGCTCCCATGCTTGTGTCCACTCACCAGACAGTGTTCCCAATAACGTTCCTGGTTGGTTATTAGGGCATCACGACCCCAAGCACCAGAAATATAGGACTTGCTGATGGAATTGAGCTTGGTGACACTTGGAGAACTTATTCTGGTCATGATGCGCTGATGGCAAGCGCCTGTAGATAATTGTAGCAACACAGTTTAAGCCTTTTTGGACCTTAATAACTCAGAAAATGGCAATTACATTTCTATATCCTACCTTCAGAATTTTTTTTTTATCATAAATAGCAATGTACTTACTTCTGAAATCATTTGGTACAGACTTGCAATTCTGTGCTCGGTTGTTGAGGTCACGTAACCTCTTCTTCATGGTCTCTAGGTTGAAGAAATCATCTTTGTACATCCTCTGGACATCATTTTTTGCCTTATTTAACTGAGAACAACACAGATGATATCATTAAACTGTGGTCACATTCACTATTATTTGTATTGTTTAAAGTCCCCCTGTAGTCAATCATTTTATCTCTTTAAACTCATCTTTGATCACCAAGATGACATTAAAAAAAAATCTTCATGCCTTAAAATAGCTTGAATGTAACCCTACACCCTTGCCTCATTTGGTATATGGTTCTATGCATATGCAATTCTGCCCCGCCCCCACTCACTAGCACCAGCTCAGAGATCCGTTGATCACACGTTGACGCGATTGGTTACAATGTACTTTGTGAAGTCAGAAACACCACGTCTTTGGTTCACTGCCGTTTTAAAGGGATAGTTCACTCAAAAATTTAAATTAGCCATTAATTTACTCACCCTCAAGTCATCCTAGGTGTATATGACATTCTTCTTTCAGACGATTAAAACCTGAGTTAAATTACAAAAGTCCAGGCTAATCCAAGCATTAGAATTGGATTCATAGTTGCTCTGTTTTTGAAGTCCATAAAAAGTGCATCTGCCCATCAAATAACGTGCTCCACGCGGCTCCGGGGTGTTAATAAAGGCCTTCTGAAGCGAAGCGTTTGTGTAAGAAAAATATCCATATTTAAAACTTTATAAAGTAAACTTTCGGCCGACCGCCTTCCCTGTTCAATTTATGGAAAAATTATTGAAAGTTCCCCTGCCGATCAGAGGTGGACAGTAACTAAGTACATTTACTTGAGTACTGTACTTAAGTACACTTTTTGAGTATCTGTACTTTACTGGAGTACTATTTTTTAGGGATACTTTTACTTTAACCTCAATACATTTGAAAGACAAATATCGTACTTTTTACTCCACTACATTTCTATTAAGGTCCTCAAAGTCGAAAGGCGTTTCTATAGCAGCTTTAAAAGTCAGTGGATGATGTTTGTCTTCGTTAAAGGTATTTTTTTTTCTTTTGTTTTCTTTTTTTTTCAGACAGCCTATCAGTAAGCACTCTGGTATAGGGTCATGTGAAGTTTCCCAACATTTTTTTTAACAATGATCAGTTTACAGCAAAATGGAAGAAGACGGTTCCTCGGTGCATTGTGTGGCCATGGCCATACTTAAAAAGTATGTTTCAGTTTTCTCAAAAGATTAAAGATTAGTTTAGTTGGCATACACTTTGATGCATGTCTCATAAAATGTTAAAAAATGTAAATGTCTGGGAGAAAGAGAAGAGTAAACAGTTGGGAGAATATTGGATGCGTATCAGTGTATAGGATCTGTGCATTCAGCCTTAAAGTGACAGCAGCTTTGTAAAGAGCTTTGTAACTTTTATACAAGAAATTGAACATTTCAATACTTGTCTAAAAGTTACAACGCTCTATACAAATGTAAAGAAATGAGTTTAAGGTAGCCGTATGCTAGCATGTCGGATGGAGCATCACTGACTGGCTTAAACCACCTTGGTGGCATAATGTGCATTTATACAACAATGCAACAATAATAAAATAATGCATTGACATAAAAAAGGAAATGTACTTTTGATACTTAAGTACTTTTAAAAACAAATACTTCTGTACTTTTACTTAAGTAAAAATCTGTTTTTAGAACTTTCACTTGTAACGGAGTAATATTTGACCAGTAGTACTTTTACTTTTACTCAAGTAATAGAGTTGCGTACTTTGTCCACCTCTGCTGCCGATCGAAAGACTAACGCGACCAGGTAGGCTCGTCATGACGTCACATCTTGAGTTTCACTTTCAACATTCAACACTTTTCCACGGAAGGCGGTCGGCCGAAAGTTTACTTGATAAAGTTTTAAATATGAATATTTTCCTACACAAACACGTCGATTCGCTTCAGAAGGCCTTTATTAACACCCCGGAGCCGCGTGGAGCACGTTATTTGATGGACAGATGCACTTTTTATGGACTTCAAAAACAGAGCAACTATGAATCAAATTCTGATGCTTGGATTAGCCTGGACTTTTGTAATATAACTCCGATTTTATTAGTCTGAAAGAAGAATGTCATATAGACCTAGGATGACTTGAGGGTGGGTAAATTATGGGCTAATTTTCATTTTTGGGTGAACTATCCCTTTAAGGAGAAAGTACTCAGCAATGGCGTTGACTTATGAATTTGCACATGGTATGTCTTAAAGCATATTAAAAACACCACATAGACATTTGGGGCCCTATCATACACCCGGCACGACGCAAGTGTTTTTTTTGCTAGTTTCAGTTATCTTTTTCACGTCCTGCGCCACATTTTCTAAACAGCAAATGCATTTACGCACATACGAGGTGTGTTCAGGCGCATCATTTTAATGCAACTGAAATAGACTGCGCCATTGACCAACAAAAACCTGGTCTATAGTCAATAGCGCAGTATTTTTGGTGTTATTTGGAGCGTGTTAGTAATATGTGCCTATAGGCAGGTGCACAACGTGTGTACACTTTGCTTACACACAAAAGGACGTGCAGCAGCACACAAAACATTTTAAAATTAAAATTAAAAGGATTCCTCTCTGGAAACGTGTTCAGTCTTTTCCGCTCACAAATTCCGCCATGTAAATAGCGAATCCACCACTGGCTTTTAAAGGGAATGGGAGATGAGACTCTGATTGGTTTATTGCATGTTACGCCCAAAACACACCCATTATGCCCCGATCACCCAGAACGCGTTTTTTCAATGAGAGGCGCCTTTTTTGAATAGATTTCTGTTGGCAGAGAGCGTTATGTGCGCTGCTTATTCGCCCCAGGCGCCTCGCGTTTTATCCGCCTGCTGCGCCTCGCGCTTTAGAAGGAGCGCGCTGAGCGCCTGAAGTTGAAAATAAAATCAACTCTGATCGTAAAAGCGCCCGACGTCATCACGTTTTTTTTTTCTATTGTCCAATCAAATGAATGGAAAGGGGGGTCTTCCGTTATGGTGACCGTTACCTTGATGAGCTTGACAGAACAGCTGATTCGGGGGTTTCTTAGCAACATAAAAAAACTGCAGCGCACTGCTATTTTCTAAATTGAAAAATGTCGACCAATAAAAGACTTCTGTGTGATCGGGGCCTTACTCATTAAAAGGATAGGGGCAACCCTTTTAGACCACGCCGACCATTTTTCCCGTCGTTAAACTAGCAAAACTGGATTTGGACATGCACCATGCGCTTCAGACTGTTAAAATAGGGTCCATAAACAACATTAAAACCTTGATTTTCACCACAAGGGGACTTTAAATAGTTCTGTCATCACCTTTGAGATTGATTTGAAACACTGATCATAAGAGAAAAGACTTTTGAAATATTTATGTTCATGTGTTGCAATGTCTACCTCACTGAGCAGGTTATGTGTCTCTTTGTTGGGGGTCTGCACGTGTGCTTCATTGACAGATTGACTGATTTCCTCAAGTTCCTGGGTCAGCTGTTGCAGGTGAAGGGCGTTGTACTGTCCACTTGTGTGAATGTAATTAAATGCTTTCAGACGGGCTGTGATGTTCTGAAGAGTGGCTTTCATCAACGGCAGTTCTACATTTGTGTTCCTCATCTGGAAATCACCTCGGATAGTTAATTGATATTGCCAATTCTTCTCAATTGTAATGAACTACATCTAAAATTCATTGCAGTGCCCATTTAGTTGCGAATGTTATAAAGAAGCTTAACTGATACAATACCTTTTCCTCGAATTCATTTAGGTTCTCCTCACAGGTCTGGACCTGTTTTGTGACTTCCACAAACCGTACAGCGGGAAAAGTCCAGATAGTGCTGTTTATTTCACACAAACACGAATCAGCCTTCTGTTGACCTGGAACTCTCTGAGCCTCGACAGTCACCTTACAAATACAAACAGATTACTATGTCATACATACACAAGTTCCCTCATATTTTATTTTCAGAGGTATCAGGATTGTAAAAACCTGTGAGCTAATTCAAGACAGAGAAAAACTTACGATGACTGTGAGGAGCAGCAAGTAGACGAACATGTTGACTGAATGCGCTGAAAGACTAAAGATCTGCCTTAAACCACCACACAAATGGTGCAATTTAAATTATGCAAATTTGTAGTTTTGGGGGTCTGTTGAAGAGGATGTGAAAATTGCGCATGTGGCTCATTAAAGAAGGAAGAAATTTAGAAATGTGGGGAAATTCGAAACCACAAGTTCCCCCCTAAAAATTTTCATCCCCAGTTCATCATATTTTTTTTTGCAAACATCTGCACTTTTATTACACGTACTACTTTTTTCTCACGTCAGTAAAATATAGAAAAATCATGTAAATACATTTATTTTCATCATGAAGATTTCAAGAAAAAGGTATGAGGACAATTTGTAACTTTTTCTGTCAGCAAAATCTGGTATTCTGCTTACAATTGGTATTGGTGTTAATATTATGATTTTTTTACTTTTTGTATAGCCTATGCTTAATTCTTATGTTGGTAAAAGTTCAAACAAATTGCATAATAGGATCAAACACTATACACTCACCTAGGATTATTAGGAACACCATACTAATAAGGTGCTAAAAGCATTCTTTAGAAATGTTGGCCCATATTGATAGGATAGCATCTTGCAGTTGATGGAGATTTGTGGGATGCACATCCAGGGCACGAAGCTCCCTTTCCACCACATCCCAAAGATGCTCTATTGGGTTGAGATCTGGTGACTGTGGGGGCCATTTTAGTACAGTGAACTCATTGTCATGTTCAAGAAACCAATTTGAAATGATTCGAGCTTTGTGACATGGTGCATTATCCTGCTGGAAGTAGTCATCAGAGGATGGGTACATGGTGGTCATAAAGGGATGGACATGGTCAGAAACAATGCTCAGGTAGGCTGTGGCATTTAAACGATGCCCAAGTGGCACTAAGGGGCCTAAAGTGTGCCAAGAAAACATCCCCCACACCATTACATCACCACCACCAGCCTGCACAGTGGTAACAAGGCATGATGGATCCATGTTCTCATTCTGTTTACGCCAAATTCTGACTCTTCCATCTGAATGTCTCAACAGAAATCGAGACTCATCAGACCAGGCAACATTTTTCCAGTCTTTAACTGTTCAATTTTGGTGAGATTGTGAAAATTTTAGACTCTTTTGTTTAGCGATCGCAGACTGAAATACAGTTTTTCTGCCGATATTGCTTTTTAAGTAATCTCGTTCCTTTAAACTGGATGCTGAGTTTCAGAGAAACACGTGTTCACGTGAACAGGGCATGTTAATCAGTAAACAGTGTGGCTATAGCGGAGAAGAAGAATAACTTGAAAAGCCTCCTGCATCATTCATATCACATGTATGGGAGCATTTTGGCTTCCCCGTAAAATATAATGATGACTGAAGAAGGGTGGTGGACAAAACTGTAACAGTATGTAGGCCATATAAAAGTGGCGCATACATCGAGCATGGCACCTGCTGACGCCCGTTTCACACATACTCCGTTTGCAGTGCGTATTTTTTCCGCTTCGGTCCGTCAGTGCGTTCCAGGAGAGCGTAGCCATACAGCTGTGCTGCCGATCGTTTCCGCACAGAGTCTATTTTTTGATGTGCTAGCGCTGAATTAAAGTGACAGCGCATCCGCATTAAAACAAACATGTATCGATGCGAAAGTTTTAATTTAAAATGTTTTTTATTTTAACATAGTCTAAAGCCTGTTTTGCAACTTGCATGAGCAACGTAATATAGACGTCTAAAGTAGGTACTAGGCTATAGAAATATAAAGTAATGAATTCCATAAAACGTTGTTTAAGTGTAGTGCATTTAAATATGATATATATAAAATAGTGTATAGGCCTACAAAGAGAATTGCAATGGTTACTCTCTCCCCTGAGAATGTTGACATCCTAATCTTAAAAAAGAAATTGTCATAATTATGCTCAGGCCCATTTTCACGTTTCAGGTTGTTTTTTAAATGTTACACTTTAAAGGTCCCGTTCTTCGTGATCCCACTGTTCAAACTTTAGTTAGTGTGTAATGTTGCTGTTAGAGCATAAATAATACCTGTAAAATTATAAAGCTCAAAGTTCAATGCCAAGCGAGATATTTTATTTAACAGAAGTTCCCTTTCAAAGCCTACAGCGAACGGCTGGCTTGGACTACATCCTGGTACTTCCTTCATAAATGACGTCAGTAGAACAGACTAACCTCCGCCCACAAGACTACGCGAAAAAAGGGGGCGTGGTCTTGTTGCTGTCCCACGTGAAGAAGAGGACGTGTCGCGTGCAGAAAAGTAAGTGTTGCGTTTGAGTGCGTTTGTCGCCATGTCGTCGAGACGCTGTTATTTTCATCCCGGAGTCAAATCACCTTTGTTTGGCTTTCCCAGGGACGCTGTAGAGATCATTAAGCGCATATATCACCCCGTTAAGAGGCGTGACCTTTCCACGTGCGCTAAGCTGCTGTCGAATCACAACACGGAAACCGCTGGCACAATCAGAACTTGTTACGTATTTCTGAAGGAGGGACTTCATAGAACACGGAACATCAGCCGTTTTTAGGACAGTGAATACAGCGGTATACAGATAAGTACATTGTGTGAAAAATACTGTTTTTTTTTACACACGAAACATGAACACATGTTATATTGCACACTGTAAACACAATCAAAGCTTAAAAAAACATGAAGAACAGGACCTTTAACAACTGAATAAAATGTTATTTATTCAGATGGTTATTTATTTTATTTATTTTGGTTAAAACCATATAGGTTATGTTAACACCAAAAGTTTTCATGTAATAAATGGAAAGCAAATAAAAATGGTCTCCTCCCCCTTTTATTCTGATCCGAAAAATGATCCGATCCGTCAGTTTTGTGATCCGTTACACCACTAGTTGTAGCCCATCCGCCTCAAGGTTGTGCGTGTTGTAGCTTCACAAATGCTTTGCTGCATACCTCGGTTGTAACGAGTGGTTATTTCAGTCAAAGTTGCTCTTCTATCAGCTTGAATCAGCCGGCCCATTCTCCTCTGACCTCTAGCATCAACAAGGCATTTTCGCCCACAGGACTGCTGCATACTGGATGTTTTTCCCTTTTCACACCATTCTTTGTAAACCCTAGAAATGGTTGTGCGTGAAAATCCCAGTAACTGAGCAGATTGTGAAATACTCAGACCGGCCCGTCTGGCATGTTGACTTGCTGCCTAATATATCCCATATATTTATATTTTATATATTTAATTTGATACATTTATGACATATATCACTTCATTCTATAGTTTGAATTCATTTTTTGTACATTAGATAATACATATTATTTTCTGTTTTGTTTAAACTCCAAAAATTTTAGGTAGTACAACTGTCCAAACAAATTAACAGACTAAGAAAACTATTTAAAATGGTGTCTTAATAATACAAAATTGAAAACTAAATACTGTGGCATCATTCTAGGTTTGAAACCTTTCATATAGGCAATTTTGATATATATCAGTACACAGTAAACCCTAACGCTCAAAATAAATCAATTGGTTTGAGTAGGGCAAACTCAAATTAAATAAATAAGTTCAATCAAATAAACATTTATGAGCATCTAGAACGTTCTTTTGAGTTCACAAAACTGACACATTTTAAGTAATCTGAATTGTTTCATTGTTTTGAGCTCCATGAACTTGTTTCTTTTTATTTAGACAAACTTAAATTTACCTGAAACAAAGCATTGTTACCAATTAGCATTTGCTGAATTAGCTAGTCATAGCTAGCTAAATTTCATTACTAAAATATTTAAATTGGGATTACATGACAATTATAAGTTAAAAGTATTAATTAAATTACTCAAAATGTTCAAGTTAAGAGAAATTAAAATGTATGAGTACAAAATTGAAATCTGCCAGTTCTGCTTACTTATACTTTGAATTTGTTAACTTAACATTTACATTTTTACATGTACATTTATGCATTTGGCAGACGCTTTTATCCAAAGCGACTTACTTAAAAAATTGATGTATCTGATTACCTCAAATGTTTTGAGTTTTGCCAAATTATTCTGGTTTACAGTGTAGATTTAAAGCTGTTGAGATAATTAAAAAACATTTGTCCAGCAATTTGAATGTGAGGGTGGCACAACGGAAAACATGGCTCTTTTATTGTGAACTGACACGGTAATAACCTAATTTCAAGTATGGGTAGGTACACTTTCCATGTCTACATGTTTTCCAAACTACAGTATTCATACAACTATTTGGTTGTAGCCTACCGCCAAACATAAAAACAAAAATAAATTGTTTAAACACATTTAAATGTTATATAACAACTGAAACTTAACAACAAATACTGAAAGTATTTACAGGATCAGGAGATGAACTTCCTCATTTCATAGTTTTTCTCCTGTCAGCACTGTCAGCTCATTGACCAATCCTGGGGTTTTGGTTTTAAATCTCTGCTTCTGTCATGCAAAACTGCTTTTTATAATCAAGGCTACAGGATCCCAATCTTTCCTATCTCAAACATGAGTCAGTCAAGCATGTTCATCTTGATGATCGTCATTCCTCTAATTCTATCACAGGTAAAATGTAGTCCTTTTATTAACATTGATATTGATATTTTACATTGGTTCTACATAGTTATATATCTTGTAATTTTGCTTGTATGTTGGAATTACTTATGCCCTGTTATTTCGTCTCCAGTCAGCAAGAGGGAAGGACTGTGTTTGTGAGCTGAAAAATTCTGATCCTGCTTTTCCTGAGAATAAACTCGAGAACGTTGAGTTCACTGCTTCACAATGCAATGGGAACATCACTTCAGAAAAGGTATAAAAACACCAAAACATGGTATTGTGACGTTTAGGATTGTAAAACTCATTTTAAAATTTGCCATGTAATTCTGTACAATCTGTATCGATGCAAAATTGTTTTCTCTTCAAATGTGTGCAGATGACAGAGCTTGACAGCCTTGTGTTGGGTCTACAACAACGTATCTGGCAGCTTCTGGACAATGTGTCCATGCTGGAAAAAGAAGACAATGGAAATCTGTACGCAGCCGTGTCTCTACGCATTATTGAATTAGAGTTAGCGGAGATTCAAGACCTTCTGGATAAACTCAACAGGACCACCAACAATTACCAGCTGCTCAGTGTACAGACCGCAGCAGAGGTGAAATACACCACAGCACGTTTACATTTCTATAACTTTAACATAATTTTATGTCATGTGTTTATTGCTAAGAGTAAAAATAATTCCTCACCAAAATCTATTATTTTCAGTACATGTACAAAAATATATCAAACATTGTTTCATAGTTATATTAGGTGTAGTCTCAGCCTCAGATGTGACGCCCATGGACCGTTGGCTGAACATCTGATGTGTATGGCTCACTTATCTGGAAACACTTCAGGAGTTTTGAAGTCTTCATCTAATTGAAGGTTGAATTCCATAGGATGTCCGTGAGACGTGTGTGTTGCATTTTTTAACGGTTTGCCTAGAAACAAATGCTGTGACACCGAACTCCCTCATGGAATAAGAACGCTGTTGTGTTTACAACTGTGACAATGAGCGCTTACCAGGATCAACTAAACGCTTTAATTTTCGAGAGTATGTGAGGTTCGAGGCTCCATTGTTGCATTAAACTTGCACAACGTTCTTGAATTAATAATTTATAGATTAAAGGGATATCGCCTTTACTTTTTTACGCCCTTAAACATGACGGTGAAAAAAACTAACTTGGTTACGTTACATGTCAGTCAAACGTCCTCTTGGCCGGTCCCTGACCAATGAAAGCTGCGATAAAGTCCAGAAAGGTCTGGCTACGTGAGACTGCTGTATATTAGGTGTCAAAGAATATGATCATTTTCAAAATATATAACATTGAATTAAATATTTAAAATAACTAAATGTAAATGTTTATAAATTCAATACAATTTCAATAAAAATTCATTTGAAATGTTCATGCTTTTATTAATAGTTTTTATATGCATTATGTACAAACGTATGTCAGACCAAGAAAAAAATATGAATATTAATTAATAAAATACATATTAGACATAAGTAATTTATTTATTTGCCTTTTTTTACTTTTCAGATCCACAAATCCTCAATAAATACTATTTCACTGGAACATTGCGTGAATTATGTGCATTTTGCTTCATTCCTATAGCTTCAGGATATGGAGGAAACGATGGTGGAGCTGGAGATGTTTGACCACACACAGGTGATGGTGAAACAGCGTGAGAACCAGCGTATTAAGAGGGACCTGGAACAGTGCAAAGATGTGCTTAATCATTCAATACCAGCTCCTACACTTTCCCCAGGCATGTATAAACTATTATTACGTAGCCACAGCTTAAGTGTTAATGCAGGAGTGTCCAAACCTGCTCCTGTAGGGCCACTATCCTGAGTTTAGCTCCAGCTCTAATCAAACACTGTGAAGTCGAATACTTACCTACTATATAGTATGCAAAAAACAGTATGCAACAGAGTAGTATGTCCAAGTAATTAGTATTAGAAAAACATAGGGGGAAAATACCCAGGTGACCTACTACTTCCACTGAGATTATGAAGATACTATCCCATGAGGCCACAGGAAAGGATTTATGAATGGCAGTGAAACGATGCAACCGACTCTGGTAGGTCACGTGACAGTAACAACATGGCGGATGTAGTACATCATTTCATTCATACTACACAAATTCCTACTATATGTCGTAGTACAGTATGTAATTTTGAAAGCAGTGGTCTTCAGACTCACAGACTTCAGACTCACTAGAAACTTCCATGCAAGTGTTTTGGAGCTAAAATCTGCAGGGCGTTGGCCCTCCAAAAGCAGGATTGGACACCCCTGCGTTAATGTATTAGACTTACATTTTTGCTTTCTTCTTAGGTTACTGTGGTCTGGGCCGCATGGTTAATGTATCAGGACCTAAAACGTATTCCCTCACTGTGTATGGAACATCCTACACTTTCGGTGCTTGGGGTCGAGATGCAAATCCTGCTCCAGGAGAAGAGAACAAGTACTGGCTGGTGGTGCTGTCAAGTAGTAATGTACATGGCAACTTTATCCGTCAGTACAGTACCTTAAGTACTATTATATTGGGTATAGGCCCAACCGATACATATATATCAAGCTCCAACCCCACAACAAACACAATTCAGGGGCCAAACATGGTCATGTACGGCAATGCGCTCTACTATAACTGCTACAACACATACTCCGTCTGTCAGTTCAACATGACGACTCGTTCTGTCAGTACTGTGGCTTTACCTAATGATGCAGGTTACAACAACAAGTTTCCATTCGCACACCTCGCCACCACATACGCCTATACAGATATGGATTTTGCCACAGATGAATCGGGCGTCTATGTTATATACACTACCACAAGCAACTTTGGAAATGTGATTATCAGTAAAGTTGAGACTAGTAACCCGCCTGTTTTGAGCCAAACATGGTCCACTTCTCTTCACAAAAGGACCATCACAAACACCTTCATGGTGTGCGGTGTGCTTTATGCTACTCGTTACCTGGATAAAGAAATAGAAGAGATCTTTTACTCTTACGACACCAAAACTAACAAAGAGCGATACGATTTGAGAATTCACATTAAGAAGATGCAGACTAATATTAAGTATATGAATTATAACCCCAGAGATCATTTGCTGTATGTCTACAGCGATGCCTACATTGTGACATATGAAACCATATTTCAGGAAAATCAATGATTCGCCAATATATGTCATGATTTTACATATTTAATGTGTTTTGTAAAGGGAAAATCACTTAAATATGTATCACATGTTGGTTCTTGAAATAAAATTTGACTGAAAAAATGAGTGCTGGTTTATTAAATGTCTAATAACCCATTGCGTGCTGACACTGCCCTCTATTGTTTGTATGCAGTGCTGTCATTTCAGTTCAACTTTTTGTTAAATGTTGTCTTACCTGACAGTTGAAGGTGGTCAAATTCAATTTTTCAATAGGCAAGATATCAGTTTGTGATGCCTACGATTATTTTACATAACAATAATCCTCCTGGGACCCAGGAATAGATTGTCCTCTGTAGTGGACATTATATTTTAGTGAATTTCTCTGACTACACACATGTTTGGAAGTTTCACAATGACAATCATTTAAATCTGACTAATATTGTAATTGTTTGTCATAAATCAACATCTCAGGAAAGTGTTATGGTGTTTCAAAACAAAATACTTTCTGTTGACAGGGCATTGATTTCATACATGTCCACAGTCGAAGAAACCAGGACTTAAATCATGTTTATCAGGCATTTTGGGAGAAAAAAAAGTGAATAGGGAAATAAATTATATTTAAATATTTCTATGAAATATTAGATATTATTATGAAAATATTGACAATTACTACTCCCATTATTATACTTTTTTTTTTCATTATAGAGACATTGTATATAATGGGAAAAGGGAAAACCCACTTATGACCATTTTACACATTGCATGAAGCAAAATGGTATATCAAATAGTTGAGAATCATCTTTATACAAAGTTATGTGAAAACCAAAAAAAAAAGGTTTTAGGTGATTTAAAAAAAAAAAAAATCCTGGTGTCCTCTACAGAGGACATAGCATAACATTTTGAATAGAATATAATTTTTCCAATATGTTTTTTTTTAATTTTTTTTATGTTCTAAACAAGGTAATGACACACGAAAAAATAATAGCCTAAAATCACAAAACTTTTGTTTTCTGGTTCTCAGGAGGATAACAGCTGGATTTGGCCGTGTATTTTGAATAATTTAAACAATAATATGATGTTTATTTTTTGTGCCTAACGTTGATGGCACGGATGGCTCGTTAGAAAACAACCAACAGCTCGCGCCTTGCAAAAGTACCAACTTATTCTTACCGTTGTCACACTTTTGTCCTATTCGGACAGGATTATCTTAGTTTTACATGGGTATGGAGTAATGTAATTTTACCATATATGTAGGGTTGCCACCTTTGGTGGGGCAAAATAAGGGACACCCATCCCCCCCCCCCCCCCCCCCCCCCCCCCCATTATTTCTACATTGACAACTTGACAGCTCAATAATAAACCATAAGAAAACATGAGATCAAGTATGTGAACTTGCAACAGAACACATTTTATATTATTTTACATTTGATTATTGTATTTATTTCTAAAGAACTTTTTAGTAGCCTATTTGGTGCACTTTAAAGGGACAGTTCAGCCCAAAATGAAAATTCTGTCATCATTTACTCGCCCTCATGATGTTTCAGACCTGTATACGTTTCTTTCTTCTGCTGAACACAAAAGAAGATATTTTGAAAAATGTTTGTAACCAGGCTTCTTTGGGGGCACCATTGACTTCCATAGTAATCTTCCTATGTGTTCAACATAAAGAAATGTATACATGTTTGGAACAACTTGAGGGTGAGAAAATGACAGAATTTTCATTTTTGGGTGAACTGTCCCTTTAAGCAGTCATTCTGAACCAGTAATCACTTTTTTGAATTTCAAAAACTGCTTTTAATTAATTTACTTAAATTATGACTATATTATCATGTAATTATTTGTCCCATTTTTATCTAAATAATTTTTTTAATGTCATAAACTTTATATGACAGGATTATTGGTTATGTATGATTATAGCGTAGCTAAATTATAAATGAATAATTACATTTATTAGGCTATAATCTATTAATTAACCTGTCTAAAAAATAATAATTCTGTCTGCCAAGCTCTGATAATGTATGGAATATTATATTAATATATTATCCATTAAAAAAAACTATAGGTTACCTTTAGAAGCACAGATGTGTCTGTCACCGCTGTTGCTTTAAGTCAGTCAGTCTGAGCAACTGAAATGCTTCTCAAAAAGTGTGCAGTTGGCCTGAGGTTCATCATAAGTTACTGGACAGACCCATTGATACCTTTTTGATATTCAGTTCTATATCTGGAGATCCTCTTGCGTTCAAACGGTGGACGCACGCGACGCGAGCTCGACATTTAAAAAAAAAAAAAAAAAACGCGCAAGTTTACAGGCACACAGCACAGCGCATGTTCTCGAGACTCCGCCGCTATGACAACAAAGCCGCTAAAATGCAATCACGCACAAATGAGCTCCTGTACTACTTATTGTGAAATTGATTTGTTTATATTTGCTATCAGTATTCTCCACACTGCAAAATCCTTGTGTGTTTATTGAACTATGTGTGGACCTATGTAAAATACGGAACAAATCGCGTCCCGTATTGGTTTGATACGGGACACGTCATTTTGCTTGTAAATACGGGCCCTACATATATGGATGTCCGTAATTCGCACGTACGGGATTAGTATTACCTGAGGTAATTTACCAGACCTTTTTACAGAAGATAAAAGTCGCTACAATCTTTACTGACATTGTCCGTAATGATTACTGAGGTGAGGTGGCACATTCGGACGGGACTAAAATCACTGAGAAGCTCTGGTAATAAATTAATTTACCCCACCAACATGGCTTTAATTTCACTTTCACGGACCTTTAGTTAGTATTTATTAGATCCCTTCTTTCTTTTGCTTTGTTCCCGCTTATGTGTTCACCGTATCGTCGTCAGTGGTAGGCCTACCTGTGTTTTCAGTGTTCTTTGTCCGGTCTCGTCTACGTTGATGTTTACCTGCCTACCTATCGTTGGAAATACCTGTGGATATATAAAGTACTTCTTGAACCTGGTTCTTCTTCCCACAACGTGACAACCGTATAACAAATTGTGGTTTAATACCTGAATGCGCATATGTGCACAACACTCTTGAGTTGAACTTTTTTGTGTGTTCTACTTCAAACCTGCACACAAACGCTAGATTTTGCAAACATTGTATAAAGCAACAGTGGTGAGTGTGTGAGGTAAAACATTTGCCAATTCATGATGAAAAAGCTTATCACAGCTAGTAGCCTAATCATTACAAAACTTCACTCATGGTCATGGACCTACCAAATATGTCCACAGAGATAAGACAACACATCCTCTCTTAGTTTTTATTTATTTATCGTGTTTCACATTCATTTTAAACTAACAAATTTCATTATCTTTTGTAGACCTTTAAGATCTAAGTGACAATAAAACAATCTTTGAAACTAAGAAATTCAGCATCAGATCTGCATCACTATTCATTCATTTCAGTATCATTTAGACGACAAGGAAGAGGTTGAAAAGGAAGCAAGCTCTGTTGTAACAGGTGACCTCCACCCAAAAGTGAAGATGTTTCTCTCATATTTTAAAGCCATGTCATTATGGTGAAATATTATTATTTCACCATAACGATATGACTTTAGAACTCTGCTGCTGCCACAAAGTTGTTTATTCTGAGGTTTTAAGGTTCCTTTAAAGATGAGTCAGTCTAATGTATTCATTTTGATGATTTTCATTTCTCTAAGCTTCTCTCAGGTAGGAAAAATAGTCACTTTACAATTAATTATCATAGCCTACCTTTTTTTCCTCAAAGTACTGTAATATATTGTTCTAGAGAGTGCATACGCTGTTTCACAGTTGTTGTTTTTATTCTTTTTTTTTAAAAAAGTATAATTTTATTCTTGTCATTTGGTCATCACAGTCAGCAAGAGGGAAAGAATGTGTGTGCGATCTAAAAAATTCAGATCCTGCTTTCCCTATGAATAAACTAACGAACGTAGAAACCATTGCCTTACAATGCATTGAGACCATCACTTCAGAAAAGGTACATGTCATATATTTTCCCCTCTTGTTATATTTCATCCATTTGAATTTTAAATCATTTAAGTAAATTAAATCAAATTACATGAATTATGTAAATGTGAATATCTGCAGATGACAGACTTAGACCGACTTGTGCTGGGTCTACAACAGCGCATCAAGCAACTAGAGGACAACGTGATCCTGCTAGAAAAGGAGGATAACGGGAATCTTTATGGAGCCGTGTCTCTGCGCATCATTGAGTTAGAGATCGCCGAGATTCAGGACCTCCTCGGCAAACTCAACAGGACCACCAAAGATTACCAGCATCTCAGTGTACAGACCGCAGCTCAGGTGACTTGTACAAAACATTTGCAAATCCATTGCATTGTAAAATATTTTATTTCTAAGCAAAAACTCTAAAATAATAATCACAAAGAAATACAGAAATACATAGAAAATGTATTGTTGAAAATGTACAGAAATACATAGATATACATAAACATAAAACACAACAGTCTCATAAATATAAATAATGTAGGTAAAACTTTGCAATACTTAGTGGTTTGTTGACATTATGCATTAGCTAACATGAGCTAACTAACAATGAGCAATATATTTTACTTTGTTAATGTTAGTCAGTAAAAAATATAATTATTCATTGTTTGTTTATGTTAGTTCACAATTGCAACTTTTGATTTTAATGACTAAATATTAACATGAACCATGAATAATAAATTGTATTGTTGATTGTTAGTTCATGTTAACTAATGTTAACAAACAAAACCTTATTGTAAAAAATATTTATATTATAAATGATTATATACATCGTCACCTTGGAGTTATAAGGTTCTATCTGGCATTTTGTCAAAATTTTGTTTTCTTATTCTGTGACAACTTATTTACATTATGTGATTACATTTACATTGTGTACATTTTGGAACTTTTATACACCCAGAAGCCCATATAGACACACTATCTATCTATCTATCTATCTATCTATCTATCTATCTATCTATCTATCTATCTATCTATCTATCTATCTATCTATCTATCTATCATCGTCTCGGTTACGTTACGTAGGGAACGGAGACGTACGTCGGACGTACCGACGAATTGGGATCACTTCTGGGAGCCCCTATCAGCTTCGAGCTATATAGAACCGGCCAATGAACAATTGGCGTGCGAGATTTGCATCTCGCCCTCCGCCCCACACCGCGGGTATAAACAGGAAGCGAGAGCGAATGCACACTGTTTTTCACTAAGGAGCCGAACTTGATGACTCGGCCCTGCAGTGATGATACAGCAACTGTGGCGACGGGACGTACGTCTCCGTTCCCTCCTTCAGGGAACGAGGGTTACCATACGTAACCGAGACGTTCTCTTTCAGTCGGTCACGTTCAACGTACGTCGGACGTACCGACGAATTGGGATCCCTTTGGAAAACGCCATAGTTACTACCACTTCCAGCGGCCAGCGATCTGATGCGGGCGGGGAAATTCACGCAGGGAGAGTCAAAGCTGCCCCGGCCAATTAGAGGAGGGGGACAACACCTTCCTGAGACGGCATAGGAGACTCTGCCGAGGGAAAGACACGGGCTTGCCGTAGGGAGCCATACAGTGGAAGAATACACATATGGGACTGCCGTGGGGCTCACAACATATGGAACCCAGCCTAACACAAGTTCCACCAATGTATACGAGTGTTAGACCTGGCGTCGAATGCTCCGCCACGTCAGACTGCCGCGGGTTGCGGAGGACTCAACAGGGTTCGCCGTTCTGGGGAACTCGACTGGAGCAGATAAGCGCACATATCCGTACCATGAGGGAGGGAATGGCACAGCAAGCCGACACTAGAACGGGCACTTCGGTGTTACTGACCATGGGAAGTGAGCACACAGGAAGATACCGGCTCTACACGGAGGCTATAAAATGTCAGCGAGGCGCCACGAGCCAGCACCCAGGAAGAAGCAACACCCCTAGTGGAGTGGGCTCTTAACCCAAGCGGGCAAGGCACGTCTTGGGATTCATACGCCAAGACGATGGCATCCACTATCCAGTGGGCCATCCTCTGCTTGGAGACAGCCGTTCCCTTCTGCTGTCCTCCGTAACAGACGAAGAGCTGCTCTGAGGTCCTGAAGCTTTGCGTTCTGTCCACGTAAGTCCGGAGAGCACAGACGGGACAGAGAAAAGCTAGGGCTGGGTCTGCCTCCTACGAAGGCAGCGCTTGCAGGCTCACCACTTGGTCTGGAAAGGGAGTAGTGGGAACCTTGGGCACATATCCAGGCCGGGGTCTCATGATCACATGAGAGTTACTGGGCCCGAATTCCAGGCACGATTCGTCAACCAAAAATGCCTGCAGGTCCCCTACCCTCTTGATGGAGGCCAATGCAGTCAGGAGTATTGTCTTTAACGACAAGATTTTCAACTCTGCTGACTGCAAAGGCTCAAAGGGCGCTCTCTGCAGTGCGGTTAGCACCAGAGACAAGTCCCAAGAGGGTACAGAGGGAGGGCGAGGCGGATTTAGTCTCCTCGCCCCCCTCAGGAACCTGACGATCAGATTGTGCTTACCTAGAGATTTTCCATCTACTAGCTCATGATTAGCGGTGATAGCGGCAACATAGACTTTGAGGGTGGAGGGAGACAGCCTTCGCTCCAACCCATCTTGTAGAAAGGAAAGCACAGACCTTATCGACCATCTTCGGGGGTCTTCTCGGTGAGAAACTCACCAATCGACGAACAGGTTCCACATCAACGCATAGAGGCGCCTCGTAGAGGGGGCTCTAGCAGAAGTGATGGTGTCAACTACCGCTTGCGGTAGGTCACCTAAAACCTCCGCGTCCCGTCCAGGGACCAGACATGGAGTTTCCAGAGGTCCGGACGCGGGTGCCATAGGGTGCCCCGTCTCTGAGTTAGGAGGTCCTTCCTCAGAGGAATGGGCCAAGGAGGTGCTGTCGCGAGGAGCACTAGTTCCGGGAACCAAGTACGATTGGGCCAATACAGAGTGACCAACAGGATTTGCTCCTCGTCCTCCCTGACCTTGCACAGTGTTTGTGCAAGAAGGCTCACTGGGGGAAACGCATATTTGCGTTGGCCCCGGGGCCAGCTGTGTGCCAGGGCATCCGACCCTAGGGTTCCCTCGGTCAAGGAATAGAACCACTGGCAGTGGGTCGTCTCTGGGGAGGCAAACAGGTCTACCTGTGTGGCCCCGAAACGACTCCAGATCAGCTGGACCGCCTGGGGATGGAGTCGCCACTCTCCCAGGAGCACTGGCTGTCATGAGAGCTCGTCGGCTGCACGATTGAGCAGGCCCGGAATGTGAATGGCACGAAGCGACCTCAGATGCTTCTGACTCCATAAGAGGAGATGTCGGGCGAGTTGTGACATGCGACGGGAGCATATACCACCCTGTTTGTTGATGTACGCTACGGCCACAGTGTTGTCCGTACGGACCAGAACGTGCTTGCCTCTGAGCGGAACTTTGAAGCGGCTAAGTGCAAGACGAACTACTACAGGCAATTGATATGCCATTGCAGTTGAGGCCCCGTCCACAGACCCGAAACTGCAAGCCCGTTTTACGTGGCACCCCAGCCCGTGGAGACAACGGAGTGCCTGGACACTTGTTCTAGGGGAACTCCCGCCCGTAGAAACGAAGGGTCCGACCACTGGCTGTAGGTTTGAGTCACTTGGACGCGGAGGGATCCGCTGTGCCACGCCCATCTCGGGACTCGGTCTTGTAGCCAGCGTTGAAGCGGTCTCATATGAAGCAATCCCAATGGCGTTACTGCAGCTGCGGATGCCATATGCCCCAGGAGCCTCTGAAAAAGCGGGCCGCTGGGGCAGGATGTGCTTGATGGCCTCCGTCTGCTTCTGGGCAATCGAGATGACGCTCCTACACCACAAGTGTGGACATCGCCTGACCGATGGAACGGGCGGTGACTTTCGTCGCCCGGAGGGCGAGGTCTGTCGCCGTCCAGAGCTCCCGGAGGAGCTCTGGGTCAGGCCTACCTTCGTGCATGTCCATGAGTACCTGGGCCTGGTGGACCTGAAGCAACGCCATGGCATGCAAGGCAGACGCAGCCTGTCCGCAATCCTTGTAAGCCTTCCCAGTCAGACCGGAGGAGAACTTACAGGCTCGGGACGGGAGACGCGGGTCACCACGCCAGTTAGAGGCGGTCGCCGTACACAATTGCATTGCGACGTTGCCTTGAGTTGCACCCCACCGCCCGTTGGAGGGACCAGCGACTTCTCCTGGGAGCTCTACCGGTTGCGGAACTGAGGGAATAGGGGCCTGCGGAGATTGACTCGGCGAGTGTGCCCTAAACAGAAGGGATCCGAATTCGTCGGTACGTCCGACATACGTCGAACGTGACCGACTGAAAGGGAACTATCTATCTATCTATCTATCTATCTATCTATCTATCTATCTATCTATCTATCTATCTATCTATCTATCTATCTATCTATCTACACAGTAAAAAATAAATCTGTAAAATAATGGAATGTTTATAAGTTGTGAAGACATTGACAGTTTCACTGAGAATCAACTCATCAGTTTTGATCACAAGCTATATGCATTTAGTCATTGTGCAAATTGCAAACAATCGTACTAACACTTTTGCACACAAGTGCCAAAACAAATGCAATTTGCTTAAATCAATAAGAAATTCTAATCTGATGTAGGCCTAAACAAGAAACTAATTATTCAGAGATATGAACTTGTTTTGAGAGAAAAAGTCTCATTCGAGAATTGAGCCAAAGCGATTGAGAAAAACAAAACATGTTGCTGTTTTTAAATTATTATTTCATAATAATTTTTTAATTAATTCTTATAGTTTGAAGATATGAAGGACACAATGGTGGAGTTGGAGAAGTTTGACAAAATGCAAGTGCTTAAAAAATATAGAGAAAGCCACATCAAGAAGAACTTGGAACAGTGTAAAGATGAGCTCAAGGCTACAGCAGGACCTCCAACCGTTTCCTCAGGTACGCTAAAAGACCCCAATAGTCACTTAAAGTCACATTACAGTTACTTGTGAAAATGTTAATGATTACAACGGTGGTTACATCTGAATATTTTCTGTAAAAAGCTAGGATATGTTGAATTATATGAATTAGTTGCTTTGCCTGTTTTTATGTGCACGATGCCTTCTGCCATTTAAAGGCCGTTTCGTAAAGCGATGCTATTCTGATGATTTTGATTGGTTCTCGTTTGAATTTGCAGAGCATCACGTCTGCCAATTACATTAATCCACATTGCCGCTGAAAGTGGCTAAACCGGTCTGAGAGTTGCCACCATGGCAAGTGATAAAAAGGCATTTTAGTGCTGGAAATTAGAAAAGTAATCAACAAATAATCAAATGTAATCAGTTACATTACTTTAATAAAGTAATTGAAATAATTACACTATACTTATTACATTTTAAATAGGGTAACTTGTAATCTATTACATTTCCTAAGTAACCTTCCCAACATTGCGATTAAATATTACAAGGGCACATCATTATTTAAAAAAACAAAAACAATAATGTGTACGGATAAATTATTTATAATCAACACTGCAATGTTCCATAAAAAATGATAATTGTCCATTTTAATTTCCAGTTGTACATTACTCCGTTTTTCTTCTGTTTTTAGGTCGCTGTGGTCTGGGTCGTGTGGTCAATGTGGCTGGACCTAGAACGTATTCCCTCACTGTGTATGGAACATCCTACACTTTCGGTGCTTGGGGTCTAGATGCAAACCCGGCTCCAGCAGACAAGAACAAGTACTGGCTGGTGGTGCTGTCAAGTAGTAATGTATATGGCCACTTTGTCCGTCAGTACAGTACATTGAGTACTCTTTTATTAGGTATAGGCCCAACCGATACATATATATCAAGCTCCAACCCCACAACAAACACAATTCAGGGGCCAAACATGGTCATGTACGGCAATGCGCTCTACTATAACTGCTACAACACATACTCCGTCTGTCAGTTCAACATGACGACTCGTTCTGTCAGTACTGTGGCTTTACCTAATGATGCAGGTTACAACAACAAGTTTCCATTCGCACACCTCGCCACCACATACGCCTATACAGATATGGATTTTGCCACAGATGAATCGGGCGTCTATGTTATATACACTACCACAAGCAACTTTGGAAATGTGATTATCAGTAAAGTTGAGACTAGTAACCCGCCTGTTTTGAGCCAAACATGGTCCACTTCTCTTCACAAAAGGACCATCACAAACACCTTCATGGTGTGCGGTGTGCTTTATGCTACTCGTTACCTGGATAAAGAAACAGAAGAGATCTTTTACTCTTACGACACCAAAACTAACAAAGAGCGATACGATTTGAACATTAAAATGAAGAAGATGCAGGCTAATATTGAGTTTTTAAACTATGACCCCAGAGATCATCTGCTGTATGTCTACAGTGATGCCTACATTCTAACTTATGAGCTCATCTTTCAGTAAGTCTCCAATGAACTTGAACAATGTTGTAATCAATCGCTATATAGAAACTAACAAGGGTAACTATGGAGACAAACAAGGCAGCAAAGGAATCAAAGGCAATCAGGAAGTACACAGGAAGTGAAACAGAACAAGACAATACACATCAAAATAAAAGTCCTTAAACACAAACAGGGGAAAGGAATTGTAACAGTGCCACAGATTTTGTCATTAAAATGAAATTTTAATTAAATAAAATGTTAGCGCTGGATAACCAAAGCTTACAAGCATGATCACTACACTTATACACGTATAGAGAACATTCTTACATAATGTCTGATTTAAATATTCATAAGTAGATTTATAATTCCAAACGTTTCATATATTTACCTTATTTCACTGCAATTCACAATTATGAAAAACAACTGTATTGCTGTTTGTTAGAAGGGTGACTCTGAAGTAGATTCACTACAAGTGATGATTGAGCATTAGTGATGACATCACTGAAGATCTGAGAACAGAAAAACAAGAAGAAATGGGCAGAAACACAACAACTACAACCGACTTACAGCCACACCGCCTTCCCTGTTGAAAAATAAACAGTATATGCTGGTTGGGTATGTTTTGAAGCATGGCAGCTGGTTTGAGCTGGTTTATGCTGGTCCTTAGCTGGTCAAGTGCTGGTCCTGAGCTGGAGCTAGTTTCTTTGGACCAGCACGTGACCAGCTAAGAACCAGCATAAACCAGCTGCCATGCTTCAAACATACCCAACCAGCATATGCTGTTTTTTCAATAGGGTTAAATGAAATGAACTGGCAATAAAATCAAAATTTCACCAAATGATGATTAAACAACTCTAAAAACAGCATTACCATATTCACTTATTATTACAAACCAGTTTTGGCTTGATTTCTTTCATATTGTATATGTGTAGTCTGTTTGAAGTCACCATTATGGATAGTGTTCCCTTTAGTTGGGCACTTGCCATTGATTTTGTTTGATTAAATAATCTTTCAGCAAATGTTGAAAGTGCATGTTATAACTATTGTATCTATATGTCAACAATATTTCGTGCTCATGACTGCGATGATGTCATCAGACCTTTTACTGTGTGCACTCTCTGAAATCAGTGACTGACAGCTGGATTTTGACATGGATTATCAAGTTGTTATTAACTGTCCCATTGAAAGAGCTCTTCTCATAACCCCTTACATTGAACAAAAGGATTATGCTTTATTTGCGCATTTTTCTTGGTTTTCATATCTCTAAATGTTTTTGTTTTGCAATGAGGATGACTTACAGTCAAAAAACCAACTATAAAGTTTTCATTAAAGTTTATTTTAGTTATTTTAGTTATTCTCTTTAAATGCTATTGAAGTTAGACACGTATATACTAGTCTCGGGTAGCCAGACCTTCAGACTAACGGCAGAATGTCTGGACTCTATCGCAGCTTTCATTGGTCAAGGACCACCCAAGAGGACGTTTGACTGACATGTAACGTAACCAATCACAGTTAGTTTTGTTCCGCATCATGTTTAGGGGCGTGAAAATGTTAAGTCAATGTCCCTACAATAACAGACCATTGTGCATCTATAAATTATTCATTCAAGAACGTTGTGCAAGTTTACTGCATCAATTAGTTGATCCTGGTAAGCGCTCATTGTCACAGTTGTAAACACAACTTCCACGGGGGAGTTCGGTGTCACAGCATTTGTTTCCAGGTGGACCGTTAAAGAACACAACACACGCGTCTCGCGGACATCCCTGTGGAATTCAACCAATCAGAGGACGACTTCGAAACTCCTGAAGTGTTTCCAGATAAGTGAGCCATACGCATCAGAGGTTCAGCCAACGGTCCGTGGGCGTGACATCTGAGGCTGAGACTACGTGTATACCAATGTCGTATGTAACTTTAGAGACAGTCCCTAAATGTGCAAATATTGAACATCCAATGTCAATATTAAGTGAAATGCATAGGGATATTTAAAGATGTCTTGACAGTTTATTTTATTAAATATCAGAAATCTAAAAGGTGTGCATTATGCTTGATACCTACATGAACACTTAAAAGTTTACACTTTACAGTTTTATGACTGTAAGTCATTCTCTTGAAATGCTACTTGTAACAGAGAGAGGTGTGCCAACGGCCCAACTATGTTTTGTACAGTGGCAGCACCACTGCTCTGAATGTACCGGCGGATGGAGGCGTAAAAATGAAGTGACATGATGATGAAGTCAAAAATCCAGTATTCCAAAAAGTGCACAAATAAAGGTTTTCCAATGGAGTGCAAATTATATTTTACAGTGAGAATTAAAAACAAAAATAAACTGTTCTAAAGTTTTTTTTTTTTTTTAAATGACTATGCCAACAAATTGGCCCAAAATACAACAATAGCTATCTCCAACTCAATCTATGAGCTCCCGAACAACTGAGAGGTCCTCTTAAAAAAAGACAAGCCCCTCCTACTTGGGTTAAACCATTTAGAAATTAAAAGGTAACACGTTTAAGAAAGAATTATTTAACAGTAACAAAGAGTTAGACCGTTATAATAATGCAAAAGTACATAAACATTTGGGAACAAAACAAACTCTAAGGCAAAGAATACTAAGGCAAGAATAAAAAAAATCACCAAACTCCGCCCCACACATGAGAACAATGAACTGTGCCTTCTATTGGCGGGAATGGGATACTCAAAATGGTGGCATTTACTGTGACGAAGGGTGCGTCTCAATCAGCTCCCTAGTTCAGTTGTCAGGGCACTGATCAGGTCATAAGTCAATGGGCTGACTCCCTGACTACTGAACTAGGGAGCTGATTGAGAATCATGTCACCATTGTTGAGATTCATAGGCTGATTCTTGATGTCTGTGTGTGTCCGAGTACCATTGTAGATTAAAACCTTTTGTGCATTAATTGTATTCATTTAAATCTTATATTATTCGATTACCACAACCATCCTGGATCTTGTGCTGTAGAATCACATAGGTTCTATTATGAATAATACAAAAATAATAATAACACAAAATCTCTATAACCAGAGCATTAGACTCTGAATGAGATCAGTGATTCAGTCACTGCATGACGATAATATTATCAGCAAATAACAACCAAAACCAGCTGATCACACTTTCTCTCTTTTTCTTACCATGACAATGTGATTTGTAAACACAGTAAAAGCAGCCAGAGCAAGACATGTTATGTCAAGGGTCAAGATCCCCAAAAAAGCAAACACTGAACACCATCATGGTGAATTCAAACAAAACTATTATTTTCAATATAACAGAAATGACAGAAATTAAAGTTAGTCTGGTTAGTAATGTGTGAGACTGGTAATGCTGTTTGTGGAGTTGTTTAATCCTCCTCTGCGATCTTCAGAGATTTAATGTCTTTGTTTATCCTTCAGTTGATTTCATCTAAAGCTGTGGCTGAAGTCAATTGTAGTTCTTGTGTTTCTCTTTCCTTCAGTGATTCTGCTCATTACCATCATCAGGTGTCACCACCAATATGCAATTATCACTTATTTAATCACTTAACAATACAATTATTATCCAATTATCATGCTGGGAACTAGAAATGTTCTAGAACTTATTCAGTTTGAGTTCTGTTTCAGTCATTGTGTCCCAACCCGTTCTCACTCCCAAAGCGTCGAAAAACGAAGCATGGTCAAGTGCTTTCCGCGTCAAAATAAAGACGCTAAAGGCACCCCTAGGCGTCACTATATCGACGCGCTGAGTGCTCCATTCATTTCAATGAGAAACCTTCAGCGTCAGACACAGACGCGTTGGGCATGGGAACGTTATCGTCATGCTGATCATATATTGGGTTATGATTTTGCCATTATGACATGTTGGACTGTAATTCTCAATTTAATCAGCCAGCATCATTTTATTTACGCTATCTAGACACGTTTTAACCTGTAACCTAGTGATGTATGTCTCGAGACCGGTCTTGGTCTCGAGACCACTTTTACGTGGTCTCGGTCTTGTCACGGCCTTGACGGTCTTGGTCTTGGTCTTGTCTTGGTCTCGGACCTCTCGGTCTTGTCTAAGTCTCGCTGTCTCAGAACGATTTAGCAATACAATATCCACGACAATATATATTTTTTTTTACGACAACACAACGTTCAATAATGCACCATTAATATTATTTCGCGCCCTTCAAATGCAACCAATCACATGCATGTATTATTTTCTGACACAGCCGTTGGCGCTCTCATCCATCAGTGAGTGAGTGTAGCCGATGCCGTAGCGTACAGCGTAAAGAGCACAGATCCAGCACTAGCTTCAACACTAGTCTGTTTTTTTCCCCCTCCGGTCTCGGTCTTGGTCTCGACTTGGTCTTGGTCTTGAGTTGGTCTGTCTTGGTCTTGGTCTTGGTCTTGGTCTTGTCTTGGTCTCGATACCCTCTGGTCTTGGTAGTGTCTTGGTCTCGGTTTAGGCGGTCTTGACTACAAGTCTACTGTAACCCAACCCTATTCCATCCCTAAACTTACCCATTTGTGTGGTATAAAACGCAGATATAACAGGCAGAGTCGACTGCATGCACAATTTATTTAAAAAAATACAAATATTCCGAGGCCAAGCGATTGATTTGTGTGAAGGAAATCCCCAAAAGCGATCAGCGTCTCCATCCGCAGATCACGAACACAAACAATTTCAAATATTGCCGCCCGTTACGTCAGTTTTCATAGTGAAATTTCATTGGCTCTCGTATGTCTCATGACTAATTGCGTCATTACGTCAGCTTTGATTGTAAAATTTAATTGGTTCTCGTGTGTCTTGTGACCGAATGCGTCATGCTAAAGAGGCGTGTGTATTATTTGAATGAGATATGAATGAGTGCGTTAACGGCGCGGCGGGATCATCATCTCAGCGATTAAAACATTAAGATCAACTCTGTTCTTTACATGAAGACATCGTGTGACTTCAGAATACTTGGAATGCAACACGAGTTAATACTTTTATACTGTTGTTGGTAAGTTTTTGCAATAAATACCTGTGACTGTACTTGTATTTGCCTGTTGTGTGTTTTATATTGTTTAGGAGTGGTTAGGTTTAGGGTAGGAGTTGGGTTAGCTGCTCCAAAATATAAAAGCAACCTTTAAATATGAATAAAATATTAATAAAATCATGTATGCTTTTACAAATGCAAAGAATAAAATGCGTCTTGATCTGACGCATTGGGTAAACAACTGAAATGAATGGAGCACCCAGCGCGTCAAAATAGTGACGCCTAGGGGTGCCTTTAGCGTCTTCGTTGCGACGCGGAAGGCACTTGACCATGCTTCGTTTTTCGACGCCCTGGGAGTGAGAACGGGTTGCGTGTCCACACAACATTCGATAATATTTGAGTGCAGTGAAATAATTTTTTTTAGTACATACAACTGTTAGGTTTGGTTAAGCACTTTGAGGTTTTATTGTATTTTAGCATGTGCTATATAAATTAAG
This sequence comes from Romanogobio albipinnatus, assembly GCA_023566225.1. Taxonomy (NCBI): domain Eukaryota; kingdom Metazoa; phylum Chordata; class Actinopteri; order Cypriniformes; family Gobionidae; genus Romanogobio; species Romanogobio albipinnatus. The sequence continues at coordinate 25,508,922 of CM042262.1, read as the reverse complement.
TTTATTTTTAAATCATCTCTATTTGAAACAACAGAAGTAACAGGACTTCATCATTCTTAGCATGTAATTACTTAATTCTATTAAGTTGTACTTGATTTATATTTTAATTTAATAAGTAAGTTATGCTTACTTATTCACAAAAAAAGTTCACTTTAATCAAAAAATATTAGTTGGAATTACTCAAAAAGGAAGACCATGTTACACCAACTTGAAATAATTAAGTTAGTAGAACTTTTTCTAAAACTTTTGAGTATACACTACTTAATCTATTTAATTAGTTTGAACGTTCGGGTTTACATTGTAGAGATGGTCCCTAAAATTGCGAATATCGAACATCCAACGTCAACCAACTTTATGCCAGTTTAATCATGTCCAATATCTGTTTTAAAGCAGTGGGTGAGAATTAATTCACTCATTGATTTGCTTAATAAAAGCCTACTTTAAGATTCTGTTGACAAACATGTGTATAGCTATAGGTGAGTTTAAAAAGACACTGACAGAGAAGTGCTGTATTTAAAGCACATTTATTAAGCACATTTATTGTAATAAAAAAGTAACAAAAACACTTCAAAAGTCTCAGTTACATAATGATATAGCACAAAAAAATAGTTTAACCATACTGTGCAATTTGGACTGACATAAACTAATATGGTATTGCATTTTTTCTTAGCTGCATATGAAAGACTCAGTTGAAGGTGTTATATGCTAACAGATAGGCATCATTATACATGTAAAGTCTCCTGTCAACAGGATTGTAGTTTAGATTGGCTATTCCAGCAGAAACCTTCTCAAAAGGCAAAGAGAGAGTGTTAATCTCTTGGCCAGTGGTTGTATCGAAGGCATAAAACACCTCTTCTTGGTAAGTATCAACAAAGCGTGTAGCGTACAGGACCCCGCACACCATAAACGTGCTGGTGACGGACCTCTTAAAGAGATGCGTCTTCCAGGTATGTGTGATATTGAGCTCCAGCGGGTCTAAGCGACTCAAAACAATGTTGCCGTGGTTGTCCTCGGTGGCGTATATCGCCCACACTGCGTCTTTGTCAGCCTCCAGGTCGATGTCTGTCCAGTCACGGCAGCTGTAGTAGCAGAAAGGGAACTTGTTGTCGATTCCGGCACCATCTAGTTTTACACGCTTGGTTGTTTTTGTCGTAATGTTGAAGCTGCAGATTTCAGCAGTGCTGTAGCATTGGTAAAATACGGTATTGTCGTACAGTATAGTGCCTGAGCCCTGAACAGCATTTGCGTGGCTGTAGGATGGTGCTATCGGTTCATCTTTGTAGTTCCTATTGGCCATGAAATCTTCGTACGAGTTGTACATCCTGATTGTGCTCCCATGCTTGTGTCCACTCACCAGACAGTGTTCCCAATAACGTTCCTTGCTGTTCAGTTTGGCATCCCTTCCCCAAGCACCAGAGATATAGGACTTGTGGATGGAATTGAGCTTGGTGACAACTGGAGAACTTATGCTGGACATAATACGCTGATGACAAGTGCCTGCAAGTGAAATCACATGGTCATAAACAAACACATTTTCACAATGCTGTTGAAGACATCCGTGAGACCACAACGTAATTGTCAAAACATTTCTCACTGAGAGTCGTGTACTTACTTCTAAAGTCTTCAGGTATAGTTTTGCAGGTCTGTGCTCTGTTGTTGAGGTCTCGTAGCCTCGTTTTCATTGTCTCTAGATTGAAGACATTGCTTTTGTACATCTTCTGGATGTCGTTCTTTGCCTTAGTCAACTGGGAGAAACAGAAACAATATGTCAATATGTCTTTGAATCCAGATTTTTTTTTGTCTTCCATTTTTTGACAAATCTTTTGTTCATTTTCAAGTTTTCAATTCAAGTGTAACACAGGCCAGCTAGTAGTTGCTGTGCAAGTAAACCTCACTCCTCTGATCTCAAGAGACGATCTAGTGACTGACGCTAGAGGTTGCAGCCTTTAGCCTCCTTGTTAGAGCGCCTGACTCTCATGCTGGCAGACCCGGGTTCGAGTCCCTATTGGAGCGGGCAGTTCGAATAGGAGGGGTTACACAAGGAACTTCAATGAGGAGCAAACCGTAATCAGAAGACATTTTCTGACAATTCAGATTTTTGGATACCAATGCGCACTAAATGTGAGCTTCTTGAAACAGCAGTTATCATGAACAATGATTTTCTCACACAAAACTATCATATGGCTTCAGAAGATTTTTAGCAACCATTTTATTTTTGACTAAAACTAATAATGTAAATAAAGCTGATTATATATATATATATATCAGCTTATATAGCTTATATTTCAATTTTTGTTATAGTTCAGCTTATCTTCTGAAAGCTAAATAAATAAGCTTTCCATTGTTGTATTGTTTATGAGGATAGGACAATATGTGACCCTGGAGCACAAAACCATTCATAAGTCGCGCGTGTATATTTGTGGCAATAGCCAACAATACATTGTATGGGTCAAAATTATATTTTACGGTATTTTTACTGTATTTTTACGATATTTTTACGATTTACGGTAGGAAATGTACAAAATATCTTCATGGAACATGATCTTTACTTAATATCCTAATGGTTTTTGGCATAAAAGAAAAAATCTATCATTTTGACTCATACAGTGCATTGTTTGTTATGTATTGTATTGTTTGCAAATAACTGAAATAAGTTCAGTTAAAGAATTTCTAAAACTAAAATTAATCAAAAAGGATATTGTATGCCTTCAAAAAAGAATAACCTTTCTCAGGTGTGTAGAACAAAAAAAGTTGTCAACTAAAGAGCAAAAATTGTCCGCACAATGAAAAACATACAATTAGACCAAACAATTGTCTATCAAAAATATAATCCTATCTTTAATTTAACATTTGCCAAGAAATAAAAGTGAAAAGTGTCTTAAAAACTGACCAAAGAGCAGATGTTTCAGCCCATGCTTTCTTCAATCTCATGAAACAAACAGCAACAGCACTCTTTTAAAGGCACACTTACACATTGTTACAATCTGAGCTTAATCAATAGGTGGTAAGTAATTACCAAAACCAATTCAGGAAGAAAAAAATACATTTAAAAAATAATAATAAAACATTATATGATTAAGCACAGCTGGTAACAATTTGTAATTGTGCCAAATAAAATAAAAGAGTGCATTTTTAAGACGCTTTTCACTATTTCTCTTGGCAAATGTTAAATTAAAGACATATTTTTGATCTTTGGTCTAATTGTATGTTATTCAGTGTGACCTGTTTTGAACCTTTTTTGGAGACCTGCTCACTATTTTAGGAAATATCTACCTCCTTCAGAAGGTTGTTTGTCTCTTTGCTGGGGCTTTTCTTGTGAGCATCACTGGCACTATAATAAATTTCGTCAAGTTCCTCCATCAGCTGCCGCAGGTGAAGGACATTGTACAGGCCTTTTGTGTTCAGATACTCAAACTTTTTCAGGCGGGCTGTGATTTCCTTAAGAGTGAGTTCCATCTTTGGCAGTTGTACATCTCTGTCCTTTACCTGAAGGTTTACAAAGCAAATGAGTTCACTGACATTATTTACTTCAAGAATGATTCTACAGTATGACTTAAAGGATCTCACCTTTTTATGAAACTCTATAAGGTTGTCCTTACAGGTCTGGACTTGATTTGCGACTCCCTCGAACTTCACAGTGGGGAAAGCCCAGATAGAGCTGCTTAATTTACACACACAGGAACCATTATTCTGTTCGCCTGGAAATCTCTGAGCTTGGACAGTCGCCTGGTTACACACAAGATAGTGGACACAATTCTTGAATAAAATGCCTTATATTGAACATTTGTCTTTAATTGTTATAGTTAAACAATTATATGAAGACTTTTAATGCAAATTATTGCAAATTATTATTAACGTTATTTTATTGTATTATAATACATGATTCAAATAAAATAACCCTGTTATTTTTTTACCTTAATTAAAGTTTCAATCATTTTTGGGAGTCAAATAATGAGATTTATTATATAACCACTGTAATATGTACAGCAAATAAATATAAATAAACAATACTGTATATGTATATTTTGTTTATATAATAACATATAAATGCATATACAGATAGTTTAACTACAAATTCATTTTATTCAATATATGTCTAGTCAAACCAAAAATTATTCAGACACCATATATATATATATATATTTTTTTTTTTATTATTATTTTTTTTTTACTTGTAATGGGTGCAGGACCCTATAGTTCATTTATGTAAGTGAGGATAGCAAAATAAAGTAAACTGTGACATATTACACCCAAAAATTCTTCATACAGTGGACTACCAGTAAACTTTGGCAAATTTGGTAGCAAAATTATTCAGACACTTTGACCTGACCATGTTTTGCCTAAGTGTTTTTTCTTTTTGATGCAACCTTTTACACCACAGACTGAAAAAAATGAAGCATTGCTTGGTAATTGGTTATGCCTAAATTGATATTATCTAAATTGGTTTACCTAAATTTAACAGCTGATTGGTTGATTATAATGCATTACACATATTTCTATCGAAGTTATCTGACATAGGCGTAAATAGCGTGGGGGTCAGGACAGAACCTCTAAGAGTTGTCACCCCCTAAAAATATCATTAAAAACACATTGTGTATTGTAAATTATATAATGATATATAGGCCTACTTAAAATAATTTAAGGAGTAAAACAATAAAAACGCAAACGGGGCAGAAAAATGCGTTTTAAGTTTAAAAACATTTTGCTGTTAAGGCTATTTTATTCACTTTAAATGTCGGATGAAGTGATGCTTTTCTCTTTAATACAGATGGTGCTGAGTTATTAATAAATTAGCAATGACAAAAAATGATGATGACCATATTGAAGATGTATTATTCCATAAATCCGATATGGTAGCGATTATTGTTTGGTAGCTTTATCGCTGTGTTAGTTGTAGTGGGTAATTTACAACACCCACTACAACTAACACAGCGATAAGCCTATATGTGAACTGATATTAGGCTTATAATGTATATTTACAATACATACTTTGTGGAAGAAGCAAGATAATTTAATAATTATAATATTACTGGGTGGTGAACCTAACTCATATTTAAACAACTAACTTAACGTTGTCGCTTTGTGTTGCCAGATAAAATGACAGAGAAAAGAAAAACGGACATTAGATATTTTTTTCAGTGCACCAAAACGCCACATCCTTACAATTACAATTTTGGCTATATTGTGTCCCCTTCAAAAATTGCCCTTGAAAAATTTTGTTCATTGTCCCCCCAAAGTGTTAGATTAAATTTACGCCCATGCTCAAGATAAATTTGTTCGAATGAGTTATTGTCATATTTTATCACCATTTTCTAAACTTTAGCGAATAAACTGTGATAATGTGAAAAAATGTTGAAGCTGTCTGAATAAATTATATATAATTTCAAACATTCCAGTTATAAGACATTAAAAAAAATCCAAAACAGATAAGACGGGACTTACTGTGACTGTGAGAACCAACAGGTATGAGAGCATGATGAGCAAATGACCCAGAAAGGCTAAAAGTCCTGCTTTAAACAACACAAACATTTTGATGTTGCAAATACATAAAGTATTACAAAAGAACTTTGGAAGAAAAAAACACACATCTTACAACAAATCTGCAATTTCACCATTATATTCAGACAGTGCGGCTAGACAAATGTTGAAAATTTGTCAGTTCATAATTAGGCAATGCAGTAAACCATACAATTTTCCATTACTCATGGACCTTCTGAAGGTGTCCACAAAGATAAGATGAAGATTGCAGCAAACTGTTCCACCCAAAGAAATGAAGAAGTCTCTCAATTTTTTAAGTTATTTCACAACAATGCTTTAAAACTCTGCTGCTGCTACCAAACATTGTTTATTATAGGATCCCCTTACCATCAGACATGAGTCAGTCTACTATATTCATTTTGTTGATCTTCATTCTTCTAACTTTCACTCAGGTAAGAAAAAAATCTATATATATATATATTCCTAATACAAAATGACATGTTTTGCTTGTTTTATATAATTTAATTTCCTGTCATTTGGTCATCACAGTCAGCAAGAGGGAAAGAATGTGTGTGCGATCTAAAAAATTCAGATCCTGCTTTCCCTATGAATAAACTAACGAACGTAGAAACCACTGCCTTACAATGCATTGAGACCATCACTTCAGAAAAGGTACATGTCATATATTTTCCCCTCTTGTTATATTTCATCCATTTGAATTTTAAATCATTTAAGTAAATTAAATCAAATTACATGAATTATGTAAATGTGAATATCTGCAGATGACAGACTTAGACCGACTTGTGCTGGGTCTACAACAGCGCATCAAGCAACTAGAGGACAACGTGATCCTGCTAGAAAAGGAGGATAACGGGAATCTTTATGGAGCCGTGTCTCTGCGCATCATTGAGTTAGAGATCGCCGAGATTCAGGACCTCCTCGGCAAACTCAACAGGACCACCAAAGATTACCAGCATCTCAGTGTACAGACCGCAGCTCAGGTGACTTGCTGTTCAAAAAAAGTGTTGTTGTTGTCATTATTATTATTATTATTATTATTATTATTATTTTCTAATATTTATTTATTTGGTTATTTCTGTAATACTTTCTTTTTACATAAATGTAAAAATGTGTGTGTGTGTGTGTGTGTATATATATATATATATATATATATATATATATATATATATATATATATATATATATATATATATATATATATATATATATATATATATATATATATATATAAAATACTTGTGCACAGCATCAGTAAAATAAATATACATAATATAAAATAAAAACTAGCACTACTGTAATGCAATAAATACAATCTTCTTTTTAAGAAAAAGCACTAAATATAAAGTAATAAAAAATAATAGTAATAATTATAAAAGTAAATAAAAAACATAATACATAATTTAAAAATATTTTAAATAAAACTAAATATGGCATATAAAAACTAAAAATAAGTATACAAATAAAATAAATGTGCTGTCAAGCGAAAACAACTAGATTAATCATATTTTTTTCTGTGATTAATCATGATTAATATAACGTTTTTAATATACATTTTAATATTTTATAATGTAATTATTTCAGTTAATCTCCAAATTAATGTAGAAACAACTTAAATCAGTATTTAAATACTTATTTTTATGATGAAGGCCAGAATCACTGATACTAATACTGATACTTCAATTTTAAACATTAATTATAGCCATCCAACATTACAGCATAATTGAAAGATATAATAGTTTTTTTTACGTATTAGGCTTCAAAAATAGAACAACTTTTCATTTAAATTAACTTAAAACAATCCTCATATAAACCCATAATAATATTTACTCGTGCCCTGTAAAATATATGCTACAGAAATTGAATAAAGTTATCAAACAGTCTGCACTGCATAAATTATAAATTAAATATAGATTACTCCTTATTAAAGCTACAAAAGTTCTTTATAGTCAAGAGTAGTGAATAATTTTCTGTTACCTTTGTTCTTTGATGAACATTAATGTCAGACAGCATTAGTGGCTGCTGTCCCTTTAAGATCAGCCGCTGCTGCAGTACACATCTCATACGCGTTTTCTCTCACAACTCTTTACTTTTAAACTAATTTATGAGGATGTTATTGTTTGTTCAAGAGTTAAAGAGAACTCTGGCGCGCTGTCTGGCACGATACCTACTAAACACGTTAATGATGACAGCACAAAAAATAATAATAATACGTGATATTTCCTTAAAGCTTCAAGATATGAAAGATGCAATGGAAGAGCTGGAGAATTTTGACAACATGCAGGTGATAAAGAAAGATAGAGAGAACCAGCGCATTAAGAGGGACCTGGATCAGTGTAAAGATGAGCTCAAGGCTACAGCAGGACCTCCTACAGATCCTCCAGGTATGGTAAAGAGCCCAATAATCCCTTAACTGGAGCTTCCTGAGCATTTTCATTATTAACCACAGCAGAAATCCACTCAAGTCTTATATTTCTGTTTTTCTTCTATCTTTGTAGCCCGCTGTGGTCTGGGTCGTGTGGTCAATGTGGCTGGACCTAGAACGTATTCCCTCACTGTGTATGGAACATCCTACCCTTACGGTGCTTGGGGTCTAGATGCAAACCCGGCTCCAGCAGACAAGAACAAGTACTGGCTGGTGGTGCTGTCAAGTAGTAATGTATATGGCCACTTTGTCCGTCAGTACAGTACCTTGAGTACTCTTTTATTGGGTATAGGCCCAACCGATACATATATATCAAGCTCCAACCCCACAACAAACACGATTCAGGGGCCAAACATGGTCATGTACGGCAATGCGCTCTACTATAACTGCTACAACACATACTCCGTCTGTCAGTTCAACATGACGACTCGTTCTGTCAGTACTGTGGCTTTACCTAATGATGCAGGTTACAACAACAAGTTTCCATTCGCACACCTCGCCACCACATACGCCTATACAGATATGGATTTTGCCACAGATGAATCGGGCGTCTATGTTATATACACTACCACAAGCAACTTTGGAAATGTGATTATCAGTAAAGTTGAGACTAGTAACCCGCCTGTTTTGAGCCAAACATGGTCCACTTCTCTTCACAAAAGGACCATCACAAACACCTTCATGGTGTGCGGTGTGCTTTATGCTACTCGTTACCTGGATAAAGAAACAGAAGAGATCTTTTACTCTTACGACACCAAAACAAAAGAAGAGCGCTTTGATCTGAACATTAAAATGAAGAAGATGCAGGCTAATATTGAGTTTTTAAACTATGACCCCAGAGATCATCTGCTGTATGTCTACAGTGATGCCTACATTCTAACTTATGAGCTCATCTTTCAGTAAGTCTCCAGTTATTTGAGACATGAGTATAGCTGCATCCCATTTCACATACTCTCTGTACTAAATTATACTGTACTAATAAAGTATGCAAGATTAGAATTAGTACATTGCAAATGACCATACGGAACATAAAGATAGTACAGTAGATTTGCATGGTTAATATAATTAAGTTAAATGCTAATGCAAATAAATCTATCATTTGCTAATTTATTAGATTAAATCTATTTTTAAAGAGTGTGGTATCAATAAAATGTGGTCCCACTTTATATTAGGTGTCTTTAACTACTGTGTACTAACATTTAAAGGCACAATATGTAAGATTCTTGGATTAAAATACTGTATTAAAAAAACAGTAGAACAATGTTATATATTTTGTTGACTTGTGTACTTGCATTATCCCAAATGTTTCCAAGAATGTTTACATCCAGAGAAATAAGTAATTTTAACCAGGACGCCATCAATGACATCATACACGCTTTACCTTCGATTTCCATGGTTTTATTTTCCATGGAAACACAGAAGACGCTTCAATATATTATGTGTTTTATTAGACAGGTGAGCAACTGTTTGGATACATTAATCGACAGAAAACTAAACTAAACCGCTCTCGAGCTGTGTGTCGATCTTGTCTCTCATTAGCAATCGCTCCAGCTGCCTCGTTCCGCTCCAACGGCTTTCAGCCCCACCCTGCTTCATACTACAGTAACATTAATAAATCTTTAATACATTAGCTCATCCATGAATATGATTTCTGCCCGAGTCTCGTCGGATTCTTTTCCACCGGCTGTAGAGGTGAAAACTACAACTCCCACGATTCCGCGAAATCAAGGCGTCGTCAAGTTACACCTTTGTTTTGAATAAGCGAAAGGCGAAAATTACATTTTGTGCCCATTGGATGCAATACACTTATTGTGTACAGAAATGTTGTTACATTGAAAACATATCCGTAATTACATCTATAATTACCCTGTTGACCCTTCTCTTACTTAACCCTCCCTTAAAGGTCCCGTTCTTCGTGATCCCACTGTTCAAACTTTAGTTAGTGTGTAATGTTGCTGTTAGAGCATAAATAATACCTGTAAAATGATAAAGCTCAAAGTTCAATGCCAAGCGAGATATTTTATTTAACAGAAGTTCCCTTTCAAAGCCTACAGCGAACGGCTGGCTTGGACTACATCCTGGTACTTCCTTCATAAATGACGTCAGTAGAACAGACTAACCTCCGCCCACAAGAATACGCGAAAAAAGGGGGCGTGGTCTTGTTGCTGTCCCACGTGGAGGAGAGGACGGTCGCGTGGAGAAAGGAATTGTTGCGTTTGAGTGTGTTTGTCGCCATGTCGTCAAGACGCTGTTATTTTCATCCCGGAGTCAAATCACCTTTGTTTGACTTTCCCAGGGACGCTGTAGAGATCATTGAGCGCATATATCTCCCATTAAGACGCGTGACCTTTCCACGTGCGCTAAGCTGCTGTCGAATCACAACACAGGAACCGTGCCACGTTCGCTAAGCTGCGGTCAAATCCCAACACGGGAACCGCTGGCACAATCAGAACTCGTTACGTATTTCTGAAGGAGGGAATTCATAGAATAAAGGAACTCATCAGCCGTTTTTAGGACAGTGAAAACAGCGGTGTACAGATAAGTACATTGTGTTAAAAATACAGTTTTTTTTTAACAGTAACATGAACACGTTATATTGCACACTGTAAACACAATCAAAGCTTCAAAAAACACGAAGAACGGGACCTTTAAACCTACCCATACCACCAAACCTGTCCATAATCTTACCATATACCACCTCACTAGCAGCACAAGTGTTTTGCAATACAATATGAACACAAGTATATTGTACTAATTTTGATGTGCGTTGTAGTTAATGACACCTGTGTGACTGTACATTTTATTACATTTTGTAGTATGTACAATTGCTAGTGTCCGATCTTATACATTCAAAAGCTTTACCAAGTTAGTATGTACAAGTATGTTTTACAAGTATGTAAATGTACTGTATAGAAGTATGTTAATTGAAATGCAGCCTATGAATGTTTTTCACTGCATACATCTTTAAATGCTTAGCTTTATGTGAGGTGAAGAAATTCACAAATGTATCGCAAATGTTGTTTCTTGAAATAAATTATAGCAAAGTTGATCAAATGTGTGCACTGGATTATACTGCAGACAAATGATATTGACATATGCCAAATTATGACATAAAAACAAGACAAGAACAGTTAGATAAGTTGAAATCTTTATCTTATGTGGCTTCCATAAAAGCAACTTAAAACTATATTTATGTGTGTGTGTGTGTGTGTGTGTTTCTTGGGAGTCGATACAAGTGAAGCTGCAAAAAAGAAAAGACCTTATCCTGTTTGTATATCCATTTTATTTGTTGCACGTTCATATTTTTAGTACACAGACAGTGACAGCTTGTATATAGATGTACATAAACACATTATTTGTGTAGTTGTCTTATGGCAAAGCAGGTTAAGAGTGACTCCTACTGTATCTTTAGACATATTTGTAACAACCAGCCCCCTTCCAGAAAAAATCAAAACATCAACAACTTATTGCTTAATATAAAACAATGGCTAATCGTAACAATTGTAATCATAGTATTAATAATAATACTCATTGAATCCTCACAAGAAGAGATGCAACACATGGTTAAATAAGAACTACTATATTATAATAAAAAAGAACAAGGGAAATCCAAAGTATAACAGTTCCACATGACAAGGCTAGTGGTAAGGACCTATTTTTAGATATACGCCCTAAAAACAGCGAGTATCTACAGCGTAGAACATAGATGGAGAAGGTAAGGGGTGCAAGGGAAGGCAGGTGTGGCAGGTCAAACTGGTGCGAGCCCTGATTCGAGTAAAGGTGATATGGGGCCACATCGACAATACTGTACAGCACTTCCAAAGGACGTTATACATTCAGGGCCCCAGGGCAGAGATCAGGGATCAGGAAAAAATGCACCTTTGAAAGGTGGGCATGCTCTTTATCTCTTAATAAGAGCTAACGACTGCATACTTCAGACAGGAAATCAAGGAAAACAACACAAACACGAGATTATCAAAAACTCATGCAAATCAATACTGGGGAAGAACATGTGCTTGTCCGTTCAGTCTTTAGGAGGAAACATGTCGATAGTTTGCATTTGACTTTCACCCTCCCGCTTTGAACACCCTCCATGTGTCCTTTCGTTCCATCTCTCCCTCTCTTTCCTTCTTCACATTCACCGTTTATTCCGTTTCACGCATTCATCTTTCTCTTTGTACAGTATCTACAGTACTGCGCCCAGCTTTGCACGGAGTGAGGTCGATCACGATGCGTTGCTTGGGTCGATAGCCCTTTGGGGGCGACTGAAAGTGTCTGTGAGGGGCGGGGCACCTTGTTTTTGGGGGGTTGGGTTTGTTGGGGGGTGGGATTTGCCCTACATTCCGAGCTTGGAGCGACACGCTCCAGAAAGCCCCGCCCCTTACAGACAAACACACAGGAAACACCCCTAAAAAGTTGTAATCGCGCGCTTCCTGTTCGAGGAAGCCGCAGGAAAACTGACATTCAATAAAACAGAAAAGAGCGAGTGAGGAATGGAAAGTCGATGGTTGCTCCGCCCTCGCAAGTCCCACGTTAGCTGCGTCGGCCAATCAGATCTGAGCTCATGTCAGTCACCTCTGGAACTTTATTCCATTTCACTCATTTATTTGTTCAATTTTTCATCTGCTCATTTTTTTTGTTTGTTCGTTTTTTGTTTGTTCGATTTGTTCATTTGTTTTCGTAAATTCGTGTGTTTTTTTCCCCCCAATTTTTTTTTATATATGATTTTTCCAATAATGGACCTTTTTCCCAGACTGAGATGGCATATTACTTGCCATTAAATTTCAGAAAACTAGTTAACGCTGCTGTGTGAGTGTTTCCTAATACAACGGCTGAGGGAGTGATGGCTAGTGATGGGAGTTGAATGCAAAAAAAATATTTGTGGTAGTTTCCTTTCACAACTATAAGAGTTTACCCAGACTTCCGCTTCCAAGAACGTAAAACAGCACAAAAATAACTAAATGTGAACGTGCACATCTAAATTATGAAATAAGCTTGCACTTTGTAATTACAATCATGTTTAAATAACGAATATGGCTTCATTCTAATACATGTGAATCCTTCGGTGTCATTATGTGGAAGCTGTGTGTGAGTGAAGACATGAATTTTGTGTGCAAAAGCTCTGTTACCTTGCAGAGCCCAGCCCTCATCGGATAATGTACATGTGTGCATTCGTGTGTGCGTTTGTATCAGTAGCTTTGGTATATTCTTTGTGCGGGGCTGGGTGTTGTAAGGGAAGCCGGAGGCCTTGATTCCGTACCATTTATGCACTGCAAACCCTATCACACAGGCTTTGCCTCGGTCGACGGTTCCGGTTTGGGTCAGAAGCTGATTGTCTATAAAAAGGAGATCACACAGAACCAATCCCAGGCAAAGCCACTTTCATATGACAGCGAGTGCACACTAAAAGGGTACTTGTGTGGGACGGTATGTCGTCTTTAATGAAGTAAGACTTGAAAGTGAAATGCAAAATTAAGCACTCTAACATGGCAAAAACCCTTTAAGGCAAGTCATTGGTCAAGTCATACAACTTCTGCTCTTACATTAATGAAGGAAAACTATTTAAAACTGTTTTTCATACTTCATTAACACATTTCAAATACGAAGTCTAATCAAATTCATTCAAATTTAGCTCAAGTAATGCAAAAAAACAGTGATTCTTTCTTACAATATGAGGTGATGCATACACTCCCAATGACTGAATGAGCTGAGATGATTAGCCGAAAGCTACTGTTTACTGGTTAAGAGATTTTCGCCCTCTTCCAACTATACAATCGCTTTGATTTCATTCCTAATTGAGAGGGAGAGCATAACGTGGTTACAAATGTCACACATAAAATCGCCCTCTGGTTTAAGAAACTTCCCTTCTTCTTTCTCTTGCTTTGTTTTGTCCTCTTCCTCAGGACCAACCCCCTCTACCTGCGACCCAATCCATCAGTTACTCCTCAAAGACTGTCATAGGACAGGAATGAGTTTGAGCAGGGGCTGATGGGACTTGTAGTTTCGTCTTAGGAGAAGGTGAAGGCCAGAGGCAGCAAGCAAAGGGTGTAGAAATACTGACACATTGAGCGTTAAGTAACCGTGTTACAAAATTAGGGGAAACCAAACACTGTTCTGAAAGGGGGAAATGACAGCAAATCTCCATTTTACAGGTTAAAGGAATAGTTCAACTCAAAATGAAAACCTGTATGTCTTTCCTTATTCTGTAGAACACAAAAGCAGATGTTTAGCAGAATGTCCAAGCTGCTCTCTTCCATACAATGGAAGTAGATGGGGACCAAGTGCTGTCATGCTCCTAAAGCGACAAAGCACAATGCAAGCATCATAAAGGTGGTGAATATGACCTGTCAGGTCTTCTGAAGCTAATTCATGAAAAAATTAAAAGTTGTTATTCACTGCAAATAAGTTTCCATTCACTTTCATTAAATGGAAAACAGCAGCTTGCACCATACATATCTCATTTTGTGTTCTACAAAATAAATAAAGTCATGTGGTTTTCTGAAGACATCTGGGTGATTAAATAATGGACGTTTTTTCATTTCTGGGTGAACTATTCCATTATGAGGGCTAACACTGAAAAGACTGAGAGGAAGGGACATAGAAAATGGCTGAGAAAGAAAGAATGAAAGCAGTATGAGACTTTCATTATTCTCACGCTCTCCTTCCATGCCACGTCTCTCTAAATGTGTGCGTGTGAGACAGTGCACAAGGGTTCAGCAGGACACTTCCATGGTGTGGCTGACCTGCCCAACTCCCTCACTGCTATCTGATTGTGTGCATGCGCGGTTGCGAGAACCATCCACGGAGCCGGCGCTGGTCAGGGAAGCTGTTCGAGAGCGAGCAAGACGGGTCATACTGGCCGAAGGCACTGAGAGAAAAGGAGAGAAAGAGAGATGTATAGTCATTTCATATCAACAGGGAAGTTCGTCCGGGCTGTATGATGCGTTGCAGAGGAGGCAGGGATGACATGCTTGAACTTTTGGTCAAGAATAATGTCTCAAGCTCATAACATTCCACCGTAAATACACCAGAATGACTCAAATCCCAAAAAAAAATAATCCAACCATAATCTTTATATGTAAATGCAGTTGTTTTCAGTGCAAAAGGTCATTTTCTTAATCAGTATTTTTCTTGTTTCTCAGTAAAAAAAATTATGCAATTTCATTTTTATTTACATATTTTCATTTTAGATATCATTTTCCTTATCTCATTTGAATATTTCTCCAAGGGAATATATATATATATAGTCTTAATATTTTATGCATTTTTGCTTTATGGATGTTTAGATATTATGAAAATAAGAAAATACTGTAATTGACTAGACACTCATTCTAATAAATCTGAAACTTATGTAAATATATATATATAAATGTTTAAAATGTAAATATATAAATATTTTAGGGCTTTCAAAGCATTAATCGCATCCAAAATAAACGTTTGTGTTTACAAAATATATGTGTGTGTACTGTATATAATTATTATGTATATATAAATACACACATATATATATATATATATATATATATATATATATATATATATATATATATATATAAGAAATATTTGCAATTTATATATATATATATATATACACTGTATATTATATATAAACATAAATTCATTAATCGCGATTAATCGCTTGACAGCACTACATTTTTAAAACAAATATTAAATATATCAAATATAAAAGATCTTGCAGCCCAAGAACACTCTTTTTAAGGTGACATTTCAGGAAAAAGAGTGCTTTTTTTCATTTAAAAATTACAATAATTCTAAGCTAAAAAAAAAACATTTGCCATGTATTTAACACAAATATTTTAGTCTAAGTTTTTTTTTTGATGTATCATTTTCAAATAACTGCCATGCAGAGAGCTCGAGCACGCATTCAAAGCACATTTTTCCTCCAGAGGAAAAATCACGGATCAATAAAGGAAATAATGAATGAATGGAAATATCAGTCTGGGAAGGATAAATACAAAAATTAATCAAGGCCAATCAAGAAAGCAAGGGATTAGAAGAACTACATGTGTCATCTACATGAGGAAGAGGGCAGGCGTGAACAGGAAGCAGGAAGTACCTGGCCCCCCACTCATTCTCCGATCCTTCATATAAGCAACTGAGAAAGGGCAGGAAAATACACATACAGTACAGATTATAACAAATACAACACCTCCACACAGACATTTATTCACATGCATACACTCACAACTGTCTCAAAATGGGAGAAAGACACACATGGGAGAAAGGACACACTGAAAATATTGGATCAGTTTACATTTGGCAGAGAAAGAATCATCATTTGAACTGATTTTCCCTAAACTTTTGCTAGTAAATACACTGATGATCAAAATGATATGAAATGAATTAAGACTTACTGTAGCCCATTCCCTGGAGGAAGTACTTGAAAGCCTCTGTTAGTTTTCCAGGCTGTAAAAAATAAAATAAAAATCATGATCAAGACATAATGCAGGCTCACTTGCAACGAGGATTGGCTGCTGAGATCATGAAATTATAACAATTCAGTTTTTCCTTATTTGTTTAATAATAATTAAAATATTTGATTTTAAGGACAGACACGTGATCACACGTCAAGCAGTCTCACCTGTGTAATTTGAGGCATTCCGCCTGAATCAGCCATCTGGAAAAAAAAAACAAATCCATTTTTTATTTCTCAAATTTTATGCGCCAAAATGATCAAAGTGAAAAGTTTTGCCTCCATTTCTACAGTATGTTTGTTCGCTTGCCTTCAGGAATGTGGTGTGGGTTGGGTCCAGCTTGGAGTTGCACTCAACCTAAGAAAAGAAAGCAAACATATGTAAACATTTACATATGTATCAGGGCATTTACATTTTATATAAAGAAAAAGAAAAGTCGGAGAATATTAAACAAGTTCTTCAAAAGGCAGTTGAATGATGGGCAGTAAGATGGATGGTGTGATGGAGGGAGACTACATACATACATATATATAATATACACAGTACGTATGTGTGTTCTTGAGGTCTGACCCACTTACAGCAGCACTGCAGAGATGAGTCATATTCCAGCACTAAAGAAAGACATCTGCGCAGACGCATCTGCCTGCAGGCTCTGTTCAGACTGGCGCTTACACTTTTGGAATGGGACGGCTGCCCTCTTTCTAACATGTTCACAATTCTAATGAAAACTTCCACCACAAGTGTCTGCATTTGTCAATGGATGTGATACTGATGGTGGGAACACATCTTTCCTCTATGTGCACTTCACCCAACCAATAATATATATTTAAATATATATAATTTCTTTAATAGATTTTAAAGGCATACTATGTAGAGGTCGCCTATTCAAAACAAAGGACGTAGCTTGATGACGCCGAGTTTGAGTGCGGAATCTTGGAAGTTGCAGTCTTCATCTCACAGCTGGTGGAAAAGAATCGGGATGGGACGCGGGCAGAAATCACATTCATGGATGAGATTATTAACATTACTGTAGTATGAAGCAGAGCAGGGCTGAGTGTTGTGGGAGCTGAACGAGGCCGCTGAAGCGATTGCTAATGAGAGACGAGTGTGACACACGGCTTGACAGCAGCAGAACTTTTATTATGCCATAGTCGCCACTTCCGCTTCTTCGGGCCATGTGTATGTGGGGTAACACAGCACTGTTTTATCATATTACATACATTTGAGTGTGGTGAAAATGATGTTATAACGTTGGTCTGTGCATTCGCTCGGCGGCTGCTATGAGACACTTGTTGCACACTGCAGTAAGCTTGATCGATATTAGATTATCATATTAATAAATGCTGGATGGCTTGTGTTGCTAAATGGCATGCAATTCATTTTAAAACATATTGTATGACGGAGAAAATGCTGTATTACTGTACAATAATTAGTTTTCTGTCTATAAATGTCCAAAACAGTTGCTCACCTGTCTAATAAAACACGTAATATATTAAAGCGTCTTTGGTGTTTCCATGGTTTCTACAAAGTAAAACCAGAAATCGAGGGTAACGTGGGTATGATGTCATTGATAGGCAACGCATGGACAGTCCGTGTCCTGGTTAAAATGGCTTATTTCTCTGGATTAAACATTCTTGGGAACTTTTCGGACACTGTAAGTACACAAGTCAAAATATATAGCACTGTTCTAGTGTTTTTTTTTTATATTTTAATCCAAAAATCTTACATATTGTGCCTTTAAAGCTACACTATGTAACTTTTCCATCCACTAGAGGTCTCCTGTTCAAAACAAAGGCGTAGTTTGATGACGCCATGTCTGAGCGCAGAATCTTGGGACACAGCCGGTGGAAAAGAATCGGGATAGGGACTCGGGCAGAAATCATGTTCATGGATGCGATTATTAACATTTCTGTAGTATGAAGCAGAGCAGGATCGAGTGTTGTGGAGCTGAGCAAAGGCCGCAGGAGCGATTGAAGAGCGGGACTGTTATTATGGCATAATCGCCGGCGGGACTTTTATTATGACACGGTCGCCGGCACCACTTCCACTTTTACAGTCATGAGAATGAGGTAACGCAACTCTGTTTATCGTATTCCAGTCCTTCCAGAAAAATGCGGCTTTTTTTTTGTGATTGTTGCGGGCTAAAAAACCTTGATTATGCGGCATGTTTTCTTAAAAAATGTGATGAAATGTCCCCTCATGTCGTTGGACACCCGTAAGACCTCCGTTCGTCTCTAAATAACGACTTATATAGTGATGACCGATTTCAAAACACAGCATCATGATGCTATGAATCAGCGAGTCGATTCATGATTCGGATCGCATGTCAAACTGCTGAAATACGTGACTTTGGCGATCCGAACCGCTGAATCGACTCATTGATTCATAACGCTTCAAATTTCATGGTGCTGTGTTTTGAAATCGGTCAACACACCGGGAAACGGCTTTGCGCGGTCTTTGCTCTTCATCATGGTTTCACCGATATCTATGGTTTCACCACGGGGGTTTGCAGCTTTTCGATGATGTTCACGTCGGGTAATTACGTCACTTCAAAACGTTCCCATGGCAATAGGCGGAAATGGCGGCTCTTGTGTGAAGTAAACAAACATTTTTCAACTTTCTGCTATTATATATATGACTTTTTTTGCAACGAAAATGAGGGGATTATGAAATCATGCTAGCCCCGCATATTTTGCACGCGGAAATAGGCAATTTATGCGGCGAAAGTGCGGCGTATTTGAGAAAATGCGGCCCCCCTCATAAATATGCGGACTTTGGCTGATTATGCGTTAAATCACACGATCGCATAATCGCGTTTTTCTGGAGGGACTGGTATTCAATATATATGAGTGTGTTGAAAAGGAAGTTATGACGTTCGCTCAGCAGCTGCTATGACACTTGTTCACACTGCAGTGAGAGTAAAGCGTTTCTGCTAAATAAAACCGGAAACCGAGGGTAACGCAGATATGACGCAATCGACAGGCGACTTCCTCACACGTCCCGGTTCCTTGGTTAAAATAGCAATTTCCCACGATTTACAAATAGTTGGAAACATTTGGGATATTCTAAGTACTCAACGGAACAAAATATATAACACTGGCCTAGTGGTTTTTGGATCTTTTACTGCAAAAAATCTTACATAGTTCACCTTTAATATATGGATGATTTGGACCAGAAATCAAAGGAAAACCTGTCAACTAATATTACTAATTTTGTTACTATTGGTATAAAATGGGGAATATTGTAATAATCAGAAATGAGTAGGTGTGTCCAAACATTTCACTGGTAGCATATTGCTTTTCTGATCTCTCATTTTGCTCAGAATCACTTTATTGTCATGCTTTCGTCTTAATCTCTTACTCAACCTTCTGTTGTTTCTTCTGCTCTCACCTTTTCATCTTCCTCCTCTTGACCCAAATTACTCAAATCCTTTTTTCGTTTACCTCTCCCTTATCCATCTATTCCCCACCTTCATCATGTCCATCTTTTTCCTTATCTCTCACCCTGTGTGTCTGATTAAATGTGATGGGGCACTGACCCAGCTTTCATATGTTAGATTAAAGGACCATGGCACAGAGTTAAAAATATCAAGCGCACACAAGCTTGCAAAGCCCGGGAGATCAACCCTGGGGCGGTGCCATCTGCTCCCATGAGACAAACGGTGAAGAAAGAGGACAGAAGGAGGTAAATAGAGGAAGAAAAAGGAATGCAGAGGAGATTGACCTGTCTTTGAATTACAAAATACGGCCTCGTTCTGCAAATATGACATAGAAAGACAGGAAGGAGAGACGTTTGGTAGGACACAAAAATGAGAAGGATGGGGAAAACATGATCAAATCTTTTTCCTCACTAAATATCACACACAAAGACTCACCACGCCCTCCTCAGCCGGAGCATTATCACCAACGACCAGCATGGCCGGGCACCTGCAAGAATGAGAATTTAGTCTGATCACACAGGTGTATGTAAATGTGACAAGTCAGCTAATGAAATTAACATAGTCCTCACCTCAGGGTCTTAGCATTTAGCACAGTGCCACTGCGGTTCATTTCCAAATCCCTGCGGCTGGGGAAAAAAAGGACATTTTCATTTCAAGGTTTGAAAAAAAGGCTTTTTATTTAATGCATGAATTATGCATCGCTTTGTATACATATCACTGAGGCGGTGTGCAGTTACCTGTTGTACATATTCCAGAAGAGCTGCAGGTTAAACTGATTGACGGTGTTATTGATCTGTTGGCGGTAGTTTTGCACAATTTCTGTGTTGTTCATAAGCTCTTCCTGTAATTAAAATACAATAATACGTTATGTTAGCTAAATATTTAGCTTGAGATATCAATTTAACATTTAAACATTTATATTTAAAAAATTAAGTCTTAGATATTTATACTATATCTTTAACTATACTTGTAGCTATAGTGAAACATAAGAAATGAAGATTATTTTCTACCTGGCTGAAGAGGTGAGCCAGGACAGTGTCTGGTAAAGCACTGGTGAGTCCTGACAATTTTGTTGCAGCCCAGTCGATCCATCCTTTCCCATTGGGGTCAATGTTGAGTAGAACCAGACCCTCCACAAGATCAGGGAAAATCAGCTACAGGTAGAGAGCACAGTTGAATTGCACTGAATGTGAATGAACAGACCAACATAAAAGGCTGAGATGTAATACTAACAGCAAATTTGGCGAGGATGTAGGCACCAGCCCCGACTCCAATTCCCACAATGCTCTTGAAGCTATAGAAAAGAGAATTGAGTATTATTATGAATGGGTTATCATTATATTACCATCACACAGTCTATAATTAAGAATACAACTCACCCAAAGTGTTGCACCACACTAGGAAGCATCCCAGCTAGTTGATCCATGGTGGGATACTGATACCTAGGAATAACCAGATTAGAAAAAAATTATTATAAATTATATCTTGAGTTACATGGATGATGGCTCCCTGTAATACTTCTTTCTGATTAGTCAATCTTCAGCGCTCGAATATTTCTCCTAATATTCGCCATCGTGTGGTCCACCGCAATATCAATCCGCTTAGTCGTAGGCACTACTTTCTTGCCCCTCGTCTACAAACGCAACTGGCGCCATCTTGTGTTTCAGTTATCGACTGTGGTAAAATCATATATGGGTAAAATCACCTCAGAGGACTTAAGCATTCATTTGACTGTAATATTGACGCGGTGTTCGTCTTGCTGCTAGGCCAACAGTTTTGTATTAAAATTTCTTCTTAGCGGAGATTTTAAGATCATGTTACAGGTAAGATTATAAAATAATTTTAACTCGAATCAATATCATTACAATACAATTATTTATTTATTTAACCTACTAACTGTCACCTGCCCTTTTAAGCATAGATTGCAACTTTATGGTTGTAATTCATGAAAGCTTTGGAATCCCTACGGTCTGTTGCAGTTAACAACTGGCTAAAATTATTATTTTTCCCATAACAATTGACTGTCTGTAACTCTGTATATTCCTTACATAGCCTATCCTGAAATGGCTAATACTGGTATAACATTAGTATGTGTGTGTGTGTTTGTGTGTGTGTGTGTGTGTGTGTGTGTGTGTGTGTGTGTGTGTGTGTGTGTGTGTGTGTGTGTG
Source organism: Romanogobio albipinnatus (assembly GCA_023566225.1). Taxonomy (NCBI): domain Eukaryota; kingdom Metazoa; phylum Chordata; class Actinopteri; order Cypriniformes; family Gobionidae; genus Romanogobio; species Romanogobio albipinnatus. The sequence goes on along the minus strand of CM042262.1, from coordinate 25,486,959 downwards.
TGTGTGTGTGTGTGTGTGTTCATCATACCCTTGTGGCATCTGGGGGGCACCAATGTGCTGGCCTGGGGCATCCACGTGGCACACCACAAAATGCTTAGTGATCTCCTCCATGTCTTCATTGTGGAAGAAGGTGTTGAAGCACAGCTTGTCTGTTCAGAGAAAAAGACGATAAAATGTAGCCCTTACAAATACCTGTTGTTAAAATGATGGTATCAGATGGTACATATAGTGTAGTACTTTGTTATATAGGCTATACCAGTGGTTCTCAAATGGGGGTACGTGAAGGCACTCCAGGGGGTACGTGAGATTTTAAAATATAGCCTACATATATTTAAAAAGTAGCATCCATGCAAAAATTCTTTAAAAATAATTCTTTGATGAATATTTCAGGAAAATATAAGTATAAGTTCCTAAAATGAATTTTATATTCAGTAGGCTATTCAATTTCATTATCCTAAAAACCCAGAGTCTCCCCCATACCAGGATGGTTTGACCCAACCTGTCATATGCCGCCTGGCATCACCTGTCAATCACTTGGATCAACGATAGGGTGACCAGACGTCCCCATTTCCCGAGAACAGTCCCGGTTTTTAATGTTCTGTCCCAGAGTCCCGACTGGAGTTGTCCCCGGAAATGTCCCCGTTTTACAGCTCGCTCCAAACAACCCGCAGATAGCGCCCAACCAACATACAGCTGCTACGCTGACTCTACTTGGTAGTGCGCTACTAACTACTTCATGAAGAACGTACCGAGTCGAGAGCAGACAGAGCGCCATTATCGTCAAATATCAAAAGAAACCTTGTTGTCGCTTTCAAGGTAGTAACATACTAACTACTACCGGTATTCGTTTTTAATTTAAAGTAATATTGTATGTGCTTTATAACAGAGCCTCAACAAGGTGCGGGATTGTTTTGTCCCCAAAAGTTCCGCGGTCACAACGCAGTGATTACCACACATCTGAATTATAGCTTAAATATAAAAACCTTAACCCTAACCCCAAACAATTACACTTGCAACCAATACATGTGCAGAATACATATACTTTCTGCATAAAATAATCCTAAAATGCTAAATAACAAGACCAATTAAGGATAGTAAGAATTATTTTCAAGCATAAACGTAACAAAACGTTTGAAGTAAAACAAGTCATTTATATAGTATACAAGATCAGGTCGCAAGTGGACAGCTGATTCATCTGTTGCACAAGCTGAGAGCATGCTGAAGCTACGTGATGTCATTGGAGCACCATGCTCAGGAAGACAGGGTCTTGGAACCTCACATTTTCAACAGTGGAGGAAGGCAGGAACCAGTGAAAGAAGAGCCATGATTCAAGAGGAGGTTCGGAACCTGGAAGAGGAAGGACGAAGATCAAGGGCAGTGGACCTAGCTTCTCAGGGGGCCTGGACCAGATGGGATCTTCCCAAGAGGAAGATTACCTGGGCAGACCTATGGAGACTGGAGCCGTTCCGCATCTCCTTCCTGCTGAGGTCAGTGTATGACACACTCCCAACTCCAACAAACTTGCACAAGTGGGGCATGAGAGAGGACCCATTGTGCAAGCTTTGTGGGGAGAGGGGCACCATGGCACACATCTTGACCGGGTGTAAAAAAGCACGTACTCAGGGAAGGTACAGGTGGCGCCACGATAGGGTGCTCATGACACTCGCTAACACCTTAGAGCAGGAGAGGAAAAAGAGACGCCAGCCTCTTCGGAAAACAACTTCGATCCAGTTTGTAAGGGAGGGGGAAATTCCACCAACCACAGCAACAACAAGAACCAGTCTGCTACAAAAGGCCCAATCATGGGAAATGAAGGTCGACCTGAGAGGAAGGCTGCAATTCCCCCAGTTTGTCCAGACAACCCTGAGGCCGGATGTGGTACTGTGGTCTGAAGAGGGAAAAAAGATCATCCTCATAGAACTTACAGTCCCATGGGAAGAGGGGTGTGAACAGGCCTTTGAAAGAAAGAGTGCCAAATATCAAGACCTGCTGCACGACTGCAGGGGAAAAGGATGGCAGGCCTGGCTTTTCCCGGCCGAGGTCGGCTGTAGAGGATTCCCTGCTCAGTCAGTGTGGAGAATGCTCACAGCCATTGGAATAACAGGGAAGGAGAGGAAGGCAGCAGCTCGCAGGATGGGGGAGGCAGCGGAAAGAGCCTCTTGCTGGTTATGGAGCAAGAGGGAGGAGCTGAGCTGGAAGCCAGGAGGGGAAGATGGGCAGTGACTTGGCCACCACTGCCGACCCACCATCGGGAGGGTGTTGCGGATAAGGGTCGAAACACCCAATGAACGATGGGTACCGCCTGATGACTTCAACCCCTCCTGGCTAAGGCTATATTCACTTAAGGTGAAGGAATGGGAGAAGCATTTTCGAATGTATTTGTAATTTAAATTTAAACTTAAATACAATTATAAAATGTTACAATATTTGTTTAATAGTTTTATTTATCATATTTATGTTTTCTTTTTGTAATGTGTTTTTGTTAAGTCATGTTACAATATTGTTTGAACTGCTTATTTACATGCTTAGCTTACCATTAACTGTTTTCATTGTTTGTTTGTTTTTTGTGTTTTATTGTATTAAATCCAGACCAAAAATCCTAATAATCAAACTAAATCATAATACTTATTAACGTTAATAATAATATACTAATATAATAGGACTCCACAACAACAACAAAAACATAAAAAAAATTTATTGTCCCTGTTTTTGTATTAAAATATAATAACAAATGAGATTTGGTGATATTTTGACCACTCAAATAGGAAATGTCCCCGGTTTCCATTTCAGAAATATGGTCACTGTTTTCACTACATTTTTATTATTATTATCATTTAAAATGTTCGAAATAGTTAATTTTTTTCAAATGTTTGAATTTTTTATGTGTTTATCTGTTCCAAAGTTTAATAAATCAGACACTGATGGCACAGTGCTCTGTTTTTTCAAACCAAAAATGCTTTGCGCTGGTTAGGGGGTAATTGGCTGAAAAAATATTTCACAAGGGGTACATCACTGAAAAAAGGTTGAGAACCACTGGGCTGTACCATGCCTGTGGTATTTACATCGTACATCTCCAACAATCATTTAATACATGTTATCCCAGATTCCATTTGATCCCCTTTCATAACATTGTACATTATATAACGTAACTGATTATAAAAGAATTCTAAATTTGGGGCAGTTCTGAAAATCGTTTTCTCTGTCTGCTCATCTCTCCTGTCAGAATCATTGGCCTACTTAGATCATAAAATGAACAAACAAAACAAATTCAGTGTTATAGCTACCTGCTCATGCGGCACTAATAACTCATTTTAGAGCATGCCATCTCCCTAATCAACATCAAATGGTATTTTGGCAGGTCTTCAAGTTATTTAAAGGAATAGATCGCCCAAAATACTGACTCATCCTTATGTCGTTCCAAACCCATATGCTGTTACCTATTCCGAAGTAGATGTTGGAAGTCGGCCATATAACTTTTGTGCTGTATTATAAGTCTTCTGAATGTAAAATAAAAGAATACAACATGAAGGTTTGCAACGACATGAAGATGGGTAAATAATGACAGAATTGTTATTTTTACATTTGCTATTCCCCCCAAAAATGTAAAATTCCTTCCTTGTAGTTTTGAACCAAAAACTTGCATTCATAAAGGTGCACCGTGGCATGAATCATATCCGAGCTTCTCCACCCTGTAGTGAATGAATGAACCAAATTTTTTCATTCCCTCCCAGCTGTACTGCTCACTTTGTGTGTTTTATATAGCCAGTGTTTCCTTTTGGTTGTCTATGTCACTCACTCTCTCTCTCTCTCTCTCTCTCTCTCTCTCTCTCTCTCTCTCTCTCTCTCTCTCTCACTGAGTCATGTTTTGTGATGGAAGGATGGCCATGCATACTAATACATGTATCTGCAGCAGAGAGGAGAGACAGAGTTACTCCATGCCGCAGTGCTGACCTTCCCCACTCCCCTCCCCAACACTGCATGATGGGTATGTTTTTGTGACCTACATATTTCTCTCTCTCTCTCTCTCTCTTTCTCTCTTTCTCGCACTGCATAAGAATAAGAACCGGCAGACAATAACACACTTCAGGAATAGATAATGAGGAATGGGCAGATATGGGGAGGAGGAGAGGAAGGGATTAGGTGGAAAGAGGATGGAGAGAGGAGCAGTAGAGGACAGGGAAGTCATGCTGCGAGTGATGACAAGAGCTCTAGGCCAAGGTTACGAGTCATTTAATTCCGGCACATTGACGGAATGTGGAATTCAATATCAAGGTCAATAGCGACTCTGCTGCCTTTGTTCTGCTGATCCATTAATGGAGGTAATGTTCCTTATCATGCCATAGATTAAATTCCTATAATCCACATTTAGTACAAACGTTATTTTTCATTTTAATAGACATTTATTCCCCTTTGTTTATAGCAACTAAAAACTAGCTACAAAAAAATAAATATGTTCAAAATTTTCATTCATGAGCATATATATATATATATATATATATATTAGTGCTGTCAAACGATTAATCGTGATTAATTGCATCCCAAATAAAAGTTTGTGTTTACATACTATGGGCCCTATTTTAACGATCTGAAACGCAAGTGTCAAAGCGCAAAGCGCAAGTAACTTTGTGGGCGGGTCTCGGCGCTGTTGCTATTTTCCCGGCGGGATAAATGGCTCTTGCGCCCGGCGCAAATCTAAAATGGGTTGGTCTGAAGTAGCTTCATTATTCATAGGTGTGGTTTGGGCGTAACGTGAATAAACCAATCAGAGCGTCATCCAACATTCCCTTTAAAAGCAGGTGCGCAAGTTCCATTATGGATTGCTATTATTATGGCGTATTTACCAGGCGCACGCCAGGAGCGGTTCACAGCCGAGGAGACTGATGTTCTTGTAAGAGCAGTGAAAGACAGAGAAGTTGTGTTGTATGGGGATGGGAGAAACCCACCCAAAATAGCGTCGGTTAAATAAATAATTTGCCTGAATAATTTGTAAGCTAGATTTATGCCTATTTTTTCACATCTTCGTGGCACACCACAATGATTTCCGTCATCTCATGTGTTAATATTTTTTTAGTGTAACAATTTATGATTTGCAAAAATAACTGTTGCATCTGTGTAGATTACATGAGCAAAGTGTATGCGCGTTGTGCACGCTATGGTCAAGCATGCGCCCTTAAAATAGCATAATGAACAACGCGCAACGCGCCACTGACTTTAGACTAGGTTTTTTCTGGTCAGTGGCGCAATTGTTTAATGGAACAGCAAAATAGCACCAGGGATTGTTTGCGCCGGAACACGCCTCCTTTTTTGCGCTGAACCGCCCAGGGAGCGCAAGTTCATTCACTAGTTTAGCGACGTGCTTCTGTGGAGGGAAAAGCACGCTTTGCGCGGGTGCAAAATAGGAATGACACATGCGTCGGTGTACAAAGTCAATTGCGCTGGGTGCAAGATAGGGCCCTATATGTGTGTGTACTGTATATAATTATTATGTATATAAATAGACACACATGCATCTATATATTTAAGAAAATATGTTATATTTATATATAAAATATTTATATATAAGGTAAATTATATAAATATATTTACAGTATATACATATATATAATATATACATAAATATTTGATATATATAAATACAGAGTCTGTTTTTATATATACTTTATATATACTTTTATATAATTATACACAGTACACACAAATATTATGTAAACACTATCTTATTTTGGATGCGATTACTCGCGATTAATCGTCTGACAGACGATATATATATATATATAATTTAGAATTGTATTTATATATATTTTTATATATAATTATTTTTAATAAATATATGATACAATATTAAAAAACTATGAAATATAAATATTCTAAATATATACAAATAAGTGAAAGATCAAGTTCAAGCTAGTGTTTGCTTTGTGTATCTTTTTTATATCTTCTTTGTGTCTGAGTTTTTGCACCATCACATATGAGATCACCTGCCACCTGAGATCAGCTTCGTTTCACACTGCGTGCAATTTGTTGACAGAACTGATAAACTGCAGTCAGCTGGCATCCAAATTACAGCTCTGATCACAGCCCACACACATTACTTCCAGAGGGCTGCTCTTTGAACATACAAATATGCAAGTACACACACTAACACACAAGCATCTCTTGTTGGTTGTGGAGATGGGGAAATTAACTCCAGGTCAATGCGTGGAAACAGATGGTATACCAAGATTGAAATCGTGCAGTGCGTGTTGCTTTGCGTATTGGAGAGTGTTTTGTTTTTCAAGTTTACCTTTGCACACAAACACACACAAAAAAACTCTGTTTACTTACGGTTAAGCCCAACATCATGGTAGGTCAGAATAGCAGGCTTGTTGCCCTTGGGAGCCCCGCGGATCACCACGTGCAACATCCCATAAGGGGTTTCAATGTCATGTTCCTACAACAACAACAACAAAAACAATTTCAGCAATCAGTCTGAGAAGGTCCAGGCCAAACTTTTCCTAATACCACTGACCTGAAATGGATCTCTTGAGAGGCCTAAACTTATACTAGTGGTGGGAATCACAGGGTACCTCACAATATGATACGATACATGGCTCACAATGCCGATAATATCGCGATACAGCAATTCTGCGATAATCAATATATTGCTAGACAATCCTATAATGATACATCACAATATCTGTCTAAATAAAAGGTTAGTGCAGGTTTTCCAGACTTAAACGTGGCTGGGGCATCTATTATTTTACTCACTCTGCTGTCCGCCAACCCATTAAAAACCTATTTTTCTTAGGCTAGTTAAAGGCGTATTTCGTTGCTGGAAAGATGAATGTGTATTTAAATTGGGTTATTTATGTAATAGTAATTAATAATGAATTAATTAGCAAGTAATTAATTAGTAATAGAAATTATTTTAGAAGTTGGTGCCTTCTAGACTGAGAAAAGCCAGACATTTTTTTTTTGGCTCATATGGATGAAAGGACAACAACTCCCAGAATGCACTTGCTTCGCTGCCCTACGAGGCCACTCCCACCGGTTACATCACTTGTGGCACACCACCACCGCCGTTGTTTTGATTTTTATAGTAATAAAATAATTTTGTTCAGTTAAAGAACAGACACTACAATTAAAAACTGAACGTGTCTCCTCAATACAGCACGAGCCGAATGTGTGTCGCAACACAAACGCAGCAGGAGTCAGATTTCATTCCTCAGAGAGTAAGGAGCTGACAGACCAGATGATCGCGGAAGATTTGGTTTCAAAGCGAAATGTTAAAGCGCTTATTTAAGTGAATTTGTCGTTGTACTGTTTTTTTGTAGTGTTTTTCATTAAGAATAATAGGCTAATGAACCCACAATTCAAGTCACCCGCCCCCGAATTGGTGCTAATTCAAACCCGAAACTAAAATAAGCACAGTTGCCCGGCAGCAAAGACCCTTGCGTTGCTCCAACTGCTCCGTTGCGGTGCCCGAGCGGCCCGAGCGGCCCGAGCGGCCGTGCGCATTTTACATTCTGTGAGTGAGACAGACTTCTACTGACTGTAGTCTTTAGCGTCTGGCCAAAAAAGCCTCCGATGACGCACAATGACGATATTTGCATCATCGGAGGCTTTTTTCCAGACATAAAATACATAAATCTCTCATCTCAGGGGGATATGAAGGGGGGTTAGGGGGGAGCACGATCATTCGAATATACTATCGGGTTTTTACTGATACAAAGCTTAATGCTAATCGCTGAAGTAACCCTTTAACTTAAGTTCACGTTTCCCTCATTCGTGTGTTGAGCGCCACTCTGAGGAGCCATTAAGTAGCGACGCTGCAAGCAGGGAAATCTATTTAGTGCGCCTTATTTTATTAATTCAAATATCGATATTTGGTGCCAGCGTATCGGTTCTCGTATTACACAGAGAAGGACAACAATATATTGCCCTATCGATATTATTTTGCCCCCCCCCTACTTCATACAGTTTATACACCGATCAGGCATAACATTATGAACAGGTGAACTAAATAACACTGATTATCCAAAAGTGGTCCAAGGAAGGAACAGTGGTGAACCGGCGACAGGGTCATGGGCGGCCAAGGCTCATTGATGCACGTGGGGAGTGAAGGCTGGCTTGTGTAGTCCGATCAAACAGACAAGCTACTGTAGCTCAAATTGCTCAGGAAGTTAATGCTGGTTCTGATGGAAAGCTGTCAGAATACACAGTGTATCACAGTTTGTTGCGTATGGCCATGCCTCGACAGGTCAGGGCTGTTTTGGCAGCAAAAGGGGGATCAACACAATATTAGGTCATAATGTTATGCCTGATTGGTATATATGACGTATTACCATTTTATTCAGTTGGTATTAATTACCAGTTTATGTAGCTAAACATAAGCTAAAACTTTTAAAACACGTATATTATAGTTACAATAATTGACTGATAAAACTAAAGCATGCAAAGAAAAAATGTATTCAATCAAAAGTGGCAAGAGTTAAAGACTAATTAATATCTCATTAAGCAGCTCTGATCCCAGATTGACTGCACACGGTCACGTAACTCGCTTTTAATTGGCAGTTCCAATGGCATTTTAATCTGACCCATATTTAGTCTTAGACTGTAATCCAAGCGGAGGAGCGATGAATGTATGTGTGCTTGTTTTGTTTTTTCTTGTCCTGAGGATTATTATTTCAGCATCTCTAGCTTTTCAGTGTTATGCACAAATCCTAGCAGACACCTCGCAGGCAGCCCACTTCAGCGCTTTATGCAGATCCTGAGAGACGGGAAATAAATCTCCTGTGGGGTTTAAGCCCCTGTCGTTTGGTGTTTTTGATGTTGGAAAAATCGTGAAAGGTCAGAACAGATGCAAATGGTCTGTGTGTGTGAGTTTATATGTGTCTGTGAGTTTAGGACAGCTGTTTGTGTCCCTCTGTGTTTAGGTCAGAATTAAATCTTGTGGCAGCTGTCACTGTGGTGCAAAACAAGCATGTTTTCTAGAGAGATAATATTCAACAAACTCTGACAGGATAAAAACGAATTTTGACCTAGATTCAACAATGTTACGCAAATATGGGGCAGAAAATAGTAAACCTGTGCATCATAATCTCTCTGGTAGCTGCTAATTTTTCACGCTCAAGGTCACACAACTGTCCTTGTAGGATTTTTTTTTATGATTAGACTGCAGACATAAGATTTACCTACCATCAACACCACGTGCACAAACACTAATTTCTGAATACACACTCCAGGTTACTGCAGAGGTGAATTAGAGTGCACGTTTCACTCGTGTCAGTGTGTTAGTGTGTCAGTGCAAATGGCCACCTCACACATGACTGGACATTTCTGCACAACTCAGAATCCTGACATCACAAATACATGATTTCAAAGATGAAACATATAGTGTCTATATCTTCTCCTTTATTTTAATTATTTGTATTCAATTTTATGAAAAATTAAAACAAAGAAATACTTACGAGGATGCTGTTTTTAAGTATAATAATTAGCTATTATAAATTAAAATAATTGGATATTATTATCATAAAATTATAATAATTAGCCATCAGGAATATATAAATAGGCAACAATGGAATCGTTTCACAATTACCAGTTCAGTAGGTCAAATCAAGTAAATCGTTTATTTAACCAGCTAAACACTTAAGCATGATAATATAGCATACAAATGGTTATAAAACAATTTTAGCTGTGTATTATCAGCAAAACAAAAGCATTGTCTCTTTTATTGTCTATTTACATTCCTGTAATCACAGATATCCCACTCACCCCATCCCAGCACTCCGGCATCTCTGCTTCGAGATTGTGTACGCTTGCTTAAAGGAGTATAAGAGCAGGAAGAATGACAAGGTCCTTTCCGGGCAATAGGACTCGGATGCAGGGAACCAGAGAGATGCTGCAGTTTCTCTTTGTCTCTCCTTGTCAAGGGAGTTTTGCAGCGCTGCTGTCCCCTCCCCCAGTAAATTTCATACCCCACCCCTGCCCTCTCATTGGCTGACTGCAAAAGACTGCTGCCTGTGATTGGCTGGGCTTTGTGTCAATCTAAATCTGTTGTGTTCTGTCTGTATTTGTCCCATATTTTCTATCTTCCTCATACTCATAAAGGCCTTTAATATGGCTATTCAATAATTTTGTTGCAATTTAGCAATAGTGCTTGATTCTCTATGAATAGAGGGGATCGTTTAAAAATAAGTCATTATTTATGGTTTACTGCTTCTTCGTGTGCAAATGTATCACCTGAATGTTATTATTATTAGACAAAGACACAACACGCAGAGCGAAATGGGCCAGGTCAAATATATGCCAGTGAAGATTTCAGCGTCTGTGTACGTGCGCTCATATGAACACATGAGGCACATGGCGCACTACTGAGATGAGGATGTATTTACATCTGCTGTTTTTTCTAGTTAACGACCTCCTTTTGTATGTGCAAGATTAATCCCTTTGTTCGCTTAAATGCCCAACCTCTATCTCCTCTCAATTGCCGATCTTATACATGTGGTGTAAAAACAGTTGCATTGTCATTGTCAAAAAGGGATGGACTCTTCCCACCACATCACACTACACAAATAAAAGCTGACAGGTTTTTAGTGCTTATTCTTTTGTAGAGTACAAACAAATTAAATCATGGATTTGTGGCAACTACAATTTGATATCTTTGGTTACTGCCCATTCCTATAAAAATATAGAGTAGTAAACTGATAAAAATGTACCTTGAATGCACAGCAAGTTGCATAAATGCATTACAAAATGAGCCATTTAATCTTCTGAGGTGTAATTCTGGATCTAAAATAATATTTAGAATACAGGAGCCTTGGAGAAAAGTAATTTCTGATTGTGTTTAAAAGACGTAGCCTATATGACAACGTTCATACTGTCAGTTTTTGGGATTGAAAAGGTTGCATTTACTTACAGATGTGAGTCTCAATTTACAGTAGTGTCTCGAATATTGTCCGTATGAACGTGCAACAGGAGTCAAACCTGTATTCCCTTACCAGTAACCATAGCGTCAGTGACCAAAGTAATATTAAAGATTGCAACGTCCATAAAACTGAAAAGTCTTACACTTTTAACATGACAAGAGGCCAATCGAGCCACAAGTTCATCTGTAAAATATTCATTAACAGACGGCAGCTTTTTATAGGGTGGAGGGCAGAGCATTCAGTCGCACGTTACACACAAAACTGATGGGATAGCTCTGGTGGAGAACAGTGACTGGATCTAAAACCTTCAGATGACACACAGCTCATATCTCCATCACTATAAGTGGGATGCTGCCTTCACGTGCTATCTGAAATATGATAATTCTCACTTCTGGAGTCGTGATCTTGTTGCATTAAATTGCTTTGTTGTCGGAATGAACAGGGATCATGGAGGACTCGTGGAGGTTTATTCTTGCCTATTAATTGGGAAAATCTTATTAAAACCAAAATTATAGTGTAATAAAATTGTAGTGTCACATGCACTGACAACCATAAAAATGTACAATGCCAGATAGTCTGCTTCCTGACAATTAATTTCGGTCAAATGCAGGCTATTTTTGCTGTGTATAAAACATACAATACGCTTCAAAGGATTACTCGTGTCACAGCAGTAGTTCTCCCCACCACCATTTTTAAAAATTATGGCACGCCCATCTCGAGAATTTGGGTATCAAATTATTTCCGAACTTCCCAGTGGTAAACACAACATCACAGGGCATTCATGAGCAATTTTTACATAGGAAACTAGCATATACGATAATTCCGATAGAACATGAAAACCCGGTAGATATGCATTTGTGCAGCACAGAGCGTCTCTCTCGTACTGTATCCGGTTGTTAAGTCTGACGTCACGCGGCAACGCTTCCGGGTCCAAGCGCTCTATCTCATACCACAAGAAAAACAACAAACGGTGCTAATATACACACACAATGTGGTGCAATGCTACAAAAAAATATATAATCATAACCTTTATCTCCATACCAAAATTCCAGATGGCCGGACAGTGATTGATCTTTTATAAATCTATAAAAGTATAATGTCTGTGACGCTGTGAGCACATAGACTGCTGTGTAGACTGTAAGTATTTAAAATGTTTAACTTTTTTAAATGTTTGATGTTTAATATGAATAAATAGCGCTCATAAATGGCCGTCGATGGCATTCTCAAGTGAAATGAGTTGAGGCTCGGACCCAGAAACGACGTTCCGTACGTCACGACTTAACAAGCGGATAACGTGACAACTACTTGTCCAGTCCGGTTCCGTTCCGTCCAGTTCCATTCACACGGCGTGTTAAGGACTGAAACCGTATCAAGGACTGAAATACAGGACTGACAGCCGTATTCTGTTGCTGTGTGAACATGTCAAAAGAGTCGGAATATATTTGGTTTATTAACTTTCAGTCTTGTAGTAGTCTCCTGTTAGTAGTGATTGATGCACCTCTTGATGGAAATGCATGTCGTAATGTTATTACCATCAAGAGGTGCGTCAATTTCTGGTCAAGATCTTGATTGACAATATAAGAGTCCAGCACTCTGTAAAGTCTCCTCCAGCACATCTCAAAGACTTTTAATTTAAGGTCTGGAGTCAGAGGTGCTAAATCATGTGAATATGATTCTTCATGCTCCCTCCCAACCATTCTTTCACAATCTGAGGCTGATGAATCTTGACATTGTCATCCTGGAATATGGCCATAATGTGTCTTCCTACATGGTTGTTTAAGAAATGAAAAGCTGCACACTCCATCAATTAGGGTTAGAAGAGCTGTTGCCACACATATAACATGCTAGAAATCACTGCAATAATGATCCAATCATAGACTCTTAAGCATTTGCATATTTAAATCCCAACAGCAACTTTTTTTGGCCGAGCAGTGTACCCAAAGGCAACATATTTTGGGTTTTGCCAAAATATATGGCTATGGCTAATAGTACGGCTGCCTGGAATGCTGTAATTACCAATTGGAATGTTTTGCCAAACCAGAACTATTTGCTTTATGATGTGTCATTTCTCTCTTTGTACATCTTTTTTGTTGTTGTTGTTGCTTGCCATTAGGTAACCATATTGTGCTAGCAAACACCTATTTAATTATCTTTTCTCCATCATAATTAAAACCTCTCACTCGATGAGTGTGTGGCTTACAAATCCTATCATCTCCAGCCCCATCCGCTGTTTGAATTTCTCACTGTTTTATTCAAATTCTTCTCTCTGTGATTTAGTCCTATTTCTGTCAAAGGTGTGAAGAAATGATGCAAACTGTGAGACAGATAAAACTGAGGTGATAAAGTTCTCATACCTCAACTTTTATCCCAGATTTCAATTGCAATTTGATGTCTGTAACTGAGTGTAACTCTTAGAGCACATTCAAATCTGGACATCTAATGGATTATACAACAGTTCTTTCTGGTTCTCGAATCTGATTGCCTGAGTACCAACCGTGTGATATTCTCCCAGTTTCACCGTTTGTATCACTGTCATGGCGGTTGATCAAAACCACCTTTTTAAAAAAGGAAATTATACATATACTACTGTTATTGTATCACGGAATATAGGTTTTTAGATCTCAAATATGCAACTTATATATAACATAGCGCATATTTGACTGTTTGTCAGAGCTCATGTACCCGCAGAGAACAGCTTCATCTCGGCCAGTCCTTCGGGAATTTGCCGCTGGCTAGTATGTAGATTGTGGTTAAACATAAGATATAATTCATTTGGGGTATATCAAACGGGCAATCTTTGGTCTTATTAATCTATTATTTGTTCCTGAGCAAATTGATTTGGCTAAGGGCAAAGTTTCATAACTTTATATTTTTATGTAACTGAAATCCTGTAGGCTATAAAGCTGAACTGTTTGCTTGTGTTTATTTTCTATTGTACAGACTCTTATACTTTTAGAATGGCTAATACTGTTTAGTTAAATATTATTGATCAATAAGTAATATTTTATAATAACATGCTGTATTTGGAATTGAGAAAGGGTCCGTTAGTGATTGTGATTTCGACTTCAGTGAAAGTTACATTATTATTATTATTACACCATACATTGTTACACATGGTGGACAAAGTACACAACTCTATTACTTGAGTGAAAGTACAGATACTACTGGTCAAATATTACTCCATTACAAGTGAAAGTTGTACATTTTTACTTAAGTAAAAGTACAGAAGTACTTGCTTTTAAACGTACTTAAGTATCAGAAGTACATTTCCTTTTTAATGTCAATGCATTGTTTTATCATGTTGCATTGTTGTATGTAATACTTACAATACCGTTATGTCTCTGAAGCAACCTACTGAATACACTGACTAGCTTGTAGCATCTGTGGAATAAAGAGCTTTTAGAATATTACAAAAAAAGAAATGAAACAACTGAATTGACAAAAAAGAACGACAGCCATAATCATCTTCCTTTTTTATTTAACACTCCTACCCACCCCTACAATAAAATTCTATTCTCCCAACTAAATAAAATGACATGAAATTTACTAGAGGTTCTGACAAAATATTAATATTATTAATTGCTGCAGTCTATTTAAAATTGTTTAAAAGTAGGGTCTAACTAGGCTATTTCATGCATTCTGACTTATTTACTCTGTTAAAGAGTTGGATTCTCATGCTAAACACGGCCAAAATTAAAGGTCCTGTTCTTCGTGATCCCATTGTTCAAACTTTAGTTAGTGTGTAATGTTGCTGTTAGAGCATAAATAATACCTGTAAAATTATAAAGCTCAAAGTTCAATGCCAAGCGAGAGATTTTATTTAACAGAAGTTCCCTTTCAAAGCCTACAGCGAACGGCCGGTTTGGACTACATCCTGGTACTTCCTTCATTAATTACGTCAGTCAGTAGAACAGACTAACCTCCGCCCATAAGAATACGCGAAAAAGGGGGCGTGGTCTTGTTGCTGTCCCACGTGGAGAAGAGGACGGTCGCGTGGAGAAAAGGAAGTGGTGCGTTTGAGTGTGTTTGTCGCCATTTCGTCAAGACGCTGTTATTTTCATACCGGAGTCAAATCACCTTTGTTTGGCTTTCCCAGGGACGCTGTAGAGATCAGCGCATATATCTCCCGTTAAGAGGCGTGACCTTTCCATGCAAGTTACGTGCGCTAAGCTGCTGTCGAATCACAACACAGGAACCGTGCCACGTTTGCTAAGATGCGGTCAAATCACAACACGGGAACCGCTGGCACAATCAGAACTCGTTACGTATTTCTGAAGGAGGGACTTCATAGAACAAGGAAGTCATCAGCCGTTTTTAGGACAGTGAAAACAGCGGTATACAGATAAGTAAATTGTGTGGAAAATACAGTTTTTTTACACGCGAAACATGAACACGTTATATTGCACACTGTAAACACAATCAAAGCTTCAAAAAAACACGAAGAACGGGACCTTTAAAACGACGTATGACAAATACACTCCTTCAGGATTCAAACAAGTTTCGCAAATTTTTTTTTTAAGTATGGCCCTGTATAACTTCTTAAAGGTCGGAATTTCTTGTGGGCACTTCTCCCGGATGAGCGCATATACACATCCATCAGAGAGAGCAAGAGTGCGGCCATCAGCGAGCTTCATTTGGGCTACGGTAGCCGCCAGCAGTGCTGTTATTTAGTTTTTAGACCACGAAATCAACAATGTCACTGAATAAGTGTGTTTCTGGTTGTGAGGGAAAGATAACCTTGTTCAGCTTCCCAAATAACCCAGAGTTAAGAAAACAGTGGATGCAGTTTGTTTTTCTGGAGCAGGAGTTTTTGTGTGTGTGTGTTTTTTTTTTCCCGTCATGAGTCGAAACTGCAGATGGTGAGTCGAAACTGCAGATGGTGAGTGAAACTGCAGCAAATGTCTGTGTTTTGTTGGCAGTCGGCGCTTAAGTGCATATAAAGTAAACACGAACGTATAGTGAATCGAAAATGTGTGCTCGTGACTCTTTAGCTCCGCCCACTGCACAAAAAGTTCATAAAGAATCCGTACAGTGTATCTGTCTTTTATAAATATGATAAAACTAAAAACTCTTCAGAGATATGAAGAATGCAATACTACTAGGTACTCCAAATTAACATGAGACTGGCAGAAACTCTTTGTGCAATAGGCTATACCCTTTAATTCATTTAAATTAATATTTTTTTATAAATGATAATGGTTTCATGACAAATATTTTTTAACAAATCTCTTGAATGAATGATTCAATGACTGTAAATGTTTTTAACAGTCACTTGTCGCCACCTGTTGGCGAAACGATGTAATTGGTACAGTAATTATTCTGTAGACATCAGTGTTTATATGCGAACTTAAACTTTAATGCCAGTGCTTTTGTGATAATTTGAATAACGCAAAAATAAATAATGATACTGTATGGTTGAAAAGACATGGCAACTGCTCTCTGTGGCTCAGCCGCAGCACCAATGCATGTAGGTATGATTTTTTTCAAAGGTTTAAAGGTTCAGTGTGTAAATTTTAGCGGCATATATCGGTGACGTTGTGAACTGCAACTGCTCACCCCTGCCTTTCGAAAGCATATAGAGAAGCTATGGTGGCCCACACAGGACAAAGATTTCATCGTCTGAGACAGCAGAGAGTCTGCGTTCTGTAGATCAGTTTGTCCGTTTAGGGCTAGTGTAGAAACATGGCAGCGTAAAATGGCGACTTCACTGTAAGGGGTCCCGTGGTGTGTGTAAATAGAAATGGCTCATTCTAAGGTTAAAAAAACATAATGGTTCATTATATAAGGTCTTTATACACCACTGAAAACATAGTTATGTATATTATATTGCATTTCTGTCAATAGAGCCTTCTAAATATTACACACTGCACCTTTAATAGACAGGCATCTCGTTACTTTTCTGGAAAGAGATTGTGTGGGTGTTTGAATTGAGATCGCAAACCTTTTTAAGATTAATTGTATAGCTCTACATATAACTACAGTAATTGTGAAAACAAAAACTATAAATGTCATGTAACATTTATAGATTTTGTTTTCACAATTTCTATATTAACTTATTTAACTCTCTTTTTTCTTCCATTTTGCCATCCACTTATCATCAGTGTTCAAAAAACGCTGGTAAATAATTGGACTTCATGACACAAGACCCTACAAGAGTGACTGTTGATTTAAAGGGGCTATATGCAACTTTTTCCCCAAAATAAACGTAACAATAGCCTTTTTATTTTACCATTTATGACTCAAACATCTCCTGATGAGCATACTGACACCTTGTCCGCTCACAGTGGGTGCACCTATAAGCCTGTATCCTATTTTTCCTATTTTCTGGCGGGTCGTTTTTTCCCGCGCTGTCTGCGGATGTGACGTCACCACCGCTGCGAGAGCTAGCAGAAAATAAGAGCAGTTCTGTTTTTTGGCCACAGGTGTCAGTCGCGAGTTTAAATTTCAGAAAAACGCATATAGCCCCTTTAAAGTCATTAGTACAGATACTCAGCGTTTACTTGAGTACAGTACTCAAGTAAATGTACTTTGTTACTGTCCATCTCTGGATGGCAGAAAAGACTTTATGAGTGAATAAAGACTTTTATATTGAAATGGAAGGAAACAAGGATGTTGTTTTTACTTTAAACAACTCCTTAAAACTTACAAATGCATTGACTAGCACTGTCATGGGAAATCCCCATTCCTCAGCGGACATTCAAACTGATTTTGAATATCATCTAGATGCAGGTAATGCACTCGTTTTGTCGAGCTCTCTCTCATAATACTCAACACAATACAATAAGCTTCAAAGAAGCGACTCAACGTTCCTTTGTTACTACAAAAATGTATGTTTTAGAATTAACTAAGAATAGAATTAGTAATGGAGGCTTGGGCTCAACTGTCAAACTGTCTTACTGTTTGAATCCGTGGATGGAAGGAAGTAGTTCCGTACAAAAGAAGGTTTTTAAAGACACTCGGTTGTTGCTTCTTAATTATTTACACACACATGTGCCATGGAACTCTTGTATAAACGTAAAATCACACTCGTAGCCGTGCGTTATGGATGTATATCAGCACGCTATGATTACCTACACAGCACTAATATATTTATTATATGAATTATATTATATTATATTATATTATATTATATTATATTATATTATATTATATTATATTATATTATATTATTGTACAATAAGACCAGAAACTGCATTACAAATTTAAATGGGGTCAATATAATGTAATATTTAATGTCATATTAATTTAAAAAAAATTTATTCACAGCTGTAATAAAAAATAAATAATCTGGCACGGAACAGTTAAACTACTAGTTTTAACCAGCAGGCTGGTACTGCAGGTTGCTGGTAGTGCTCTGAAGTGGATATTGATTGAATCTGTACTCAGGAGGTCATAGCAGCGCCGCCATGCCTTTCTTTCTTTCTCTCACGCGCTCTCATTTACTATTATTGTTAGTGCTCTCTTACCAAGAAAAACAATACACTGTCTTTAATCATCAAATGCCAAAAAGGATTAGTGACACTGTGTCAACCACACCATTTTAAATCTGACATGTATTGCTACAATCCTTCAAAGATGGGCTGTTTAAATGTAAATCATAAGCCAACATCAAATATGCACAGGGAAAAGTCACCGTACCTTCCAGTCTCCTGTAGCCACGAAGGTATCACAGTTTTCCTGCAGGAACACAAAAGTTCGGGTTCATCAAAGCCAAAGTACATTCGCTTTTAATATGCTATAACAATAAATAAATAAGCATTTGGAGCAACACTCTGCAAGGTCCCTTCACGGAGGAAAGGGTTTCTGTGATGGTTATTTGAGCCGTTGTGTTTTTTCAGGGTTGTAAAAACTGAGAAATGTACTGTGAAATGATTGCAAAATATCTAGCTAAAAACATATGGAGTTAAAGCAAAATGTTTCCAAATTGGAAAGTAGAATCTAGATTTACATCACTATGACCCAGTGATATATGTACTTTCAAGGTCTAAATTGAATTCTAAATTGAAAACATATAATTTTCTCCTTAGTAGGCCTAGTGTAAATAAAATGCAGGTATTCCTTTTAAATTGAGCACAGTAAAAATGCCCCAAAAAATAATGCTAAGTATAATAATAAAGTATAATTACTAAAGTACGTTACACCACTGGTTGTTATTTCACTAGACATGGTTGGTTAGTATGTGGGTGGCTTAGCTGGCTTCAGATCAGCAGCTATTTGTGGAAAGATAAAACATGCAAGAGCTTGCTTCACTGCTGATATGAGGCCTGATTAGTATATGAAGTATAATGGTAAAGTGTTTTAATGGTCCAACCTCAGAATTAATAAGTAAAGACACTGTTAAAAACATGCCAAGGAAAAAAAGGTGATATGGGTACAAAAATGTTGTAAGAACAGCTTGAGAACAGGACAGCATCTCCTTGTCAGACAATTGTATCCCTACAGTCACTATAGGAATAACATAACATCCATCTCATCTTCTGAAACGCAAGAAAACATGAGTTAGCATGATCTCCTACATTAGATATGAACAAAGCATCCATTTTGGAAAAGCAAGTATCACTTATAATGTGATTCTTGTGCAGACTGGCAGAAGCTGGAATAAACCCACAAACCTAAAGAAAGAGGTTAGTGCATGCAGTTAGAGCTGCTGGCAGCAGAAAAGCAAAAGCAGTTGTCGGACCAGCAGGTGTCACTCATTTTCAGGATTAAAACTCTAATGTAGTACCTCAGAAGTGCAAAAGGGGGCAGTCTTATGGGTAAAAAACTTTGCTTATTGAGGAAATGAAACTTATGACAATATACTATATAAGGCTTTTTTCACATTGCACATAAATCCAGTTTGTATTTTTAATACCACCTTGAGCAATGCCAATTTGCAAGTGCTCTGTTAGTTTAGACAGTGTAGTCATTAGTCAATATCCAGCATGTCTGCATAGGTTGCCATAGTAATGATGTAGGTGTTAGCACAATGCTATGTGTGGACTACATTTTGTCTGTGCTCATGTTCATCATGATATGCTAACATATTCAGAGCCATTACTGTACTATTTACACAATTATGCATATGTGGTGTACAAAATCACTCACTTGTTCATCCATTAACTATATAGTGAATGTCATATGTTAATAATGTAAATAAATTCAGACACAGCTATTGGCACTTGCAAGCTTTACGTATGGTGTTAGTCATACAATTTAACCAACAAAAACTTTGAAAATCAGTTAAATTAATCTGTAAAAATCAGATTTCATGTGATGTTCTAGAGTCCTGACTGCAAACTGTTTTGACTTGGATAAGCTAAAAAATAAGTGTAAGTTTCATTCACAAATCTGACTTAATCTTTTGACTATTGCTTAAAATGATGCTAATGCTAATTATAAGTGTGTGTGAATAGAAACATTGTGCCAAATAGAACATTTCTATGTTGTACACATCACAGCACGTGAAACCAAATGGGTTTTGGGGTAGAGAGAAAAATCTTTTCTAACTTAATTGCATTTAAGGTAACCAAAGACTTGACAGAAATGAGTATCTCTTAATTGGAAGGGTGGACATGGTCTGTGCGGTAATCAGCCTACCGGGAAGTACCCGCTGGTCCGACGGCGCGTCAGGCCGAGCCAGTGTCGGGCGATGGCATGCCAGCGTTTTGGGGGGCGAGCCGTGGGGGGGGAGGGCGTAGCACAGGGCAGCGCGTGCACACACTGTCCTGTAGCCTGCTACATCACACATAGACACAAACACTAGTTACAGCACACAACAGCATACAGTGCCCTCGGATCGGAGGATAATGCTTTGGTGGCGGAGGTGAGAAGCTGCAGAAAAAAAATTATGATATGCATGATTGATACTGTGTGATATGTGTGAAAATAAGCAGCAGACACAAAAAACGTAATTTGAGATCAGTTGATATGGATTTTTATCATCTTTTACACTTGGGATTACAACTGTAATACTTACAAAATATTCTAAGAGCTATTTATTTACCAATATTAATAAATGAACATAACCCAAGACACCAAAAACCCAATAAATGCTGTAAAATACATTTGACCACATTCATGACTTCTAGGCCCGGTTTCACAGACAGGGCTTAGACTAAGCCAGGATTAGGCCTTAGTTCAATTAGGACATATAAGTAACTTTTATAAACGTGCCCAAGAAAAAAACATTACTGGTGTGCATCTTGAGACAAAACAATGCCACTGACATATTTTAAGATTTGTCAGTGCAAGATTCTTTCAGTTAAAACAGCACAAACATGCATTTTAGTCTAGGACTAGCTTAAGCGTTGTCTGTGAAACCGGGGGCTAATGACTTAAATAATGTGAACACAGATAACATTATTGTAAAACTCCTGGCCTGGAACATCACAATTTTTGTTTTCAGACTGTCGGAACCCAATGCATTTGATTTGTTGTCTACATAGATTTAATTAGATAAGAGGTCAAAATTACAGTAGATTGCATCATTAATAAATGGATTTCAGTTGTACTAGTATCACTCAAATATTAATTGTGCTCTGCACTTCTAAAGAAAAACAAGAAAGTAGTACAACCGTTGTTGCAAAATGTGTCCCAAATGCCATTTATTTCTATTGGCATGTTATGCTTTTCATTTCACATTAGCTTAACACATATGTGTGGATTAAGATGAAATGCAGTATTTGGTGAGCATAGATAAATCCAATTTTTTGACATTTTTAACCGGTCTACTACATTTAGCTATGCACACACATACTCACTCCTTCACACACATACTCACCATCTCTGTTTCCTGTCCCCTGGATTCTGGCAGTAGCGGTTTCTCTTCAGTGAATTGCTGATCCTTCATGCCAGCCATCCTGGAGAGCAACCTGCAATCACCATGGCAACACACACACCTGAGATTAGCAAGGCTATTTGACAGCAAGCCATAATCCAATCAAATCTGTCTTGCTGCTCCAATATTGTAATATTACCCACACCACCATTGCTCAAACCATGTATAAAGTCCCTGCTGGAAAAAAAAAATCTGATCGTACCAGCTTAAAGACCCAATGATATCAAAATTGCAAATATCTTTTACTCCATGTCTGTTAGCTTTGAGGTCATCTATATTGGAGTGCACTTCTAAAGGTTGAAAAAGTTAACTTTAGATATACATTTAAAAATGACAGAATTTAACTTCTAGCAAAACAAACCACAAATGTTGATGACTCATCCTGCACTGCAGATTTTTGTCCAATCAGACTGTTTGTAGAATCAAAATGTCCCTCCCCCTTATACTACCTGCAGCCAACTACCAAGTGCATAGGTTTACAGCTGTGACGTTTGCGTAACATCTTCAATATGCCCTGCCCAAACTTCCTGTTTCAATGGGAAATATGTAACAACTGCACTTGTTAAACAATTTCCCAGGGGTCTTTAAGGTGGTAATGCTGGTCAACCAATCAAGCTGTTTTTTGGAAAATAGCTAATGCCTAGTTCAGACTGCATGATTTTCAAACTCGCCGGATCACTGCTCTTTTCACACTGCATGACTATCTGGGGTAGCATTCAGTTGCTGCTGTGTTCACACTGCATGATAGATCGGCGACAGGGGGTTTCACACTGCATGACTGTACAAGAGGAAGAATCGCAGAGAGCTCTGTCCCGTCTGCAAACTACGTTTCACAACCAAACACACGCGAGAAGTGACAAGGAAACAACGCAAGATCACACGTGCGTCAGTTGTTATTAAAAATATAGACTGCAGAAAACTTGCAGTCCAAATTGTCTGTGCGCTGATTTGCAGCAGAAAGGAGAAAAAGAAAAAAGATTATGGCGGAGGAAATGGTTGGAGACACAGGGAGCAATGATAGTGTTCTGCAAAGAGAGTTGGAGGTAAATAAATCATTTTGCACCGTGCTGCTGTTGCGGCTGGTCAGGCAAATGTTTGTGCTTTGTTTCTGTTTGATAGAATTGTAAATAGATCTATTAAAATACTGATATTCTGGTCCATAACTCCTCCCTGAACCTCTCGCGTCCCTGTATCTTGCGCTCTCATTGGCTGTCGTTCATCGCCGATGTATTTTTCAGTCAGAACACATTTCACACAGCAAGAGTTTGAATCGCCGACAGGTCCAGATATTTAGCATGATTCTCTCTGATCGTGTCTTTGATCATTCACACCGTGTGACTGTCACTCACGTGCACGAGCACCGATTTGCCTATGATTTCGGGCATTTGTCTGCGATTTCGTAAAACCTGTCGGCGAGTCAAAATTGGGGCTAAAATCGGACAGTGTGAACTCGGCATAAGCTGGTGGGGACTAGGTCTACCTCTGACCCACTGTGTGGCAGGAGAACTAAACACCTAAACCAGCTTGCTTGGACCAGCTAGTAACCATGTGTCTCTTTCCTCTCCCTAGTTCTCTATGGAAAGAATCCATAAACACATTTGGGCACTAGCAAGGACCTTGATCTAATAAACATTAGGCTACTAATGACTCAATTACATTGTGATTAAGACAGCATGCATGAAATCATATCAGCAACATCACTATTTGACTTGAAGAACTGAAGAAGACACTCACTGGAAATTTCAAGGGAGTTTCAGTACATTGTAACATCCTAGAAATGGCTGCCTACCTGGGCAGTGTACTTAATACTGAACTAGGGAGCTGATTGAGACACACCACATGTAAAACCAGCTACCATCAGGAGTCGGTTTTAACTGCATTTTTCAGCAGGGGTACTAATCTGGCTCCGAACTTAAGATATAAAACTGCATGTGAGTATGGGGTTTTGTGGACTTAAAATGAGGTGGTATTGTGAACATGGCTTGAATGTTGTTTGGTGGTTAGGTTCAAGATGACACAAAAAGGCTTGCAAGCTTGTCAATCGCCAGGAACACATGGCCAATTGTGACAATAGCTCACAGGTTGTCTCAATGCATTGGATGATGGATGAGAAAATGTACTTTTCCATTAGGTACTTATTAAACTCCAGCTGTGCAGCTGAGTGTTGTCGGCTCATGGGAGCTACGTCAGTGTCAGTTCAGTTGATATTTCTATAACATGAAGCTAAGCTAACAAACACCTCCACACCCTTTAGGCCTCTAAGAATTCGTCAAACACATAGACAGAGATTATGAAGAATTTAGTAGCATATCTTGACATCTAACCTCATTGCCATCCTTATAAAAACAAGAGGTTTGAGCCAACACGTTCTCACTCCCAACTTGTCACATATTTTCACTTGGTCAGGACCCTTTGGCGTCACTTTTTAACGCACAGGGTTCACTCTTTTAGCATCATTCTTCGACTAGCAGGGTACTCCATTGCTTTCAATGAGGAACTTTTGCCATCATACACAGACGCGTTGGGCATGGAAATGTTATTGTGCTGAAATTATATATTGGGTTATAATTTTGCCATCATGACATGGTGTGTGATTCTCAATTTAATCAGCCAGCATAATTTTATTTACATTTATTTATTTATGCTATTTAGACACAAGTTTCAACCCAACCTCACCTGTAAACCTACCCATTTGTGTATTATACGACATAAAACACAGGATATAACAGGCAGATACGACTAGAGACACAAAAAGTAAAAACGATTGATTTGTGTGAAGAAAAGACCGAAAAGTTATCACCTTCTCCATCGTGAGCTTTGATAATGAAATTGCATTGGCTCTTGTATGTTTCATGACCGATTGCATCATTACGTCAGCTTTGATTGTGAAATGGCATTGGCTCTCGTGTGTTTTTGCAATAAATACCTGTGACTGTACTTTTACGCCTGTTACATGTTTTATATTGTTTAGAAGTATGTAGGTTTAGGGTAGGAGTGGGGTTAGTTGCTCCAAAATGTAAAAGTATAAATATTTATAAAATCACGTCTACATTTACAAATGCAAAGAATTATGTATCTTGATATGATGCATAAGGCAAACGACTGAAATCAATGGATTACCCAGCGCATCGAAAAATGATGCAGAGGGGTCCTTACCAAGTGTCAATATGTGACGAGTTGGGTGTGAAAATGTGTTGTTTAAGCATGAGTCTCTCATAAACTATATATTAGGGAAGATTATTGCCTTCACTCAAGAGATGACAGAGCACTTTGACAAATAATTCTCTCAGAAGAGTAAAACAATAACCAAGTTTAATTCAGAACATTTCAAGCAAACAGAAAAGTCATTCCACTCTTATTTCAGGTCAATGCCAAGAGCTGCATGAATCTGGAATCATGGGCAGTGTAAATCAAACCCTCGGATGTGAATGGATAGAATGATTCAAAGCCCTGCAGGGAATGATTATTTTGGTTGCATAACACCTCCCATGATGTGATTATAACAAGGTCTAGACATGACCACAATACTCTCAATTGGCCTCTCTTTCTCCCTCCCTTCCTCGCATTTCCCCTCCTCCCCCACATGTACTGACCTTTCTCAGATCATTATTATAATCATTAGCACTCTGTTTTGGTATACTATAAAAGAGCTACATTTTTTGCTCTTTCTAAAGAGAACATGAGCAGTGCTTGCCAGTGGCTCCACACAACCACCATTGATATGTGGTTGGTGAGAAGTATTTTCTAGTATTTTCCGTTTTTCCATGGTAACCTCTAGAAATGCCAATCTTCAGAGAGTTGGATAACCTTTACTCTCCTTCTTTATCCTTCTCGACAGCTTCACTACTAGTCCTTTATTCTTTTTTTCTTTTAAAAGGGACAATGCACATTAATTAACATGAGCACTCAAGTCCATCATGTAAATGTGCCAGATTGAGCCATACAGGCTAATTTGTCTATAAAACATTAAATAAAATAAAAAATGTAAAAACACATTCCAGCAAACAGCCATAACCAGAGCATATTAACACAAATACAAAATGACTTTAAATATAATTTAAATAAGCTAGGACTGCAAAAAAGTCTAGAAAAAAACTGCTAGGGAGAAAAAACAGTCACTAAGATAATGTGGCCACTCTCAGACACGTTTAGAGCATGTTGGCCATTGATCTAGAGTTCACATATTGAGTGAGCTCGAGTAGACGATGTCAGCCAGGGCTGGCATATGACCCTGCCCTGTGACAAAAAAAATAGTGCATGAGGGAATATGAAAACGGAAAGACCATTGGAAGAGTATTTTGTCAGAAATCAATAAATCTGCTCAAAGGCAAGGGTCTGACCTGATATACAGAATACCAGTCAATACCTGGAAACTAGGACAATGAGTGTTTATGCTGTGCACAAAAAAAAAAAACTGTTACAACTAAATCTATGCCAGACAGAATTCTAAAGGCATTCTCTGAACGCAAAACAGGCAAAGAATCCTGGCACAAAGATGTCAAGAAGTTGAGCAATACAGTCTCATCGGCATCGCTATGAGGTTATACAAGAGACCAAAGTTTTAATTAGCCATTTGGATGCCAACATTATTGAGGTAAATAGAATGAACATGGCTGCTCAGAAAAGGTGTAGAGAGTGCTAAGTACCACCCACATACTGGCAGCATCAAATATACCAGGAAATAAAAATAAATAAATTCATGTCAATGTTGAAATATGAGAGAAATCAACAGAAGACCTAGGCTATAGTTAGTTTTGAAAAGCACTTGTTGCTGTCTGGGAAAAGACAAACATCAAGGCAAATAAACCATCCTCCGTTTACACCCACTAAGAACTAGCTTTGCATCATCGCTACGTTTTAGAATGAATGATCATCTTGTTCTTCTAATGTGTATATTTTTCATTCAAGTCCAAGATTCTTATAAGGAACCACTTTATAAGGTAGAGGGCAATGGAAGACGAAACAGGTTAAGCATCAACAGAAAATACTCAAATGGGCATAAAAACAAAAGCTCACATTACCCTTACACTAAATGGACTGTTCCAGAGCCTACTAATGCACATCCTGGTCCAGTGGTTCCCAAACTTTTTCTGCCAGACCCCCCTTTTGTTTAGTGTTTGGCATAGTAATGGATATGACCATGTTGACATGTTTGGTCTTGGTGAACTAGATCTGCTACGCTGCTGCTGCTGCTGCTGCAGAGCAAGTATGAGGCTTGCTACTGCCAATACAGTTTTGAGCAATCAAGATATGCTGCTGCTGTACAATATAGCATACATGAATTACCCATAGCAGATCTATACAGGTGGAGCTGGGGAAGGTGGAGGATTTCTGAAAGTGCGCTCCAACTGCTACAGCAAATGCTGCCCAAGTATTTGAAGGTTGAGCAGCGAGCTCATTGACTACCAATACAGCAGGAATCAACAAACTATGCCTTATAGAAATTATGTAATTGCAAGCAGATTGAGTTGAGGACATATCAGCCTGTGCCATCTAGAGTTTCATGACAGAACTATGTATTTTCAAGGCCTCCCACCTACATAAAGACACTCTCAGACATGACATTATGGAGCAAGCCACCCATTTTGGGAACCACTTCACTAGTCCATTAGACAAAAACAGAATATGTTTTTGTATAAAACTTGAGATAAAAAGCAGCTATGGAACTCACAAAAACTCATTGCAATCTCGACCCCCTCAGAGAGCTCACTTCACACCTCCAGTGGGATTCTCTGTGACATCCAAAGGGTCAATAACAGCTATCTGCCCTGATAGTGTTGAATCAACCGTGTTTCCAACCCCTCACACTGCCTCTTGTCAGGAGCTACTCTAAGCCAGGCTGACAGAAGGTGAGTTGGTATGTGGTCCTCAATAATGCTCTTTTACCTTGGCCAAAAGTACAGTAAGTTGGCTGAACCTTTCCTTAAAACAGGTTTCTACTGTATGGATCAGTGGGAAACAATCCAGGGATGTTGGGTGCATTTTCCGTGAAAGATTAATGATTCCATTTTGATAAATAACCTTCATCTAAAAGCTCTCATGAAACAATATTTTGCTTCGGCCTGGCCTTTTATCACAGCTGCACACCTATTTAGGTCAGAATATAATACAATCAAACCCATAATGGCTTTCTTCACTCATGTGCAGTCAAATTATTCATGGAGATTTTTCATTTATTGTAGTTCATTAATGTGAAATTATTATTATGTGTAATTATTATTATTATTACTCAGTTTATTATAAGCTACATTGGGGGCACTGGAGGTCAAGGACTGCAGAAGGCCATTAAAGTTTTTCAGAACCCCCAGAACAGAAAAACATCCAACGTACCAAAGCCACCAAAAAAACAACAAAGTACATCAAGGTCGATACACATCTCTAAAGGCAAAATATATAGCCATTTATTTTCATTATCAAATAACATAGCTCAAGCAACAATTGATTGTAAGACATTCATAATTCAGATCCCTATACCAGATAAACTTGATCTTTTTTACATTAAATCAGCTTGACACATAAACCTACATGAACGGATTGGTCTTAGACTCAGTGCTGGAACAATCAACAGCTATTGGCCAATGAATTATGAGTAATGATCTAGTGCTGAATGATGGATATTGACACTTGACCTTGTTTGGCCATTGCCCAGTGATTGGTCAACAAATCAAGGTGGTCAGACAGCAAAGAGCCATGGAATTCACAAGCAAAGAGACAAACAAAAAATGAAGGTATGGATGCTAAAAAAAAAACGGAAAAGAAAGGCTACAACCTCAGTTAGAGGCGGAACTACGTACATTGTCTGCAGCAGGCTCTGTGGAACCGTGCAGCTAGTCTTGGATGGAAAGTTCCAGAACAATCCGGGCCCCATCTATCAGTACAAAACAAGATCCATTTGTAATTCAGCTATACACAATATTTGGTATTCAGAAAAATCTCAGATATTCAGGAAGCCCCCTCTGAGTCCTGTACACTAAAATGTAACCTTGTCCCAGGGCATGCCTCTTTCAAAGATATGTTTTATTGAAGAGTTCCGAGCATTTTTTAAAAATCCTCTATAAATGACATTCTTCGTATAAATCTCAAGCCAGGAGCTTTTATTAGAGTGAAGCTAACATGCAGTTTATTGAAAAATCTTTCCATGCTCAGTGGAGAACAGTACAACAGTTCTAACAGGGAAGGCTTTCAGGAGGTGTAGGTTTTTTAAGAGTGAGACAGAAAAGTTTCCAAGGCGTCTGTTGCATTATGTAACGTAGAAATGGGGGCAACTCGTTGTTTTCTTGCAGGGATATGAAGCAAATTAAATAAATAAATCAGCCTTGCATTAAGTTGCATCAGTAATGCCATCTTTGTTTTACAAGCCTGAGTATTACTTAATAGATTTACTAAAAAATAACACTCTTCAATCGCTTGTTTAAAAAAAAACACGCCACATATTATTATTCATCTTTGCAGCTTTAATGATCACACACATTAGCTTGAATTGCTTGAATTTCCACCAACCTTACAAAGTTACTTAGATAATATGTATTTCAGCTTCATGCTGTCAAGCCGAGGTGTGGCATTAAACCACAGCTGTTATTTTAAACCCAACATAAATATTCTCATCTTAAGGCACATGCTAACAACATTATCCATCACCCCTTTAAAGCTGAAGTATCAAGGCTTGCGATAAGTCACAATTTATCCATCCTGGAAAGTTCCACGGCCCGCCTGGCCTCCCAATGCAAGCTGGCACCCAACCAGTTGCACTGGCGTCAGATATTCTGTGAAGTGTTATTGAGATTATGAAAACAAAAGCTGTGCTTATCTGTTATTACACAGACCCGGATACATCTCAGCACCATAGAAGATAGCATTACTCCAATAAAGGGAAAAGGACACCTGTTAATAGGCTTACCCTGAATTTAAGAGGTGGTCTGGATGGACTGTTACTGGCTTGCTGTTTTTGGCAAAGCTTCCCTGTCTGACGCAGTTATTGTGTGGGGTTAATAAATTTAACCTGTCGACCACCCATTGACGCCAATGCAGAGGCTGGAACTATGAAGCGTAGCTTATGACAGAAGCGCTGGAATACTCTCAGCAGGGACTCGTGAGGTGGAGTCCCTCAAGGCCCATTGTTGAGGCACTTTTTGATCTGCTCTGTCTATTTGCCACATCTTCAAACACCTTGCACCGAAACAACCAAGTAGTCAACTTAACCTAACAACAGAGTTCTTTTGAATGATCTTTGTAATTTGCACCTTTCTACAACAATCACTGCTATGACTAAGGAGATCTTTCTTACCTTTTCTTAAAGACTGTGTTCCTGTTGTCGTCTTAAAGGATTTTGACGTGTCTTTTTGTTTGCTTGCGAGTGCGTTTCAGACCGATGCTGTCTACCCTGTGAGGGTTATTCTGTGTGAATCTCTCTACCTCTGTTCCACCCTCCCTCGTTCACTCACTCTCCCCCTCCCTTCTTTTGCTCTATAATAAACAGAGAACACGTGTCCTCTTGGATGATGCAGCCTGAGCCATACCAACAGATGAGAGCGAGATAGAGGGAGAGAGAGAGAAAGAGCAATCAAAGAGAGGGACAGAGAGAGGGACACACAGATTGGATACAGGAGAGGACTGAAAGAAGAGCAAAGGGCAGACAGAAAGGAAGGAATCAAGGAGACAGAGAGGAGGAAGAAATAGTGAGACAGGGATATTGAATAAAGCCTGGAGGCTTAGGATGAAAGGCTGTCCAATTAGACCACGAGTGGCTGCTCTGTACACGCAATTCTTACACTTCAGGGAGAAGGCATGAATTTGGCAGCTTGAGCTTTTATCGAGTCAGTTTTTACTAGAAACTGTTCTCCCATGTGTTAAGTACATACTCATATACCCACCCAAACACTGCCATAACAAACCCACACATTTACTTATCACAGCATGATCCGAAGACACAGACACATACGCCCATGCACATGTTGGTACAGAGCATTGTTTGCTTCTTTGTACTCTTTTATAGCAATTTACTTTTTCCCCTGAAGACCACTTCTAATGTTAGTTTCTTCAACACAGTCTCACTCCCACTCGTCACATATTGACGCTTGGTCAGGACCCCTCGTCGTCACTTTTTTACGTACAGGGTACCCCTTGAAAGGCATTTTTCGACGTTAAGGGTACTGCAGTGATTCCAATGAGACACCTTTGGCGTCATACACAGACGTGTTGGGCATGTGAATGTTATCACGATGTAACTATTTATTGGGTTATAATTTTTCCATTATGACATGTTGGAGTATGATTCTCAATTTAATCAGCCAGCATTATTTTATTTACATTTATTGATTTGTATACGCTATTCAGACACGTTTGAAAGTAGCCCAACCCCGCCCCTTAACCTACCCATTTGCGTTATATAAAACACAGAATATAACAGACAACATGCACACTTTATTGAAAAATGTCAAGTATTCCAACTGTTCCGAGGCCAAACGATTGATTTGTGTGAAGAAAAGACCCAAAAGCGATCTGCGTTTCCATCCGCCCCGCGCCGTCATATTGAAGACGCCACAGGTACGGCAATACCCCCCGGCGTCAGACTATAGACGAACTGGGAACTCCATTGCTTTCAATGGGAAACCTTTGCCGGTATTCTATCGGTATGAAATCTCGCTGAAGAAGTCTCATTCAGAATACATCGCGATGTTTGGCATCAGTGCACGTGGGCCACATGTTGGTGAGTAGCCATGAATGTTTGATATAAAGGATTTTCTGTCGTTATTCATCAGATTATGTTCAGTCACTGCATTATATCTTTCATTTCCACTCAGGCTTCGCTTTTCTTTGCTTTCTAAATCAACACACCTTGCTAATAGGGCGATTAAACACTGTCACGTGACGTGCTATAGACCTTTTAAACAGTTATTCATATTTAATAATAACAACTAGTGTAGTTCCAACGTGGCATTTGTAGTAGAAGCACAATAAAAACAACCTTAGTTGTAATGTGATGTTTGTTGTAAATAGACCGTAACCACAACACTCACCATGCTTTTACCACAGTATTGGTAGTTTTAATGTGATTTTTGTTGTAAATAGACAGTAACCACAACACTTACCATGCTTTTAATGCCTTTTAATGTAAAATCCAAATATTGTGATGTAAATAGTACTTTGTCCTGTATATAATGTATGTGACTTTTTCTCTTTTTTTTTTTTAACCTGAAAAGACCAAAAGGGCCTTTCGGACTCAGTCAGCCCATTCTTGTTCATGGAAAAGTAATGGAGAAGACCGAAAGCAGCAACAGCAAATATTTGCAATGGTAGGTATGTGTTGGTTTGAACTCTTTATCAAGCATTTGTTGTTTCTTAAACATATTCTTACAAACCCC
This sequence comes from Romanogobio albipinnatus, assembly GCA_023566225.1. NCBI lineage: Eukaryota > Metazoa > Chordata > Actinopteri > Cypriniformes > Gobionidae > Romanogobio > Romanogobio albipinnatus. The sequence continues at coordinate 25,454,869 of CM042262.1, read as the reverse complement.
ATGGCTCAATCAGTGAGAACATTCTTAATAATTCACAAGATTTAACAAGCTGTCAAATTCATATGATACTCGTACATATTTGTACAAATACTCGTACATAATCCTGCAGCTTTTACTCCGACTCCTGCCATTGGCTACAGCCTCAATTCCTGTACATATTTATCATGATTTTTGTAAATCAGTTGCGCCCCTTCTTGGAAAACAGTCCCAGAAAGAAAAGTTTATATTAGGTCCAATGTATTCTTTAAAATGATTACAAATTGGGCCATTGGGGAGGTCTCTTCACACCTCATGACCTACCTCTGTTTGCAAGAGTGGAAATGCTCACATAACATCAGATATTCTATTATTTTGTCATCAGTTGCACTGCTGATAACGTCCCGTTTGCATGTAAATAATTTACGTGATCAAAAGATCAAGTGAATAATCAACATTTTTAAACAAATTCATATGTGCTACTAAAAATATACTTTTAATAATGGAAATGCACACCTATCAGTGAACTTGTTTCATAAATGTATTTAACATTTAATTATGCAACACTTTAAAGAAAGAAACAGTTATGTATGAAATCACAACTTGCATGCAATGTAATGAAATTTCCTTTCTTTCTGTTTTGCAGGATTACTTGCAGATTACTTTTATGAGCCAACCCTCACAAGAGCTACTAGTTAGTTGTAGTGAATCTTGCCGTAATCAGGTAAATAATATTTTTAGTATATCAGTATTTACTCATGAAATGCTCCCCTGAATCGTATGTAAATTCATTTTATTGTAACTGTCTTAATTTATATTTTTCAAAAACAATAGTAATTGCACATAGAGTAAGTGAGACTTTCTTGTTTTACAGCAGAGAAAAAAGACCAGACCCTTATATCGAAGCAAGCTAATCGAATAAGTCCTTTGTTTAGGGTGAGGAAGGAACATGGCCATCTTGTGCCCAAAGACGACAGAAAAGTGCGCAAGTCCATTGGTATGTCCTGTATTGATGTATTGTCTTGCTTTAATATGTAGTACAGAATTTGATGTTGATCTCTCAAAGGACAGCTGTGATCATTCTTTCTATACTCTGATAAAATACACACCATTATTCATGTCTAAATCTTTTTATAACTCCTAAAATGAGCAAATTAGGTTCTGTATCTTGGATTTATCTAAAATGGTAAATATTTGTTTCCCTTTTTGATACAATTATTATTAAAATGATTGCCTTTTAGCATAAAGGCTGGAACACTTTTGGCCTTCAATTCTTAAAAATGGCACCGTCTGTTTGTCTTAGATAAAAGCAGACATGTATTGAAGGGTTAAAAAAATCATTTCGTTGGTATAAACTCCAGGTATTTCTCTATTGTTTTGTAGACCATGGATGGTTCTGTGTAGCTTTGGAAGATAATGAGTTGTGGCATATATTAGGAATCAAATAGTAAATGTTCTTTGAATTATGTGAAATATCTGGTTAGTTTTTTGGCTTGAAACAAGGCTTTATACTCCACAGACTAAAACACATTGCATTTGTGTTTTAAGATGGATAGCAAGAGAAGGCACACACTTCAGAAGATTCTACAGGAAAAGACTAATGTGCAGCCAAGGAGGAATACAAGAGGCAAAAACTCCAGTCTCTGAGAACTATGCATGGCCATGGGTGCTTCATAAGCATGGTAAGTCTTGTGCCTCTGTACCTATTGTATTGCCGTATTTTAACAATTTTACATTGTGCAGGCTATCACAAGTGATGCTCTTGAAACAAGTGACAGAAGAGTATGTTGTCTTAAAAGAAATCTAGCATCACTGGCAAAGGCTAAGAAGAGACCATACCTTTCTAAAATATATTTTTAAAGATCTGCTGTTTAAAAGGTTGCTGTTGATATGGGTAAAATATTTTTTGTCAGTACTTGGCTAATATTATGTGCTGCAATATTATATACATAATGCTCCAATGTGTATATTATATAATGTACTGACTGCGGCTTTGTAAATTTAAATTAGGAATGGGCAACTCTGGGCCTTTTGAAATGGAGAGTTTACCTCCAAGACTAATCGAGCATGCCTGGAATTTGTAACTAAAGTCTTCAGGTTTACTTATAGATAATTATAGGCAGGTAGGTGGGTTTGAGGTTAGAGCTAAATCTGCAGGACAATGGATGCTGAGGCCCAGAGTAGCCAACCACTGCTTAAATCATGCAGAACATATGCTAACCTGACTACATTAAATTAAATTTGAATGGTTTTTTCTTTTACTTTTAGACCAGGACTGGAGAATGCCTGACAATGGGATGTTACAACTTCTTCCTCTGGTTGAGAAAAGGCTACACCACATCAGTGACCACATCATCTGTTTATCAATTATACACTATAGGGTACAAGTGGGCAAACTGTTTAGAAGAAGAAGAACAGGATAGAACATGGACATGATAGAGGGAAGAGCAAGAAACCAGTCTAGCTGTGATAATGAATCATTATTTTTCAACACAATATTAAATCTGTTTTCTGTATCATAGTTGACTGGATGGGATTCTGTGGCACTCATTTGTGTGGATTCAGCAGCTGTGAATGGAATAATATGATCTTAATGTATTTTTGAAGACCCATTTTTATTTATCTTGAATCTAATTTTTCTTTATGCTACTTTATCAACTGTATACTGTATCCTCCAATAAAGAGTTGAGTGATAAAGTATGGTGAATATTGTGTATGGTGTTTTTAAAGTAAATACACATTTTATGAGTTGATTTAGGTTATCTAAGTAATTAACAATATTATTTTACTTGAAACATAAACATTTTTCATCTGGTTATATTATATTTGGTACAACAATGCACCAAAAAGTTGCATTTGCATGCTGTGACAATATGCCAGTTTTCAGTGAAATAAAGGGAAGGATTTCAAACACTTCAAGCTTAACTGACGATGATCCATGTTGATAAATCATACTTGACATCTACTACTGCAATAAAAATTAAAGCATGCACATTACCGATGTCAGGTACGTGAAAATACATACAATTTTGGCAATGTCTCTTTTGTTATTTTACTTAATGGTGCATTGTCCTATATTTAATAATAATAGTGAAGTGTAAACCTAAATAGTTTTTGTTTACACTGGAAACTGGATAATGGCAAGTTGTTGTGGGTTCATCCATTATATTTATGGGTGTTTATCCATAAAAGAAAATAAATATTAATAATTATATTACATTTCTTTCAAATATTCCTGTATTTCATCAGATGGTCTCACAATACCCATCAAAACCTAATACAAGCATGATGTTAGAAATAGAAAAGAGAAAATACTCTGATATTTAAATGTGACTCAAAGTTTGTTGTCCATGATGAGGAAAATAGATCTGTGTATGTTGTACTGCCCTTCCGCCCTCAGGGACCCAATGGAGGCCCCTGGAAGAGCAAAAAAAAAGCACATTTCAAATGGCTGTTACTCAAAGTCTGGTTAACGTATCACAGAGAAAATTGCCAGGACAACTGCTTATGCTATGTTTACTAAATAATGTTGGGCACAGTTTTCAGACAGATATGGAAAGCTGGCATAAAGGTTTTCTAAAAATGCTCACAGTAAAATATCAAATTTCAGCCTGCCCCTCATATATGTCATAAAGGTTTACACAATGAACATAATTAGATATCCAGTTGTCCATTAAAGATGTCATCTACTTAACATTTATTGTCTCATTATTAAACGTTTTAAACTACATTACCCATATACCTTTGTCAGTGTATCAATGCAATGGGAAACATGGCGCTGTAGTTCATTGAAGTGTGCAGAAATGCTTAGGGTTAGGGTTGGGATCTCGGTAAAGGAGTAATTTCTCACAACATAGCGACACTTTATAGTTAACTTAACGTATTACTAACGTAACAATAACACCAAAACATACTTTGTAACATGAAACGCCGTTTTATATCGGTTAAAAGATAGTCCAATCACAGCGAGTTCTGCGATAAAGTCCTAGCCAATGACAACGCAGCAGAACAAAGGCGTCACACTTACTTGTCCATTTATGGAAAATGATGACAGATCTCATCCGGTTCCAACTGAAGGGATATCCTTAAATATTTAATATTTAGGCTGCTAAATATTTATTTCTTCTAATTAATTAATACAACTCACATTTTAAAACAAAAATCTCCTTTGTGTGGTTAAACTGATGCATAGATATATATGGAAGAGAAATCTCTCTCTCTCTCTCTCTATATATATATATATATATATATGTGTGTGTGTGTGTGTGTGTATTTATATTTATATATATATATATATATATATATATATATATATATATATATATATATATATATATATATATATATATTAGATCACTTCTTTATGCCATCGTTCACCATCTGAACTCTTGGAATTAAAATAAATGTAACAAAAGCATAATGAATGCACACAATTTTGTAAGCATATTCCAATATTTAATGTCAAACAGTTTAAATACAAATGTAGCGGCCAAACTACTGCACAACAGTATAAAATAACCATGCTGCGGTACAAATAAAAGAAATGAGGTTCAACTTTATCTGAAAATATATTGGTTTCTTGCCTTTAAGAAATAAATAGGCAAAAACATTAAGAACATTTTACATTCTCAACTTTAAAACTATATAAACTATATCCTTGTGATTATTGTTCACTTCTAGTGTAACTAAATGAAAGGCCATTTCAAATAGTTAATGATTATTATAAATGTTAACCATTTTCAGTAAGAAAATGCTTTAATAAAATACATTCATGTTACATTTACATTAGCAAGGTAGTGATATAATGTTACCATATATTTAGTTATGGTGGACATTTACTATAGTGAATACTATACCACTGTAATAAAAGGTTTAATGAATACATATTGATTTCAAAAGGTGTTCACTCTCACTATCTTCATTTGTTCAAACAAACACTGTTATACAAATGCATATATATGCAAATATACAAATGCAGATATATACATTGGAATATAGCATCATGAAGTCGATGGCAATAAATATGTCCTTTACTAAAACTCCTGATGAGCACTGATGCTTTTTTGATAAAGGCATAAGCAGACATCAAGTACAGTTTATGAATATTGGTTCTGCATATATCGAAGAGATCATGAAGAGGAGTGGTACTCCACGTGAAGACTTTGAGAAACTGTGACATAGCAAAGGGTGCACCTCAATGGACATATCCTACGCATGCCCAAACAACAACACCCCAAAACAGTTATGAAGTGGACACCACCAGGAAGACGCAGGAGACAGGGAAGACCAAGGAAGACATGAGACAGATGTTTTGTGAAGACCTGAAGAATGCAGGTGTTCCATTAGAAGATGTGAAGAACGTGGCCACAGATCGAATATGTTGGAGGACACATGTTGCCCAGTGTGCCCAGGACAGGACATGATGATGATGTTGTCCCTTTACATAACTGTAGGATTTCCTTCTGTAAAAAGTGTTGCATAATTAAATGTTAAATACATTTATGTAACAAGTTCACTGATAGGTGTGCATTTCCATTATTTAAAGTATATTTTTAATAGCACATATGAATTTGTTTAAAAATGTTGATTATTCACTTGATCTTTTGATCACGTAAATTATTTACATGCAAACGGGACGTTATCAGCAGTGCAACTGATGACAAAATAATAGAATATCTGATGTTATGTGAGCATTTCCACTCTTGCAAACAGAGGTAGGTCATGAGGTGTGAAGAGACCTCCCCAATGGCCCAATTTGTAATCATTTTAAAGAATACATTGGACCTAATATAAACTTTTCTTTCTGGGACTGTTTTCCAAGAAGGGGCGCAACTGATTTACAAAAATCATGATAAATATGTACAGGAATTGAGGCTGTAGCCAATGGCAGGAGTCGGAGTAAAAGCTGCAGGATTATGTACGAGTATTTGTACAAATATGTACGAGTATCATATGAATTTGACAGCTTGTTAAATCTTGTGAATTATTAAGAATGTTCTCACTGATTGAGCCATGGGGTTTGTAAGAATATGTTTAAGAAACAACAAATGCTTGATAAAGAGTTCAAACCAACACATACCTACCATTGCAAATATTTGCTGTTGCTGCTTTCGGTCTTCTCCATTACTTTTCCATGAACAAGAATGGGCTGACTGAGTCCGAAAGGCCCTTTTGGTCTTTTCAGGTTAAAAAAAAAAAAAGAGAAAAAGTCACATACATTATATACAGGACAAAGTACTATTTACATCACAATATTTGGATTTTACATTAAAAGGCATTAAAAGCATGGTAAGTGTTGTGGTTACTGTCTATTTACAACAAAAATCACATTAAAACTACCAATACTGTGGTAAAAGCATGGTGAGTGTTGTGGTTACGGTCTATTTACAACAAACATCACATTACAACTAAGGTTGTTTTTATTGTGCTTCTACTACAAATGCCACGTTGGAACTACACTAGTTGTTATTATTAAATATGAATAACTGTTTAAAAGGTCTATAGCACGTCACGTGACAGTGTTTAATCGCCCTATTAGCAAGGTGTGTTGATTTAGAAAGCAAAGAAAAGCGAAGCCTGAGTGGAAATGAAAGATATAATGCAGTGACTGAACATAATCTGATGAATAACGACAGAAAATCCTTTATATCAAACATTCATGGCTACTCACCAACATGTGGCCCACGTGCACTGATGCCAAACATCGCGATGTATTCTGAATGAGACTTCTTCAGCGAGATTTCATACCGATAGAATACCGGCAAAGGTTTCCCATTGAAAGCAATGGAGTTCCCAGTTCGTCTATAGTCTGACGCCGGGGGGTATTGCCGTACCTGTGGCGTCTTCAATATGACGGCGCGGGGCGGATGGAAACGCAGATCGCTTTTGGGTCTTTTCTTCACACAAATCAATCGTTTGGCCTCGGAACAGTTGGAATACTTGACATTTTTCAATAAAGTGTGCATGTTGTCTGTTATATTCTGTGTTTTATATCATATAACGCAAATGGGTAGGTTAAGGGGCGGGGTTGGGCTACTTTCAAACGTGTCTGAATAGCGTAAATACAAATCAATAAATGTAAATAAAATAATGCTGGCTGATTAAATTGAGAATCATACTCCAACATGTCATAATGGAAAAATTATAACCCAATAAATAGTTACATCGTGATAACATTCACATGCCCAACACGTCTGTGTATGACGCCAAAGGTGTCTCATTGGAATCACTGCAGTACCCTTAACGTCGAAAAATGCCTTTCAAGGGGTACCCTGTACGTAAAAAAGTGACGACGAGGGGTCCTGACCAAGCGTCAATATGTGACGAGTGGGAGTGAGACTGTGTTGGTTTCTTGCACCAAAAAAGTTGTAATTCAGTCTATTTTTCATCCTCTCTAACTCTTGGAATTACTTTTTTCCCCACAACCATTTCTTCTATAAGGAACTGCTGTTATAATTGGCTTATCTCAATGTATGGGCTAGTCAAGGGTTCAAGGCTGGTTAGCTTGGTCCGGTTAGCCAGTCCAATAATGGGTGCAAATACATATTTTTTAAGTAATGGTCATTCAAAAGTAGCTGCATGTTTTCTGACACACAAAATATAAATGTTTGTGGTGGTAATATTGAAAATAATAATGATGAAGATGACAACTGGTTGTCATTTGCAAGACACAAAAAGCATTGAATCATAGCAAATCAATATCCTAATTAAACCCTTAAGCCCTGAAGGCATTTTTAGAGATTTTTTGTCTGAATGACATACACAGATTTAAAGACTCATAACTTCAAAACTACAACAAGGAGAGTCAAAAAGTATATATCATGTGTTAGCAAACTTTCTATATTTTTAGAAAATATAAATTTTATTACATTTGGACAATCTATTGCTGAGAAACTGCTGATAAAAGATATTTTTTTTAATAATTTTTCATATTTTTCTTATTTTACATGCAATAACTCAGGAAGACAATACGGTAGCAGGTTAATTCTTTTTTGGTGATGTTCCCCTATATGTGGTCTACATCTGGATCAAATTTTGTGGTGATAGCATAAAGTAGTCCAAAGTTACAGCATTTGGAACAAAGGTAGCCTTTTTGTTCAGACCTTGACTCCCGAAAGCATTTTAAAACTGTTGTTTTCTGAGTGACATACACCAATTTAAGATCTAAAAGACGGATTATGGTATCATTGGTCTCTTTTTAATCGTGAGAGTCTGCTGTAAATAGGGATGTGTCATTTTTAACGATCGGGTCATGTTTCATGAAGTTATGAGTGAAAACGCCAAGTGTTAGCAACTGCTTTCTTTTACTCCGCTCATTGGCTTGGTGCTGTTTTGTTTGTGTTCTACTTTAAAGAGGGATATTTTAAGATCTAAGAGATGGATTATGGTGTCATTGGTCTCTTTTTAATCGTGAGAGTCTGCTGTAAATAACGATGTGCCATTTTCCACGTTTCATGAAGAGACGAGTGAAAAACGCCACGTGAATGCCGCATCAGTATATTATTTACATATGGGTCTTGCAGGACTTAACTGACAAAAACTCGCTGAAAATTCAGTCAAAGCCCAAAACAATTAGGCTTGTTGTGTTCTACTCAGTGAGACCTTTCAAATGAGATATGACACATGACTATCTGAGCTGTATGATGTTTTTGACACATTGAAGTACATAATAATCCCCCCCCCCCCCCCCCCCATAAATTATGATTTTTTTTTTTTCATTTTATCAGCAAATAACTAAACACTACTTTGGAGATAATCATAATGGCTACATTCATTTTAAAGTTTAGACTCTCAGCTTTCAAATGACACCTATTTTGTGTTGATCAATGCAGTAGTTTTGAAATATATGACAATTAATTTTTTCACAGCTAGGTGGCGCCCGCGGGCGGTACACTCCGATTTAGATGAATAACTCAGCGCTCGTTTAGAGTATCCCAAAATGGATAGATGCATTGAAAAGCTGAGATTCTAAGCTTTAAAATGATACATATTTTATGTTATTACATTCAGTAGTTGCTTAGTAACCCCCCCGCGATTTTTTTTCGCGGGGGGGTGTCCCGGGGGCGGGACACTTCGGGTTTAAGGGGTTAAAACATCTAAAAGATGCAACAACAACAACAACAAAAAGCAGCATGCCCCTGTCTTTAATACTCTTCAATGCTGTAACAAAGAAAACTCTTGCTACCCATGACTAGTCTGTCTCAGCCAGTAGCTTGGGTACAAATTGTCAGTAATTTTGAAATGGCTATAAAACTTTTCCCTGGCAATTCTGAGGGTCTTTTGCTGTTGAATAGTCCATAAACCTACTATGGAGCCACAATCAGCAGTCTAAACAAACGTTTCACATTATCTTGCTGGCACATTTACCAAAATCAAATCCAATTGTTCTGATCTGTTTTATTCGACCATGGCACCCCATGTCAAAGTCTGAGAGAGATGTTATAGCCAGCCTACAGTATTTAAGCACACTTGGTGAGCTGACTGAATGAGAGATGTCAATGCACATTATGCATCAGTCTGACATATTCTTTGCTGAAGGCTGCTTTCCACTCTTCAACATAAAATGTGCTTATACACTAGCCCGAACAATTGTTTACCTTCATTAGAAATTATAGGCCAGCTATTACCACTAGTGCAGTACATTGTGCATTCCTCTCCGTTTCATTGTTTGTTGCAAATTGTTGCAGTCACACATTCTTGGCTCACAGTCTTGCAGGCTAATTAACTCTTATTTGTCCCTATATTAGCTCTGCGATAAGGAGAAATAGGTCAGTCGCCTTTTTTGGAAAGGTCTGGAACAGTAGATGGACTATAGCCAGGTTTGAAGTGGTGAATTAGGAGAAACCTGGCAGCGGTGTGGACCACAGTTGATAGGCGAAGCACGTTTTGAGTCTTTTGTTTATCTAGGGTTGGTTTGTCTGTACCTGTGCCAATGTAACAATTTAAACTGCTTATTGCTAAGCAAGACATACTCAAGGCATGTGCTATCAAGGAGGCAAAACAGTTGTCCCAATGTAATGTGGAGATTGTCAAAGCGTCTGTTTGAGGAAACAAAATGATCACTGGCCTTCTTTTTTGCTTTTAAATTCTAATTTCCTTGACTGTGGACAGGGGCCAAAAATATGATAATAGGCAACAAATCCTGACAACGGTTATCACAATTGACGTAATTTAGGTTCACTTGTGGTCTTGTGGTTTTGACTTGTACATAGAGCTGCAAAATAATTGGAAATAAATCACGTTTCAATTATGGTGTCTGCAATTGATCATGAAAAATTACGATTTCAGTAATACACTTAGGCATTCTAGGTACTCTACACATTGCATCAAAATGTTTTATTCACATCCTGTTTTTAGCACTGATGACAATGAATCAACTTCATTTTGAGTGTGATTTGAGTTGCTTTTTAGGAACCGATACTTACTGTGCCAGCAATCACCACCTTGTTGTTGAATCCCATGTAGGCCCTGTCCCAAACGGCACAATTGATATGAACTTTCGGTCTTGTGGAAAGCCCGTGAGAAGTGTTCGAGTTCGGCGCAGAGCTCTCCGGTACGAGCTGCGAATCTCTCTGTGATTTGTTTTCATTTAAATCCAGTTAAACAGCACTGACTTAATCAACAACAACGTGCAAATGAGCTGAGCCGATTCAGTTAAAACACTTTTCAAACAATTCACCAACATTTATCATGGATTTACGTGGTAATTTGTCAGAAATGTAGGTTAATATCTACATTTTTTTATTTTATTTAATTTGTAATGTAGACATGTATTAAATGAAAGGCCAAATTGCAGACAATTTTTTGTCATAAACTTGCATTTTTGTGCATTTGTATTTATATGTTTATATACTAAACACCATAAAGCCATTCTAGATATAGAAATTATATTTATTTTTACTTTTTGCCATGTGTGCACTGCAAAACATGCTCTTACTTAGTATTTTTGTCTTGTTTCTAGTATAAATATATCTAAAAACAATTAAATCAAGATGCATTTACTAGAGAAGTGAAATTACATTAGATATTTTTTCTTATTTTCTGGAAAATAAAATTAAATTTAAGTGAGTTTTTGGTTAAAACAAGCAAATATATCTGCCAATGTGATGAGAACAATAATGTTTCTGTTTGGAATCTTGTTTCTTGTTTCAGTCCCATTATTTTTTTAATCCATTGGCAGATAATTTAGTTTGTTTCAAGCAAAAACTTGATTCATTTAGATTTTTTCCCCCCAGGAATCAAGAAAAAAATATGTAGTTTTCCTTAGTAAAAGCATCTTGATTTAAGAATTTTTAGATATTTGGACTGGAAAAAAGACAGAAATACCAAGTAAAAAAAGGTATTATTTGTAGTGTGGTTTAACCTGTGGTGATCTCAATAGAGCACTTGTTAAATTTAAATAAGAATAGAGAATATTGTTAAATATCTATACATCTGTGTCCTATCTCAAGCTACTCTACTGTCAGCTCAAGCTTTTGTCAAATTTCATGTGTATATATATATATACAGTGAGGAAAATAAGTATTTGAACACCCTGCTATTTTGCAAGTTCTCCCACTTAGAAATCATGGAGGGGTCTGAAATTGTCATCATAGGTGCATGTCCACTGTGAGAGACATTATCTAAAAAAAAAAATCCAGAAATCACAATGTATGATTTTTTAACTATTTATTTGTATGATACAGCTGCAAATAAGTATTTGAACACCTGTCTATCAGCTAGAATTCTGACCCTCAAAGACCTGTTAGTCTGCCTTTAAAATGTCCACCTCCACTCCATTTATTATCCTAAATTAGATGCACCTGTTCGTTAGCTGCATAAAGACACCTGTCCACCCCATACAATCAGTAAGAACCAACTACTAACATGGCCAAGACCAAAGAGCTGTCCAAAGACACTAGACGACAATTCTACCGAAGGCATTCAGAATATGTGTACTCGTAAGTGATCGTTTGTCTTTTGTAGTTTGAATAATAAATAACTTCTGTCCCTTTAAGACTTGACGCACACATGGATCCCAAATACTGTTCCTGTGAGCTGGTTACGACTGTGTTTACGTTAAAACTCACCAAGATGGGCATTGAGACATTTCTGAGTGTATTTGACCATTAATACACTGGAAAAAGGAGCTCATTTTTGCACTTGTATGCCAGAGGCGGCTTTATTACGGTATGTGTGTGTGCGCTTCATATGCGAGCGCGAAATCTGCAGGAATTAGTAGAATTAATGTTATGTGCAACCCCGTGCGAAATTCAGACCGGTTACACCAATACTAACAAAAATCCAGCAGAACACCCGTTCGCCATGTTCAGATGATTAAACGGACTGAATGAGAGGAGGCGGGTGCGTGTCAACTCGCTGTCGGTCGGAGAGGAGAGCGCAGCTGATATCGATACTGTAGAAGATACTGTATCGTTTCAGATATTTCGGGCGGCAGTGGCTCAGTGGTTCATGTAGGTTGTCTACAAACCGGAAGGTTGGTGGTTCGATCCCCGGTTCCACCTGACCAAGTGTCGAGGTGTCCATGAGCAAGACACCTAACCCCAGCTGCTCCCGATGAGCTGGATGGTGCCTTACATGGCAGACACCGCCGTCGGTGTGTGAATGGGTGAATGTGAGGCAATGTGTAAAGCGCTTTGGATGGCCATTGGTCTGTTAAAAGTGCTATATAAATGCAGTCCATTTACCAGACATCCCAACCTGCAAGAAGTCATTTCAGGGAGGTATACCGAATAGATTGCAATTCGGCTAGGTATACATCCGCGCTAAAATATCAAGGTGAAAGTCATCATAGCTTGCGTAGTATAGACCCAGCTCCCAACCCAACTTTGAGAATAGATTAACTGCAATATTTTTTTATCGCCTGATAAGAGTGCCGATAACGGCCCACCACTAATATATATATATATATATATGAGAGAGAGAGAGAGAGAGAGAGAGAGAGAGAGAGAGAGAGAGAGAGAGAGAGAGAGAGAGAGAGAGAGAGAGAGAACATATCCATATTTCGCTATGTATCGATTCTGAAATATCTGAAATGATACAATACTTATATATATAAGGAAAAAGGGACCGGCCCCCGGGTATGTCCACAACATCGAATGCGCACCCCCATTTTAAAAAAGTTTGGACACCCCTGCCGTAGGGTGTCCCATTTGTCGTTTTAGGTTTCAGAAGGGTGCTCACGAACGCCCCCCTTTGCGGTCGATATGAACGCTTGATGCGCCCTTTTGCTGAGCCCGTACTGGTGCAAACTCCACAGCAGACTCTTTCCCGACAGTCAAAGCAGCGTTACGTCATGAAAGGAACTCATAAGAAGACCGTGAGTGTTTAGGGTGCCATTTGGGACAGGGCCGTAGAGTGAATTTGCCTCAGCACATGCTTGAATCCAGATTGTCTTAAACAAAAGAATGCTTATTTTAATTGTCATACCACATGATTGAAGGAGGAAAATAAGAGGGATACACTTACTATGCGGGTCAGGCCTTGCCCAAGGATACAACGGTGGCAGCTCATGGTTGGCTACTTGCAGAGATTGAACCAGCAACCTTCTGGTTATTAACCCTGTTTCACTATACGCACCACCTCAAAAACTGTAACTTTGTCTAAAGAGAATGTGTGTGGTTGCCTGTGCAAAAGCACTGCCACAAGTTGTAGGCTGTTGCAATGCAGTTGTTAAGGTTGTCTCAGCACATTCTTACATACAAATTGGATTCTGTCTGAAGCACGACGCTTCTCATATGTGGTAATGTGCCACTCGAAAGAAGAGGAAAAAGAACATGAGAGATGGACAGCTGAGCTATGACTCATCCCAATTATAGCTGGAACGAAGCAGAACAGGTCACTCGACTCTGATATTTATGGATGTTTTTTTCACATCAGCCTGAAAACACTTGTCCATCAAATTGGTATCTTCTGACACTGATAGAGAGAATGGGAAACAAGGTAACGTGAGGGAAAGATACATAAAAATGCAGCAAAATAAATGCTTTTATAAATGATCATCCTAATTATAAGACACAATCTGGAGTGAAAAAGGCAACTGGATCTCTAAAATACTGCAAATAAAACAGGCAAATGAGGAAGGTCTTCCAACACCTTAATATCCATTCCAACACATCCAACATCAACAGTTTCCATGTGGAATAATGCCCAGTTTCCAAGATGCAAGGAAGGCAGTGCCTAGTCAAAAAGAATTATATTGGAAAATAATTGACAGTACAGAAACATTAAGAAATATGAGATCAAACAGAACAATTTGTAGTAAGCAAAGTAAGCAACGCACGTTTGGAAATCTACATTGTCATTCATGTTGGAATCTAAACAAACTCAAAATGATGATATGTAGATGAGCTGGGGTCCGTTCTTCATACCTTGCTTAATACATTGGAGATGATTTGACAGATCCCAGATTTTTTAATCGTGATAACCAATCTCTGGCTAATTTGGTTCTTCAAAGCAGCACTAGGTAACTTTTCAACCTTCATAATATATTTTCAAGACTCTTGTGATGATACATCGACTTACAATAGGTTGAATGACACGTCTGCCATAGCCTGACGGGGTCTGTATCGTTTTTAATCATACTTTTAAACTTCGGGTTTCGGGTAGTAACCCGAGAAAAAAAAGAACTACAAAATTCGACTGCTTTACGGCATATACGTCACTTCCTTAAATCGGACGTGCGAGGGTTAGGGTTAGCCTATGTCTAAACGGCGTGTACAAGTTTGGTAGGGGCTACATTCTCGCAAGTAAATACATAAGACGTACAAAATCATATTTTAGGATACTTTAACGCGTGTGTCCGGGTGAAAAATACGGATAGCTCACTCAACGCAACTGGAGTCGATGCAAACACGGAGGCGATTGACATCAAACAGCCCGCACTTTATTCCCCGCGGAACCCCCCACAAGAGTCCGGCACAAACTCCACTTCCGTCCACAGCATTACCCACCAAAACAAAAATAAATGAATGTTTGCAACAGAAGACAGAAAATAATCCGCACACATGGGAGCTCGAGGCGCAGTGCACACACACACACACACACACACAGAACGCAGGCGCTCCAACCGGGGGCGAACGCTCTTAAAGGGGCCACACTATTTTCCTACTCGTTACAATACCTAACATGTCTGTGATATTTGTTTATTTGTCTTGCCTCAAGCTATAATGCAAATCGACTTTTCAAATTTGAAGATTCATCTATGGTAGCTTGATATTATATTGACGATATATGGTTATTACCTACCACTCAAACATTGAATTGAAGTATCATATAGATTCTGTAAAACGATTACCAATAGACTAGACTACTATAATGACGCTGGCTTGTAAACGTGAGCATTGCGATCATTTGGCGTTTGAAAAAAAAAATAAAACCCATGAAATTATATTCATATGTCATGCTGAAACATATGCCACTGTACCTGGGATGAAGACATTTCACACGCGACGCAAGCAGAACACCTGCATGTGAACTCCTGCAGTGTTCAGGGCTATCATATTTGTCATGTCAACAAATGCACGTGCTATGCAACCCCTGATGTAGGATGACAGAGTTTACGACAGTAATAGAGGACAATACTGTTTCCCAACTGTAGGGGGAGCCCGAGAGCAAAAGTTACCTAGTGCTGCTTTCAAACGAATTTGCAGATTGGATTAAAATATCTGGATTAAATTATCTAAGATTACTGTGCGTTCTTGTGTTCCCTGAAGAGGGTAGATGCATTGATACTTGAAACCACGATCAGTAATGCAACGATTGGCTGGTGGCAAGACAGCAACGTAATGACATCATAAAATTAAAAAAGCCACCTGGCAAAAAACTTGACAAATTAAAAATTAAAAATAAAACAAACACACATTTCTGTACCTTTATAAGGAAACAGCCAAACGACCAAACCAACATAAAAATTATAATAGATAAACGAAATGTGCAGGGGGGGGGGGGGTTGGTTCAACATGATTCCCAATTATTTATATTCACGATTTTATAGTATTTGTACACCCTTTACATTTTTTTTTCAATGTTGTAATTAGCAATTAATTAAATTTTTAATTCAATTTGAAGCAGATTTGTTACGTGACAGTATTAAAGTTTCTTAAAGGGCATATTGCAGGTTAAATTTTTTTCGAGATTAATATATAACCTTGTATGAAAATACCATATGAAAAGGTAGTGCAGGATTTAAAATGTTTTAAAAAGACATAAGAGCACAAATTTAGTAGATAAAGTGGCCATTTCGTTGGCCGCTTGGAAAAAGCGCTTTTTTTTCAACATCGCGTCATATTACGTCACGAGAGGGAGTGGTTCGCCGAGCTCTGTGTTGGCTCAGTGCAGAATAGGTTGATATTCAGTAGAGTCTGTGTATTTTCGGTAGTTTTTCTATTCCAATTTATCATTGTCATGGTAAATTATTATCCAGCCTATCAGGGCATCGAGTCCACAGGTTTCCTAAAAAAAAAAAAGTTAGGAATTCTGCATGGTGGCGTTTTGTGCAGGTGAAGAAATGGGACTTCCCTTCGCGCATCTGCTGGTGGTGTGTATGGTGCTTAGACCGGAGGATTATCATCCCGGCGATATGATGGAGTCAAACATTGTTATACTCATGTAAGGCTGGCTACACACTGGCTGCGTGACGTGAGCGTGGCGTTTTCTATCTGTAGACCGGCTACACACTGCAAGTGTGGCGTTTCTGTTGCGTTTCAGCTGCGTGGCGTTTTCTGTGTCTTTGCACACCAGAAGCGTGTCTGACGCGGCGCCGCTGCTGCTAGGTGACGTAGTGGAAGGCCTATACTTCATGTTAAACATAAAATATATAAATAAATATTTATATAAATATATAGCCTACTGATACAGCAAAGACAACGTCAGCACTCGGCAGTATTGACGGCCGAATAGGCTACAAAATAATTTGTTCTGCATTGACAGGTGCAATATTTGAAAATCGATATTATATACATTTTTTTTGATTACAATTATATCTGCATTTATGTCAAAACCTAGAGACTTTCACACATAAAAATTTCATTTATTAATATGTATTCGTGTCAAAATGACAAACAGCTTTTCCTATTCTATTTTGCCTGGAAACGCTTCCAACACTCTTGCGTGTCGCATCGGTTCTATTTCAGCATGTGCGTTCGGCATGGCTCGTGTCACGCAGCCAGTGTGTACCTTGCCTAAGGATGAATAAACATCCACACGCGATGCTTCTTTGCCGTCGTGTTTACATTAATGAATACAAAGTATGTACATTAACACAAATGAATACAGTCTCACACTTTTTCGAAAAAAAGTTCTGAATTATGTGATATTTTATTCATGCCATGTATGCACATTCAAGTTCACTCAAATGCATACTCATAACGTCATATACATCCTCACACTAGCGGTGAATCGGCACGAAATAAGCCCATAATACAGAATTAATGAATAAAGGATAAACACAATAACACAACATTACTGTCTGTGGCTCGGCGGCCGGCGGCCGGCGGCCGGCGGGAGATGTGACGGTCCCGGATCCGGTGGGAGATGTAGCTCGGAGAAAACGTGAACTGTGCACCGTGGCGTGAGTCTTGTAAGTTACCAAATCAGTCGTGATGAGAAACCGCTAACGTTATATCACATAACGTTTAGTGTGAACGGATATTAACGAGTGTGACTTTTCCTGACGGTCAAAGCCTATAAGTTTCTGTTATTGGTAAGTAAATCAATACTTCAAAAATCAAACTTACTAGATGACAACGTTACCAGCTTTGCTATTGCCTGATACATGATAATAATCAGTACAGTGTTGTGATCTGAGCACAGTGATCATATCATTAGCTAGCTTTATCTAGCTAACACTGGTCTCTCTCCGAGACACCTGCCGCTGTTCTCCACTGTTTCTCCTCACATAAATACTCAATCTGTCTCCTGTAATTGTTGTTCTGTCTAATCCTGGTCTGTCCCTAATTGTGTGTCATAATTGTATGGCTGTGGTCTGCCATATGAGTATTAATAAACATTAATAATGTCCTCAGCGTCCGAGCTGTCAATGCGATCCATTGTTTTCCTATCGTTGAGATTCACCGCACTCCCTCTCGTTATGTCACGTCCGGTTTTGGCATTTTTAGATGCGGAAGTAAAATTTTCTCACAAAAACGACTCCAAAAGCCTTAATATTGTATTTTAAAGTATATTTTAAAGAAAATCTAGTTCCTACATTATTTTTCTATACATTGACTCACTGGAGTCGCTAACCTGCAATATGCCCTTTAAGGGTCAAGATCAAGTTATCTGCATCTCCTGCGCTGCATCAAGACACTCCCATAATATCTGTCACCGCTCAAATCAATGCACGGCTCAGAGTAACTGTACAACGTGTGTGTAAGACTGCAATAACATTATAAAGTAATTATTCTATCAAAAACAAATCTCTCAATCAAGTGGCTGTGTCTATAGTATTATACACAACATTATAATATTATTTTCAAATACATTTCTATATTATTGTTATTATTATTATTTAAAATTATTATTGCCCCTGGTTCAGTAAGAAACTCTTGTAATAAAGTAGCAGTGGTTGTGACACACTTTAAGTATCAACGCCGCTTAAAAAGATGCAATCTAATCCTGTTTACATGAAATAAGCCTGCTTGCGAGCAGGTTTAAGCTTCTGGACCTGTTGCTATGACAGCAAGTCCAGGATGAGCTTCAAAGAACCAAACAATCCAAGATCATGCCAAATCGTCAACAATCAAATCCAGCTAACAGAGTTAGCGGCGTACGAAGAACGGACCCCTGTACTGCACCTAGTGTTTACAAAGAATCTGATGACTAATTGTTTGAAAAGGAGGTCATTATTAAAGGGATAGTTCACCCTGAAATGAAAATAAAGCCATCTTTTACTCACCCTGCTGTTGTTCTAATGCCCTATGTCCTATCTTTTTCAGACCTCAAAAGCATGCGCTCCTTTCCATAATGGCAGTGGATAGCGACCAGGCTAAAACATTACAAAAATGATACAAAAGTATCACGCAATGATACAGTGAGACGCGCACCTAGGGCTGGGCGATATGGCTCAAAGAAATTATCACAATATAATTTTCCATATCAGTCGATATCGATAATTATCACGATAAATGTCAAATCTTTATTTCTTTAAAGTTTAAAGGAATATTTTTGCTCCTGAGTGAAAGATGTAGAAAACAGACAGTTAATTGTGGTTTTAAATGATCCTTTATTGTCAAAACATGACAAACACTTCCCAAACAGGTGAACAATTTATCAAAACTGAGTTGGATTTATTTAATAAAATTAATATTAATAGAGTAGAATATAAATAGAATATATAAAATAAATATCTATAGTAAAATCTAGAACTGTAATGATAACATTTGGCTCTGACTGCAAATGCAAAGTCAAAGTGCTTTAAAGATAATGTTTGTCAAAAAACAAAAAAAACTTTCTGGTCAGCATGTCAAACCTTTTAAATAAATGACATTGACAATATAAATAAAAGAAATAAAAGAAAAAGCTCTACACTCTATATATCCATAATATAATTACATATACTTAATTAAAATAATTGTGTAAGTAGTAAAACAATACACACGCAAACGGGCAAAAAATGTGTTCCCCCTCTCTTGCCTTACAGTGGATTGGTCCACCGCGCATCGACACACACACACACAATTGCGGTGGCTGAGAGAGAGCACAAAGATTAGTAGTTGATGAACTCCAGTAAGGGCTGTCAAGTCTATTTTATTCACTTTAAACATTGGATGAAATTATTTTATTTCTCTTTTAATACAGGCGATGCTGAGTTATTCACCAAAGACAAAAAATGATGATACCGATGTATTTTTCCATAAGTAGCCTACGATGTTTTAGTGATTATAGTTTGGTAACGTTAGCTTGTTGTAAGTCACCCTAACAACTAACAAGGCGATAAGCCCATGTGTGAACTGTTATTAGGCTAATAGATTTACCGCTGTATTGGACTCAATGCTATATGGGAGAACTTTGAAGAAGCAAGATAACTGAATAATTATATTACCGTGTGGTGAACCTATGATCAGCAGTGCACGTCGCTCTGTTTTATGTCCGATTGCAAATAGCCAAAATATCTCCAAACCACTAGCCTGACGTCGTCATACTCAATTCTAGTCAGAATTTGAGTCTGATACTGCTCCGTTGGGCTGTGATTATGGGGTGTGTTTAAACCGAACCAGGAAAGACCTCAATTGGATAGACCTACAACCAATCAGAGGAGCGACGCTTAACGTTAGTTGTCAAATGTCAACAGAACTCAACTGCACTGTGTTGCCAAGTCCGCGGGTTGAAGCGACCCCAATTATGTGATATACAGACCCAGGAATGCGAAATTTAGCAGGCAGTCCAGCCAAAATAGCACATATTTTACCCCCCAAATGCAATTTTTCCCAGAGAACCCCCCCACCCGGAAAGCTATTGGGCTTGTTTTTGGCTAGTTTTGAGTAGCAGTCGGGATTGGGCGGGTTTTGCTGTACAAACTTGGCAACCCTATCTGCACGCACGCCCGGAATAAGTAGCCTAACGTTCGAAGAAAAAGATGAGTGTAAACGATCTTTGCCGGTGTTGTAAAAAAAAGAATTTAAGGATACACAGAGTATTTACCAACACGATCATCATTTCTGAGAGAAATAGTAAAGGTGAATGCATATACGAACAAGTTCTCCGTTTAGGATTAGAACAAATTCAACCCAAGCGCTTTATGACGTGGATGATTACGTTACTGTTTATCATCTGTCCATCATCGTCTAAAGCCCGCCCTGACAATTTCATTGGTCCGAACAGTTTCTGTTCGGGCATAATTACTTCTCTATGGATCAAGTCCAGACCGAACTGCCCGTGCAAAAAAAAATGTGGGTGGGGCTAAGTTCGTCTGGCATCCAGGCTACCAAACCACTGAAGTTGAGTGACCTTTCTTGTCAATTATATCTGTGTCCTCCGAGCTGGTCGTGAGCGCTGAATTTTCTTAACTATCGCTTATTTTTCTCGCTCCACTCCTCCAAGCCTGTCAGCCACTGTGACTGTCAACAACACCGCGTGTGGCACCCAGAAGCCCGGTCTGCAAAACGTATGTGCAGCATTACACATAGCGCGTAAGCGTTATATCGAGCATTTATCGAACTGTTGTTAACGTTTTATCGAGGAAAATTATTACGCGATAATTATCGTTATCGTTTTATCGCCCAGCCCAACTCTCGTCTTTTCTATAAGGTTTATGATAAGAAAAAATACAATAATACTAATAATAAAACCTCCTGAAGTGAATATTGTGTACCGTTGTCATGACAACATTGCGTGAGAGGCTGCTGAGTCAGTGCTGACCGCTCGCTCGCACTCTTCACAGGAACGCGCTCAGAGTAACGGCCGAGCTCAGTGTTTTGACTGAATAATACGGTTTATTTCTCTCAAAACCTTATAGTTTGTCTCCTGAACACTTTCCATATATGGCGCGCGTCTCACTGTATCATTGCGTGATACTTTGGTATATTTTTTGTAATGTTTTAGCCTGGTCGCTATCCACTGCCATTATAGGAAGGAGCGCGTGCAGGGCTATTTTTAAAATGTCTGCTTTTGAGGTCCAAAAAAGATAGAAGGACATAGGGCATTAAAACATCAGCAGGGTGAGTAAAAGATGGCTTTATTTTCATTTCAGGGTGAGCAAGGGGAGGGATCAGAGAGGGGACTTTGCCTCCTCATTTCAGAAGTCCACCACAGGTTCAAAAAAATTAAAAAAGAGGGTGGGGGGTGGGGATAAAACACTGTTCACAACCTCCCACCTGCTATAGTGAAAAGGCTTGTTTGAGCTGACGTTTCAGAGTGAATGCAAACCCAGTCAGGGAGAGATTAGCCACATCTGAAGAGCACTGTGTGGGCGTTAGCTTAGATACGGCTAATCCTGACACCTCTGTTTCTCTCTCCATCTCTCACTCTTTTTGCCTCTTATGCCTCCAAGTCGTGTCTGTTCTTTTTTTTTAAATGAGAAGGTCTGAAAATCGGCTCACTGAAACAGCTAAAAGACAATGAAAAGCTCAAAGACAGATAAGGATACTTTTCCTCCAACTCAGTCAGCTAAGAACAGATGGATTCGCAAATCTTTTTCAAGATTCTCATACAGTTAAAAACATGAATAAACCTGCAATGAGAGAGGAAGGGGTTGTGAAAAGACGTCAGTGTTTAACTTTGGTTGCACATCAGAATAGTTTTCGGTATTCAAATTAAACTCAATCTAAGACACAATGACATGTTCTAGCTCCACAGTCTACTCTAAATATGCAGCGTTGCTAGAGAGATGATGCTACTGTGGATACATTGTGCTTGCACACAAACTCTGTGAAAGGGCTCAGTTTGGTCAGGAACTGCTGTTTTCTGACACTGGACACTGAACACCAGGGCCGTGCAGAGAGTTCTTCAGGGGCAGGGGCTCAAATGTAAAAAAGGGGCAATATGTATGTATGTATATACATACCTAAAGGATTATTAGGAACACCTGTTAAATTTCTCATTAATGCAATTATCTAATCAACCAATCACATGGCAGTTGCTTCAATGCATTTAGGGGTGTGGTCCTGGTCAAGACAATCTCCTGAACTCCAAACTGAATGTCAGAATGGGAAAGAAAGGTGATTTAAGCAATTTTGAGCGTGGCATGGTTGTTGGTGCCAGACGGGCCGCTCTGAGTATTTCACAATCTGCTCAGTTACTGGGAATTTCATGCACAACTATTTCTAGGGTTTACAAAGAATGTTGTGAAAAGGGAAAAACATCCAGTATGCGGCAGTCCTGTGGGCGAAAATGCCTTGTTGATGCTAGAGGTCAGAGGAGAATGGGCCGGCTGATTCAAGCTGATAGAAGAGCAACTTTGACTGAAATAACCACTCGTTACAACCGAGGTATGCAGCAAAGCATTTGTGAAGCTACAACACGCACAACCTTGAGGCGGATGGGCTACAACAGCAGAAGACCCCACCGGGTACCACTCATCTCCACTACAAATAGGAAAAAGAGGCTACAATTTGCACGAGCTCACCAAAATTGGAAAGTTGAAGACTGGAAAAATGTAGCCTGGTCTGATGAGTCTCGATTTCTGTTGAGACATTCAGATGGTAGAGTCAGAATTTGGCGTAAACAGAATGAGAACATGGATCCATCATGCCTTGTTACCACTGTGCAGGCAGGTGGTGGTGGTGTAATGGTGTGGGGGATATATATAAGATGTCTCTTATGCTCATCAAGCCTGCATTTATTTAATTAAAAATACAGAGAAAACAGCCTAATATTGTGAAATATTATTACATTATGTTCTTTTTAACTTTTTATTATATCAAAGAATCTTGAAAAGAGTATCACAGTTTCCATCATTGACATTAAATCCTCCTATTAGAATGATTTCTGAATGATCATGTGACACTGAAGAGTGGCGCAATGATGCTGAAAATCCAGCTGTGATCACAGGAATAAATTATATTTTAAAGTATTTTAAAATTGAAAACCATTATTTTAATAATACTTCACAATATTGCTGTTTTTTATCAATAAATGCAGGCTTTATGAGCATAAGAGACTTCTTTCATAATGCTGCATAATCATCAAAAATTGTAATATAATAAAGTCCTTTCACGTAACCATTTCGCCAGCCTACACTTCACATAATAGGCCTGTACTCGTGGCACTTGGATTTCATTAACTTTGATAGTTTCATGAAATAGTAAATGGTGTAGCCTAGGCTAGCAATATACATAAATACAAGTGAAACACTACTTACCATTAACGCGACTTTCGCTGCTGCATGGTTTTGTGCACTAATTTGTTTGTTGTCAGTTAACATCCATTTAGTCAGTGATGCAATTTATAAAATGAGAAAAACCGCAGGAAATCGTTCCACAAACGTTAGTTCATCTGTCCATGTAATTTTCAACCGATTTATGAATAAGAACAGAAAAATTACCACTCCACTTCACATGCCCAATGGAATTTGAAACTTGTTCTGCCAGATCACGATTGGTTGGTGTAAATACATGACAAACTAGAGCTGTTTCCGAACAGTCGAAAATCAGCAGTCAATCAAAACGCACGCAACCCTAGCAAAGCGTTATGGAAACGCCTCAACAGAAATTGTCAGACTTTTGAGCCATTCGTTACTATTGTATATATTGTCATGTTATTATAATCACATTTATTTCGTTTTATTGACCACGATACTATTATTGATATTTGCCCAGGGTTATGTGGCAGTAGTTGGGTCAGCTCCATGTTCATGACTCTTAAGAGGAACAGTACATCACTAGCTCATGCCAGAAAAGCCACACTGTGAATCCAGGTCAGGAGTGATTCATTGAGCAACAAGAAATGGCAGTGTTCTAGGAGACCCAGCATGGGCGAAAAACTACACCATTCACTATGACACCATGGAAACGGTAACCTAAGATTTTTAAGTCTGTATGTAGTGCAGGGAAAGATGATACAATGTAATGATATATCAATGATTTAGTCGTTATGTATTTGCTAATACACTATATTGCCAAAAGTTTTGGGACACCACATGAACTTTAATGACATTCCATTCTTAATCCGTAAGGTCTAATATGTGGTTGGCCCACCCTTTGCAGTTATAACATCTTCAATTCTGGGAAGGCTTTCCACAAGGTTTAGGAGTGTGTTTATGTGAATTTTTGACCATTCTTCTAGAAGCGCATTTGTGAGGCCAGGCATTGATGTTGGACGAAAAGGCCTGGCTCGCAGTCTCCGCTCTAATTCATCCCAAAGGTGTTCTATCGGGTTGAGGTCAGGACTCTGAGCAGGCCAGTCAAGTTCCTCCACACCAAACTCGCTCATCCATGTCTTTATGGACCTTGCTTTGTGCACTGGTGCTCAGTCATGTTGGAACAGGAAGGGGCCATCCCCAAACTGTTCCCACAAAGTTGGGAGCATGAAATTGTCCAAAATGTCTTGGTATGCTGAAGCATTAAGAGTTCCTTTCACTGGTACTAAGGGGCTGGCCAAGCCCAACCCCTGAAAAACAACCCCCACACCATAACCCCCCCCCCCCCTCCACCAAACTTTACACTTGGCACAATGCAGTCAAGTAAGTACTGTTCTCCTGGTAACTGCCAAACCCAGACTCGTCCATCAGACAGAGACGTGTGATTCGTCACTTCAGAGAACACGTTACCGCTGCTCGAGAGTCACGTGCGTGCTTTACACCACTGCATCCGACGCTTTGCATTGCACTTGCTGATGTAAGACTTGGATGCAGCTGCTCGGCCATGGAAACCCATTCCATGAAGCTCTCTAAGCACTGTCCTTGAGCTAATCTGAAGGCCACGTGAAGTCTGGAGGTCTGTAGCTATTGACTCTGCAGAAAGTTGGCGACTTCCTAAGCATGCACTGACCCCGTTCTGTGATTTTGCGTGGCCTACCACTTTGTGGCCGAGTGGCTGTTGTTCCCTATTACTTCCACTTATAATACCACTAACAGTCAACTGTGGAATATTTAGTAGTGAGGAGATTTCACGGTACCACGTTTGAATTCACTGAGCTTTGTAGAAGCGTCTGCATGCCTAGGTGCTTGATTTTAAACACCTTTGGCCATGGAAGTGATTGGAACACCTGAATTCAATGATTTGGAGGGGTGTCCCAATATAATTTGGCAATATAGTGTATGTTCGAATAATTTTAAACATGGTGCTATGGAGTTTCTAGCGTGTTTTCGCTGCTTACAAGTTTGGTACAACTTGGTATCAAAGTGCTTTGATTAAGGGCGCAACAACTTTCTGATTACTGTAGCTCTCAGCTGTACCCACTATGACATGCTATCCTAAAAGCAGAAAAAATAAACACTATTAACAGTTCTGAACTTACTCTTATTTCATTTTCTCCTTGGGATTATTAACTATTTTATTTTAATGTCTAAATATGTATGGTTATTCAATAAAGTCCTGGCCCTATTTGTAAACAAGCTACCAAATGATATAACTTCAAGAGTGACTTTTCTTTAGTTTAGACCTTTCAAAAAGTCAATAAATCCCTTCTGCCCTACCCAAACCAACTCAGCTGAGGTTGCAGAGATAACAAGGTCAATATGACCATCCCAGAGGGATATATCAATAACTTCCATTCCGAAATCACGGACGAGATCATCCTCATCAGCTGACCCACATTTTACACATGAACAAGCAAATGGGACTCTGTATTCATCAACATGCTCATTAAAACACAAAGACCAAGACATTTGAAGTCATATACTGCAGAAATGAGCATTCAAATACACGCAAGATCTTAAGGATAGGTTAACTTGGCGTTTTCTTTTTAAAGTGAGAGGGAAGAGAAAGGGGAACAGAGGTGTGGAGGCATCCAGTGATTCGATTTGTCCTTGTGTTGACTGATGCAAATAAGGCTTGCTCACACACACATACTCACAAACAACCTGGTGACACATACGAATGTCACCTCCAATATTCTAAACGCAAGAGCTCATGGATTATCAAAAACAAGCACCATTTATATAAGAGTCTTAATGCATTAATTAATTATAATGCATTAATTAATTATTTGTTTCAGTCTAAACAAATAATCATTGTTAAAATGTTTTAGATATTGACCTGGATGACAAATACCTCCCGGGCTTTAAGAAAAACACAGATGGAGCCCATCAATGGAGAATCTCATATATATATATTAGGAACACCTGTTCAATTTCTCATTAATGCAATTATCTAATCAACCAATCACATGGCAGTTGCTTCAATGCATTTAGGGGTGTGGTCCTGGTCAAGACAATCTCCTGAACTCCAAACTGAATGTCAGAATGGGAAAGAAAGGTGATTTAAGCTATTTTGAGCGTGGCATGGTTGTTGGTGCCAGACGGGCCGGTCTGAGTATTTCACAATCTGCTCAGTTACTGGGATTTCAACGCACAACCATTTCTAGGGTTTACAAAGAATGGTGTGAAAAGGGAAAAACATCAAGTATGCGGCAGTCCTGTGGGCAAAAATACCTTGTTGATGCTAGAGGTCAGAGGAGAATGGGCCGACTGATTCAAGCTGATAGAAGAGCAACTTTGACTGAAATAACCACTCGTTACAACCGAGGTATGCAGCAAAGCATTTGTGAAGCCACAACACGCACAACCTTGAGGTGGATGGGCTACAACAGCAGAAGACCCCACCGGGTACCACTCATCTCCACTACAAATAGGAAAAAGAGGCTACAATTTGCATGAGCTCACCAAAATTGGACTGTTGAAGACTGGAAAAATGTTGCCTGGTCTGATGAGTCTCGATTTCTGTTGAGACATTCAGATGGTAGAGTCAGAATTTGGCGTAAACAGAATGAGAACATGGATCCATCATGCCTTGCTACCACTGTGCAGGCTGGTGGTGGTGGTGTAATGGTGTGGGGGATGTTTTCTTGGCACACTTTAGGCCTCTTAGTGCCAATTGGGCATCGTTTAAATGCCACGGCCTACCTGAGCATTGTTTCTGACCATGTCCATCCCTTTATGACCACCATGTACCCATCCTCTGATGGCTACTTCCAGCAGGATAATGCACCATGTCACAAAGCTCGAATCATTTCAAATTGGTTTCTTGAACATGACAATGAGTTCACTGTACTAAAATGGCCCCCACAGTCACCAGATCTCAACCCAATAGAGCATCTTTGGGATGTGGTGGAACGGGAGCTTCGTGCCCTGGATGTGCATCCCACAAATCTCCATCAACTGCAAGATGCTATCCTATCAATATGGGCCAACATTTCTAAAGAATGCTTTCAGCACCTTGTTGAATCAATGCCATGTAGCATTAAGGCAGTTCTGAAGGTGAAAGGGGGTCAAACACAGTATTAGTATGGTGTTCCTAATAATCCGTTAGGTAAGTGTGTATATATATATATATATATATATTATATATATAGTTTTTAAAAAAATATAAAGAAACAGGGTGAAAACAATAGAATAAATTGATTTATTGACCACATATCAAATTGAAATAATGTTTATACACAGAAATATTACAGTAAAAGTTTCACAGACATTTTAACACAAGTCTCTCAATAACACACATATGCACATGACCCACTTTCTCACACATTCACAAGAAACTCTCCTTATACATTTTTTTACAATCTTCAGGCCTGTAGGTCTGTAATTTTCCTCTTCCTGTAGTTGATAACTAGACTTGAAGCAGTGAGGTGAGAGGACCGGCCTTTTTCCCACAGTTGGAAACTGTTTAGTCCACCCTGCCCTGCCTTAAACAAACTTCTCTCTAAGCAATCCAATCGCTCCACCAGCGCTGATGTGTCCTCGTTGTAGGCGTTCTGGGATGAGTCCATGGTCCGACGAAATCGACCAATGAAGGTCTGACAAGAGAAATGAAGACAGCATACAGATAATATGGAGGTACACTTATACATCCTTAGAGGATGCAGGGACAGTTGGTGTAAAATAATAAAGAGGTCTTAATGTTTCTATTCAGTTACACCAATAAACACAGTCAGTTTTAGCTAAATGTAACTCTTAAAAATTTGGCACTGGAAATGATTACAACAAGTAGACTTTATGTTGCAATCCACCATTCCTCACACGGTTTAAATTGAAAACTAAAAATCATTTTATATTTGCAACTTCACACACAATAAAATAATTTAGACATATTCTTAATGTTTAAAGCTGCTTGTTTTATTGCAATAACCAACATTTAGTACCAGCCGTAATAACTAAGCAGCAGACATTTAAAGCCATAAATTAAGCCATTTACTTTCCCAAAGCTTAATTAACATGGCGTTTTAATTGCATTCACTGATTTAACACTACAGGTCTGTACTTCCTATTAAACCTGCCACACCAGTCTGCCCAGCAACTGGTCAGTGCTAGTAATGATTTTAAACTTGTTGCTCCCTCTACTGGATGAGGTCAGAAATAGCAGATGGATCAGTAATGCATGCATGTCCCATTACTAACTAGGTTCACGTAAACGAAACAAAACTCATCACCATATCTTGAACGGTTAACATTCAAAGGTGATTTTCCTTGCATTTGCTTGCTCTTTACAGTCATAATTTATTGTTTTATGACTACCTATTTTGACATGCTCACCTGGAGGATGGTATTAGCAATCTCTGGGTTTTCCGGGCTGTCAAAATGCAGCATCTGGGAGCCTAAACCATAGTAATATGGCCCCATTTTTTGCAGGTCTACAACAGCGGGATCCGCCCCAAACACTGTTCTCCAGCCCTCACGATACACCTTCGGCAGCTCCACGGACAGCACTCGTCGCTTCCTTTCATACAGGCCCTTGGCCAACCAGAGTGGCATCTCCATCTTTGTGCCCTGAAATGTACAAACAGAAGAATAAATCTGTGAAAAGAACAGAACTTAATTCTCATATGAAGTTGCAATCAGACCACCATACAAATATGTTGCGGTCAAAGCCGTAACTACCGGACATTGAGGGGGACAAGCTCCCCAACCCCCAATACGGCCAAATTGTCCCACCCCTATTATTGGAAATTCTTGACGCTGCACTGTTTGTTGTTAGGATGAAACAAAGTTTTAAAAGTTACATTTTTATGCCGGTCGCTCGTCAATGTCAAAAAGATTGAGATGGCCAATAAAAAAGTTGAGAGTTACTGTTCACACAAGACGACAGCGAATTCCATCGGGACACTTTAGTGGAAGAGAGCATGGTAAGATGTGAGAAGCTAAAATTTTAATATTTGACAATGATTTCATGATAGAAAAGACTAATATCCAGTGATGCAAACTTAACTTTTTTTGTAATCAAATTTCACTGTTTTTCTTTGAAAAAATGCTATCATTTACATGATTCGTGTGATGAGAAGTGTTTTGCGTTTTCAACAGGTCATACGAATAAGAGTGAAAGTGTACATATTTTAAAATTGAAGGCACAATATGATTAAAATATCCAAAAACCACTTGAACAATGTTATATATTTTGTTGACTTGTGTACTTGCATTATCCCAAATGTTTCCAAGAATGATTAAATCCAGAGAAATAAGCCATTTTACGGATCGTGTCCATGCATTGCCTATAAATTACATCATAGCCGTAAACCGGCATTACCCAGTAGAAAATCAAGGGTAGAAACCCTTTTTTTTTGTAGAAACCATGGAAACACCAAAGACGCTTTAATATTTTATAAGTTATATATATGTAGTTATCATTGTTTTATAGCTCAACAGTTAGTTGTATTAGTTAAATCTCGTTTTCTTGATTTACCGCGAGTACCATGTTTTACCATCCCTAACATCTGCAGTGTGCAACCAAGAGGGTAATCCAGCCGTAGGCAATCTTTTACTGTCTATGAGGCAATCGGGGGGACGTGGAGGCATAAACACTGATAGAGATGTAGCAGATCCTGCTTCATTCATCAAAAGTTGCTCCTGCTCACTCTCTCTGTCTCTGCAAGTTTCGGTGATTCAGATTTCACTTTGCACAACTACTAGAAGACTTGCCACTGTCGGACAGGTTGCTCACGTCACATCTACGTCACATCTCTGTCCGAGGCTGCGCAGTACGCTCAGCCATCAGGAAGTGAGTGCTTCTATCTGACTTCAGTTAAATCCGTTGAAGTCTATGAGGTCGCTCTGTCCATTTCTTTTACTGTCTATGTGTGCAACAAGTGTCTCAGAAGTAGCCACCGAGCAAGCGCACAGAGCAGCTTTAGTTATGACATAACTTTCAACACACTCAAATGTATCTAATATGATAAAACAGCGCTGCGTTACCCCACATTCGCATGACCGGAAGAAGCGGAAGCGCTCGTCTGCGGCATAATACAAGCTCCTCTGCTTTTGAGCCGCGTCGCGCTTGTCTCTCATTAGCAATCGCTCAGTGGCCTCGTTCAGCCCCACACTACTTCATACTACAGTAACATTAATAAATCTTTAATACATTAGCTCATCAATGAATATGATTTCCAGCCAAGTCCCGTCGGATTCTTTTCCACCGGCTGTAGAGGTGAAGACTACAACTCCCATGATTCCACGAAATCAAGGCGTCGTCAAGTTACACCTTTGTTTTGAATAAGCGAAGGGTGAAAATTACATATTGAGCCTTTAAATTATTATTATTATATGCAAATAGTTTAAATTGATTACTTAACTATTTGAGACACATACATACTTTTACCATTCTCATTTAATTTTCTTTATTTAAAAACAATTTAATCTTTTAATTATTTGCTTTAAATAAAAAGATAAATAACCCCCACCTCCTTCCCAAAAAAAAAAAAACTTTGGTCCCAAAAAATGGTAACACTAATTTGTGTCATGAATATATCCACAGTGCCATCTCAAATAATGTATTGTGTTTGATAACATTGCAGTGGAAATGACAGGTATGGAAATGATAATTTTCCTAATAAAACATCTTGTCCTTTTACGTATTAAACAGACATTTCACTTTTTGCACATTTTGATCAAATTACAGATTGGCTGCTCCAGATTACACGCAGGAGATATTTAGCTTTTTATTATTTATTTATTTTCTTACATGCTCTTCACTGACGGTGTTGTCTCATTGGTAAAGTACACTAAAATACGGAAACTTCGCACAATGTTGATAATGGGGAAATTATGCTACAACTGAGGGACATGTAATGTGTGTGAAAATCATTTTTATATAAATACATATTCACGTGTTTTAGATAATTATAGAAATTGTTGTGTTATCTATACATAGCATTCTTAGCAAGTTCTCGAAAAGCGATTAAATGCTTTTTATAACCGCTTTAGAACAAACATTAGTGGTATAAATGAATTCGTATACCTCCGGTATGTCACGGGTGTCGCTGGATTTCTCCAGGAACCCGAGTCTCGGGAACGCGCTCTCCGTCCTGCACGGCAGTCGCTCGTGAGACAGTAAAATATCATCCAGAGAAAAGAAATTCTCCTCCATTCCGATACCCGGAGGAATGGGCATGTAGGGTTGCGCGTCCATTTGTGTCTTTACTTACAATATTTGAACAATAAATGAGCAACCAAAATCTAACAGACGGTAAAAAAAAATAGAGACTAACTTATCAAAACAACAGCAGCATTTGGCGCGCAACTTCAAATGAAAAGTAATAGAGCATTGAGCAGACGGAGCATCGAACAGGCGCGAGCAGTCGATAACAGAGAGATGAAGCCTCGCAAATACTCTTGTATTTTTTATTATTATTATTTGTATCTTTGACATTTAAACATATGGTAAATAGAAAATATCAGGTCAGATTAAAAATAAAAAACCGTACTTTGGTTGGCTGCTGTATTTATTTTATTTAGAATGTGTTAGAGTGGTTGTAAAAAGCAACTTTTTAGAGGAAGATAAAACAAGTAGAAAAGAAAAGGATAAGAACAAATATATTTACATTAACATTTCTCTAATAATTCTTTTTACGTTATGTGCGTAGAAGATCAAATGTAGTCCAACTCTGTCATCCGCATGTATTACTTTGGCCATCAGATGTCGCTGTCTCTTTAATTTCCTCACGAGACGGTCTGTGAGTGCAGTGATTACTGCTGTCGGTCAGTTCCGGCATGCCATTACAAGCAAGAATGTTCTCACGTAAACATATAGCTAAAAATAACATACTGAAACATATTGAATTATAAAGTTGTTTGCAACACATTTGAAAGTTGAAGTTTTTGGATTGTAAATCGGTTTCAGTTCCTAAATAGAATAGTTCTGCTCTTTAAAAGTCTCTATTCATATATTATAATTCACAATGTTATAATTATCTTGATCTATCAAGACTGCCACACACTTTTGTGCTTTTCATTTTCATCTACATGCCATTATATACTAAATTAATCTTTGATTTACAGCACAGCATGAAATATGAGAGCATGAAAGCACATCAAGTCTTCTTTTAAAAAGATAAGACAGTAGCCGATACAGGGCAGTTCTGGTGGTCACAGCCAAATTTGACTCTGTTATACTTCTTTTTATGGACATAAATTATGTTTGGTTTTTTTTGGTGCACATTTACAGTATATGCTTACATTATTTGATATAATGTCCTCAGTATGATATTGCTCAATGCCATGAACACAGACTTACTTGAACTACACTCTGACACGGTGGTGTCAGGAGCACAACCTCTCCCTCAACGTCAGCAAGACCAAGGAGCTGGTGGTCGACTTCAGGAGGAATGAGAGAGAACACCGCCCCATCACCATCGATGGAGCACCGGTGGAGAGAGTCAGCAGCTTCAAGTACCTCGGTGTCCACATCACAGAGGAACTCTCATGGTCCGTCCACACCGAGGCCGTTGTGAAGAAGGCTCATCAGCGCCTTTTCTTCCTGCGAGGAGGTTTGGAATGAACCGCCACATCCTCACACGCTTCTACACCTGCACCATAGAGAGCCTGCTGACTGGCTGCATCACCACCTGGTACGGCAACAGTACCGCCCACAACCGCAAGGCCCTGCAAAGGGTAGTGCGCACGGCCAGCTGCATCATCGGAGGTGAGCTTCCCTCCCTCCAGGACATTTACGCCAGGCGGTGTGTGAAGAGAGCTCAGAGGATCATCAGAGACTCTAGCCACCCGAGCCATGGGCTGCTCTCACTGCTGCCATCAGGCAGACGGTACCGCAGCATCAGAACACGCACCAGCCGACTCCAGAACAGCTTCTTCCCACAAGCAATCAGACTACTTAACTCCTGATCCATCAGTATCATAACACACACTGGACAGAATATCACTCAGCACAACCCACTGTAGATACACACACATTATATACACATTTATTTATCATACAGCATCTCACTTTGGATTTCAATTTGTGAATAATATTGTATACTGTACATTGTATATTATTATTATTATTATAGCGTAATGTATATTGTTTAGTGTATATTGTTTAAAGTATATGTATATTGTAAGTATGTGTATATTGTTTAAAGCTGTGAGAACTACACTCACATTGTGTAAATTATTTATTGTTTATTGTAGTGTATACTGTGCTGTGAGTAATTGTGTGCGCATCAGATGATGTAATCTGTTGTTGCTTAAATGTTGTACGTCATGTCATGACTACTATGTTTGCTCGGACTGCACCTAAGAATTTCACCTACTGTTGCACTTGGTTCTACTGTTGCACTTGGTAAATCAAACTGGTTCTTTGACTAAGGTGCTATATAGCACCTCTGAAGAACCGCTGAAGAACCACTGAAGAACCAAAATTGGTGCTATATAGCACTAAAAAAGGTTCCCCTATGATTACGAGCCAAGAAACTTTTTTGGTGCCATATAGAACCTTTTTTTTTGGAGTGTATATTGTATTTTATATTGCACTTATGTATCATTTAACGAGGTTATTTTACTATTATACATTCTAGTAGCCTACCTTATATTTGCTTTATGTTATTAAAATGTTGTTTTTACTTTTTTCTTATTAGTATGTGTGTAATTATGCAACATGCGAAATAATCACGTCAATAACTTTGACATTGCAAACTGACAGAGAAAGGTGCACATTATATCAGTTTGCATGTTGTGCCATGTAAACTAAACATGGTTTTCTTGTTAACTGTCAAATGCCTCTGAGATGTCATGGTTTGTTGACCTAATACACTCGCATTATGGAGATGAAAGACTATTCATTTCCCTCTAGATAGCAACTCAAGCATTTATTTGGCCTTCGACTGAATGGTTGCAAGTGAAAACACGAGGAGTCCCTAAATTAAATAATGTCTGGCGGCAGCGTTACTGGGTCACATCTCTGTCTCGTTTAACACCCAGATCACCACGCGGCTGTCGGAGGCGAGACGTTGTCTGCGTTAACTTCTTAATAATTGATTGTTTGGGCTAGATATTGTAAATCCATGCTCGCGGTCACAGCACGCGCATCTCGCCACTGTTAATCCGCGTATGCGCAGTAACCGCCTCTATTGTCTCCCAGCAGCGGCAGCAGCGGCGGCGCACGGACGGATCTGCGCGTGCAGGGGAGCGGCACACGCTGACCCGAATCTCCAGGCAGACGGAGGGAGGACGAGCGGACCTGGACGGGCATCATGACTGATGTATTTTGAGTCATTCCTCTTTGAATAAGAGAGAGCCTTTGCATTCAAAGTACTGCGGATGTGTTGTTGCGCGTGGTGATTCTGGGCAGGCTGTCCTGTCAGTTGCTTTTAAGCGGAGAACGTGTTGCGTTTTTGCTCGCGCGAACGGCTTTATCACCCCCCTGTTCCCTCGTGAGTTAAGGTGATTACTGAGACTTTAGGTCCATGATTCGACCAGGAAAATGGGCTGTTGCGTCTGCGAGACACAGCTGTTTTAGTCAGACTTGACATCCGCGGATTTTAGCGCTTGTTTTGGTCGCTTGTTTGAAGGAGGCTCGAGAAGCGCCGCAGGGCGATCCGTGACACCCTTTCCGCGACACCCCCACCCATTTTTAGCGGATACTTTTGGATGGGGGGCAAACAGAGTACGGCGGGGCGGCCCCGGGGTGCTTTTCCCGGTGTCTCGACAGATGACAGCGCGGTGCCACCCTCGGCCCACTTCGGGCACTACCGGCCAGGTGGCACGATGGGACTGCGTAGCCGCTCGGTGAGCTCCGTGGCGGGGATGGGCATAGATCACAGCGCCACGGTGCCCTTCGGGTTTTACACCCCAAGAGGAACAGACTCGGACAGAGCCGGAGGGGGGTCAGGCTCGGATCCTGCTCATAACGGGAACGGATACCAAGAAACTGGCGGGGGGCACCACACGGACGGTATGCTTTACCTGGGATCCCGGGCGTCGTTGGCAGACACTTTGCCCCTGCACATCGCGCCCCGATGGTTTAGCGCACACAGCGGTAAGTGATAACTGATAACTCAAACCCCGCATAAACAGGGCGCAGTGGCACAAAGCTACATCGATGCCACCACATGTAGCACGGAATATCACTCGAGGGCATGTCGCTGCTCCAGTTTCGCGCCGGCGGGAGGGGGAATGCGCACGAGACCCGTCTGATCAACGGCAGGACTCGACTGGCGCGAATTGTCGTTAATAAGCCAAATCGTACTGGGACAATTAGCCTGTTTTAATAAAGGGAGGGGGATTCAATGGTTATCATCCGCTTAACTCGAACCACAATGTGTCTCTCCGACTGGGTCATAGTGGTAAAGACTTTGATTCATCTCAGTGACTCGAATCTTTTAAATCACTTCACCAAAAAGATTAGTTCACTGGTTTCTTTTTTGTCATTGAATCGTTCGCTGAGCCGATTTGTTACATTAAAGTGATAGTTCACCCAAAAATTAAAATTATCCCATAATTTACTCACCCTCAAGCCATCCTAGCCTAGGTGTATATGACATACTTCGTTCAGACGAATACAATC
The DNA here is from genome assembly GCA_023566225.1 of Romanogobio albipinnatus. Classification (NCBI taxonomy): domain Eukaryota; kingdom Metazoa; phylum Chordata; class Actinopteri; order Cypriniformes; family Gobionidae; genus Romanogobio; species Romanogobio albipinnatus. Next base: position 25,418,525 of record CM042262.1, on the reverse strand, counting down.
AGAGTTATATTAAAAATGTCCTGGCTAATCCAAGCTTTATAATGGCAGTGAATGGGAGCCCAAAATGAATTGAAGCTCAAAAAATTAAAAACTTTATAAAGGAAAATATCTAGCTCCCGACGGACCACCTTCCGCATTAAACTTACGGAAAAACTATATCTGACATGATGTATTGACGTCGGACATAAGCGTTTTGAACTGCGAGAGGCGTTAACTTTCTTCGTAAGTTGAATACGGAAGGCGGTTTGGCGGAAGCTAGATATTTTACTTTATAAAGTTTTAAATATGGATATTTTTCCTACACAAACCCATCGATTCGCTTCAGAATTCCTTTATTAACCCCCTGGAGTCGTGTGGAGTACTTTTATAATGGATGGATGCACTTTTTGGGCTTCAAATTTAGGGCTGCCATTATAAAGCTTGGCATAGCCAGGGCATGTTTTAATATAACTCTGATTGTATTCGTCTGAAAGAAGAATGTCATACACCTAGGATGGCTTGAGGGTGAGTAAATCATGGGGTCATTTTCATTTTTGGGTGAACCATCCGTTTAATTAATTTATATACATTTTTGTTGGGCATGAATTTAAAGTCATCATGGAATCAAAATAGGCAATTCCTTTTTAAGGAACATTGCTGTATTTATTAAAAATGATTTATCTGTGCACTGCACAATTTTTTTTAATTCACATGCTCTTGCAATGATATCTCTGATCACTCACATGAGAGAGCAGCGGAGTGGCGCAGGTCTGACATCACTTTGTAGGCCAAAATGCCGGAAGTGAGTTAGCATTTTAGCACTTCCGGTTCACTTGTCCTGAAGTCAATGGGGTTTTAGAATGGGATTTTGTTCAAATGGCTGAAATAAGGCCTGTGGGGAACACAAGCTCAATACACGTTCACGTTTTATTCTACGACATAAAATACATCAGTATTACCCCACTCATGATTTTTTGAAGCTATTACCTGTCTTGAAAAAGGCAGTTGCTAACTAGTGGCTAAATGGGACTACAGAGGCTGTCGAGATGATTAAACGTCATCACGCCGAAAAGGTAAGCTCAGTCTGCTTTCACAGCCTCATTATGCTCATAATTGTGCTCTCATAAACTATGCTAACTCAAACGTTCTGGGAAAATGTTTTTAGATAACTCAAAGAGTTGTCGGAAGCTTATAGTGATGGTGATGTTGAAGTGGAGCGACCGTGGTGGAGTTCGTTTATAGCCTACCTTTAGCTTTTTACTTCTGGCACTGCATTCAGGCTTCATAATTCATTAAACTTGTGTTCATCTGTGATAATAATTATATTGATGGGCAAAACGTGTAATGTAGTGTTCACACCTGACGCGAATAATTAGCGCGAAGTTGGACGCTTGAACATTTTGAGTTTACTCGCTTCATTCGCGCGTGACATTTAATTCACAACAGACGCAAATTTGCGTCATGGGAGGGGCTTCTGCCAGCCGGCTCGTCTTGTTGAGAAATGGCTGACATGGGCTGTGTTTACACATCTTGTTTGTTAAAATCTACTGTTAATGTGTGACAAAATGTAGTTTTAAGACTTTTTCAGGTGATAATGTAGTTGTTTAAAGCCCAAAACTGTGGTTTATTTATAAAAAGAGTGCCTATTTGAACATTTTATCTGGCGTTTTCGGAGTTGTGAGCTCCAGTGGATCAGCGGCGCTCCACGCTCGTTAACCCCAGCGAGAGCAGCCTTTCCTCGGCTAGTCCTTCTGACGTCTGCCGCTGGCTCTGATGTCTCTGTGGTGTGTCTCGAGCTATAATTCGTCTTGTGTAGATGTAACGGGCGATCTTTGGTCTCATGGATCTATAATTTGTTCCCTGGCAAATCGTTTAGGCTTAGGGCAAAGTCAAGTTTCATTACTTTTTTATTTTTATAACTTTACGTTACCGTTGTAGCCGACTAGCACTGACTTTGAATGTTTGACTTAATTGTTTGCTTTATTTCATGTATTCACTTCAATAGAAAAGACTATCACAACCCACATCAATATTTTTTTTTATTTTTTTTATTTATTTACATTTTGGGTAGGTTTAGGGGTAGGTATGGATGTAGGTATGGATATTAATTCATATTAATAAAGCAAATCACATTAATATGATTCTGGTAGCACAATCGGATAGGTAGCATTTTCCATATTTAATATTTATTTATTTAAAATATTTACATAGTTTTAAGGGTAGGTTCAGGTTAGGGGTAGGTATGGATATTAAAAAAGCCTCAAATCAGATGAACATGATGCTGGTAGCACAATCTGACAGGCAGCATTTTTTGCTGTCGAATTGTGCTACTGTTTTAATGGGCGGTAGCAAAATCTGACAAGGTAGGACAAATCGACAGAACACCGGCTTTAATCAAGCTTTAGAAAACAAAGACAATGATAGTTTCAGTACAATACCTATAATTCCACATATTAGAGCTGGGCGATAAAACGATAACGATATATATCGCGATAGACACGTAGTCGATATCAATAAAAAATGTGTTCGATAAAACATTCAATAATTTTTTTTTCTTCGTCGGAAGAAATCAGCTGTTGCGAAGCAAGTTTGGTTGCATAAACAAAGGCACTCACTCTCTGGTAACCAAGCAACGTAGGGAGTCACAAGCTAACAGCCAATCACGTAACTTTATCATTTTGGTTGCGCCATATCGTTGTCTCGTGTTGGATTCATTCTTCAGTAAACAGAACCGGCGTGGAGTGATAAGTGGAAAATGAGTGCCGCAGCGAGCAAGGAAATTGTTGATAAAACAGGAAAACAAGTCAGCTCGCCAGTATGACAGTTTTTTGGATTTTATAAGTCTGACCGTCGTACCTACCAAGACTGGTCAGCGCGAGCCTCCGCTGACAGCGCACGCGCCTCGTTTGTTTGGGGACGTGTTTATACTCGACGTGCTAGCCGTTGTGCTATTCTTGCCTTTTGCTGAATCCAAAATCACCCCCTAAACCCTCAATCACTATTCCCTACTTTAGTCCACTAATACAGTTCACTTGAAGGATTGAATGAAAACAAGCGAGCAAATTCGGACAGGCGCTGTGTGTACATCGGCTGTACACTCGTTATTGCGGTGCAAAGTGGGATAGAATGAGTGCACTCTACACATAACGTCCACTATGGTTTCGGACACCACTACAAATGGCTGTCCCCTCAAATAGTGCGCTATTTAAGGGCATAGAGGCGATTTCAGATTCAGCCTTTGAAACTACATGGAGAGGTAATGTTACTCTGCATCTGTGCCTTGTGACAAAGCATCTTAACGGTAACAAATAAATAACATAGGCACTGCACCTTAATGTTAAGAGATAATTAAGTGTTCATTGTGATTTTAGACTTGTTTTTATTTTAATTATTCGAGTGTTTTCCATGGTTGTGTTGACATTTCTGCCTTTGAAACTGAGGGGATTATAATCAGAGGAAGGTTAAGTTTAAAATAAAAATGTTTAAATGTAAAATATTTTTCTCCTGGTCCTTAATTTAAATGGGTCATAAAACATATCAATAATTATCGATATCGACCGATATGAAACACCTATATCGTGATACAGTTTTCAGCCATATCGCCCAGCCCTACCACATATTCATAGATGGTTTGCACCTTTCTGTCCTTATTGTGATCAAGATTATCTCACTTGACAAACTAAACAAACAACAGTCAGTCAGAACTAAACGTATGAGATGCGGATCTATCTGTCACCACCGAGATGTCTTTCTCATCCGTTTTGTTCAAGTTAACATAATTCTTGTTTAGACTAACAAAGTGATGCATACATTCGTTTCAACCAATGCTCCTACACCACAGCCTACACTCGAAATCATATTTATGCTATGGCAGTCCTTTAACACAGGAAAGCAGTCACTTGCATCTAAAGGAAGACAGACTCAGTACATGGAAGTGAACAAGAACGATTAATTCCGGACTGAAACAGCACTACTGGGCTTGTCAAGGCCTGAGCCGCAGCGCTCTGATGCTTTCCAGCCTCAGTCCCTCGCTGCTCATTAGGCAAGCCCCAAATGTGGCCTCCAGAGGAAAACTGCCAGATGTAAACAATCTGACTCAGTTTTTCCCTTAAAGGTTATTTCATTGACACCAAATGAGGTTCCTTTCATTGTCAGGGAACGTAGCTCGTGTTAACAGGTGAGGCGTTCAGCCCTGAATGTCATGGTGTGTGTGATTTAACTTCTAAACAGGGATCACACACAGGTTGCCAGGTTGCTACTGTGAGTTAATGAATGTCACAGTGAACACTGGAGAGGTCAGGTGACTTTCTAAAGGGTGGGGTCCAGGGATCATGAGGGGAAACGGTTCTAGGAAAAGTACTGCCTATATATATTTTAATGTCAAACGCTTAATGAAATGGGAATGACTCATCTGAAACACTGACTTAAACATACCCACACATATCAGCCCTGTTTATGTATAATTCAAAACTGCATAAATGTGAAAACATTCAGTCTGCAATTTTATTTTCCTTTTTTAAAAGGCATTGTTCATCCAAATATGAAAATTTGATCATTTACTCATCCTCATGTCATTCCAAACCTGTATGACTTTCTTTCTTCTGTGGAACACAAAAGAAGATATTGCAAAAATTAGTTTTTTATATATATATATTTCTTCCATACACAGTGACAAATACAAAATCATTCTTCAGGATATCTTTTTTTTTGTATTCCACAGAAGAAAGTAAGTCATGCAGGTACTGTAACAATTGGATCCTAATTCATTATAACTATATTATTATATTATTCATTCTGATTTCACTGTAAAAAAAAAAGAAAAAAAGAAAATAGTTTGTAGGGGGTTAAAATGGTTATATACATTTTGTCTTTACATAAAATATTTGTGTGTACTTGTATAATTATTATGTATTTATAAATACAGACACATGCATCTATATATTTAAGAAATATTTGCATGTGTATACTGTATATATATATATATATATACAATGAGGAAAATAAGTATTTGAACACCCTGCTATTTTGCAAGTTCTCCCACTTGGAAATCATGAAGGGGTCTGAAATTGTCATCGTAGGTGCATGTCCACTGTGAGAGACATAATAAAAAAAAAAATCCAGAAATCACAATGTATGATTTTTTAAACTATTTATTTGTATGATACAGCTGCAAATAAGTATTTGAACACCTGAGAAAATCAATGTTAATATTTGGTACAGTAGCCTTTGTTTGCAATTACAGAGGTCAAACGTTTCCTGTAGTTTTTCACCAGGTTTGCACACACTGCAGGAGGGATTTTGGCCCACTCCTCCCACAGATCTTCTCTAGATCAGTCAGGTTTCTGGCCTGTCGCTGAGAAACACGGAGTTTGAGCTCCCTCTAAAGATTCTCTATTGGGTTTAGGTCTGGAGACTGGCTAGGCCACGCCAGAACCTTGATATGCTTCTTACAGAGCCACTCCTTGGTTATCCTGGCTGTGTGCTTCGGGTCATTGTCATGTTGGAAGACCCAGCCTCGACCCATCTTCAATGCTCTAACTGAGGGAAGGAGGTTGTTCCCCAAAATCTCGCAATACATGGCCCCGGTCATCCTCTCCTTAATACAGTGCAGTTGCCCTGTCCCATGTGCAGAAAAACACCCCCAAAGCATGATGCTACCACCCCCATGCTTCACAGTAGGGATGGTACTCATCATTCTTCTTCCTCCAAACACGTTAAGTGGAATGATGACCAAAAAGTTCTATTTTGGTCTCATCTAACCACATGACTTTCTCCCATGACTCCTTTGGATCATCCAAATGGTCATTGGCAAACTTAAGACGGGCCTTGACATGTGCTGGTTTAAGCAGGGGAAACTTCCGTGCCATGCATGATTTGAAACCATGACGTCTTAGTGTATTACCAACAGTAACCTTGGAAACGGTGGTCCCAGCTCTTTTTCAGGTCATTGACCAGCTCCTCCTGTGTAGTTCTGGGCTGATTTCTCACCTTTCTTAGGATCATTGAGACCCCACGAGGTGAGATCTTGCATGGAGCCCCAGTCCGAGGGAGATTGACAGTCATGTTTAGCTTCTTCCATTTTCTAATGATTGCTCCAACAGTGGACCTTTTTTCACCAAGCTGCTTGGCAATTTCCCCGTAGCCCTTTCCAGCCTTGTGGAGGTGTACAATTTTGTCTCTAGTGTCTTTGGACAGCTCTTTGGTCTTGGCCATGTTAGTAGTTGAATTCTTACTGATTGTATGGGGTGGACAGGTGTCTTTATGCAGCTAATGACCTCAAACAGGTGCATCTAATTTAGGATAATAAATGGAGTGGAGGTGGACATTTTAAAGGCAGACTAACAGGTCTTTGAGGGTCAGAATTATAGCTGATAGACAGGTGTTCAAATACTTATTTGCAGCTGTATCATACAAATAATTAGTAAAAAAATCATATATTGTGATTTCTGGATTTTTATTTTTAGATTATGTCTCTCACAGTGGACATGCACCTACGATGACAATTTCAGACCTCTCCATGATTTCCAAGTGGGAGAACTTGCAAAATAGCAGGGTGTTCAAATACTTATTTTCCTCACTGTATATAATTTATGTCATATATATATATATATATATATATATATATATATATATATATATATATATATATATATATATATATATAGAAATATTTTATATATAAATATAAAATATTTTTCTTAAATATATAGATGCACGTGTGTGCGCGCGCGCGTGTGTGTGTGTTTATATATACAATTATACACAGTACACGCACATATATTATGTAAACATGAACTTTTAATTTGGATGCGATTAATCGCTTGCCCAGCATTAATAAATATTAATCTTTTAAATAAATGAATAAATATAACAAATTCTTCATAAATATGTATGTGTGTGTATTTTTATATACATAATTATACACAGAACACACACATACTATGTAAACATGAGGCTGTATTTGGATGCGATTACTCGCTTGACAGCAGTAATATATTTTAATACATATATATTAATATATATATTGATTAAATCTGAGTACATCAAGTAACACTAATTACAGTATCTTTTTTAGACATTGCCTTAAATGTAAAGTGTCATATTTGTTTGTTTATATACTCATTTATACATATTTGATCTAACAACTAGTAAGCCTTTCATAGGTTCATTCCCTGAAAAAGTATACTGATGATCTGTTTCAAAACTTTGATCTGTTTGTTTGTGTGTGAGTTTGGGGCGAGACTATCTGTTAGACTAGCCAATTGTAGATGGAGGTAGTGTTCAGGAAACCAGTTTGACACTCGTTATTTTAGCAATTCTGTGGCACAGAAATCTCACCTTTTATTTTTACAATAGCACATTTATGTTCTACAGTTTTGTTTGACTTTTCAGAAGAAACCCATTATGGATTTGATACGTAAGCGGTAAGCTTGTATAATCTGTAGAGCTATCAACCCCCTACAAGCTCCACAAAGCTTGAATGAGGCTGGATTCAATCAGTGTCTTACAAGTTAATTCTGTTTATTCTTACTAGGCAAACAAAAGTTCTGTTTGCACCAGTGACTGGCCTACTTGCAACATATCACATATAACTTCAAGCTTGCTTGCTTTATTCATTTATCTCCTGTGTCAAACTTCATCCATGTTATTTACAGTAACTTCATTACAGTGACAATCTTTGGTAATTGGTGTAAATTCTTTTCTTTCTTTTTTTCTTTAAGATCCAGTTATTACATTTTGATTTAAAAAAAATAAAATGCATGAATTAATTGTTCACAATAAGATCATTAACTCTTTCCCTGGCAGAAATGAATGGTCCCCAGAATACTTTGTTAAATGATTATCTGAACATGAAACATACCAAAAGAAAGAACAGACCCTCTGCTTTAAAAAAAAAAATCCTGTGTTATTCTAGCTTCATGCATTCTTTTTTCATCAACACGTGAATGCGGGTACATTTCATAAAATAAAATAAAAACATTTTGAGCAAAAAGCTGAGGAAATCACATTTTTGTCAAAGACTAAGTCTGGATGGGATTCAGAATGATGATCAAAACACAGATGGAGTAAATCAAGCCCATCAACACCCCTAATGCTTGCACAGACCTATAGCTTGTCCTGTGTCGACATTGCATTCAGTAACATTAGGTGGTTTTGAGTTGTTGCTGATATGCTGTTTAAAAGATTAGTTCACTTTAAAAAGAAAATTACCCCCTGATTTACTCACCCTCAAGCCATCCTAGGTGTATATGACTATGACTTTCTTCTTTCTGATGAACACAATCACAACAAGAGTTATATTAATAAATATCCTGATGTTTCCATGCTTTATAATGGCAGTGAACGGGGCTCATGAGTTTGAAGCTCAAAAAAGTGCATTCATCCATTATAAAAGTACTCCACACGACTCCAGGGGGTTAATAAAGGCCTTCTGAAGCGAATCGATGCCTTTGTGTAAGAAAAATATCCATATTTAACACGTTATAAAGTAAAATATCTAGCTTCCACCCGACCACCTTCCGTATTCAACTTACGAGAAAAACGTAATGGACTTCTGTATGAAGTCTGACGAAGCATAAGTGCTTTGAACTGCGAGAGACATTAAACCTTTTCTAAGTTGAATATTGAAGGCGGTCTGGCGGAAGCTAGATATTTTACTTCATAAAGTTTTAAATATGGATATTTTTCTTTTAAAAACCCATCGATTCGCTTCGGAAGACCTTTATTAACACCCCAGTGCTGTGTGGAGTATTTTTTATAATGGATGAATGCGCTTTTTTGAGCTTCAAACTCATGAGCCCCAGTTCACTGCCATTATAAAGCTTGGAAACATCAGGATATTTATTAATATAACTCTGATTGTGTTCATCAGAAAGAAGAAAGTCATATACACCTAGGATGGCTTGAGGGTGAGTAAATCAGGGGGTAATTTTCATTTGATAGTGAATTAATCCTTTAATGTTGATGATCGCATTTTGATTTGAATATGCATTTGATTACATGAGATCGCTTGTTTCTGTGTCTTCTTCTCATGTGTTTTTTGATCGGGAGATTCAGTACTCTTTCAGAAGATGTGTCATAGCGCCCCCTAGCATATAACAGTGAAAACATGGAAACACTGAAAATTCTGTGTGGCTGGAAAGCGTTTTCTCACAAATAACGGAAAATTCTGTGTTTGGCAGGGAAAGTTTTAAGATGAATTTAAAGGTCCCGTTCTTCGTGATCCCACTGTTCAAACTTTAGTTAGTGTGTAATGTTGCTGTTAGAGCATAAATAATACCTGTAAAATTATAAAGCTCAAAGTTCAATGCCAAGCGAGATATTTTATTTAACAGAAGTTCCCTTTCAAAGCCTACAGCGAACGGCTGGCTTGGACTACATCCTGGTACTTCCTTCATAAATAACGTCGATAGAACAGTAGAACAGACTAAGCTCCGCCCACAAGAATACGCGCAAAAAGGGGGCGTGGTCTTGTTGCTGTCCCACGTGGAGAAGAGGACGTGTCGCGTGGAGAAAAGGAAGTGGTGCATTTGAGTGTGTTTGTCGCCATGTCGTCGAGACGCTGTTATTTTCATCCCGGAGTCAAATCACCTTTGTTTGGCTTTCCCAGGGACGCTGTAGAGATCATTGAGCGCATACATCACCCCGTTAAGAGGCGTGACCTTTCCACGTGCGCTAAGCTGCTGTCGAATCACAACACAGGAACCGTGACACGTTCGCTAAGCTGCTGTCCAATCACAACACGGGAACCGCTGGCACAATCCGAACTCGTTACGTATTTCTGAAGGAGGGACTTCATAGAACAAGGAACTCATCAGCCCGTTTTTAGGACAGTGAAAACAGCGGTATACAGATAAGTAAATTGTGTTAAAAATACTGTTTTTTTTTACACACGAAACATGAACACATGTTATATTGCACACTGTAAACACAATCAAAGCTTCAAAAAACACGAAGAACGGGACCTTTAATAGATGTCAATCATGTTCGTATCACAAACAGTGTGGGACTAGGCTGGACTATAAGTATGAGCAATAGTAGTAATGGTTTCCTTAGAAAGCACCACTAATAATCAATAATTGTCTTTGTTTAAAGAGTAAGCACTGGTGATTTAAAGTTGCCTCATTGACGTTTGTTCACTAATAGGAAGGCTCATTGTGTTGGTAACAGTGATTAATTTCCAATTAGTAAGTGGTATTTCTTGCTGATCATTTTGTCGAAATGATGAATTCCATTCTGCTCTGTCACAGCAGTCTTTACGCTCTCTACATACTGGAGCTAGTTTGTTTATTTCAAAGTTGGTCCATTCATGTAGCGTTTGTGTCAAAGGCTGGTCAACTTATTGAGACATTCACTCACCTGTTTGCTGTACGCAAGCAGATTAAAATCGCTCTACTAAAAGTGCTCGGTTTAATCATTATTGCTCACCCATTAGAAAACTGAGTAATCATTCACTGGCCTTCGCTGCTGCTTGTTTCCTGCTTTCAAAGCTGATATCACAACGGAAGTCTTTAAGATGATATTTTAAGTCAACATGAACATTTTGCATTAATTGCAAACGAAATAGAGTGCTACGGTGCTGGTTTTGGTGGCATGTCTTTTAGGAATGTTGGGATTGTTGAACATCTGTGCAGATCTGTCTGGCAGCAGGATTCAAGAAATATAGGTCACTCTCACAAATTATTTCTGCTTTTTCTTTGCCTCACTGGTCTCTCTCTCTCGCTCGCTCTCTCTCTTCTATCTCAGGGTGTAATACATTTAGGCAAAGACACAGATGCACATATACATGCGCTGCATCTTACTGACACAAAAGGAAGATACAGAGTTCCAAAACAAAATCAGACACGCAGATATACACAGACACAGGGCTGTGACCCTCCCCCGGTTTCCTGATTGCTTAAAATAAAAAAAATTAAGGAATTGTTGATTTGTTACTCTATTTGATATACTGACCAATGCTGTGCTGTAAAATGCAACAGATGTTTTCAAACGTATTGGTTTGATTGTGCTGTGCGTAGCCTGCGATTTCATTTTCTTTGAGCGTTAGAGTTCACAAACTTCAGTATTACACACGCGAGAAGATGAACGAGAAGGAGAAAAGGTGCCATCTACATCTGCTTACTTCACCTTTCCACAAGGAAACAGCGAGTGAAGCAACACCTGAGGCTTCCCATTTCCAGGACGCACATATATTTCATCACTGGACTGTAGTGAGACTTTCACGAGACAAATCAGCACAATGACAAAATGATTTTGTCTCATTATAACAGCGGAAACAACTCAAAACATTTATGGTCATACAGATAAGAGTAATACATAATTCGAAACTGGAAAGTATGTACACTCACAATAAAAACAAAACATTGTGCTTTTGTTAAATAAAGAAAACAAGCAGGATGCCTCTTGTCGCCCTGGTTTCCTTTCCGTTACGTTTTTCCATGAAACTAAGTGTATAAGCTACTCGTAAGCTCTTGTGTGCCATCTGAACTCTTGAGCTGTGTCCGAAATCACCCCCATACCCTTAAATAAGGCATTATTTGAGGGGACAGCCATTTATAGTGGTCTCCGAAACCATAGAGGACATTTATTGAGTGCACTCATTCAATACCACAATGCACCGCAATAACGAGTGTACAGCCGATGTATGCTCAACGGCTAGAGAATACCCATAATGCACGTCTTGCCAGAAGATGGCGCCCGCAGCTGAATCAATCATCCATCCATTTTCCAAACCGCGCTAGTTCAGCGCAATATCATACAGGCATAAATTGCTTTTTAATTGATTATTAAATTGTTTAATTACGGTTTAGGTTCATGACAGAGTTCAAGATAAATCTTTTCATTATTACCGGAGCTGCCAGTTTTGCTACGTTTCAAATAATTATTAAACAGCACAAACTATGCAAAAGCGACAGCCCTTCCAGCGTTCTCAGTGTCCGAATTCACTCACTCATTTTCTTATACTCCTTAAAGTGGACTATATTAGTGGAGTTATGTAGGGAATAGTGAATGAGTGAATAGGGGGCGACTTCGAACACAGCATTGTTTTGGGTTGGTGCATAGATCATTGTGTTTTTTTCCTGTTGTGACAGTTAGCAAACAGTGTTGCATTACCGTGTGCGCCTTTTTCTGGATTGGAAGGTGGATCGCCTGTGACTGACTGTATTCATCGTCTGAGTGTATGCACTGAACCGTAATGTCTGTACCTTATGTACCTGATGTATTAGGGGTGGCACGGTTCACAAAACCCACGGTTCGGTTCGTATCACGGTTTAAGGGTCACGGTTTTCGGTTCTGTACGGTTCTTGTTGCTGTTTTTTTCGTTAACACCCCAGAAATTTACTTCAGCATATGATATATAGCTTAATCATCCACAATTTAGGATACAGTATTAAAAAAATGTTATATCATGTAGAAGTTGTTTCCTAACTGGCTGTCTACCGAGTCCGGCACATTGGCGTAACATTTTCATGTTAATCATGTCAATTTTGATCAGAACAATGCGCTGTGGCTTTAATTCAGCTGACCTGATTAACAAATTTCACCGTGAAGTGTCCTGTGTGTTTCACAATCACCATATGACATCCAGCGCTGTGAAAAGAAAAGAAAAATACATGAAAACACAACACTGCCAGAAGTTTTTGCCCAAACTTCAAAGGCATGTTTAAATTATTAAAACTAGAAGCATATCTTAACTTTTAAATGTTACATTTATCATGTGAACTACTTATATACAACATGCTATATGCATTTGTGTATGAGACAGAGGGGAACACGGTCGCATTTGCAGCAGATATATGCTGCCCATCATAAATCAAAGCATGAGACCTGGGTCGGAGGAGGAGAACACCGGAAAATGTGACAGAATGGTCAATTTTTGTCTGTATTTGCAATACACGAGCCGCGGTTCAGCTGTGCGAGACAAACACTGCCCATGTGTGAATGCACGACGGGCGCGCGCGGCTCCCGCTCTCCATACGCACTGCATCTGCCCTGCCTGCTATACATCGCTGGCGCATCCTCCAACTCCAGGCAGCCTTCCTTATCTCTCCCACGTGCATTTCTACACATGACGTGACCTGCAGCACTCCACTTTTACTTTATTTTACTGTATGTCCACACACACCCCTCTTATTTCACGCGAAAAGGACACCCACTGTCTGAGGTAACATATGGGCACGAGGATACATTGCGCATGCATCGAAATAGCTCCGAATGGAGACAAGTGGTCTCTTTTTTTTCATGTACCGTGCCACCCCTATATATATATATATATATATATATATATATATATATATATATATATATATAATATAAACACATTTATTTATTTTAAATTAGTAAATCGTGTCATCATACACAACCCCTATTCTGCACAGCTCAAATGTTGACCCAAGTTGAATGATGTTGCATTAAACTTCTACACAAATCCCCTTTTCAGTGCGTAGGGAGCAGTGTACACTGCGTAGGGCCCCTATGAATCGGAACGCAGCTACACACTGCAGAGTTGAAGGAGGTCGGCTGTTGCTGTGACAACCCTGTCGCTTGCCACCGCTGTTTTCAGGCTGCAAGTCTTACATGCGGCCTCAACAAGCCTGCCACCCCCACAACACTCGCACACTCATTCCATCGAGACCCAGAGGGAGGGAGAGAGAGTGTGTTCGTGAGAAAGACGTCCCCCCCCATCACTCACACTTCCCGCATGTAGTGACTTCTGTGAATGACAGCTGCCAGAGCTCCTTCAATGAAGGTGGAGCCGCTAGTGGAAACGACTGACCAATTAGCAGCGCCTGGCAGACAGTAAGAGGCCATGACAACAGTTTCCATAGAGCGGGAACCAAACCTTGCCATTATACAGTGGAGATCAGCTAAAGATAAACCTGTGACAAGCACAAGGGTGACTTGTGTCGCCCCAGGGACCTTTTGCAATGTAGTTTTACAATGGTTGCTTCGGTTTTTGCCATTGTGTGCTCACTTCCTTCTCTTTTGAGACCTTACATATTGTTATATGATTGTTCGCGTGATAACGGCGGGGAAAATATACCCCGTCTTTTCTCTCAAGGGCCAAAACAACATCCTGTAATCAGGAAGTTTACAGAGGAAAACAGTATGTCTGCATCTATAACCCTACACACACACATAAACACACTGGCAGACACTCCTTCTCCCTCTCCATGTCATTACCTCCCTCTCGTTCTGCTGTTGCCATGGAAACAGCTGTTCTTTTCCCACTGAAGGTAATAAGTTGAAACTAGTTGTGGAGAGTTCGTTCTGATGTCATGTGAACACGGTTACACCCATGTATGGGCATCCTGGCCGTTCCATTCAGGAGCGTCGGAGGCACTGATTCAGATGACCGCCGCCGCTGGTGTCGAGACACAATAAGCCTCCTTGCAAACAGCATTCTTTGAGAGCTGATAAGCAGAGAAAAACAACATGCTATATTGATTTGTTTTTGTTGCCGCTTTCTATCTCTTTCATGCGCTATATCTCTCTGCACTTTGCATTTAAATGCTTTGTGTGCTCATCTGTGTCTTTTAACCTTGTTATGCTTGGAGCGTTGTATTATGTAATGATCGATCAATAAATCTGAGATTATTTTCATTGTGGGATCTGCTTGACCGACTAACATTGTTAGTTCTCTCTTGTCTCAGTTCCAAAATATGTCATTATTTTTCACAGATGTTGGTGTGCAGTGCTATTTTGTCATCTAGAATTTGTTGTGGTGAACAAACCAGCAACAGCATAAACTTGAATGCCTTCCAATATATATTTACATTTATTAATTAGGAGACGCTTTTATCCAAAGTGACTTACAAATGTGGAGAGCAATAGAAGCAATCAGACCCACCAGGGGCATGTAAGTGCTGTAACAAGTCGCAGTTAGTCTTGAACAGTACACATAGCAGGGTTTGGTCAGGTCAATTGGTCAGGTCGTTCCACCAGGTGAGAACGGTTCAGGAAAAGGTCTGTGAGAGTGATTTCGTGACTCTTTGGGATGGCACCACGAGGTGTTGTTAACTTGCAGTACGCAGGGCGCATAAGTCTGAACAAACGAGTTTAGGTATGTTGGTGGTGCAGAGCCAGTGGTTGTCTTGTAGGCAAACACCAGTGCCTTGAATTTGATGCGAGCGGCTATTGGCAGCCAGTGCAAACTGATGAAGAGAGGTGTGACGTTGGCTTTCTTCGGCTCATTGAAGACCACCCTCACTGCCGCATTCTGGATCGGCTGCAGAGG
Organism: Romanogobio albipinnatus; assembly: GCA_023566225.1. Lineage (NCBI taxonomy): Eukaryota > Metazoa > Chordata > Actinopteri > Cypriniformes > Gobionidae > Romanogobio > Romanogobio albipinnatus. The sequence goes on along the minus strand of CM042262.1, from coordinate 25,403,308 downwards.
TTTGACAGTACATGTTAGAAGGCCTGCCAAAAGAGCATTACAATAGACCAGTCTGGATCGAACAAGAGCTTGGACCAGGAGTTGTGTGGCCTGCTCTGATAGGAAGAGTATAATCTTCCTAATGTTGTATATCTGCAGGACCGGGTCGTTGTAGTAATATGGTCATTTAACTGATCATCAATCACAACTCCAAGGTCCCTGGCTGTCCTGGAAGGAGTTATGGCTGACGAACCTAGCTGAATGGAAGAGTTGTGATGAAGTGCTGGGTTGGCTGAGACCAAAAGCAGTTATGTCTAAGCAAGGTTGAGTTGAAGGTGAGGGTCCTTCATCGAGCCAGAAATGTCTGCAATACGAATAACAACCGTTGGATTATCTGGTTGAAATGAGAAGTAGAGTTGAGTGTCATCTGCATAGCAGTGATAGGAAAAGCCATGTTTCTGAATGACAGAGCCTAATAATGACATGTAGATGGAGAAGAGAACTGGTCCAAGCACTGAGCCCTGAGCAACCCCAGTAGCTAGATGTTGTGACATGACACCCTGAAGGACCCATCTGAGAGAAAAGACTTGAACCATTGGAGTGCAGTTCCTGAGATGCCCATCTTCATGAGTGTTGACAGGAGGATCTGGTGGTTGACTATGTCAAAAGCAGCAGACAGATCCAGCAAGATGAATACTGATGATTTGGAAGCTGCTCTTGCCCGTTTCAGAGCTTCAGTAACCGAGTCTGTGCAAGAAACATAGAGAGTTGGTTGAACACAACTCACTCAAGTGTTTTTGCAATTAATTGAAGAAGGCATACCGGTCTGCAATTTCCTAAAAGTGCTGGATTTAGAGAGGGTTTCTTAAGCAGTGGGGTTAAATGCTGTGGGAAATGTACCAGTGTGAAGAGAGGTGTTATATATAAAGACATTGCACACATATTAAGTGCACACACTAAGTGCAAATAGTGATAGATGCTATTTACTAAGTGAAATAGCATACTAAGTGAAAATAGGGATATATTCTATTTACACCATGTAAAAGTAGCAGTTCTTTGCAAATAATATGTGTAAATAATAATTACATGCAATTTATACTTTATTTTGACAGATACATAGGCTACTATTTGCACCTCAGTACTGTTGTACATAAATAGGATGCAATAATAACATAGAGTGTAAATGATTATATTTATTAAAATTATTAAATGGATGCCACCTTAATGGGATAATAAACGCCCTCCCTGCACCTACCCCTACCCCTACCCAATAAATGCTTTTATTATTATTGAACGTATAGGCACTTCATTTCCACTTTTAGAAAATTGTGTAAATGCCTTTCCAATATGACATGTGATGGGAAAAGGGAGAAGAGCAAGCTCTCGGCAAAAGGCGGATTGGAACCCGGGTCAAAACCTAGATCCTTAAGCCTTACGCTTTACTGACTACGCCACTGAAGACATTGAGAAGTTCTTTTTTGGCCCAACCAGGCAATGTTAGGCGGCGCTAGTGCGAATAGCACTTGCCAACAAGGCGCACTGTTTGCATTTGGTGTAAATAGACATTCCGCACATGTTATTAATATTTTAATAAAACTGATAAATGCAATCTTTAGCAATGTTTATCAATTATTTGATAAAAAATACAGTAAAAACAGTAATATTGTGAAATATTATTCAAATGGAATTTGGATCCGGAATGGCGCCGAGGATGGCTGCTACGTTGCGAGCTCCGCTGGAACATTGTAGTTTTTTGTTTGTTCTGTTTATAGTTCTTATGTTTTTCGTCTTGGATGTTGTCTGCCTTACTAAGTACGACAGACAGACACTTTTGGACATTGGTTCGGCAATCGCACACCGAAAACCGGACTTTAAATTCTTCAGTGACGACACGCTGCTTACAAACACAGCAGCGGATCCCTTTGTCTGGACGGCCCGACCACGCAAACGCCGGAGAAGAGGGAAGAGAGCCGGTGTACTTATCAGAGTTAGACGCCGCGCAAACCGACCCCCGCTTCCCAGTATTTTACTGGCTAATGTTCAGTCTCTGGACAATAAACTCTGCGAGCTGAGAGCGCGGATCTCTTTCCAGCGAGACACGAGGGACTGCTGCATTATCTGCCTTACAGAAACTTGGATGTCCGCTGAGATTCCAGATTCGGCCATCGAAACCACGGGGTTCTCCGTGCATCGAATGGACAGAGAAAAAGATCTCTCAGGGAAAAGCAAAGGCGGGGGTGTATGTTTTATGATCAACCGATCCTGGTGTGATCAGAGGAACGTACATTCTATCAAGTCTTTCTGTTCCCCTGATCTGGAACTTCTCATGGTTCTGTGCCGACCATTCTGGCTACCGAGGGAATTCACCGCGGTCATCATCACAGCTGTGTATATTCCCCCACAAGCCGACACAGACCGGGCACTAAAGGAACTGTATAGGACAGTGAGTGAGCAGGAAACCGCGCATCCTGACGCTGCGTTTATTGTGACCGGAGACTTTAACAAAGCCAACTTCAAGCGCATCGCACCCAAATACCACCAACATGTTAGCTTCAACACGCGAGGGAACCGTGTTTTAGACCACTGTTACTCCCCCTTCAAGGATGGATACAAATCACTCCCACGCCCACCATTCGGCAAATCAGATCACGCGTCAATCCTCCTTTTGCCCGCTTATAGGCAAAGACTCAAACAGGAAGCACCCGCCCTCAGAACCATCCAGTGCTGGTCGGACCAATCAGATTCTATGCTACAGGACTGTTTTGATCACGCGGACTGGGAGATGTTCCGGTCGGCCTCTGATGACGACATCGAGGTCTACGCTGATAGCGTAACGTGTTTCATCAGGAAGTGCGTAGATGACGTTGTTCCGACCAAAACAATTCGGCTGTACCCTAACCAGAAGCCGTGGCTAAACGGGGATGTTCGCGCGGCACTCAATGCGCGAACCTTCACCTTTAACTCCGGTAATGCGGAGGAGCATAAACAAGCAAGTTATGCCCTCCGGAAAACCATCAGAGCAGCAAAACGGCAGTACAGGGACAAGATTGAAGGACAGTTCAACACCACCGACTCCAGAAGCATGTGGAGGGGAATTAACACCATCACGGACTATAAAGGGAACACAAACTCCACCGTGAACACCGCTGCCTCTCTCCCGGACGAGCTCAACACCTTCTATGCTCGCTTTGAGGGAACTAACACCGCCCTCGCGGAGAGAGAGCTCGCGGCTGAAGATACAGAGGTTGGTGCACTCTCCGTATCTTTAGCGGATGTAACCCGATCCTTCCGGCGGGTGAATGTCCGTAAAGCAGCGGGTCCAGACGGCATTCCCGGCCGTGTGATCAGAGCGTGCGCGCACCAACTGGCTGGAGTTTTCACGGACATTTTTAACCTGTCCCTCTCCCTATCTGTGGTCCCCACATGCTTCAAAACGTCCACCATTGTGCCTGTACCTAAGCAGTCAAAAACCACCTGCTTAAACGACTGGCGTCCTGTTGCTCTGACCCCCATCATCAGCAAATGCTTTGAAAGAATAGTCAGAAACCACATCTGCTCTGTTCTCCCCCCCTCACTGGACCCACTGCAGTTTGCATACCGCACAAACCGCTCCACTGACGATGCCATTTCATCTACAATACACACTGCTCTCTCCCACCTGGAAAAGAGGAACACGTATGTGAGAATGCTGTTTGTGGACTACAGCTCAGCATTCAACACCATTGTGCCCTCCATACTTGACATTAAACTCCGGGCTCTAGGCTTAAACAGCCTGTTATGCAGCTGGATCCTGGACTTCCTGTCAAACAGACGCCAGGTGGTCAGAATGGGCAGTAACATCTCCTCATCACTGACTCTCAACACTGGAGCCCCTCAGGGTTGTGTTCTCAGCCCACTCCTGTACTCCCTGTACACACATGACTGTGTGGCTACCCACAGCTCCAACACCATCATCAAGTTTGCTGACGATACGACGGTGGTAGGTCTTATCACCGACAATGATGAAACGGCCTACAGAGAGGAGGTGCACACTCTGACACGGTGGTGTCAGGAGCACAACCTCTCCCTCAACGTCAGCAAGACCAAGGAGCTGGTGGTCGACTTCAGGAGGAATGAGAGAGAACACCGCCCCATCACCATCGATGGAGCACCGGTGGAGAGAGTCAGCAGCTTCAAGTTCCTCGGTGTCCACATCACAGAGGAACTCTCATGGTCCGTCCACTCCGAGGCCGTTGTGAAGAAGGCTCATCAGCGCCTTTTCTTCCTGCGACGGCTGAGGAGGTTTGGAATGAACCGCCACATCCTCACACGCTTCTACAGCAGCACCATCGAGAGCCTGCTGACTGGCTGCATCACCACCTGGTACGGCAACAGTACCGCCCGCAGCCGCAAAGCCCTGCAAAGGGTAGTGCGCACGGCCAGCTGCATCATCGGAGGTGAGCTTCCCTCCCTCCAGGACATTTACGCCAGGCGGTGTGTGAAGAGAGCTCAGAGGATCATCAGAGACTCTAGCCACCCGAACCATGGGCTGATCTCACTGCTGCCATCAGGCAGACGGTACCGCAGCATTAGAACACGCACCAGCCGACTTCAGAACAGCTTCTTCCCACAAGCAATCAGACTACTTAACTCCTGATCCATCAGGATCATAACACACACTGGACAGAATATCACTCCGCACAACCCACTGTAGATACACACACATTATATACACATTTATGTATCATTTATTATTTATCATTTATCATATAGCACCTATTGTACATAATTGGATCTCTACTGTGAATAATAATGTATACTGTACATTGTATATTATTATTATTATTATAGCTTAATGTATACTGTTTAATGTATGTTTAGTGTATATTGTTTAAAGTATATGTATATTGTAAGTATGTGTATATTGGCTAAAGCTGTGAGAACTACACTCACATTGTGTAAATTATTTATTGTTTATTGTAGAGTTTTACTGTGCTGTGAGTAATTGTGGGCGCATCAGATGTGTAATCTGTTGTTGCTTAAATGTTGTACATGTCATGTCGTGACTGCTATGTTGCTCGGAACTGCACCAAGAATTTCACCTGCTGTTGCACTTGTGTATATAGCTGTGTGACAATAAAGTGAATTGAATTGAAATTGAAATGTAAAATATCATTTATATCTATGATGGTAAAGCTGAATTTTCAGCATTACTCCAGTCTTCAGTGTCACATGATCCTTCAGAAATCATTGATTTGCTGCTCAAGAAACATTTATTAACAGTTGTGCTGCTTAATATTTTTCTGGAAACCATGATCATTTTTTTAAAGCTTTTTTTCAGGATTCTTTGATAAATAGAAAGTTCAACACCTTTTATTTGAAACAGAAATCTTTTGTAACATTATAAATGTCTTTACATGTATTACATTATAAATACTTTTGATAAATTTAGTGTGTACTTGCTGAATAAAAGTTGTTCAAATTAATTTCTTTATAGTTCAGTATAGTTATTTAGAAAAAATAGTATAAAATTCACATTTTAAATATTTAATTATTATTTAAATTATTGACTTTTGTATCGGCCATTATTTTAATATCAACGCACCCCTAATAATGTGTCATTTCTAGAGATAGAGAAGAGATTTCAACAATCTAAAACTGTGCTCAGATTTGCCAAGAAACCAATAACATAATATCAGTCTACAATCAGTAATATTTCACGCATTTTTAATCACATTTTTCCAGGACCAAGTGATCAGATCTGTGGTATTCACTATTATGTATAGTTCTGTCCTTTCTTTGTATAATTAATTATAATGAATTTCTCTTAATGTGTAAAATATATTAGATGAGACATATATGGAGTGGACATAAATGAAACGACTCCATGAGGTTTCCTGAGCTGTGAAAGAGCAACTGTTGAGCAATAAAAATGTCCTCTGTGATTGTATAGCATAAACACTTAAAATTGATGTGCTTGTTTAAAACCCTACAAAGTGATATGGAGGCACTGGCACGCACACACAAACACACTTGCGCTGAATAAGCTAATACTAAACGCCCTCGCAACTAGTGACAGGGAATGCCCTTGACTCGTCTACTCTCGAATCCGAGGCTTCAAACGGCAAAGCTGCTTGTTGTGAGGCGGCACGCAGACGCAGGAATACTGTCCTGATGGGCACTGCTTTAAAGGAAGCTGTCACGCTGTCTTCTCGCTCTCTCGCTCTCTTCCCTCCTTCGACAGTGCTGTGTCACCATGTTTACGTCCTTGTCTCGCTCTTCTCCTGCACTCCTCCTCTTTTCTCTCTGCTCTTTCCTTTCAGAGTGTTAGACTAATAATTCATTATGCCGTTGATGAAAGTGATATACAGTGTAAACCATCCGGCAAATTACAAAATCCCATCCCAAAACTTTTCTCATAATTGCAGAATCGATTAATTGTGCATAAATATTAACAGTATTCTTCATGATGTGACATGTGAGGCCAATAATTCATTTGGTCAGAACTTGAGTAAATTTTTACTAAATATTGCATACAATTTTTGAATCATTTGATTTATTTAGGTAGTTGACATGAAAAATGAATATTTGATGTGCTTTGACTAGTCTATATACAGTACATGCTTTGTATATATGTGTGTGTATATATATATATATTAGGGGTGTAACGGTACACGTATTCGTATTGAACCGTTTCGGTACAGGGCTTCCGGTACGGTGCACGCGTGTACCGAACGGTTATGAATGTAATCTTTAACAGTTCACTGTCGGCTTGTTGTAAGCGCGGAACACACTTCAATCCGAGTTCCCACACGAACATATTAAGTATTCAGTCCATTTTATCACGAAATGCAAATGATAAATGCCGTTTTGACGCTCTATGTGGCGTGACTGGTCACTGATCACAGTTCAAGCGGCCGCGCGACGCGCACGCGATCATCTGTGAAGGCGATCGATCATCTCTTACTAAAGATTCAAGAATAAACATGAATGACGATCTGAAGGTATGCTGAGGATACGTTACAATTTACTGTCATGTATATATGTGGTGTATTCCCTAAATCAGTGTTTCAACGGCGGAAAGACATCAATATAACTGCTTGTGAACTAAACAATGTCATGTAACGTTAGCATCACATTTACCTCAGGCAGTCATTCAGTGTCCACAGAATTTTATTCACTAGAGAAATCAACTCTTTCGCTAAATATATGCTCTATATTAGCCGTTATATTCATTATATTCTACTGAACCTGTTAGTGATGTCTTGATTATTTCATGTATGTTAAATAAACCTGTCATGAAAATGACAGACACTGTATATAAATTATTATATTTCAACAACGATTTGGAGAAAAAAAATATTTTATAATTAGATTTAGAAGTTAATGCAAAAACTGCCTTATGTGAAGTTTACATATTTGCACACAATGTGTTATTTGAGCCGACTCCAGAACAGCTTCTTCCCACAAGCAATTAGACTCCTTAACTCTTGATCCATCAGTTCATAACACACACTGGACAGAATATCACTCAGCACAACCCACTGTAGATACACACACATTATATACACATTTATTTATCATATAGCATCTATTGTACATTGGATCTCTATTGTGATTAATATTGTATACTGTACATTGTGTGTGTGTAATATATATTATAACTTTTAAGTTAGATGCGATTAACTGTGATAATACTATATATAAAAATATAGTATATTTTTATTTATTATGTCTTTCTGTATTTTGTGATAAAAAATATGTATATAACCCTAATTTATTAATAAGTGGTAGGTTCCTATTTGTACAAATGATGTATATGTACGTTTTCTAATATAATATATGGCAATTATATTTATATTTATGCATTTTGGCAGACGCTTTTATCCAAAGCAACTTACAGTGCCCTTATTACAGGGACAATCCCCCTGGAGCAACGTGGAGTAAAGTGCCTTGCTCAAGGACACACTGGTGGTGACCGCTGGGATCGAACCAACAACCCTCTGCGTATCAGTTCCCTGGTTTAACCCACTGGACCCCCATCTCTTTCCTTTCAGGAAATTATACTGTTTACCATATGGGCACACATGTAGTATCTCTAAAAAATGAATTATGGTGATATCTTAAGCTTTTAAATCCCACTTTAAACATTACATCATAAAAGGGCAAGAATATAGTTTCTATAGTTTACATGATGAATGCAGCCATTAAAATAACTTCCATTGCCTAGCGAACCTACTGTTGAATTGGATTGGTATACATTTTTTGGTTGGAAGAAAATATTGTTTCTGGATATTCTGCCACATGCCTGTTTCAATGGCCTCTCTTCTGCTGTTTGCTGTCTGAGTCATTGTAATGATGTACAATGACATAAACCTCACCTAAGAAGAGCAGACAATGGAGTTCTGCCATTGTATCGATACAGACGTGCGTCGGCTATGTCGTCCTTTTTCTAAACCCGAATGAAGGTTGGGCTGGGAGAAATTAGCCCTGCTTGTCAAGTTTTAACCAAAAATTAGGAATATTAATAGCAATGAGACATTAAACAAGCAAGCAAGCTCCCTGACTTCAATGTTAGAGATGGTTCGCTATGTCCCCAGAGTAGTTATATATTTTACCGATCAATATTTTGTAATGAAAGAGGCTGGCAAGTAAAACCGAGCTGTAAGGTTCTGCATACAGTGATGGATGTGTGTACTGCACTAAGCTGTAGTGTGTTATGACAAATGAACAGTCACAGAAAGTCACCATAGTCTGGACAGTTGTGGTTTCTAGTCAGTCCTGGGGCGCTTAACACCTTTTAATGGTTTGACCGGTTTTTGTGTGTGGTTTTCTGCTGAGTCATGCAGTTTCCTGCTTGTACAAAGGCCTGTGTCTTTACAAGTGGCTGTTGTTCCTTTAATCACTTCTGTTTGAAATATAATGACATATTCTTATTGTTGTCAGTGCACTCTGAATGTAACATTCAAGCAGGCCGCATCTCACACAGAGGATTTATGAAGACGCTGTGTATGAATAGTCTCAAACAGTTTGTTAGTCGTGCATTGGGTTCTTGGTGATGCAGTTCTGTGATGTAATCATCAAAACTTTAACAGTCATGCTGCTACTGATTTATTTGTTTAATTTAGTCTTTTTTCTTTTTGTTATATAATAAAACAAATATATGTAATTCATTTTTAAATACTTTCTTTACACACTGAAAATACTTTGCTCTTTCTATACACACTGATCAGTCATAACATTATGACCATTGACAGGTGAATTGAATAACACTGATTATCTCTTCATCACGGCACCTGTTAGTGGGTGGGATATATTAGGCAGCAAGTGAGCATTTTGTCCACTGATGATGTGTTAGAAGCAGGAAAAATGGGCAAGCGAAAGGATTTAAACGAGTTTGACAAGGGCCAAATTGTGATGAATGCAATTGTTTGCCACAAAGCAAAAATGGTTCAGGAATGGTTTGAGGAGCACAACAACAAGTTTGAGGTGTTGACTTGGCCTCCATATTCCCCAGGCTTACCAAATACACATATGACCTTTACAAGGAACTGCAAAGTGGCAAAGTGATTTGCCAAGGGAAGACACATGCTCAGAGAGACTTACCGTGGAGATACACATGTGGGGGTTGCCCAACGGGGGAACCATGCACACGGCTCAGAGACGGGGCACCCTATGGCACCCACGTCCCGACCTGTGGAACCTACATGTGTGGGTCCTGGATGGGACGTGGCAGGTTTGAGTACCCTACCGCCTCAGGTGGTGGCTACCATCCGTTCCGCTAAGGCCTCGTCTACGAGACAGGCCTATGCGTTGAAGTGGAACCTCTTCGTCACCTGGTGCTCTTCTCGCCGAGAAGACCCCAGGAAATGCTTGATCGGGTCCGTGCTCTCCTTCCTCCAAGAAGGGTTGGAGCGAAGGCTTTCTCCCTCCACCCTGAAGGTTTATGTGGCCACTATATAGGCCCATCATGACCTAGTGGATTCCAGTGGATTCCTAGTGGAGGCCACCTTTTCGGTTGATGTACGCTACTGACACCATGTTGTCTGTACGGACCAGTACGTGCTTGTCCTTCAGCAGGGCTCAGAAGCGGTGCAGGTCAAGACGTACGGCCAGCAATTCGAGGCAATTGACATGCCATGTGCGCTGGGGTCCTCTGCACTGGACAGAGTTTGCTCTTCTCCCAGTTGACCCGAAGGCCCAGGGCGAGGCGGATTTAGCCTCCTCGCCCCCCTCAAGAACCTGTTGACCAGGTTGTGCTGTCCAACCGTTTTGGAATCCACTAGGTCATGATGGGCCTATATAGTGGCCACATAAACCTTCAGGGTGGAGAGAGAAAGCCTTTGCTCCAACCCTTCTTGGAGGAAGGAGAGCACGGACCCGATCAAGCATTTCCTGGAGTCTTCTCGGCGAGAAGAGCACCAGGTGACGAAGAGGTTCCACTTCAACGCATAGGCCTGTCTCGTAGACGAGGCCTTAGCGGAAGTGATGGTAGCCACCACCTGAGGCGGTAGGGTACTCAAACCTGCCACGTCCCATCCAGGACCCACACATGTAGGTTCCACAGGTCAGGACGTGGGTGCCATAGGGTGCCATAGGGTGCCCCGTCTCTGAGTCAGAAGATCCTGTCTCAGAGGAATAGGCCAGGGAGGGGCTGTCGCAAGCAGTACCAGGTCCGGCCGGGCCAATACGGGGCGATCATGAGGACCTGCTCCTTGTCCTCCCTGATCTTGCACAAGACCTGTGCGACAAGGCTCACTGTGGGGGAACGCATATTTGCGCAGGCCCCGAGGCCAGCTATGCGCTAGTGCATCCGTGCCGAGAGTCCCCTCGGTCAGGGAATAATACCAGCGGCAATGGGAAGAGTCGTGGGAGGCAAACAGATCTATCTGCGCGTCCCCGAACTGTTCCCAAATCAGCTGGACCGACTGGGGATGGAGACACCATTCCCCCGGCAGCGTCTGAACACGTGACAGCTCGTCGGCTGCACGATTCAGTTCTCCCGGGATGTGAATGAAGCGAAGCAACCTCAGATGCTTCTGACTCCATAGGATGAGATGGCGGGACGAGTTGCGACATCTGGCGGGAGCGTAGGCCACCTTGTCGGTTGATGTACGCTACTGACGCCATGTTGTCTGTACGGACCAGTACGTGCTTGTCCTTCAGCAGGGCTCAGAAGCGGTGCAGGTCAAGACGTACGGCCAGCAATTCGAGGCAATTGACATGCCATGTGCGCTGGGGTCCTCTGCACTGGACAGAGTTTGCTCTTCTCCCAGTTGACCCGAACGCCCAGATGGGCGAGGTGCCGGAGCACCATGTCCCTGTGTTCGCATACCTGATCTCGAGAGTGACCTAGTATCAGCCAGTCGTCGAGATAGTTCAGGATGCAAAACCCGTGTTGCCTGAGTGGCAAAAGGTCTGCCTCGACGACCTTCGTTAAGACGCGAGGAGACAGGGCTAACCCGAGTGGGAAAATCGCGTCCTGATATGCCCGCCCCTCGAGGCTGGAGGGACGATCTCGACTGCACCCTTCGCCAGTAGAATGTCGATCTCCGCACGCATGACAGGGGCATTGCCACCCACCATGGTATAGCGGACTCCCCGCAAAATGGGGAGGAGACCTGCGAGAACTGAATCGCGTAGCCGAACCTGATGGTGCGAGTGAGCCAGCTGGACAGATTGGGAAGCGCTAGCCACGCGTCTAAAAACTGAACCAGCGGGGTCATGCGAACCACAGGTGTACCCCCGATGGGGCAGAGAGGCGGAATGACCGGCCCAGATGTGGGAGCGTCCCGAGGTGTGGGCGTGGTCAAATTCCGCACCCTGGCGGACGAGACCTGGGGAGGACGAGCGTCCCGCTGTGGTCTCGTCTGCCTGGGGGCTGGCGATAGAGGGGGCTGAGGGTGGCAAGGCTCGTGGGCGTCTCTTGGGGCTCGGAGGTGTGTTCGGTTCTTTCTGACCCTGCGTGACCTTGCGTTAACGCAGGGTCAGTACCACCTTCGTGCATGTCACAGAGTACCTTGGCCTGGTAGACCTGCAGCACAGCCATGGCATGCAAGGCGGACACGGCTTGGCCCGCCACTCTGTAGGTCTTCGCCACCAAAGTAGACGTAAACCTACAGGCTTTGGACGGGTACTTAGGGTCACCACACCATGTTGAAGCGCTCTGTGGACACAGTTGCATCGCAACAGACCGTTCGACAGGGGGCACCCCAGTGTACCCTTTCACCGCCCCACCGTCAAGGGCAGTAAAGGTGGAGGTCGATGACAAGCGATCGCAAAAAGTCAAGGGAGACTTCCACGATTTCGTCACCTCCTCATGCACTTCCGGGAAGAACGGTATCGGAGGTTGGCGGGCGCCTTCGGCGCGGGCCGCCCCCAGATACCAATCGTCCAGCCTTGAGCGCTCGGGACATGGCGGAGGGTTCCACGCAAGCCTTAGGATCCGATTCGGGCAATGCTGGCGCTCCCAAGGCAGGCAACACAGCCGAATCCTCATCTTCGGAGGTATCAAGCCCGCCCTGTGATGTGGCGATCGACATGGCATCATCCGCCGGCGCACCGAATTACACGCTGGGCCCAGCACGGGAAACACCAGCGGCATCGTCTGGCAGCACCACGGGTAACAGTGTGCTAGAAGGGGGTGTGGCCCGAGGAATATTCGTCGGGTTGTTCCATACCGTCACCCTGACCTCCAACCAAAGTGGTCCCACACGGGGTGGGAACAGATTGGGTTGTGGTAGAGGGGACCCTCCCTCGTTTACGGAGATCACTGAGTCTCGACCGCAACACTGAGAGGGTCATGTTCCCGCAGTGAGAACATGAGTCATCCACGAACGCACGCTCAGAATGCACGAGGCCCAAGCATGCTAAACAGCGTCCGTGCCCGTCAAGCGGAGAAACCATGCGACCGCACCCAGAAACGTTGCAAGGGCGAGCCATCTTGAAAAAGACGTGCCACTTGCGCTCTTTTTGTGAGGAGTTTTTGCTGCGGAGAGATGCTGAAGCACCCAGGGAGAAACGCACGCTGTGCTAATCACTGCACAGATCAGACAGGAATACGAGTCTCGCTGGAACGCGCCATCACACCAACACTCTGGGGAGCTGCTCGTCTTGAAAGAGGTAAACACGCTCAGGCTGTAATGTCGGCTCTGAAGCAGAAACATGATGCAAGATTGCTATGCAACGCCCTTTATACCCACGTGGTTGGGCGGGCTTGTATTATGCAAATTCCGCAGACCCATGGCATTTTCATGCCATTGGCTCGTTTTGTTAGAGCTCAAAGGCGATTGACTTCTAAGCGAAACTCCCATTTGTCAGTCACTGATGTTACTCGTAGTGACTGAACGAAAGGGAACAGCATTTATTAAAAAATTTAAATCTTTTCTCACAATATAAATCGTCACTATCACTTTAACACATCCTTGCTGAATAAAAGTAGTGTATATTGTTACAAATGATTTCTATTATAGAAATTTAGTAGGTAATTGTAAAAACTAATTGTAAAAACTATAATTTCCTTTTTTTAGAATTACATTTAAAAGAAAATGTAGAATTAAATGTAACAGTGAAGTCATGTGACTAAATATTATCACTGATAGCAAATGTGTATCATTGTATATTGTGGACTATTTTACATATTGAATAAAATTTTAAAAAATTAAATTAAATAAAAAAACAAAACTGTCTTTGAGTCTTGGGAATTTTGGTTAGCAGTTTAGAGTCTGGCATGAGCATCTGTGTATACGTTTTTGGACTTCATCTTTGGCCGTGAGAAACGGAGCAAGAACTATATGCGGTGGTATCATCAAAAATGCATGGAGCAGTCTGCTCCGCTTGAGGAACACGTCAGCTCGGAGGACGAGAGCCAGGGGACACTTTAACAGGTCCGGAGCATAACGGTTCAATTTCAGATATGTGCAGATGCTCTTTGATTCTCGAGTCTGGATTGTTTTTGTGAGGTGAAGCGGATGCTGTTGGGTGCTTCTAGTGTAGAACAACTTTGATTAAAAAAAACTATATAGGTAATTACATTTTTAGGGTGTAGTCTGAGTGTAATCAAGGCTAACTTCAAGTTAAAGTGTCTTTTTGACCATTAGCTGTCCCCCTTGACCACTAAAACACACAACAGTAGCAATTAACCCACAAACAGACAAAAAGTTCCAAACGCTCAGTCTCCCATTAATGTCCAGGCTTGAGCCAGAGCTCATTAAGACCAATAGAGTGTCTAATTAAGCCACGCACTGTGAGAGCAAGCATCTGGTCTTCCCAGCAGACTTTAGGATTGCACTGACAGAGGGGCCCATCGCTCTATTCGCTCTACTCATCGCTGGGCCTTTTTACATAGACTCTTCCCTTCATCAGAGCCCCAACACTGTTTACAAAGGTTCAAGCCATGATGCCTAGCATCTGAACTTCATATTTTAAATGATAGTTAACTCAAAAGTGAAAATTAAGTCATATATTTACCAATTTTTTCAGAATGTCCAAGTCACTGTTTTCCATTCAGTCAGGGCCGTAACCACCATAGATATTGAGGGAGAAAAGTCCCCTCGATGAATTAGAAATGGCCAAATTGCCCCAGCACCCCCCAATATCTGCTCTGCTGTATTACACCGCTCTGTTTGTTGCTAGGATGCATGGGCGTCGGAATCATTGTATGTGGGTGGGACAATACCCACCCACTTTTGACGATCAATGATATTGGACCCATTCACTTTTATCATCTCTAATTCAGCACGTCTGTTTACCTACCCCTAACCGATAAACACATATTATTCAACACGTTAGATGCTTTATTTCCAATTTTCTAATATTTTTGCTTAATTTTTATTGAAAATAAATGCCTTTCCGATCTGATATGTGATGGGAAAAGGGAGTAGAGTGAGTTCGGCAAAAGGCGGATTCAAACCTCGGGTCGATTTGCGTCAAAACTTTATGCCATGCGTCTTACCCCTACACTATAGCCGCTCTCAATGATACAGTGATTACCGTAATTTTGTCTTGCCCAACCAGACATTTAGCAAACAAGCGGTATATTTGTACTTATTGGAAATGCCGTAAACCCACCCACATTTTTTTTGCTTCCGACGCCCATGCTAGGATGACCAAAACATTTTTTTTTTTTTTTTTTTTTAGGTTGATCTGCCTCAGTGGTCTAACAGCGCTCGTCACTGTTTAGAATGAGTGAGGTGGCCAATCAAATCAAAGAAGGCGGGGCTTACTGTTAGTGCGAATTTCAACGTGACACTTTAGTTTTAGCAGTGAAAGAGTGTGTCGTAAGTGTAGCTAAACATTTAATATTTGACAACTGTTTTACGATAAAAACGTTCAGCGACCAACAGGTATATCAAGTGATGCAAACTACTTAAAAATATGACAATATTTATGTAAACTGAATTTGAAGTGACAAGAAACGTTTTGCATTTTTACATATTAGGCAGACGAAAATAAGAGTGAATGTGTACAATAAAAAAAAAAAAAAAAAAAAAAAAATATATATATATATATATATATATATATATATATATATTTGCAAATAGTTTACTTCATAACTACAACAACTACTGGCACTTTTACCGTTCTTATTTCTTTTTCTTTATTTCCTTAAATCCCTTTTAATCCTTTAATAATTTAATTCCTTTAAATAAACCAATGAAACCAATGCCCTCATTAATACATCCTGCAAGTTCCATAATAAAGCATTTATATGATAAAGCTGTAAAAAAAGCTTTGTTTGGACCCGAGGTGTCATGTGACATCACAGGGGCACAATCATTTGCATATGACTGCCTCTGGAGCAAGACATCAAGGCCTACTTTTACATCATCCTATCGTTGTACCGCCCTCTGGTGTTCAGTCAATGAGAAGCGAGTTGATCTAAAGTAGCTGTTTACGATAAGATTGCGATTATAACAAGATTGCGATGCCAGGCAGATGTTGTGCTGTTCCTGGCTGATGAAAAACATCATATTTGCATAAGCTGCCGAAACATGGTTTCAGTTTATTTTTAACGAACGTCTTTGTCACGTCAGTGCTGACTTGCCTGTTTGTACCATACATTTTACCAGCAACTGTTTTGAGAAGTCGCAATACGATGCTGGCTTTGCCCAAAAACCTTTGCTCAAAGATCAGGCTGTGCAAACTGTTCCCAGCAATGACCTCGCAAACTCTAAGTCACGGATTTCATTTGTAAACTGGTAACGGCAGTTAAATTCATAAGTATCCTAGTATTTTTACTTCAAAGGTCGCTCTCTTTAAAATGGCTGAGCTCTCGATCACGCAGCGGGAGTTTATCTGGACACTTGCCAAAACTCCAGATATAGTGACAAAACTCGTGCTCTTACAATACACCATGAATGTCTTACTGTATTTACGTCGTGTTTGCATTGTTAGCTGTGGTGAAAGCATTTTGTGAATGCGAAATTGCATTGCAATGATGCGAACACTGCATTCACGCAATCAACAGACAGTCTGTCATCTGCTCAATTCTCATCACTGCAACCTTCCATGTGATGGGAATAGATCTAAATATAATGCAATAATCAACAATGAAATCCGATGGCTCTGAAAGACCTCCATTGGCACAATGCACTTTACACTCTCAAGACCCATAAAAGGTACTAAAGATGTCGTTACAAAGTCCATCTCACTACAGTGGTTCTACAATAACTCTATGAAGCGACAAGAATAGTTTTTGTGCGCAAAAAAACCCTAAATAACGACTTATATAGTGATGACCGATTTCAAAACAATGCATCATGAAGCTTCGAAGCGTTATGAATCAGTTAGTCGATTCAGCGGTTTGGATCGGCGCGATCCGAATCATGATTTGACTCGCTGATCAGACGTCTGGTCTGTTTGTTGCTGCGGTAAGCTGCTGTTTATATTTTCGGCGTTATGTGATACTTGCAGTAGTAGAGACAGTTGGCCTCTCTCGCATGTGCGACTCGAGTTCTGTCTGTTGACAGATGGATCCCCATCGCCCCCCTTTACTAGCTTTGTTTCAGTGAATCACACTTCATAGGAGATGGGACATCCCTGTCAGAGATTTCCACACCTTCGTTTTCCACTTCAGTCTTCTTTCCATCTCTGTTTCTCTCTCTCTCTCTCCATCTGTCCCCAAGGAATGCCTGAAAATAGCAGCCTAGGGAAAACTGGGTCAGGCATCATCATAGGTTCCTGGGGTGGGATTTAGAGGTTGGGGTGTGCGCTAAGTGAAGACGCACTGTAGAGTCAGGGGCGGAGAGTATCGAACCTTGGTTATATTGACAGATGGGACTCTTCAGCCCTACATTAACTTTGTGCCATGTTTTACTGACTCTGCATTTTGGCTCTGCTTGGAATCTTATTCTTTGTCTCACTGTTTTTTCTAGCATGGCTGCTTTAGTTCATCTGCACCTGCTTTTTTTTTACTGAAGTTCACCCAAACATTTGAATCTTGTCATCTCTTACTCACCCTTATGTCGTTCCAAACTCATTTCCTTTTTTTTCTTTATGTTTAACACACTTTTGAATAAAACTTTCCTGTCAGGATAGTAATTCAGATTTTTGACCTGCCAACCAAACGGCAACCTTCCGGTCTCTCTCTTGAAGCCAACACGGAAGTGACTTAAACTGTGCCCACTGTTGGCTCCAAAAGGGAGTCAATCCCATAGACCCCCCCATGTTAAAATGCTCAACTTTACAGCAGAAAAAAAAAAAACGTTTACAGCCTGGTACAAAAAGTGGTTTTGGTCTATATAGCAAATTTTGCCCTTCATGATAAATGTGAGGTGGTGAATTTTTTTATAACTCATCTGTTTAAATTATATTAAGCCTTAAAGTTCTGCATAATTGAGGGCGTGGCCACTTGAGTGACAGGTGGATTGCCACTTCTGTCACTACTAGCCGTTTGTCTGCTGTCTGTTAGTCCACCCACGTCCCACCTCTTTGCCCATTTTTCTTCGTTATCCGGGAGTGACGCACGGTGACACGCTGCCAAGATAGCGACGACCGGCTCCCCCCACTTTGGGCTTCAAAAATGCTCTTCAGAAACCTACGGATGATGTCACAGACACTGTGTCCATTGTTGTATACAGTCTATGATGCCAAATTTTCCCTGTCCACATTTTTAGCAATTAAAAAAAAAAAAAATAGATTTATATATTTACACTACCATTCAAAAGTTTGGGGTCGGTAAGATTTTATGGTTCATGCTCAAAAATAATTATTTAGTTGTGCTGCTTAATATTTTTGTGGGTTCTTTGATGAATATAAAGTGCAAAACTGAAATAAAAATAATTTGTGACTGAAATATCTTTACTCTCACTTTTGATCAATTTAATGCTTCCTTGCTGAATAGAAATATTAATTTCTTGGAAAAAACTTACTGATTCCAAACTTTTGAATGGTAGTGTACATTTATGTATATTGATATTTTTAACATAACTATTACATTTTCTTCACAATTTTATGTTAACTATCGCAACTTACTTCTTTCGTTAACTTGTTATGTTCTTCGCAAAAAGAACATTTGCACCAAAACTGGAATCTCCATATCTTCATAAACATATAGTACTTTGCATACAATGCAAAGCATTACTTCATTGATTTGTGCTTTTCAGTACATTCCTACTGATGGTTCCAGGACAATTTTTCCATCAAAACAGGGTTGAATAATTAAAGACAGAATTTTCATATTTGGATGAACAATTTTTCTTTAGTACTATTGCTTATTTCTACCTTATTTAAAACAGAAATATCAGCAGAATTGTAAAGTTAACCAGCTTATGTTTCAGGCTGCTCCCACAGGGCAAACAGCCTGTCTTCACTCTAAATAATTATCAATATAAGCACTGAAATGGTGTAAAACCACCATTAATTAGATTTTAAAAAGCCCCTCTCGAACCAAGGTTCCACATCATGAACACAGAGAGATTCTCTCGGCGGAAATCCAATCAGGTTTTTCCCTTATGTTTACAACTTCTAAAAATCCCCCCTCCAGCCAATTGTGTAACGGCTTCCTCTTCAGTACTCAATCCTAAACTTGGTGGAAGCAACTTGTTGTTTCCACCATGGAGTTGTACAGTTTCAAGCCTTTTCTGCAAGGTCAGGCCCACATGTACAGTAGAGTTTCAAAACCACACCTGCACCTTCTCCCGTGAAAGCCCCCCAAACTCACCGGCCTGCTTTTTATAAGCCATGCTGACGTGGCAAGTTTTCAAATAGTTTGTGAACGTGAATTCATTTATCAAAGTCTGGTAAGGAACAACACTTTAGCTTGCCGCTTCTCACCCTAGAGTTCAATGCATTGGGAAACGTTGACACGAATCGGGCGCAAAGGCCCATAGGCTTTGCTGTCTGTTCAAAACAAGGCCTATGGGCTTCACGGTGGGTTGTATGGTGCCAAACAGAGCCTCAATGACCTGCCACTGCGTCTGTGTTTATGAAGGACACAGCCCGGCTCAGTAGGATGGGATTCAATGTGTGAATGGCTCTCTCTTTCTCTCTTCCCCTCCGGGCCTTCAGTTGATGTCAGAGGGACAGGATGTTAGCTGATGCTCCCTTTGGTTGTTGATTTGATGCAAGTGTTGTGCTTTAATGCATAATGGTAATGGACTAGTCAGGGCTTCAGACTATGTCTAAGTACACTATATTGCCAAAAGTTTTGGGACGCCTCCCTTTACATGCACATGAACTTTAATGAGTTGGCCCACCCATTTCAACTCTTCTGGGAAGGCTTTCCACAAGATTTAGGAGTGTGTTTATGGGAATTTTTTACCTTTCTTCTAGAAGAGCATTTGTGAGGCCAGGCATTGATGTTGGACGAGAAGGCCTGGCTCGCAGTCTCCGTTCTAATTCATCCCAAAGGTGTTCTATCGGGTTGAGGTCAGGACTCTGTGCAGGCCAGTCAAGTTCCTCCACACCAAACTCGCTCGTCCATGTCTTTATGGACCTTGCTTTGTGCACTGGTGCTCAGTCATGTTGGAATAGGAAGGGGCCATCCCCAAACTGTTCCCACACAAAGTTGGGAGCATAAAATTGTCCAAAATGTTTTGGTATGCTGAAGCATTAAGAGTCCCTTTCACTGGAACTAAGGGGCCAAGCCCAACCCCTGAAAAACAACTCCCACACCATAATCCCCCCTCCACCAAACCTTACACTTGGCACAATGCAGTCAGGCAAGTACCGTTCTCCTGGCAACCACCAAATCCAGACTCTTCCATCATATTGTCAAACAGAGAAGCGTGATTCGTCACTCCGGAGACTGCTCTAGAGTCCAGTGGCGGCGTGTTTACACCACTGCATCCGACGCTTTGGATTGCACTTGGTGATGTAAGGCTTGGATGCAGCTGCTCGGCCATGGAAACCCATTCCATGAAGCTCTCTACGCACTGTTCTTGAGCTAATCTGAAGGCCACACGAAGTTTGGAGGTCTGTAGAATATCTGCAAAAATCTGCAAAAGTTGGCGACTTCTGCACACTGTGCGCCTCAGCATGCACTGACCCCGCTCTAAGATTTTACGTGGCCTACCACTTCGTGGCTGAGTTACTGTTGTTCCCAATTGCTTTCACTTTGTTATAATACCACTAACAATTGACCTTGGAATATTTAGTAGTGAGGACATTTCACAGGTGGCAACCTATCACTGTACCACGCTTGAATTCACTGAGCTCCTGAGAGCAGCCCATTCTTTCACAAATGTTTGTAGAATCGTCTGCATGCCTAGGTGCTTGATTTTATACACCTGTGACCATGGAAGTGATTGGAACACCTGAATTCAATGATTTGGAGGGATGTCCCAATACTTTTGGAAATATAGTGTAGTTACATTTCGTGACTACAAAAATGATCTATGCTTTTTGCTACAGTTTTCTGGATTATTACTAGGGCTGGGTAAAAAATATAGATTTCTCGATTTTAATCGATTCTCACTTTTACAAAACAATATTGATTCTTAAATCCCAAGAATCGATTAGTCATCCAGTTTTCAGTTAATGAATGAAATAAACATTGTAGCACTCCAATAAATCGCAATAAACTTTGTGCTTTATTACTATTGATATGAAACAAAGTCTCAGATTTCAAATTACGTCTATTTTTTTTACAAAATTCAAAAACATACACTGTTTTGGTGCTGTGGTGCGAGATCGCGCTGTCGCAGCTCAGCTAAAGAGAATGCTGCAGCACGGAGCAAACATGAATGGATCTTCTCTTCCGCCTTATACCAGTAACAGCGCAAAATAAACATGAAGGAGCTTCTGAAAGTGTGTTAAAAGATACAGTTTACCGAAATCCGTATCATGTCACATAGAATAGCTCAATCAGTGTTTCAGCCGCAGAAAGGCGTCAGTAAAACGGCTTGTAAATGTCATGTAAAGTCACATTTTCCTCAGAAAAACCATATCGTTAGTCAGCTAGAAAAATTAACTCTAGAGAGGAGCATTTTGCTATATTTTGCTATTATATGCACCACATTACATAGGCTATTCATTGTCAATGTTCTTCAATATTTAATGCATGTATGTATGTATGTATGTAGGCTATGTATGAATGAAAGTTTTTATGCAGCCACCATTTAAATGTTTATATTTCAAAAATCTAATTGGAGTAGAATTATGATTATGTAATTGTAAAGTTATTATAACTTTATTAATATATGTATAAAAAACATAATTTAGTGTCATTTAAGTGTTTTTATACAAATCTGTTAATTTGTAATATTAGGCTAATGTAGTATCAACTGACTCCCATAGTTTACAACATTAGTTCAGAAATTTGTTTTCCTTGAGAAAATGTTCCATGTATTATACCTGTATACATTATACCTGTATACCTAGTATACATATCCAAGATAATCGATATTGAATTGAATCGAAAAGAATCGAAAATCGAATCGAATTGTGAAATTGGTGTCAATACCCAGCCCTAATTATTACTATTACTATTAAACCAGTATATTATATTATATTATTCTATATTATAAACTGTATAGAGATTGTAATACAAAACATACATTTGAAGGCAAATGTGAATATTTTTTCATATAATTTAAGTATCGGTACCATATCAGCTGATATTTATTCATTTATCGCCGTTGGTCGCTGATGAATATTTAATTGTGCAATACTCAGTGAAAGAATCCTGGGGGGATTCTGAAGCAGCACAATTGTTTTCAACATTGATAATGATAAGAAATGTTTCTTGAGCAGCAAATCAATTATTTCTGAAGGATCATGTGACACTGGAGTAATGATGCCTACAATTCAGCTTTGCTATCACAGAAATAAATTACATTTGGTGAACACAAGGGTCTTCAATCAAAGACATAAAAAAACAACCCACAAACCTTTGAACAGTAGTGTATGATGGCACTGCTCTCATATATGTGTGAAACTCTTAGGACGCAGGTAAGGTATGAGAAACCAATCCCAGGCTAAAAGCGAATGTTTGTTTGCCGATACCAGCCTAACATGAGCCTTTTGTAGCTGCTGATGTCATAATGACATTGGTGAACAAGTGACATTGATGTATGTGTTTGTAAAGTGTGTTTAAGTTAAAAAAGCTTTGTGTCAACAAAGTGACTAACAGCCGAGCTAATGCATTTGCAGCAGGCCGACAGGAACACAACGTGTTGCGCAGGATTATGGCACTGGCAGTCATCAGACTGCTGCATCACTGTCACAGCTAATTCGCCCGTCTTTGCCGGCTTCTTGACGGTTCAAGAGTTCTGACGATGCTGTTTCCTCTTTCCTCTCCAGGATTTAAGTGTCCTGTCTGCTCCAAATCAGTGGCATCCAATGAGATGGAAGTTCACTTCATCATGTGTCTGAGCAAGCCCCGCCTCTCCTACAACGGTAAGACATGCCCTTCTGTTATTCCCGCACATATTACTGCTCAATACCTGATGTCTATTCTCGATAACTGTCTCCTCCACTACTCTCCTCCTTTTTTGTGGGTCGTTGTATCAGTTTATCCTTTCGTTCTCCATTTCATTCTTGTCTGTGATCGCGTTTTGGGGCTGAAAAGAGTCTGTGAACTGTGGATGACCCATAAATCTAGGTCGGTCTCTCTCTCTTTTTCTGTTTTGCCGTGGGAAACAAAGGTTACCACTGTATATGACATTTGTCAACCATTTTTCCTCTCTTTACTTTTTCTTTTTTCCTCCTCCATCACTCTCATTTGCTGTTTCAAGTAATCTGTAGGCTGTCAAATTACAGTCCTTTTTTTCCTCTATGGATTTCTATTCCAGCCATGTTTGATAGTACTGCTCATATTATCTTAATTTGCATCACATTTAAGTTTTCTAATATGATGGATATCCGAGTAAAACAGAATGTTCAGTGAAATAAATAGGGCAATGTTTAAATTTTTTCCCATTGGGGTTTCATTTAATTCTTTCATCAATCATGCAAAAGTTCAAATGTTAGGCTATATTATTAAATATTAATATTATTTCCCCATGTTTACATCAGACAAAAGCTTGTTTCAGAAGCAAAGACATTTTTTTAAAGATTATATGAACTTTTTTTTTGTAGAATAATGTACTTTGATGAATTATGCTCAATTAAACCTGCTATTTTTATTAGGAATGAGGTCAACTTTGATTACATTTTAGTTTTGATTAATTAATTTAAAACTAACTCTTATAATTCTTA
Organism: Romanogobio albipinnatus; assembly: GCA_023566225.1. NCBI lineage: Eukaryota > Metazoa > Chordata > Actinopteri > Cypriniformes > Gobionidae > Romanogobio > Romanogobio albipinnatus. Next base: position 25,379,710 of record CM042262.1, on the reverse strand, counting down.
TATCTCATAATATTTAATATATATATATATATATATATATATATCTCTTGTATAAGCAATTTTAATTCATTTTAACCTAAACCTTCTGTCTTATATAAAAATAATTTTTATTTTATTAATAATTTTTTCATATACCTTAATTCTCATATACCTTTTTTTCACATTTTATTTAATTTTATTCTAAAGTATATTGTCTTGTATGTAAATATTTTTTATTTTGAATAAATTTTGTAATTTTAATCATTTTGTGCGATCTAAATTAGTTTAGACTTCTATAACTTCAAGAAGAAGCGATGGTGATACATTGACAAGCAACACTAGCTCACTATTGATTCTGTGAGGTTTTGGATCAGTCTGTCAAGTGCAGCTTTGCAGGAAGGTGGCACACATGACACAGCTGTAGTGACCCAATGACATGCGTAGTCTCTGCTTATAACAGCTGTGTTGGGCTGGATGGACATCTGACTGACAGCTACCTGACTGAGGGACAGCTGTCCACCTCAGCTTGAGCTAAAGGTGACCAGCAGTGATGCATCTGATTGTTACTGGTGTGACATTATCTTTCGTCACAAAAACATTAGTATGTTTTTCAAATATTCATTTAATTCCTTTTGGTTAATCATTTAGTCAATAATGAATTGAGCAAAAACAAAGGTTTTGAACTTACATGCACCTTTAAAAGTAAAGTAATACCAGTATTACCTGTCCCAGTCAGTATAAAAAAAAGTTTCCACAGTAGGCTACCAATATTACAGAGTAAATGCTCTCTATCATGTTTGTTTGAGCACTCTCTGAGCATCAAATGTTTCTATTTACGGCTTGTTTTTACAAGTGTTGAACATTGTAGCCAATCACAATCATACAGTATCTGTTGAGCACGTGAACGCAATGGCCTATCAGAGGTCCTAGTCAACTTACTGACTAGGACCTCTGATAGGCCATTGCGTTCACATGCTCAACAGATACTGCATGATTGTGATAATATGATTATATGATGTGATGTATGATATAATGTATGATAATTCTGATTATATATTCAGAATCCGCTTAACACCGCTGAAAATGCACAAGGTTTTGTTTTGTTCATGTGAGCTGCATACCGCATACAAATCCTTTTATTGTAACCATCAAACATGATGTAAATAAGAGATTCTTTGTGCAATTAAGACAGCTTTTTTCATTATAATGGGAGTTTTCGTGAGAGTGCAGAATTCAATGAACTTGAGGTAGAGATTGACAGCCTTATGTATTTACTTCACAACAGTCGCAAATTCGCGTCATAGGAGGGGCTTCTGCCAGCTGGCTCGTCCCGTTAAGAAATGGCTGACATGGCCTGTGTTTACACGTCTTTTTTGTTAAAATCTACTGTTAATGTGACAAAACGTAGTTGTAAGTCTTTTTCAGATGATAATGTAGTTTAAAGCTCAAATCTGTGGTTTATTTCTAAAAAGAGTGCCTATTTGAACATTTTATCTGGCATTTTCGAGTTGTGAGCTCCAGTGGATCAGCGGCGCTCCACGCTCGTTAACCCCAGCGAGAGCAGAAAAAAAAAGAGACTGGGTTGTGTTTCGTTGTCACAGTGATAATCATGTCTAAACCAGATATTAATATACAGATTTTCTCCTCATTGTTGTCACTACTAGTCTACTAGAGCAAGCTCCTGATTGGTTAACGTGGCGCGAATATCCACCAAAGTTCCGATTTTTCAACTCAGGCGATTTGCGCGAATTACGCGTCAAACGTTCAATACGCTCAATTTCACACAAATCGCACCGCAGAATGTCTATTCGCGTCTTTGCATTGACTTAACATGTAAATCACTCGCGCAAATCGCGTCATTCGCATCCGGTGTGAACGCACCATAAGTGATTATAAAGGGAGGCTCTTCTCTTGCTTTCTGTTTATTACCCATTCACAATTCGAGTACAAGTTTAGTTTTACTGGTATTGGTACCAACTACTGAAATATTGGTACCGTGACAACCCTACAGGTTATGTATGTTATTTTAGTATTAATATACTATTATAGTTTTGGAATTAGATACTATTTTTGGTCTATTTAGTTTTTGTTATTTTAATACTTCAACATACATGAAATGAAAATGAGAAATGTTGTTTTGGCAACTAGCAGTTTACTTTTACCTTTTATATATTTTTATATATTTGTATTTCAGTCAATGTCTTTTATTTCAACTAATGATAAATGTTTTTTTTATGGTTTTAATTTTAGTTAACAATAATAACCCTGGTTAATACCATGCGTAAACAGAAAGAACACTTACTATTTAATCCCTTGTTTTAACATTTTGTCACTTACTGACTGACCCCATCAAGTTCAAGTTAGTGACATTACCACACCAGAACACACTGCAGCTAATCTTATTGCCCACAAAGCACTCTGTTCCATTGTCAACTGCAGCCAGTGACAGTCACACGTCAGCAGATCTGCTCACTGTAAAACCCGCTCTCTGTGAATGCAGTATGTACACTTTGCTCTCCTTTTGATGCTTTGGTTTGTGCCCACCTGCCCTCCCATTTCTCTGTGAACTCTAATCCACCCCAGTTTGTATTGATCCAGGCAGGGAAATAACCCTGGACTAATGCTAGATGTAACATTGGATTAACCCTGAACTAATACATGTTCTACCCTTAGAGGAGATGGTTTTAGAGTTGAGGGTATATTTCCTGTACCAGCAGATGGCAAAACAATTTTGTATTCAGCATGATTTTAAGAGTTTTTCTGAGCTTGTAGTCACAAATAAGTGACTGAGTCACTGTGTGATTTGCTAAATTATTCTTACTGAATAGTTTTATCCATTATGTGGTAATACTATAGCGGTCTTTAAAATAGTATTTTACTTCAATGACTTTTACATCCTAATTTATCATAATTGTTACATGCTTGCTAATTAAAACTTCATATCTTTCTATGCATGTGTGCCTTAAAGGCTTTAAATGCTTGAACCCCGCTCAAATGCTGCTTGCAGCTTTAATTTTTTTTTAGTATTGAAAGTCGGGAATGTGTTTAAAGCAAAACTCTAAGTTAGACATTTCAGTATTGTTTCAATTATATATATTATTTATTTCATTATAATTATGGGATAGATAACAACTGTTTACATGTTTGAAGCGAGCAACTCACTAAACTGCAAGTCATTTTGCAAATCATAATTACAAATCAAAATTGTTTTTTTAAATGGCATGTTTGGCTAGATTGTATGTGAAGGACAGACAGATGGTAGATAGATAGACAGACAATAGGACGATAGATTGATAGATGATAGATAGATCGCTGGATTGATAGATAGACAGACAGACAGACAGACAGACAGTAGATAGACAGACGATAGATAGATAGATAGATAGATAGATAGATAGATAGATAGATAGATAGATAGATAGATAGATAGATAGATAGATAGATAGATAGATAGATAGATAGATAGATAGATAGATAGATAGATAGATAGATAGATAGATAGATAGATAGATAGATAGATAGATAGATAGATAGATAGATAGATAGATAAAAAAAAGTGCAGCAGAAATGTTATTCTGTCCTCTGAAAAACTCTCTTGCTCATCCCCCTCCCCATCTGAGAGCTAAATTTAACAGCAGGTATTAAAATATCATCATACATAGTCCTGGCTTGGAAAAGACACACTGGTCAGTTCACATGGGCCCTTCAGAGTGTAAAACATACACTCTCACACACAAAACTGCTATCAAAATAATAGCGTTACCATTTCAGGGACCGAACCGAAAAAGCCTAGACACAAAATGACAGCTATCCAGCGGAAAGAATGGGGAACATGATTACCAACAACTTGAACTAAAAGGCCTAACGACTGATCTCTCTCTCACACACACCTGTCCATTCCTGTAAACTAGTGCAGCTCCTCTGAGCTGCTGAAGTCATCGGCCCTAAGAGGATAACAAGCTCAAGTGCAGGAGGGTGTGCGTCCTGCTGTCGTCCAGGGATGTGTGGAGGGGGGGTGGAGGGCCAGCGTGTTTTGTTTGCCGGAACCAGCGTCTGGAAAATTGTGCAAGCGCTTGAGAATTTTTTGAGGAGCTAGAATAGTTGTAATTTTTAAAATGAGTTCCTTTATAACTCACAGACTATAACACATCTACCGACATATTTTGATAAAAGAAACATACGTGCAAAAAATAACTGTTACTGTAAGTAAAAAGTAACTGTATAGCATAAGACATGTGAAATATAATAATATTGAATTAAATAAAAGATCTCCGAGTGTTACAGTTGTCAGTTGGAGGGTTGAAGGCAATTGTAACACTAAATAATCTTTAAAAAAATATGAATTAATGTATTTATCTTTAATAAGAGCATACAAAAAGTAATGTCAACATTAATACTTATTACTGAAATTTATATTAAATATAAAATATATATTTTTGTATAAATATAAAATGTTTTCTTAAATATATACATGCATGTGTGTGTATTTATATATACATAATAATTATACACAGTACACACACATATTATGTAAACACAAACTTTTACTTTGGATTAATCGCGATGAATTGATTTGACCGCACTAATATATATATATATATATTTTTTTTTTAAAATACATTAAAATAGACAACAGATATTTTACATCGTAATAATATTTCACAGTAATTTTCACAAAATAACACTATATATACTTACAATTATACTTGATATACGTTTAATCTCAGCCTAACTTTTAATGTTAACCTAAATTTAGCATGTTACAGTTGTCCCGGTCTCCCGTTCCCCATCGATTCAGCTAAGCTGATTTGTATTTGGAGCATATTTCTGCCGTCTGTTCTCATTCCCGCCATCATCTCCTGTTTTTCCCAGCTCACCTCTCCACCTTGTGTCGTTCTCTCACTCTCCATCACATCCTCTCTAAACTGCAATCTATCTTTTGTCCCGTCTGCCTGCTCCCTGCACACAAAACAATGGATATCCATCTCCCCTTCTTCATGGTTTTTCAGCAATGCAGGTGATTGGCCATAATAGTTAATTTGTCATTGCGTATTTATAAGTATAAGTATTTATATATATATATTTTTTTATTTTTTTATTAAGAGACCACTTGACATTGATTTCTCAATGTATATAGTATATAGTCTATCCATTACGCCATTACAACTAACTAAACTGAAATAGAAAACCTCAATACAAAACGAGGCATTCAAGAGGGAACGGCACAAACAAATTTGTGACGCATCTTTCAGGTGGCATTGTACCTCTCTAATATGAGATTCATCCTAAAGCATTCTGGGAAAGTGGGTTAACCGTCAACATCCTGCATTCAAACAAACTTCATTATCCTGTCATGATTCTCCAACCTTATTTTAGTATTTAGCACACGCTTCACCTTTACACACACTCAAACACAGGTGTTTCCAGGGGAACCTGCGCGTGTTACAGGAAAGGAAGTGGCCTGTTTCGTTTTCAGGCGCATTTCCTGTGAAGAATACTTTTACTGGAAACTAAATCAGGCTGAGATACGGTGTATATGTGTGTGTTTGTGTGAGTCAGTGAGGCCGGTATGGGCATGCACGTCAAATTGTGTAGGTCGGTTCCCTTGAACTATTAGCAGAAAATTAGTTCACACCTCATCTCTACAACAAACATACACACAGAAGCATGAGTAACTGTCTTTAACTACTAGTTATGCTAACTGCCAGCCCACCTCACTTAACCAGCCGTCGTCTACTGTGAGTGAGAAAGTAGAGGAACAATGTCAACTGCATTGCATGCGTCTTTACTCTCCGCTGACCCCTGCTGGCAAACAAGATGCCGTTTTAATGTTTTCATGAATCTGCAGTGCCAAAACATCCCATTCAGAAAACAGACTTAAGTTGCGACATGTTGGTACTATAAATGTCAGTTTAAAAATAGGATAAAACAGGATCCTGGGGTCCCGTATGTTTTTATCAACGTATAATATGTGTGTTTATAATATTTATATTTTGATTTCAAATGCTTGTGTATGTGTTATAGATGACGTGTTGTCAAGAGACGCAGGAGAATGTGTAATATGTCTCGAGGAGCTACAGCAAGGAGACACCATCGCTAGACTGCCGTGCCTCTGTATCTATCACAAAAGGTGAGCAACAAAACATTTCCCTCTACTATATACACAGTCACTCCAAAGGGAGTTATTCTCTATATCAGTGCACACTGAACTCCCTGAAACGCCTGCCCTCGGATGTAGTTTTGGGTTTTCTTCTGGGAACGTTCACATCACAGTTAGGGTAGCCAACCGTTTCGTATAATACGGAATCGTCCCGCATCAATGAAGCGTTCCGTATTAAAGCCAAGCCAGGAAGTTGTCTTTTAATACTGTAAGTTAGTTTTGTTAAATAGAGAAAAACATTTTACATTTAAGTAAAAACTTGGACCTCATTATTGAAACACAAAACAACCAATAAAGTCTCAAGCACCAAAAGCAGTTCTCTTAAAATGAAAAATATGCATTTTTATTTATTCATACATGGTTGCAACAACATTTAATTAAAAAATGTAAGTGCCATTGTTTAAAAAAAATTATGCTTAAAAATGTTATCCCTTTTAAGAGGTTGATGATATTTAATATCCGTTGGTGTAGCTATATATAGAAAATGGGTAAAATTCAATAATTTGAACATGGAGCCACATTATATCTATGGGATTGAACCATATATGACCTTTTTCAATGAAGATGACAAAATAAATGTTTATTAAGAATGAGAGTCTAAGGGTATTAAGAAATCATTAGGCTAATACTTTTAGAGGTACAGACACACAAACTTTGGGAAAATACTATTTATGGCACTCAGACGGGAATGTTCAATTGTGTTGATAGACAAAAACGAGATATATTTCAACATTATTTGCTCTTCAGAAAATGTGTGACCATTAAAAATGTGTACAATTTACTCATGGAGCCACATTGAGATCCTTATAACTCTGGAAATTAACCATATTGAGCCTTAAAATTAAGAAACCAAAAGAAAAGTTATAGAATTAGAATCTAAAAGGATATTAATATATCTTTAATATGAGTTACAGGCATGCAAACTTTGGGCAAAAAACTCAAGAAGTGCTTTTTCCAGACCTGCCAATCTGTGTAAAAATAAAATTTCTCCCCCCGCTAATTTGTCATTTTGACCCTCCCTCTACAAAAATATTGAATTACTCAGTAAATATACATCTATTGCATTTAATATTTTGGCTTTCTTCTTTTATATTTGTGTTTCTTCAGAAAAAAATTGAACAAAATAAAAAACAATTGGGCCCGGAAAGTTTCTGAAAATGGGTTGATTTTGACGCACAATGACCCAAAAGTGTTAGGGAACCTTTTATACACATTAACTGCAGACACTGAAATGACATGCACTGTGTGGTACAGTACAAATATTTTATGTCCCTTATTCTGTCCCTTATTTTCCTATAAAGAACCACTATTGTCCCTTATTTTCCTTTCCAGAAGTAGGCAACCCTAATCACAGTATTCCTCATTTAAATAATTCCCGCCCAAGGCACATGCAAAAAAAGGGACGAGGCCTGGTTGAGTAAGTTAGTAGTGTGTTGAAACTCGTGGTTATGTTAAAGGGTGTGACATTTCCAAAAAAACGCTCGACGTGATTGACCAATCACAACACACTGGTCTAGCCGTCCAATCAGAGCACATTGCATTTTTCGGAAGGAGGGGCTTCATAGAGACGGGAACTAAACAGAAGGCTTGCAGTGTTGCCAAGTCTGCGGTTTTCCCGCGGAATTGGGCTACTCCAACACTGTTGAAGTGGCCCCAATTATGTGATATTTAGCCCCGGGAATGCGTATTTTAGTAGGCAACCATGCCAAAAAAACACATATTTTACCCCCCAAATGCGATTTTTACCAGAGAAGCCCCCCTGAAACGCGATTAGGCTTGTTTTGGGCTAGTTTTGAGTAGCAATTGGGCGGGTTTTGTTGTGAAAGCCTGGCTTGTTACTTCATGCAGCGCTGCACAGACCAATCGGAATCTAACTTGAAGCAGTGCATTAGAAATTTTGTCCGATTTGAGACACGTCACTGTGACATATGGCATCAAATATTATTATTGTGTTATATTGTCATGTTTATCAAAATAAAACTGATTAAAAAAAAACATAGACCCCACTTCAATGGTATTTAAATTGTATAGGCTCATGTTGAAGTTTATTCTTGTACAAACAGACGCTGTATTAAGCAGTACATCAGGTATTGAATGAAAACGTCTGTGTATTTGACAAATATTGCATTTAATTCACTTCATCTGTGATAAAGTAGGCAAACACCACACAAGCGTCACTACGGGAAGCAGAAAGTGTCCGACTTCACGTCTCCGTTTACAGCTCCTCCCCGACTGCAAGCGGCAACTCTCGCCGATCGGTTACGTCCAGCCGCAGCCGAAGTCGAACACAACTAGAGTGTTACTGACTGACTGGGAAGAGAGGAGCTGCAACCATGTAAAATATGTGGGAAAAAAAATAACATTCAAGCATGAAAAGGGCATAATAGGTCCTCTTTATACAGGAAATGTTAGCTTTTAGTCAGTCAGATGAATGACAAATTACCTGAGAATTTACTTCTTTTTTTTTTTTTGCTGAACATGAAACAAACCTGGTCATGTCCTATATATAATTGTGATTATGTAACTAAATGATTGACATTTGATGTCTGTATGTGGTGTCTCAGCAGGAGGTTCTGGCTATTGAATAGCACACTCACGCATATGTCTCAAACCGCAGACACCTTGAAAAGTGATCCGATTGGCTGGCTGGTGTTCTTTTGCTACTTATACATGAGATGGTGTTGGAGCACAATCAAACAAATTTACCACAAGCAAGTTATACGCTCAGTCCTAACCAGCAATAAAGCGACAACCAATAAATCCTATTATTCTAAGCTAATGTTTTTGGCCTAACCAGCTGCGACTGGCAAGACATTTGTGACACTTGCTTGGTTTCTATATCCGGTCCAGAATCCCGCTGAATCCCCCAGAACCCCATCTCCGCATAGCTGTACATTAAACATCAAAGATGTTCAGGCTGGCTGTGGTTTTGTCATTTCCTGCAGTTTCTGCACTTTTAGTGAGGACAGAACAATTATTTGATGTTAGAAACTCACTGTGCCTGCTTAGGACATCTTATGTAGAATCATTTAAAAACAATATGCTAATAGAAATGTTGTTTTTCTGACATAGATTACATTAAAATTGAACCAAAACTGACATGTTTATCATCTTTTTCATTAGCTGTATAGACTCCTGGTTTGAGATCAACCGCTCCTGCCCTGAACATCCTTCAGACTGACCTCCATCATCTACTTCTGCTAACGCTGAGAAAGGTGAACCCCATCACTCAAATATTCACCTACACGAAAACACGTGTCTCAATAATCTGATATTTCAAGTCATCATTTTATATAGGATTTTTTGACTTTATCATTTAGTAGCAGCACAATCTTATCAATTCAATGCACCACTTTTAAATAGACTATAGAGAGCATCCTCCAGTCATAGTAGCAACACTTTTTTTGACAAGCTTGTATCGTAAATACACCTTCACACTTGTCAGGAGCATTTTTAGCATTTATGTAGTAAATGTGAAATTAACACCTAAACCCCCTAATGACCTTGCGCTATTATAAAGGAACTAAAATTGCTATCTAATGCAAATGAAAGTTTTCACACTTGAGTCCTCTATAAAAAACATTCACAATGAACTCAGACCACTTTTATAGTATAATAATAATTAATAATAATATGCAAGTTTTACAAAATAGCATTCACAAAGATCTAGAACTCTGATAATTTTTATAATAATTAGTGCTGTCAGTCAATTAAAAAAATTAACTACACTCACCTAAAGGATTGTTAGGTGTGGTCCTGGTCAAGACAATCTCCTGAACTCCAAACTGAATGTCAGAATGGGAAAGAAAGGTGATTTAAGCAATTTTGAGCGTGGCATGGTTGTTGGTGCCAGACGGGCCGGTCTGAGTATTTCACAATCTGCTCAGTTACTGGGATTTTCACGCACAACCAGTTCTAGGGTTTACAAAGAATGGTGTGAAAAGGGAAAAACATCCAGTATGCGGCAGTCCTGTGGGCGAAAATGCCTTGTTGATGCTAGAGGTCAGAGGAGAATGGGCCGACTGATTCAAGCTGATAGAAGAGCAACTTTGACTGAAATAACCACTCGTTACAACCGAGGTATGCAGCAAAGCATTTGTGAAGCCACAACACGCACAACCTTGAGGTGGATGGGCTACAACAGCAGAAGACCCCACCGGGTACCACTCATCTCCACTACAAATAGGAAAAAGAGGCTGCAATTTGCACAAGCTCACCAAAATTGGACAGTTGAAGACTGGAAAAATGTTGCCTGGTCTGATGAGTCTCGATTTCTGTTGAGACATTCAGATGGTAGAGTCAGAATTTGGCGTAAACAGAATGAGAACATGGATCCATCATGCCTTGTTACCACTGTGCAGGCTGGTGGTGGTGGTGTAATGGTGTGGGGGATGTTTTCTTGGCACACTTTAGGCCCCTTAGTGCCAATTGGGCATCGTTTAAATGCCACGGCCTACCTGAGCATTATTTCTGACTATGTCCATCCCTTTATGACCACCATGTACCCATCCTCTGATGGCTACTTCCAGCAGGATAATGCACCATGTCACAAAGCTCGAATCATTTCAAATTGGTTTCTTGAACATGACAATGAGTTCACTGTACTAAAATGGCCCCCACAGTCACCAGATCTCAACCCAATAGAGCATCTTTGGGATGTGGTGGAACGGGAGCTTCGTGCCCTGGATGTGCATCCCACAAATCTCCATCAACTGCAAGATGCTATCCTATCAATATGGGCCAACATTTCTAAAGAATTCTTTCAGCACCTTGTTGAATCAATGCCACGTAGAATTAAGGCAGTTCTGAAGGTCAAACACAGTATTAGTATGGTGTTCCTAATAATCCTTTAGGTGAGTGTAGATGAATCTGTGAATTGTACAATTTATTGTGATTAATCACACATAAAAACAAGTTTTAAATGTTTTTAATATATTTTATAATGTAATAATTTCACAGTTAAGACAGCATATTTTAAATATTTGTTGTAAATATAATATTTTTATGAATGAAGGCCAGCATCACTGATACTGATGTCTCTATGAAATTGATTTCCCCATTATTTCCCAAAAATGCCATTATTTTAATTTAAAAAGTTAATAATTGTATTTTGTTGACAAAATATTTTAGTTTGTCTTGGATATTTTTTTGATTATATCAGATAACATTTTAAACTGTCATTTGGTCATGATACAATGAACCCCACCTATGGGGCATGTTGTCACTTCCATTCTTTCGGGGTAAATCAAGAAAAAAGTATACACTGTATTAATGAAACAAACCCACATAATTGCACTAGACATGTGTGCAATTAATGTGGGGGGAAATAAATACTCTGAACCCCAAGTGGATTTACACAAACTTTTGAGTAAGTCAAAAAGCGTTAGGTTGTGCCTCGCTCTCCCCTACTTATAGTGTAGCTAGTAAATACTTATATTATAAATATAGTATACTATAATAAATATAAACAACATTTAAAAAATATAAGTATTCTTTAAAAAACAAGTTGAAATAATGCAAATTGACTTTAACAAACGCATATACTATTTATTAACAATCTCAGATAGTTACAGTAGATCTACTGACAGTTGGTCTGTATTTAACGGTTTATACATTTTCGATAAAAAATGTATTTCCCTATTTTATCATTTGATTTAGTCTAGTCAGTTTTGAATCAACTACAATGTGATTTTCGGTGATCGAGATCTGGCAGCAACAGCTAATTGTTCCGTTTGGGCCAATGAGAAAGCAGAACAATGATGACGATAACAACAGAGCGTAGAAGCCAAAACTGTTCGCTGCGCAGACTGGTGTATGACATCATCAAAGTACCGCAAGAGCGATTAGAGAGCAGACGGCTCGGTATGCTTTCAATTGCTCTCGCTGTACTTTGATGTCATACACCGATCAGTCTGTTTATATTTAAAGGCTTATAAACAGCCATTATGTAAGACTGTGTCTTAAGTGCTGGTATGACCTACTGGCGATTAGTCAAAGGGCAATCAGTCTCATTTTTTTGGTTTCAAACTAGACCAATCTACGTTTTTATGTAACTGAATTAAAACAGTTATCTTAAAGAAAACAATGTGATGACTAACTTGAAAGACTAGTTTTAGCGGTTTATGCAACTGGCTGTTTAAAGCCTTAAACTTAATCCTAAAAATGATGGAGTTAATATAAAGTCATTTTTTATTAATTTTTTTATTTGTAGTACTCGTAGTAGTATTAAATGGAATATTGCAATTATATAATATATGTTACCCACACCACTGACTTAAACTAAACCACATTCAGACCAGCTCCCAAGACCCCTGACATAAACCACTTTTCATAAAAAGTGTGAAAACACCTTCGGGGTGAGTATAATTCTTATATTCCTTCTTTGTTTCTTTTTCCTCTCACTGTAGGGCACTTTATGGACCTAAACCTGGATATCCTGACACAAAAATAAGCAAATAAATCAATCTACCAACCAATTCGATCAAACCTACGGAAAAGGAAATGTGTCATCGCAAAACTGAACCAAATAAAAGCGTTCATCCAGCCGACACCGTCATTACCACTTGCATCCAAGAATCTCCTACCCGCTGTGCTAGAGATTGCTAAACTGCTAACCGGACCCCCCCCACGCCAACCACCGACACCGGATCTCTGGCTTTGGATAACGTCTCGCTTTCTTGACCCCTCTGCATACTCTGTTTTCTTATCGACGTGTGTGTTCAGTCTGCATTTTGATCCGGTCCTCTCTCCTTGTGTATGTAATCAGACGGAAGGAGATGGGAAAGAGGGGCGGGGCAACAAATAGGGCGGAGCGATAAAGGGGCAGGGCACTGGCGGCAAACAAGTAGGAAGTAGAACACCCTTTGCAAACCAATCCAGAGGCCATACCAGGCCTGTCAGTCAAACCATGCTGATTAGAGGGGCCATAAGGGGGGTGTGGCAGGGGGCGGGGTTTCACACCTGGTTCGTGGGAGGAGTTTCATGTGCGCGGTTCACTCGTTAGTGATGTGTTGGACAGCCGGTGGATGTAGATTTACTTATTCTGTGTGTGCATGTGTGTAATCATGTGTCCACAGGCGGGGAAATGTGTAAATTGTGTTTCCTGTTAGTGCCAGAGGAAGTCCAAGACATCAGCATGTGTGTTGGGATGGGGGTTTACGGTCATAAACGGAGAGAAATACACTCTCGGTCTGTCTTCAAATGTTTACAATTCACAGTAGATGTCTTTCCCCCATGGATTCTGAAACGATAAGAAGCTCAAAGCTATTTTCCTAGTTTCATCTGCAATTTTGGGGCAGTTATTATGAAGCGCTCACCATATTATTCGGACAATTTCCCTGTAAAAGCCTTGAGTACGTATTCAGTGTGTGTGTGTGTGTGTGCGTGCGTGTGTGTGTGTGTGTGTGCGTGCGTGTGTGATTTCAGCTTCTGTCCATCTTCCCATGTTTTCTGTATGTGACCGACCAGCTTGCGTCTGGTAAGCTAATGTTGCTTCACTACTGTATGTAAAGCCCAGATATACTGGTGTGAATCTATTACAAGATCATTTCTATGATCTGCATTTACTTTTTATTTTTGAAAAATCTGTGAGAAACCTCACAAGAAATATATTTAACCTTCAGGATGCCTCCGTCTACTGTATAAACAGCAAGCACTGTTAGAAAATAATGTTGCAGAAATTGTAAAAAAGAAAAAAATTCAAACAAATAAAAAACGAAAGGCGTGAAATGAAAAGGGTAGAAAAAATAACTGCAAGAAAATATTTGACAACCTATTACTTTCTGTGTTGGATAGAAATAGAGCATCTCTGAGGGATTTTTTCCTGCTTTGTGCCTGTAAATGAGGGCATACAAACACCATCCATCAAAACAATGGATAACAGTTTCGCCTCACCGTGTTAAACAAATCAAACAAATAAACAGAGTCAGGTAGCGTAGTACTATCTTGTGCAGCATGGGCTGCAGAAAGTGACTCGGCACTCTCGAAACCCATCCTTTTCTTATTTTTGCGTTCAAGTCTGTTATTTTGTATGTTTTTCTTTTCTTTTTTTCCAGGGACATGAACGGATGCCTGTTTTTAGAAGGTACAAATAAGTGTCTGATGATTTTGATGTGCAATCTGTGGGACGAGTAATAATGATGATGATCATACATATAATTAAAACAAGATGAAATAAGACCAGATGTTGCTTTCTTTTATCGATCGGTCCATTGCCCACACACACACACACACACACACACAAAAGTGTCAAATAAATCCAAAAACAGAAATTTCTAAAAGAACGAGAAAAGACGAAACCATTTTAAATTAGCACTTTTTATTTTCTGCATCACATTTAGCTCATCAGACGTTCTACTTCACAGATTCTCTTTCATAAGCAAATATATCCATATAAATACATACATTCACAGACATGTAAAAGGGGAAATGGCCAGACTAAACACAAGTTTGTCAAGGCACTATGATTTCACATGAATTCATATTTCAAAATGGTGTCAGATTGCCACGGAAAAGCTTAATAAAAGAACTGAATAATCATTTTTCAAAGCTTTTAGAAAAGTCAGCCCTGTACATTCATAATGTGTATTCAAAATGATACTACATGAGAAATGATTTACTTCTGAATGTTCATGCAGAGAGCTTGAGTGATCTGCACCTTTCAAAAAAAAAATTATGCAGATTTTGTAAAAGCTCTTGTCTCTTAAAAACTAAAACAAACCTCATTCTCCTAACCTCTAGTGGTCAAAAAGTGTAGTGTAGAGAATCTTCTACAGTGTTCTGTGTTCATTGGCGTGAATTACAACACCTTTCCAGGATTCATGATGTTTTTGCGGTCCAGGGTGGCCTTGAGGCCCTGCATGACCTCTATGGCCACCGGACCGACCTCTTCCCTGAGCAGGACCCGCTTTCCTAGACCGATCCCATGTTCACCGGTACAAGTCCCGTCCATTGCCAGTGCCCTCCTGCATAGAGAAAGACAAGAGAATTGTTTCTGGCAATAACAGTTAGACTATTTAAGGCTATGTCTACATTAAATCCAGATACAGCTCGTCCAAGTGGATAAATATGAAAATGCAGTTTTCGCGTCGTACTGTGGATTGTCAAAATGTAGTTATTTGAAAATGATAATGCATATAGTCATGTGACTCATTGTACCTAATGATATCAGTTTATACTGGCATGTGCTTGCTATGTGCTATTCACTTGCACAGTGTTGCTAAAGATAAATGTACAATTTTTCATATAACATTCCTGCAAAGATGAAAATTTCATGAAAACGATACATGATATGGCGATTGAGTGCGATCTGAACGCACCTGTAAGTAGTGGGATATTTTGCTAATAAAATGATCATGCCAGTAGAATAGCATGAGAATTTTATCTCGGGAGCTTTTTTGTTTTACACATTTTCTTTCATTTCAGTGTGGACGAGCAACTTTTGAAAAAATGCTAATGTGGATGGATTTTGAAAAGAAAACGCTGTTTTTAAATGTAGCTGGATTAATGAAGACGTAGGCTTTGCCACATCTGGCCGTTTTGATCAGTAAAGATGCTTGGAATCACCAAATCGGACATTTCCCCCCCCCAAAAAAAGACCTTAGTCTGGTTGGCAGACTGGAAGAACATGTTTAGCCGTCCGTAACCAGTGAAAGACCAAAGTTTCCTCAGGAAGAAGAATCTGTGCAGCTGAGCTGTCTGTCCAGTCCAGTTTAGATTCCCAGGTGTTTCCACCTCCACATTCTCCAACTGAATGATGTCGACTGGTCTCGGGGGCTCCCTGGCGCAGCAGAAATCCAACACCTACGCATCTTGTTCATGCAGGTTGTTCTCGCTGTTCGACATGACAAGGTACACTGTATTGCATACTCTACACATCATTTTTGTCAAAATAATTTTGTACGGTAAGCAAAATTATGGAACAAAAGCTGTTGATTGAGCTTATCGTAATGCTGGAATACACAACTGGCCAGTTTCACAGACAAGGTTTAAGCTAGTCCCAGACTAAAATGCATGTTTGAGCTGTTTTAATTGAAAGCAACTTAAAATATGTTGGTGCCATTGTTTTGTCTCAAGATGCATATCATATTAAAAACATAGTCATGTTTTTTTCCCCCTAAAGCACGTTTAAAAAAGCTACTTAAATGTCCTAATTTAACTAAGGCCGAATCCTGGCTTAATCTAAGCCCTTCAGAGCCAGTCTGCAAACAGATTTGACAGAAAATCACGTAGTGTATAATGGGCACAATCTCTGATTTTTTTAGCTTCAGACTTTGATTCCATCCAGTCGGAGGAAATCAAACATGTTTGATATTTTAAGCCGATTTTAGAACACTATGGCCTGGTTTCGCAAACAAGGCTTGAGCCACTTTTCCACTGCAGGAACTTTTCCCAGGAACTGGGGACTTTGGGGTGGTACTCGTTGTGTTTCGACCACAAGGACCAAGGTCTAAAGCCCCGTTTCCACCGAAATTACCCGGAACAATTTTTTTACCAGGAACTTTTTTCCCCCAGACCTGCTACTGTCTGCGTTTCTACTGCGGTCTAAAGTACCGTAAAGATTAGGCAAACAGGGTTCCTACAGGTTTCTTCAAGTTAAATTCAAGTCTTTTTAAGACCTTTTATATAAAAAATGAATACCTATTTCGCGCTTCTCCTTTGCTTGTTGCTTGAGGTGCTGTAGCGTGTGATCTTCATTTACTGAAGGCATCATGTGTTCGCAGTATTTTGTACTGTGACCCGGGGCTGCGTTGCGTTGCGTTCTCAATTATTGGTTCCACCACTCTTTATTTATACTACCTTATTTAATCAAAATAATCGTGGTTGACAAATGAAACTTTTGAGGAAAAATACAATATGGAGAAGTTACATACAGCACAATTTTTAAGACCCAGACATCAAAATTCAAGACTTTTTAAAGTCTTTTTAAGGTATTATTTCCACATTAATAAATTCAATGCTTTTAAGGCTTTTTAAAACCCTGCGGGAACCCTGGCAAATTAGTCCGGTAACGTAGGACTGCGCGCGACTGAGATTCAAGCTGTGCTGCTTTTGCTGGTTATGTATTGGTTTACTAAAGAGGTAATTAACAAAACTGCGGAAAAGAGACGGGCACTGATACCAAAGCGTATTTTGAAAGCTCGTAAAGCTAGATTTAAAATAAGACAACGTATGTTATTATCAGCTATTACGGACATTGACCGTGAGATGGCTCAGACAAACGCGCGCCATCGGACAGAAAGAACAAGACCGATATTTGCTGAACGCAGAACGATCCACGCAAAAGACTTTTTAAAATGCCGGTTGAAATAAAATGCTGCGTGGACTCAACCACGCAGCATAATCAGCGCCCAAGTCCCACCCCCGAAAGTTCATGAACTTTGAAAAAGTACTACCTCGCAAGCAGGGACTTTCGGAGGGGGAGATTTTTACCCGGAACTTCATTTAGATCCTGGTTCCTGCGGTCGAAACACACCGAGTACCACCCCAAAATTCCTAGTTCCTGGGGAAAGTTCCTGCAGTCGAAACGCGGCTTAAATGAAGTTCCGGGTAAAAATTTCCCCCTTAAAATGTTCCTGCTCTCGAGGTAGTACTTTTTCAAAGTTCAGGAACTATCGTGGGTGGGACTTGGGTGTTGAACATGCTGATTGGTTGAGTTCACGCAGCATTTTGATTGGTTGACTCCATGCAGCATTTCATTTCAACCACCATTTTTAAAAGTTTGTTGCGGTGCGTGCAGTGAGAGTTTGAATCAACAATGGAGTTTAAAAAATACAATGGGCCGACGACGAGGTTCAGGCTTTATTAAGCTTATGTGCAGAGGACAAAATCCAACGAGAACTGGAAAGTCGCACACAGTCCTACGTCACCAGACTAATCTTCACGGTACTTTAGACCACAATGGAAACACAGACAGCAACCGGTCTGGGGAAAAAGTTTCTGGGACAAATTGTTAAAAACAGGGCTTTACAGATTAAGCCAGGATTAGGTCTTAGTTCAATTAGGGCATTTAAGTCAATTTTATAAACATGATAATATACACATACTGATGTGGATCTTGAGACAAAACAATGGCACTGACATATTTTAAGATGTTGATTTCAGTTAAAACAGCTCAAACATGCATTTTAGTCAGGGACTAGATTTAAGCCTAGTCTGTGAAACGGGGGGTACTGTTTTGTCAATCGCATGTTTCTGTCTGAGTTTGTTGTGTTCGGAATAACTTGAAAGTCATTTAGCGTACAATGCCCAGTTTTTCTCTGTAACTATTAACAAAATCGGCAAGTGTGTGATGCCTATTGTTTTAAGATCTGTTCCGATTTTAAAAGTTGTGTAGTCTATTCCAGCCTTTAATTGAACCCCACACTTTTCTTTTAAGAGGCAGAATGGTTTTGAAGTTTTCAGAATTGAAGGTATTGGAGAAGTTAACAGATTCCTTTAACTAGGCCTGGTCAAGTTCCTCTGCATTTCCAGGTAACACGACTGTTGTAAAGATCTCTAATCCATTTCAACTTCAAGTTTCCACAGCCCGATAATGTTTCTTCTCCTGTTAGAGTTGCTCTTTCAGTGTGTGAACACTCCTTTTTGCAAACTTGTTCTTTTACAGTAACATCACGTCTGTCATTCACAAAAAGGGCAAGGCCAATTCAATTTGCTCCTATTAGGACAAACTCTTGCGCATCAAGTCAGCCAGATTACGTGAAGCAAATGAGATTGCAGTGTTTGTCTTCTCTTTGGCTGCTGGTCAGTGCCGATCGCTCATCCATTGTACCTGACAGAGACAACACTTTACCCATAATGACTGAAGGCAGGTAGGCCTTTATTATTTGCGCTTGTTTCCAAAGCCAGACATTTGAACCTCTACGTCTGTCATTGTCAATAAACACTCTACAAATGGCAAAAGACATTCTGAGAAATAATCCTGGTATTGATTGCTACACAAACCAAAACAGACTACACACAAAAGATGCAGCCAGTCCCTCTCAGCCGCCTCAGAAGATCATTGTAAAGGAACTAAATAGAAGTACCTGGCCAGTCTCTCAGTGAAGGAGTGAACCCTTTGCACCTCGTCTGGGTCATTAGGATCTAGGACCATTATACAATGGAAATTTCCATCACCTACATGACCTGCAATAGGACCTAGAAGTGAAATAAAACATAACTGGATTATATCAGCGGTTAAAAACAGTTGTGAACACTAAATGAGAAAATCAAACAAGGTAAGCTACCAGTAAGATTGTTGCTGATTAGATCTTCCTTCGTCTCCACTATAATCTGAGGTAGGCGTGAGATAGGTACGCAGACATCTGTAGAATATGCCTGCAAGAAAATTAGTTCATTATGTATTAAAACATTTTCTCTTATTCCACCTTCAGAGAAGGCAATTTGTAGACAAATTCCCCACTAAACATGGCTTAGGATTCATAATATACAGGGAGTGCAGAATTATTAGGCAAGTTGTATTTTTGAGGATTAATTTGACAACATTAATAATTAAACAACAACCATGTTGTCAATGAACACAAAAACCTCATTAATATCAAAGCTGAATATTTTTGGAAGTGGTTTTTAGTTTTAGCTATTTTAGGGGGATATCTGTGTGTGCAGGTGACTATTACTGTGCATAATTATTAGGCAACTTAACAAAAAACAAATTTATACCCATTTCAATTATTTATTTTTACCAGTGAAACCAATATAACATCTCAACATTCACAAATATACATTTCTGGCATTCAAAAACCAAACAAAAACAAATCAGTGACCAATATAGCCACCTTTCTTTGCAAGGATACTCAAAAGCCTGCCATCCATGGATTCTGTCAGTGTTTTGATCTGTTCACCATCAACATTGCGTGCAGCAGCAACCACAGCCTCCCAGACACTGTTCAGAGAGGTGTACTGTTTTCCCTCCTTGTAAATCGCACATTTGATGATGGACCACAGGTTCTCAATGGAGTTCAGATCAGGTGAACAAGGAGGCCATATCATTAGATTTTCTTCTTTTATACCCTTTCTTGCCAGCCACGCTGTGGAGTACTTGGACGCGTGTGATGGAGCATTGTCCTGCATGAAAATCATGTTTTTCTTGAAGGATGCAGACTTCTTCCTGTACCACTGCTTGAAGAAGGTGTCTTCCAGAAACTGGCAGTAGGACTGGGAGTTGAGCTTGACTCCATCCTCAACCCGAAAAGGCCCCACAAGCTCATCTTTGATGATACCAGCCCAAACCAGTACTCCACCTCCACCTTGCTGGCGTCTGAGTCGGACTGGAGCTCTCTGCCCTTTACCAATCCAGCCACGGGCCCATCCATCTGGCCCATCAAGACTCACTCTCATTTCATCAGTCCATAAAACCTTAGAAAAATCAGTCTTGAGATATTTCTTGGCCCAGTCTTGACGTTTCAGCTTGTGTGTCTTGTTCAGTGGTGGTCGACTTTCTGCCTTTCTTACCTTGGCCATGTCTCTGAGTATTGCACACCTTGTGCTTTTGGGCACTCCAGTGATGTTGCAGCTCTGAAATATGCCCAAACTGGTGGCAAGTGGCATCTTGGCAGCTGCACGCTTGACTTTTCTCAGTTCACGGGCAGTTATTTTGCGCCTTGGTTTTTCCACACGCTTCTTGCGACCCTGTGAATAATAATGTATACTGTACATTGTATATTATTATTATTATTATAGCTTAATGTATACTGTTTAATGTATGTTTAGTGTATATTGTTTAAAGTATATGTATATTGTAAGTATGTGTATATTGGCTAAAGCTGTGAGAACTACGCTCACATTGTGTAAATTATTTATTGTTTATTGTAGAGTATACTGTGCTGTGAGTAATTGTGGGCGCATCAGATGTGTAATCTGATGCTGCTTTAAATGTTGTACATGTCATGTCGTGACTGCTATGTTGCTCGGAACTGCACCAAGAATTTCACCTGCTGTTGCACTTGTGTATATAGCTGTGTGACAATAAAAGTGAATTGAATTGAATTGTTGACTATTTTGAATGAAACGCTTGATTGTTCGATGATCACGCTTCAGAAGCTTGGCTATTTTAAGACTGCTGCATCCCTCTGCAATATATCTCACTATTTTTGACTTTTCTGAGCCTGTCAAGTCCTTCTTTTGACCCATTTTGCCAAAGGAAAGGAAGTTGCCTAATAATTATGCACACCTGATATAGGGTGTTGATGTCATTAGACCACACCCCTTCTCATTACAGAGATGCACATCACCTAATATGCTTAATTGGTAGTAGGCTTTCCAGCCTATACAGCTTGGAGTAAGACAACATGCATAACGAGGATGATGTGGTCAAAATACTCATTTGCCTAATAATTCTGCACTCCCTGTACTGTATAATATATTACAATATAATATTAGTACACATGCTTCCCATACTAAAATAAGCAAATATTATGCAGAAATTCACACCTCGTGAATATTTTTTAAAGTATAATAAGAATACAAGCTTCAAGATGATAAAAAAGTCTGTAAGTCAGTCTTGAGTATAAAAAATGTATTCCAAGTTGCAAGAAGATAAACTGCACTTGTCTGAGTCAGAATCAAGTCATGCAGTAAATGTTCCCACCCGACATCCAGGCCTCAGGGCCAGGGCAGCGTACCACGCATCATGACGGGCTTTCCACAGCCGGCCACGGGTCTCCTCATCTTCCGCCCAGTCAAAGTCTGAGCCTCCGTTATCACGCGTGATCTCCTCTAAACACACAGAACATAATGCTTTCCAGATGACACATTCTTTCACATATATTATCTGGTTATATAGCGTTTTTAAAAAAGTATGTTCGATATAGTACATTCGTTGTGTTGTTATTGTCATGTGACATACAGTGTCAGTTGCGTTGCTTCACTGCCATTCACAACTCTTCTTCCACGGCCTTGTGGTATAGTAAAGTGTACATTGGATGCACACTTCAGAATGTCATGCGAGCCGAGTAGCATGTCCGAATATCGTCCAAAATTTTAGGTACTAAATTTGGTTTGAAACTTACTTCGTGACCATTTAAAAAAGTATGATCTACAGGTGCTGGTCATATAATTAGAATATCATCAAAAAGTTTATTTATTTCACCAATTCCATTCAAAAAGTGAAACTTGTATATTATATTCATTCATTATACACAGACTGATATATTTCAAATGTTTATTTCTTTTAATTTCGATGATTATAACTGACAACTAAGGAAAATCCCAAATTCAGTAGAATATTGTGAAAATGTTCAATATTGAAGACACCTGGTGCCACACCAGCTAATGAACTCAAAACACCTCAAAGGCCTTTAAATGGTCTCTCAGTCTAGTTCTGTAGGCTACACAATCATGGGGAAGACTGCTGGCTTGAAAGTTGTCCAAAAGACAACCATTGACACCTTGCACAAGGAGGGCAAGACACAAAAGGTCATTGCAAAAGAGGCTGGCTGTTCACAGAGCTCTGTGTCCGAGCACATTAATAGAGAGGCGAAGGGAAGGAAAATATGTTTTTGATGATATTCTAATTATATGATCAGCAGCTGTATATAGCATGGATGTGTGTAGTATGAATGAAATTCGGATCGTGTGATCTTGTAACCTATATGGCTTCAGTTGTGTCACTTCACTTCCATTCACTAATCCTTTCGCATGGCCTCAAGGGATAGTAAAGTGCCCATCGAATGCTCACTTCTCGGCAGAAGTAGTAGGTCACGTGTACTTTTCGCTTACTGTTTTTTGGAAAACTATGATCTTGGACATACTACTACTAGTATGGAAGTAGGCATATTTGGGAGCCATAGGCTACCTAGTGTACTATAACCAGAGCTCACTACCTAGTGCACACTAAAATGCCATTGTTTTGCTTTTGTAAAATACAGTTTTGTATACATTTGTTGGTTTTATCCAAATATACCTGTGATGGACACTTGCTCTTCCATGCTCTTGGAGCTCCCGTGGAACTCCAGGAAGAGAGTGGGCGTTATGGCGTAGGACAGGTTGTTGAAGCGATTGCAGGCGTTTATCATCACGTCGTCCAAGAACTCTGCAAACGAAGCATATCAGCACCAATTAAGTTGTGTGAGGCCTTTGTGGGTAGAAAAAAAAAAGATGCCTCACTGCAGCCTCAATTTAAAAATCTAAGAGACCGGTCATGCCTGATTACTCATAAATTGGATGGAGCTACTGGTGGAATATTTTCCCTGAGTGGACTGCAAAAGAAGAAACACTTTGTGGTTCTGAGAACCAAGCAAATCATTAAACCCTTGACTGCGCTCGGTGTTGACTATGTATAAGGACGGTGTTTCCTTCTAAATGAATGTTTATGTTATCGCAAGTGCTTTTAATGAATAGATTAGAATGAAATGAATAGAGTTCTGGACTAAATCACAGCTAGGCATGTATGTAGTTTCGAGTGCCACAGTCTGTGATTTTACAAGTTCACAACACAAGAGACCAACTGTTCTTCTGTTACGTTGATGCCAATGGGGGCAGCACACTAAGCGCATTGTGACCATGTGCTTCAACCTTCACTCACCTATGCGGGCAATGGGCACTCCGGCTTGCAGAATCTGAACGGTGCTGTCCACAGCTGACTGGACGGATGGAAAGGAGCAGACAGCTGACACCATACTTTCAGGAACACCATACAATCGAAGTGTGGCTTTGGTAATGATACCCAAAGTTCCCTCTGAGCCCACAAAAAGGTTTGTCAGGTTGTAACCAGCAGATGTCTTTCTGAAAGGGTAAAAGCCCATCAAGTGTAGACAACAATAGGTTTAGTTCAACTCAAAAGATGCTTTGAGTTTGCGGTCATACCTTGGACGACGCCCCCTGCCTGCTGTGTGGAGGACTGTTCCATCTGCTAGAACCACCTCCAGGTTCAGGACGTTCTCACGCATTGTGCCATAACGGACGGCGTTGGTGCCTGACGCGCTAGTTGCAGCCATGCCGCAGAGAGATGCGTCAGCGCCTGGATCTGTGGAAATATATTCCTTAACCATTAATCATTTCCAAACATAACACAAAAATAAAGCCAAGTTAAAGGTGCAGTGTGTAAATTTTAGCAGCATCTAGTGGTGAGGTTGCGAATTGCAACCGCCCACTTTTCACCCCTACCTTTCAAAGCACAGAGAGAAGCTACGGTGGCCGACACAGGACAAATATGTCGTTATCTGAGACAGCAGGGAGTAGCTAGCGCTCTGTAGAGAAGTTTGTCCGTTTAGGGCTACAGTAGAAACATGGCGGCACAAAATGGCGATTTTACTGTAAGGGGACCCGCAGTGTATGTAGATAGAAATGGCTCATTCTAAGGTAATAAAACATAACGGTTCATTATATAAGGTCTTTATACACCACTGAAAACATAGTTATGTATATTATATTGCATTTCTGTCAATAGATCCTCATAAATATTACACACTGCACCTTTAAAGTTTAAATTAAGTCCAGTTCACATCAAGGACAATAAATATAACAATAACTATGATGTTTTAATAATCATCCCAATTCCATGAGAATAGGTCAACATCACAACAATAACAACATAGAGGAATGATATAAGTGGAATTTATTTCAGAACGATTTTTTTCCAGATGATGAACGTTGACAGCCAATCGGAATCCATTCTGCTTGGTGTGGAAGCTATTGTAGACATTGTTATAGTTATCGTTCTTGGTGTGAAAACAGGCCTTTAGGCTTAAATTAATCTGTGTTCAAACATACAATTGATTAGATTTATGTGATCTACTTTGAACCTATAATACACAAGAATTTGACTGACCAACAGGAAACCAGAGGCCAGTGTCACGCAGGTACGAGTTGAGGCCTTTGCGTGTCACACCTGGTTCCACCGCCACATCAAAATCCTCTTGGTGAAGATCAAGGACCTGGTCCATCTTTCTCAGACTGAAACACACTCCACCCTGAAATACACACAGTTATACACTTTTTTATAAACATTAATGGATGTTTACTGAAGAAAATTGATCAAAATAACTATAAAAAAAAAAAATATGGTCAAAATTAAATCCTTTTCCTTTTTTTGAAGGTTAGATTTATAGTTTTAAAACTTGCCCTGTCACTGTCAAACTCTTGTGTCTCTTTTCTACTGGACCAACCTGCAGAGCACCGATACCTCCCTCCAGGCCTGTCCCAGTGCCAAATGGGATGATTGGTAGTTGGTGGTGGTGACAAATTTTGGCAAGAGCACTGACCTCATCTACAGACCGAGGAAACACCACCACATCTGGTGGTCGACATCTGACATGGCAAGTAAAAATACCATGAATATGTAAATACCAAGTAATAAGCAAATCAAATTTAAATGTTATATAATTTGTATTCTAAATTTGATATTTAATCAAATGGAAGTACAAAGTGTCTGATATTCCATATCATGTGTAATTGATTATTAAAAAAAGAACTTGGTTCTATGCATCAGTTGTTGATTGGACTTTGAGATGTGGTGAATGTGAGTTTGCAGCAGGAGAGGGGTTATAATTGGAGAAGTTCTGCATATGTCACCAGAAGTCTGTCGTTTTTATAGGAATAATAATATGATATCACTTTTTAAAAAGCTATAACCTATAGGTTATATAATATAGTGTTGTGTAACACTGCGGATTGATTTATTAGTTAGTTAGTCAGTTTATTTATCCCCGTAGGGAAAGTACATATGCAGCATACTCACACAGACATTTAAGATTTCATAGTTGGCATATACAATCATAATTTAAAACAAGTAAATCTACTTTAGAGTTTAAGATAAGATAACCAGACCAGCTGACCATCAATCAGACCATCAATTATGCCTGTGGATCATGGCTGTTGATGATTATTTGTGTCTTGTCTGCAGGAGAAGAGATGGAAATAAAGTTCAAAGTGCATCCTAAACGGATCCTCACGATCCCCTTTATTGAATATGTAGCTTGAACTTTAAATCATTAACTCAGACGCTGCAGTTGGTTTATTTGTGCTTGTGGTTGGACCTACTGCTGCACAGTTTGCATAACATTAACTGGCAGGTGGCACTCAGGTATGGCAGTGAGATCTCACCTGTGCACAGACTCATCCCTGCCGTGCTGTTCTCTGACAGCTGACCCCACAGACACGCCTTCATCCCCGCTAACGGAGCGAAACGCTGGGATGACCCGCTCGATGGCTCCTGTCTAAAATTAATAAAGCAAGAAATGTACAGAATGTTTACCTGAATTACTCTACGGCGACAGGTACGTTAATAGTTACTGTAATATTTATTTTTAATTTATAACTTGTGGGGGAATTATTTATATATATATATATATATATATATATATATATATATATATATATATATATATATATATATATATATATATATATATATATATATATATATATATATATATATATAAATAATTCTCCACAAGTATATATATATATATATATATATATATATATATATATATATTTCGTGCTTTATTATCCGCATAAACAGACTGTAGCCCTTCATTATTCTTATTATGTTGTGTAACAGTGAACGATCCTTACTTTAGCAGAATATCTCCTGCACCTCCCGCAAGCAAACGGCAGTCGTTGAGAAATTAAGCGTAGAGCTTGTCTGAACAGTGTCATTTCCACTTCTTGATAAAATCCGTGCTGAAATAAACAAGCTTTTATGCATAACGTCAGTTGTTAGGAGTTTATGTAAATATTCTTCCGGATCAGCGTAACTGCGTCACGCCTCCTCTGAACCTCAAGCCCCGCCCTGGTGTCGAATGCTTTGGCTTTGAATATAATTTTTATCGCCTTAGTAGATTTATCGTAATTGCTGAAAGACGAAAGACTGAATATGTAAGAATGATAATTAGCTTGTTTGGGTGAAGTTCGTGTTTACGAGTTGGGAAGTCGCGTTTACGACGTCAGGCCACTTTTGTCGGAGCAAGACTCTTATTTAATTACACAAAAATACAGAAAGGTTTTCAACTCTACTTTTAAAAAAACGAAGACAACAGAATGCAGAATGTTTTGCTTTTTTAATGTTATGAAGCCACTGTAAACGTTATCGTTACATATTATATTGTCATATTACAATGCCTTACGGGCCTTAAAGAAAATCTCGAGTTTCCCACTCGTATTTACGACTTTGTGGTGGCGTTCATGTAAGTTAAAATACGACCTTTCCCACAGTTTGACAACTACTCAGTCTGAACGCACTGAGCCTGGCGTAGCCTAATTAATACTCTTAAACTAAACTGTATCAGAGAGTACGTTGGTCTCATTGATGTTTTAGTATGCTTTTAGGTATGATAAAGTAGGCTACAAGGGAACAGTACTACATAAAACCATCAAGTTGTAATAGTAGGCAATTGCAGTGCAGTTTATAGTTATTAGAGAGCGAGCCACAAGATGGCAATATTACATCACACAGACAATCCTCTGTATTGGCAATTCAGTAGACAAATGACTTTAACATGTGAAAGAATTTAATATAAATATTATAGATAATCCTTAAGAATTTATTTCTACTGTGTATTTCAATACTACTCTTTCTGAAATGGTTTAAACAGTTGGGTCTTCCATTATATAAATACTCTGATGTGCCATTTCATAAACTTGTCAAATTTAAAAACATGTCCCAAGACTTCAGGAAAGTATAATCCGTTTTTAAATTAGACTTGTGACGTTTTTCTTATTCGTTCATGCAATAAAATGAACAAAAATAGGCAGCATGGGATGTTGCATTGTTCAAGCCTTCATTTTGACAGGTAATATAAATACAAAATCATACCCGCATGATGAAATTGTGCAAGTGTAAACCTATATCTCAATGTAGAAATGCCCCTGAGGGACTGTGAGGGAATGTGTTGAGCTGAATCAGTTCAGCATGTTTTTGAATTTACATATTAAAACACCCTCATATGCAAGTCTAGATGAAGATCCGGTGGGCTTTGCAACCTGCGTAGATTGAGCTGACGAGTTACAGCAGTGGTTCCCATAGTAACCAATGTGTTCTCCGCCATGTACGAACGTCATTTGTTCCCCAATGGGGAGAGTCTTTCTCTCCTCTTAATAGTTACATTGTGCCTGTGTTGACTAACAGATGAAAGCGTACACTCATTACAAAGAACTTCAAACTTAATCATCGTCAAACCTGTTTCTAATAGAAACCCCATGGATGTGGTTTGACCAACGCTTGGTCTTGACGTAGTAAATATGAAGGGATGAGCAATGCAAAAAAATAAAGTTGTGTTAATTGAGGTGCTTGAGCTAGTCATTGTTTTTGTCGGAATGTTTAAATGAAACTTTTGTGATAAAGGCATTTCAAATGTGGTGTTTTGATGACATCACAGTCACCTTGACTCCAGTGTTTTGAGGATGTCGGACTCAGTCAGTCAGGATGTGAGTGCACGGAATCTTGATCAGTTGCTCCAGTGTTCTGGAATCTTAAGAATGTCCTCTGTTCCGACTTGTACATTCACCACTATTAACACTCATGGTCTGTCGAGACGTCTGGCATCCCAGACACGCCAATGATGTACAAATAATAGTAGTAATTTGCGAATTAACCTTTTATTTCGCCTTCAGAATCTTTTAATATCCTCCTCTGACCTCACGAAAACCCGTTCAACAGCTGTTATTTAAGTTTTACGCTTCTGTTGTATCACAATGTACTTCTGGGAGGTGCACAAGGCAAACATAGTGACCAGATGAGTTTTCCGTAAAGCTGTACACTGTAAAAATGTTACTAATTTTAAAGTATACAATGTAAACCCTAACGCTCAAAAATAATTCATTGCTTTGAGTAGAGCCAACTCAAATTAAACACATTAGTTCAAACAAATGAACTTTTTTGAGTATTTTGAACTTTCTTTTTCTTTTGAGTTTTATGAACTTGTTTCTTTTAATTTAGACTAACTTAAATTTAACCGAAACTTGGCTGGGATTTCTTTTTCCCAGTATGCTTTGCCATGACACTCAAAAGGGACAGTTAATGCCAAAATTAAGTGTTATATTATGTTTTTTTGAGCAAGAGTGGAAGATTTAGTAGTGTTTAATGTTTTGTTATGCTGTGTTTCTGTTATGGGTGTAGGGTTACCGCCATGGTGACGAATGGAGCATGAGCTGAGAACAGATATATGTTAATATATGTGAAATGTATTATATTGCTGTCCTCATTAAGTGCTATGCTATGCTAATGTTACCAAAGCATTGATTAGCAAGATGGCATTTATTGAATTAGCTAATTAAAGCTAATCAAGTTTCCACTACTAAAAATTGGAGATTGTGATGTTTTTAAGGTAAGTTTATGAATTCGCATACTCAAATATTTCAAGTTTAAAGCAATTCAAATGTATGTTTACAAAATAAAAAATCTGCAAGTTCAGGTTACTTAAACTTTACATTTCTTAACTTAAAAAAAAATTGAGGCAATTGATTGAGTTTTGCCAACTTTACATCATAAACCGACATAAAACTGCTACAGTAAATCAAATATTTACAGTAAAATATGTATTAGTGTAATTATGATTTTTAATTGTGTTCTTTTTAAGTTAAAAAATATGTAGACATGGGTTTAGATTTTATTTAACTACACTACCATTGAAAATATTTTAAAAAGTTTTTATGCTTATAAAGGCTTCATTTGTTTGATCAAAATACAGTAAAGCTTATTTAATATTGTACATTTATTATGACAATTTGAAATAACTATTTTCTGTTTACTCATATTTTATAATTGAATGTATTCCTGTGATGCCAGTCTTCAATGTCACATGATCCTTCAGAAATCATTCTAACATGCTGATTTTCTGCTCAAGAAACATTTATTATTATTTTCAACAGTTGTGCTGCTTAATATTATTGTGAAAAGTTTTTTTTTTCTTTCCAGAATTCATTCATTAATAGAAAGTTGAAATAACGCGTATTAAAAATAAAAGTATTTTGTAACATTATAGATGTCTTTTGATCAATGCAATGCACCCTTCCTTTTTTAATCAATCAGCTATGTATCCTGACATGTTCATGTCGCATTTATGTTGTTTAATTATGCTTATTTAATCATATGTGTGTGGATCACATTGTGCGAGATGTGGAGAGACCAGTTCTGGTTAAGTCATTGTGCAGCCTTCCATTGTAGCTATCAGCATATTTTAGTGATGTATAGTGTTTAGTGCTCATACAGTATACAAACTTTTTATTTTTTAATGACAAACTTGCAACAGCATGTTTTTTTTTTTTAACTGTAAGTTTAAAATAAACTATTTTTATTCTTAAACTGCTTTCGTCATTTGCCTGTATGCTATATCCTCATTACAGACCTGGCAAGAATACTCAGATAGCACAAGTGAGTCAGCTTATACATCGTGACATTAAAGTGCTCCAAACCGCACATAAATGAGCGGAATGTCAGTCTGAGTGATGTTGTTCCATTCATTCCCTTCACCTAATTATAGCCAGTTGCATAATAGTGTTCTTGAGACTTAAGAAACATTTAATGTGGCCCTGCCTAGCCAACTCTCTCACCCTCACTCACTCGAGTCCGGGTAAGCTGGAATGTATTGACGTCAGAGGAGGGAGAGCGCTCGAGCGCTAGAGCAGAAGTGAGCGCGCGAGCACTGCGGAGCGACGCGCGCACCACTACATGCCTCGTCCTGGTCGGACAGCGGGCATCATTTATTGATAAAAACAACAGCGAGCGGACGTTAGAAGATATTAGGAAGCGAATATTTTGTTGAGCCTCCAGAACAATACACAAGGGGAAGCTGAGAGTATTTCCAACGGATGCTCGTTTACATAGACGCGTGAAACGTTGCGTACCACTTTATATGGTAAGTTATTATAGCGTTTTGTGTATTTAACTTGAATGCTAAAATCGCCTGTGAGTATTTATATATGAGACATAAGATGCGGGGTTTCATTCCATTGAGTTTCATTTTGGGATTATTGAGAGCCTGTCAGAGTGTAGTTTGATGTTATTGTTTGTGCTATGGATGATTTTAATGGTCTGATATACTTCTAATTTTATTTGTGCAATTGTATGTGGTTGAGAGGTTATTTGTTGCTATTAGAGAGACTAAATGATTAAAGGTGAGTTAGAGAGACGTTGGCACTTGGCAGACAAACACTGGGTCAGAGGCATTGTGCTGGCCTGCATATTTCTCTCTCTCCTTCACACACACACACACACCAGTCACCCTATCCTCCGCTCTATGTAGTCCTAGGCCTAGAGACATCCAGGGGCATCTAACAGCATAACACACAGGTAAGAGAAAGAAAACAAGTCACGTTGCTTTATAACATTTAATGAACTACATATTGCTCTGTGTAGCAAAGTCAAAATGCAATGTTCCATAAGTGCAGGACTCCCCGTGACAATGAAAACTGATAAATGAGAGATGCACTGAGGAGTAGTTATTATTGTGGTACTGACAGGTTTTGTGGCAATTAACCCGAATACTTGGTGAGATTCCTAGCAGTGTGATGCAAAGGATGCTGGTTGAAGTCTTTAGACTGGTTTCTTTATGATATATATGGTCTTGTATGTTCTGCATCACTGTATACTTGAGTGTGAGTGTATATATAGCACGCAGCCAAAGCCCTAGACTCAGCAGTGTTTGTTTGTGCGCGCATACATGTGTGTGAGCATATGTGCAAGTGTGTATGCTGGAAATCTACCAAGTTTGTGGGTTTCACAGTGATTCTAGTGTGCCTCCGATTGAACAGGAGAAGAAGTGTGCGTGTGTGTGTGTCAAGTGTTATCACCGTAGCGTCCTAAGACACATCAGCTCCATCACAAGGCAGGCCTTAGGGAATCGGGACAAGAGGGGAGTGCAGGTCACCTAGATCAAATTTCGCCTACATTGTAGGAACCAAATTTCCTCAGACTGGCTGTGATCGTGTCGTGTCGCACAGCAGATTTGCGTTCAGACTAACTTGTCATTGGAAATACAGCTAGGACACAGTATGTGGGTTAAGTTTAAGGTTTAGTTTTAAAATGTAAAGCCAAGTGGAAAGAGAGAGACAAGTTATAAAAAAAGGTCACCATCCAATCTCTGTATCACTGTCTACTGTCTACATAGGCAGATACCTTGAGCATCCTATTAGTCATGTAACTGCATAAGTCATGAATTTGTAATGTTCTACATAGGCAGCAAAAAAGCTATTGATTTCAGTTGATCGTTGTTGCAAAGCTAAACTTACAATATTGTAAGCATATCAACTCTCTGCACACAAATATTGGTTAAAATATATTTTTTTATAAATGATTTTTTTATCATTATAAATCAGTGGAAAAACACTAGGACTAAAACACTGTAAAACATGTATGTGCAATGGTCAAATACAGTATATTCATATTAGCGCATGTTTGCATTGAAATACAATGGGAAAAGTAGTGCAGTGAAAAACAGTATAACAGTAAAAAGTTGTAGGCATTTATACTACGGGGCCGTTGAATGCTTGAATCTGATTGGCTGATGAACGTTCTGAGGTGTGCAATTATTTTCTGGGAGATGCACAGCGAACGTAGTTCCAGGCAGCTCTTGACCGCATTACAGTTCCATATCACTTCGCATAGTTAACTGTAATAACGGAAATTACAGGACTAAAAAACAACAACATGACAGACGATTTTCCTAAAGTAAATCTTAATATTTACGGTGAATATAAAACGTTCAACAACTGGGCGGCAGCAGTATTAGACAGTCCAGATGAAAACCAACAGACGGAAGCGGACATCAAAGGCAAGCTTTTCTGTCTCATTACTGAAATCACACATGATCGCACACGCACTACAGTTTGCACAAATAGGTGTCAGCGCTGCCCTGACGATTTGATCAGTTAGCCCATAAAGTGGAGCAACTTAAAGGCTACACGTGACATTTTTTCACTAGTGAGGTAATAACAGCGCTGTTTAGAGACGCACAGAGGCAGCCTAATTCACACAAGCACTCTCTCTCTCTCTCTTTCTCTCTCTCCCTCTCTCTCTCTCTCTCTCTCTCTCTCTCTAATAACTTTATTAATAACTGCAGTAGAATGCTATCAACGGCTCAAGCCTTCGTTAACAGCTTTAAAATGACGTTTCGGAACTAACAAAAGATCCGTTGGATGAGACGCGGAAGAAATAGTCCTACTCACAATAGCGATTTAAGTACAAAAACTGGACGAATCCCTTTAAATATATCTTCGGATCGATGTCTTGAGGTGTGGTAACCGTAGTATAAGCGGAATAATTGACTCCGGGGCGTTCAATTATTAGAATAATAATGCACACCCGAGGTGTAACACCACTCCGCTTCGCGTCGTGACCGCATCACCACCTCGGGTGTGCATTATTATTCTAATAATTGAACGGCCCGGAGTCAATTATTCCTTACATCAACTCTCTGCACACAAATATTGGTTAAAATATATTTTTTTATAAATTATTTTTTTATCATTATAAATCAGTGGAAAAACACTAGGACTAAAACACTGTAAAACATGTATGTGCAATGGTCAAATACAGTATATTCATATTAGCGCATGTTTGCATTGAAATACAATGGGAAAAGTAGTGCAGTGAAAAACAGTACAACAGTAAAAAGTATATTTATAGTTAACATTTCTCGTTTTGTCAGCCATCTTGGAGTTCATTGCTATGCATTCTGGGATTGCTTTCTCCAATATTCGACGCTGCCTTCGATTTTGGACTAAATTCCGTCACTTTGGAGGCAGATAGACCAGAAGTGTGACCTTAAAGGTGCAGTGTGGAAATTTTATCGCTGTCTGTCTAGTGGTGATGTTGCGAATTGCAACCGTCCACCGCTCACCCCTCCCATTCTAAGCACAGAGAGAAGCTACAATGGTGACACAGGACAAATATGTCATCGTTTGAGACAGCAGAGAGTAGCTAGCACTCTGTAGAGCAGTTTGTCTGTTTAGGGCTACTGTAGAAACATGGCGGCACAAAATGGCGACTTCACTGTAGGGGGATCCGCGGTTTATGTAGATAGAAATGGCTAATTCTAATGTAATAAAAACTTAACGGTTCATTATGTAAACACCACTGAAAACATATTTATGTATATTATATTGTATTTCTGTCAATAGATCCTCATAAATATTACACACTGCACCTTTAAAATTTTCCCTCAGTAGGCAGCTTACTAGGTTTTGCAACACTGGGTCTCATTCACTAATATTGAATATTATTTAATATTTGTTTACACAGGAGAATTTACGAGGGAAAAAAATCCACCTAGTTCACAGCACGTGCCTACACACATGAATTTATTCTTAACTTCATTCTATTGTTAATGAATTTGGAGTATTCCGCGTGCACAAGGATAATGATTTGCATAAAACATGCCCATCCATCTCCATATAAGGGCTTTCCGCAACACCTTTACAGCCTTTCGTCCCTTTCAGCAAACATTCGCAGCTCTATCGAAATATCTACGTACAATGCATTTCATCTTAAAGGGATAGTTCACCCAAAAATGAAAATGTTATCGTTATTTACTCACCCTCATATTTTAAAGAATGATGGTAACCAGACCCATTGACATCCATAGTATTTTTGTCCTACTTTGGAAGTCGATGGGTGACGTCAACTGTCTGGTTACCACCATTCTTCAAAATATCTTCTTTTTACTTCAACTGAAGAAAGAAACTCTTACAGGTTAGGAACAACATGAGGGTGAGTGATGACAGAATTGAAATTTTTGGGCGAACTATCCCTTTAAGATGATTCTAAATCCACCCAGAGTATAGATATGATTTTTTATTTGTGCGCACATGTGGTTTCATTTCCACGGGTACATTTAGAATCATTTTTAGTATTAAGTCAATGATGTTTGTATGCTGATTTAACACAAATTTGTGTGTACACATACTTGGCGAATGAGACCCACAGTTTGAATATGTGGATGTTGGTGCTCTGACTTTTACTAATAGACCAGTGGTTTAAATGTTTTACTGTGTGAGTTTGAGTGTACACGTTAATGCACTTTGAACAGCAGGCACACAAGCTCCCACTGCACCACGCTGACCTCATCACCATGAATATTGCATGATGGGAACATGGGGCGATGAGATCATATCTAAAGGAAACCCCATTATATTCTCCCCAACTCTGCATCTCTTTCACATCTCTTCACTCCGCTCGTCCATCAGCCCTCCCTGCCTCAAAAGAGAGAGCGGGATGACTCATCCTTTCACACCTCTCCCCGGTGCCTCTTGTCAGCCCCGCGTACGGGTTTGTGTGTTCCGTATGGGCGTACAAATGAGCCGGGGTCTGTTTTCCTTCTTCTGACTCTCACGCAGCGGGTGACAAAAGACCCCAGCATCTCTCGTTCAGGCAGCGGACATTTTCTCGCTGAGCCTGCTGCATCTGCTTGACGCGAGTTCCTCGTTTGCAGGAAGACGAGGAAATGCCATGCCTGCGCATGTTAGCATGTGTGAGTCTTGTGTAACTGTGAGAGTCGTCCCAAATTGCGGATGCTGGGTGTCTGCATGAGCACTATCGGGAGGAAGCACCATTTGTGCTCCCTGCTCCCTTTAGGAAATACTGCTATGCTTTGTAAATTATAGAGCCGATTCTGAACATGGAAAGGATGGACAAGCCCTATCCTTCCTCTATATGAAGGCCGCCCAGTCTTTGTTACATCCTTGTGCTCTGTTTTTGCACTCTGATTTGTCGTCTGGCTCTGTTTCTCTTTCGGTCTCACCATTAAATAAATACATCTCACAAAAGGCAACAAAACATCAAAGTTTTGCTCTCCAGTATGAAAGAATCAGGAAGCTCAGAATAAAAATAATGGTCTTGCAAACACTAAAACGGAGCTGATTCTCTTCTGTTCACCCAAAAATTGTCCAAACCAAAGTTGGGGAACGCAAAACAAAACGTTTCAGTCCACAAACATTCAGTCCATCAGACAAAGGACATAATTAGCAGTATTGAGACAAGAAAAGCACTGAGTACATTTCATTTTCACATGTGTGCATGAGTGTATTATTCAGATAATATTATAGCATTTATTTGTCATTTGAATTATATTTAAGTTTTAGTAATTGTATGTGCATTTGCAGTTTTTATTAGTTAATAACACTGGCGTATTATATGGACATCATAGCATTAGTGTCCTTTTCAACCTCTATCTTTGGTCATTAACTATTCAGCTCCTTTCATCAAACCACACACACGCTAACACACACTAATAATGATATCGCATTACAGGTATTGATCTACACCATTTGTGCTACCACTGTCATCCGACTCCACTGACGCCAAGTCCCAAAACACACTTCTCTCTTTGCTCTCCCCTCTTTTTCTACTTATCTCTTTGTATACCCTCCATCAGAGCATATTTATCTATACGTTTTATCAGGGTACATTTTTTCTCTGTGAGATTAATTTCAGAATTGTGTTTAATTAAATTTTATAATATTTTATAGTATTTTTTATTTTATTTTTTACCTTTTTTTTATTTAGTGCTGTGGTGTCTTTTCAGGGGTTGTTTGTTTTTGTTTTGTTTTTATATTTAGTTTATTTTATTTTATTTTTATTTGTTTGAGGTGCTGTGTTTCTCTTTGGGATGTTAGCTTTATTTTGGTTTGTATGTCTTTTTGGGACAGTGGTTTGGTTTTCGTTTAGTTTTTTGGACAGTGGTTTGCTTTTTTGTTTTGTTTGTCTTTTTGGGGTAGTTGTTTGTTTTGTTTGGTTTTATGTGTCTTTTGGGATGTTTTTTGTTTAGTTTTGTTAGAATTTTTGGGATGGTTGTTTTTGTTTTGTGTCTTTTTGGGGCAGTTGTTTGTTTTGTTTTGTTTTTTGTTTGTCTTTTTGGGGCAGTTGTTTGTTTTGTTTAGTTTTTTGTTTGGTTTTATGTGTCTTTTGGGATGTTTTTTGTTTAGTTTTGTTAGAATTTTTGGGATGGTTGTTTTTGTTTTGTGTCTTTTTGGGGCAGTTGTTTGTTTTGTTTTGTTTTTTGTTTGTCTTTTTGTGGCAGTTGTTTGTTTTGTTTTTTGTTTGGTTTTATGTGTCTTTTGGGACGTTTTTTGTTTAGTTTTGTTAGAATTTTTGGGATGGTTGTTTTTGTTTTGTGTCTTTTTGGGGCAGTTGTTTGTTTTGTTTTGTTTTTTGTTTGGTTTTATGTGTCTTTTGGGATGTTTTTTGTTTAGTTTTGTTAGAATTTTTGGGATGGTTGTTTTTGTTTTGTGTCTTTTTGGGGCAGTTGTTTGTTTTGTTTTGTTTTTTGTTTGTCTTTTTGTGGCAGTTGTTTGTTTTGTTTTTTGTTTGGTTTTATGTGTCTTTTGGGACGTTTTTTGTTTAGTTTTGTTAGAATTTTTGGGATGGTTGTTTTTGTTTTGTGTCTTTTTGGGGCAGTTGTTTGTTTTGTTTTGTTTTTTGTTTGGTTTTATGTGTCTTTTGGGATGTTTTTTGTTTAGTTTTGTTAGAATTTTTGGGATGGTTGTTTTTGTTTTGTGTCTTTTTGGGGCAGTTGTTTGTTTTGTTTTGTTTTTTGTTTGTCTTTTTGTGGCAGTTGTTTGTTTTGTTTTTTGTTTGGTTTTATGTGTCTTTTGGGACGTTTTTTGTTTAGTTTTGTTAGAATTTTTGGGATGGTTGTTTTTGTTTTGTGTCTTTTTGGGGCAGTTGTTTGTTTTGTTTTGTTTTTTGTTTGTCTTTTTGGGGCAGTTGTTTGTTTTGTTTAGTTTTTTGTTTGGTTTTATGTGTCTTTTGGGATGTTTTTTGTTTAGTTTTGTTAGAATTTTTGGGATGGTTGTTTTTGTTTTGTGTCTTTTTGGGGCAGTTGTTTGTTTTGTTTTGTTTTTTGTTTGTCTTTTTGTGGCAGTTGTTTGTTTTGTTTTTTGTTTGGTTTTATGTGTCTTTTGGGACGTTTTTTGTTTAGTTTTGTTAGAATTTTTGGGATGGTTGTTTTTGTTTTGTGTCTTTTTGGGGCAGTTGTTTGTTTTGTTTTGTTTTTTGTTTGGTTTTATGTGTCTTTTGGGATGTTTTTTGTTTAGTTTTGTTAGAATTTTTGGGATGGTTGTTTTTGTTTTGTGTCTTTTTGGGGCAGTTGTTTGTTTTGTTTTGTTTTTTGTTTGTCTTTTTGTGGCAGTTGTTTGTTTTGTTTTTTGTTTGGTTTTATGTGTCTTTTGGGACGTTTTTTGTTTAGTTTTGTTAGAATTTTTGGGATGGTTGTTTTTGTTTTGTGTCTTTTTGGGGCAGTTGTTTGTTTTGTTTTGTTTTTTGTTTGTCTTTTTGGGGCAGTTGTTTGTTTTGTTTAGTTTTTTGTTTGGTTTTATGTGTCTTTTGGGATGTTTTTTGTTTAGTTTTGTTAGAATTTTTGGGATGGTTGTTTTTGTTTTGTGTCTTTTTGGGGCAGTTGTTTGTTTTGTTTTGTTTTTTGTTTGTCTTTTTGTGGCAGTTGTTTGTTTTGTTTTTTGTTTGGTTTTATGTGTCTTTTGGGACGTTTTTTGTTTAGTTTTGTTAGAATTTTTGGGATGGTTGTTTTTGTTTTGTGTCTTTTTGGGGCAGTTGTTTGTTTTGTTTTGTTTTTTGTTTGGTTTTATGTGTCTTTTGGGATGTTTTTTGTTTAGTTTTGTTAGAATTTTTGGGATGGTTGTTTTTGTTTTGTGTCTTTTTGGGGCAGTTGTTTGTTTTTTGTTTTTTGTTTGTCTTTTTGTGGCAGTTGTTTGTTTTGTTTTTTGTTTGGTTTTATGTGTCTTTTGGGACGTTTTTTGTTTAGTTTTGTTAGAATTTTTGGGATGGTTGTTTTTGTTTT
Organism: Romanogobio albipinnatus; assembly: GCA_023566225.1. Taxonomy (NCBI): domain Eukaryota; kingdom Metazoa; phylum Chordata; class Actinopteri; order Cypriniformes; family Gobionidae; genus Romanogobio; species Romanogobio albipinnatus. Next base: position 25,340,842 of record CM042262.1, on the reverse strand, counting down.
GTGTCTTTTTGGGGCAGTTGTTTGTTTTGTTTTGTTTTTTGTTTGTCTTTTTGGGGCAGTTGTTTGTTTTGTTTAGTTTTTTGTTTGGTTTTATGTGTCTTTTGGGATGTTTTTTGTTTAGTTTTGTTAGAATTTTTGGGATGGTTGTTTTTGTTTTGTGTCTTTTTGGGGCAGTTGTTTGTTTTGTTTTGTTTTTTGTTTGTCTTTTTGTGGCAGTTGTTTGTTTTGTTTTTTGTTTGGTTTTATGTGTCTTTTGGGACGTTTTTTGTTTAGTTTTGTTAGAATTTTTGGGATGGTTGTTTTTGTTTTGTGTCTTTTTGGGGCAGTTGTTTGTTTTGTTTTGTTTTTTGTTTGTCTTTTTGTGGCAGTTGTTTGTTTTGTTTTTTGTTTGGTTTTATGTGTCTTTTGGGACGTTTTTTGTTTAGTTTTGTTAGAATTTTTGGGATGGTTGTTTTTGTTTTGTGTCTTTTTGGGGCAGTTGTTTGTTTTGTTTTGTTTTTTGTTTGTCTTTTTGTGGCAGTTGTTTGTTTTGTTTTTTGTTTGGTTTTATGTGTCTTTTGGGACGTTTTTTGTTTAGTTTTGTTAGAATTTTTGGGATGGTTGTTTTTGTTTTGTGTCTTTTTGGGGCAGTTGTTTGTTTTGTTTTGTTTTTTGTTTGGTTTTATGTGTCTTTTGGGATGTTTTTTGTTTAGTTTTGTTAGAATTTTTGGGATGGTTGTTTTTGTTTTGTGTCTTTTTGGGGCAGTTGTTTGTTTTGTTTTGTTTTTTGTTTGTCTTTTTGTGGCAGTTGTTTGTTTTGTTTTTTGTTTGGTTTTATGTGTCTTTTGGGACGTTTTTTGTTTAGTTTTGTTAGAATTTTTGGGATGGTTGTTTTTGTTTTGTGTCTTTTTGGGGCAGTTGTTTGTTTTGTTTTGTTTTTTGTTTGTCTTTTTGGGGCAGTTGTTTGTTTTGTTTAGTTTTTTGTTTGGTTTTATGTGTCTTTTGGGATGTTTTTTGTTTAGTTTTGTTAGAATTTTTGGGATGGTTGTTTTTGTTTTGTGTCTTTTTGGGGCAGTTGTTTGTTTTGTTTTGTTTTTTGTTTGTCTTTTTGTGGCAGTTGTTTGTTTTGTTTTTTGTTTGGTTTTATGTGTCTTTTGGGACGTTTTTTGTTTAGTTTTGTTAGAATTTTTGGGATGGTTGTTTTTGTTTTGTGTCTTTTTGGGGCAGTTGTTTGTTTTGTTTTGTTTTTTGTTTGTCTTTTTGGGGCAGTTGTTTGTTTTGTTTTGTTTTTTGTTTGGTTTTATGTGTCTTTTGGGATGTTTTTTGTTTAGTTTTGTTAGAATTTTTGGGATGGTTGTTTTTGTTTTGTGTCTTTTTGGGGCAGTTGTTTGTTTTGTTTTGTTTTTTGTTTGTCTTTTTGTGGCAGTTGTTTGTTTTGTTTTTTGTTTGGTTTTATGTGTCTTTTGGGACGTTTTTTGTTTAGTTTTGTTAGAATTTTTGGGATGGTTGTTTTTGTTTTGTGTCTTTTTGGGGCAGTTGTTTGTTTTGTTTTTTGTTTGTCTTTTTGGGGCAGTTGTTTGTTTTGTTTTGTTTTTTGTTTGGTTTTATGTGTCTTTTGGGATGTTTTTTGTTTAGTTTTGTTAGAATTTTTGGGATGGTTGTTTTTGTTTTGTGTCTTTTTGGGGCAGTTGTTTGTTTTGTTTTGTTTTTTGTTTGTCTTTTTGTGGCAGTTGTTTGTTTTGTTTTTTGTTTGGTTTTATGTGTCTTTTGGGACGTTTTTTGTTTAGTTTTGTTAGAATTTTTGGGATGGTTGTTTTTGTTTTGTGTCTTTTTGGGGCAGTTGTTTGTTTTGTTTTGTTTTTTGTTTGTCTTTTTGGGGCAGTTGTTTGTTTTGTTTGGTTTTTTGTTTGATTTTATGTGTCTTTTGGGATGTTTTTCGTTTAGTTTTGTTAGAATATTTGGGATGGTTGTTTTTGTTTTGTGTCTTTTTGGGGCAGTTGTTTGTTTTGATTTGTTTTTTGTTTGTCTTTTTGGGACGGTTGTTTCTGTTTGGTTTTGTGTGTTTTTGGGAGGGTGGTTTTGTTATGTGTCTTTTTAGGAAATTATTTGTTTTGTTTGTTGTTTTGTTTGTTGTTTGGTTTTGTTTTGCTTGGGTCTTAACTAATCTCTCAAGGTTTCATATACACCAAATGTTTGAAAATAATTTTCTTAATCACAAATGTATTGCAACTGCGTGATACATTGATATTACAAAAGATGTGTCTAATACCATAGGTGATGTCATGATTAATATCACTTCCAGGAATGGCACTATTGAATGGGGTTTGTTTTAGCATGCCTTATGATGTTACCTCCAGGTATGTCTAAATTTGTAATAGACAGCCATATTCAGGCTCGGACATGTCATTATTGTCACTCCCTATCAGTTTGATAATAGAGGTGTTCTCTGTTAAGTAACTGGGTGGATTTGTTTGAGTTCTTAGTTATAGTAACTACTGTTGCTAAGTAACTGCTGTACTACGAAGTAGGCTCTGTGTGGGTATAATAATTGTTTGCTTATGAGACAATTGGTTAATTGGGGTTTTTTCGAAAGATTTTAAGATCAGTGTCTGGCATTAATGCAGGCAAATACCAACAGTACTCGTCTTCTCTTGAGCATACAGTATATAAACCTGTTAGATGGCATATACTCTGCTCTCTCCACACACTCACCTTCCTCTCTTTAATAACGCTAATAAAATCAAGTGGAGTTAGGCTCTATTTAGCCCTGTCTATTTCAACACAAAGAGCACTACATCCCTGCACTTAAATATTCCTAAAAGGTTTTTTTTTTTCAGTCTGATACCACAGGAGAACCATTTAAAGTTCTGTGCAGCTGCTAGGTTTTGAAGGACTGTTGGCACTATGGATGACTATGTCATGGGTGGTTGCCAGGCTGTTGCTATGCTGTAGCTAAGGTGTTCTGATTGGCTGATAGCATGTTGCTAGGATATGGGTTTGAAGGGTGTTTTGATTGGCTGTTGGCACGTTGCCATGTGGTTGCCAAGGTGTTACTATGCGATGGCTCAAATTATGAATGGCTGCAAGGGTGTTTCTTTGCTGCTGCTAACGATTTGCGATTGGTGGATGATATGTTGGTTGCTTAGATATTGTAGATGGTATCTAGGGAGTTGCTGTATGGTTACTAACACTGCTGTGGTTGCTAGCGTGTTGCTATGCAGTTTCTAGGGTTGCACAAGTTATGGATTATTTTGTACTGTATGGTTTCTAGGATGTTGCTGACATTTGTTGAGTGGTTCTTTGAACATTGTGTTTCAGAGTGTTCTGAGTGGCTGTTAGCATGTTGCTATGCAGTTGTTAGGATGTTGTAGGTGGATTCAAGGGTATTTTACTGTATTTTACTAAGGTATTTTGTTTGGTATGTGGTATGTGGTTGCTGCTATGTTGCTGAAGTGTTGTGGATGGTTGCCAGGGCATTGCTATGCAGTTGCTAGAATATTGTGGATGGTTGCCAGGGTGTTGCCTTGCAGTTGCTAGAATGTTGTGGATGGTTGCCAGGGTGTTGCCTTGCAGTTGCTTGGGTGATCTGAGTGGTTGTTGGCGTGTTGCACTGCAATTGCTAGGACTTTCAGGGTTGTTTGGTGTAAAGGCTAGGTTTTTTGCTAAGAAAGCATCACTAATTAGATACATTTTGCCCATATATAAGATAATAATTAATTATAACAATTATATTTAAGGGGTCTGCTGTTTTTGTGTCATTTCTTCACTGTAATTTTCTCTCTTTTGTGTTTCCACAGGTGATGTCTCAGTAGAGTTTCCTTCAGCTCCCTTAGTTAAAAGAGCCCAGCCTTGCAACTGTACCTCCACTGCTTGATCCAAAATGTCTGCCACCAAAAGCGGTTATGAGGGCAAGATAGCCGGCTTATACGACCTAGACCGCACACTGGGCAAAGGCCATTTCGCTGTGGTCAAACTAGCCCGCCACGTTTTCACAGGCCAACTAGTAGCAGTCAAAGTCATCGACAAGACCAAGCTTGACGATTTAGCTACTGGCCACTTGCTACAAGAAGTCCGTTGCATGAAACTTGTCCAGCACCCCAATGTAGTGCGACTGTATGAGGTCATCGATACACAGACCAAGCTCTACCTCATCCTGGAGCTGGGCGACGGGGGTGACATGTATGATTACATCTTGCGTCACGAAGGCGGGGTGGCCGAAGACACAGCGAAACTGCACTTTGCGCAGATTGTACGAGCGATAGCCTACTGCCATCGTCTGCACGTTGTCCACAGGGATCTGAAGCCGGAGAATGTGGTGTTCTTCAGGCAGCAAGGGACGGTGAAGCTAACAGATTTCGGCTTCAGTAACCACTTTCAGCCCGGGACAATGTTGATGACCAGCTGTGGTTCACTAGCATATTCCGCCCCAGAAATTCTGCTAGGCGAAGAGTATGATGCTCCTGCTGTGGGTAAGTGACACAACTTTATTTTTTAGACATTGCACCTCTTAAAACTCCCTTCTTCTACTGTTTCCAAGTGTGTTGCTTTAATTAGCCAGTCAATCAGAATGCATTCAGTGTAAGATTCATAGTTTCAAAGATTCATAGATTTTAAAGATTGAAAGATTTAATATTCTAAGGATTCATAGATTCAAGAGATTCAATGATTCTTTCAAAGATTGAATGTTTATCTACTATATGTGTTTTATTTAGTCAGTCAATCCGATCTCAGCAGATGCTAAATTCTGTCCTGTCAGACTTTTAATTCACATGCAGTGCAGTCAAACTAATCCGGCAAGGGATTAAATCATAGAGGTTTGCAAGCTTATGCGTTAAACTCTTTGTTTGTGTTACAAGAATGCTGGGTCGCCTCGCTCTCTTCTCGCAGTTGATCTTCCCCCCCTTCTCTCCCCACGTGCATCTTCTGGGTTTAATCGCTGCCGTTTGCCGAGCGGAAATCTACTGAATGAACAGCACATCTGTGCTCTGAAAAGGTTCAAGCTAGGAGATCTGAGTCAGGTCAAACCTTCACATGACTCAACTGACTGCATTCAGAATCCCTGCAACAAATTTGCATTGAATATGAACGGTAGTGAAATGGGTTACAAACATTGTTTCATTTAGCCATTAAAGAAACCCATATCATCTGACCACAGGGATGTATAAAATGTTTCTGCTGCCTGCGGTACATTTTTCTGTTGTGTCAGGCAGTGCTTTGGTCTGGAACTTTCTCATATATACTGTAATGTTGTGTCTTGGAAAATGGTATTGAGGATGAATGTGGCTGACTGTGAACTCACGTTCCTTCTATCCATCATCCATTCTATTTTTCAGATCCAGTCACCTTATTAAGCTCTGGAGATTCATTGTATTGCAAAAAGAGAGGAGAAGGAATGAAAGCAGAGAGAGAGAGAGAGAGAGAGAGAGAGGGAGGGGAAGGAATGAGTATAGAGAGAGAGACCGATACATTGAGAGAGAGAGAGACCGGGTCAAGCAGGACACTTCAGCTTAACATTGACTCAGAAAGGAGGATGAAGAGTAACTGGAATGATAACGAATCCTTCCCTGTCTCTTTCTTTTTACTGCCTTGTTTCAGTTCAGTAGAGCAGAGTCCTGCAACGGGTCGGGTACCCGCATAAAAGTGGCTAAAACGGGTGGATTGTGACATTCCTAAAATTCACGGGCGGGGATGCGGGCGGATAATTAACTCCTTGCGGGCGGGTAGTAGAGCGGATGAAAAATATGTGCAATATTTGTATGTCTAAATTACCATTACACATACGCAAAAACGATATGACATTTGACCCATCACGTCACCACCACTGCGACAGTGAGACTTTTGTTGATGCTTCCCGTAGCCCAGAGTTCGTTTGGTTTCAACAGTTGATTGTTTGTCAGACGTAGCGAAGCCCGCGTCCCGGTCTCTGCATACATCGAGTTCAAGCCACTCAAGGGATTCCTTTCGATGTTTTGTTGTGGTGGAAAGAGCATGCGAAAACATTTCCCAACCGGGCAATGATTGCGCGGAATGTTCTCTCCATCCCAGCATCAATCGCTGCGAGTGAGAGATACTTTTCCACAGCTGGCTTTGTAATCCAAGAACGGAGAACGCAACTTAAACCTGCGACTGTGGACGATATCCTTTTCCTGCACATTAACCTTAAGGGAAAGTATATGCATAGGCCTATAGGCTATAGCCTATAATATACTGTTTGTGAGCGACAGGCTCAGTTTTTTTTTTCTCGTGTTTTTTTTTTTTTTTTTTTCATTAACAGGTCTATTTGCGTAGGTAGGCTATAGTTATCAGTTTCCATAGCCTATTTGGGTTCGTAGGCTACTTGAATGGCGCAAAACAAAGCGCACTTTAGCCTGTTTCATAGCCCATTCATGACGCTGTTGTGATGTTGTGAGAGAGAGGTGCAAGATAAAAAATAAAACACTTTAATTGGAATGATTTTAGCGTGTGTGATTTATCGCGGGCAGGGATCGGGTAACGGGCCAAATATTAACGGGTCTGGGCGGGTGCGGATTCTATTTTGATATTTTAACGGGTGACGGGTCGGATCTGGTGCTGAACTTTGCGGGTACGGGCGGGGGCGGGTCTCCAAAAATGGACCCGTGCAGGACTCTGCAGTAGAGCTTTCTAGAGCAGAGATGTGTGCTGAGCACAGGCTTTGAACTACAGTACTGTTCCATTCCATTCCCCTGCTCTGAGATTCTAATGATTCTGAAGACTCTAAAGACAAATTCACACCGCAACGACAAATGGCAAACACATTTGTGTATCCCTGTCGGCATCTGTTGGCATTGGTCGGTTGGTTTGTTTTCACCTGACTGAACATGTTCAATCAGCGTTTGTTGGTTTCTGTTGGAGGAGTGTGAACATGACAGTTATTTTTCATAAAATTCTAAATCCAACGGCCAACTTGTTTGATGGTGTTTGTTGGCATTTGTCTGTGTGGTGGTTGAATCTTAAATATTTGTAGGATCTTAAAAAACTTTAGAATCTTTCGTTCTACGTTTTCCAAAGGTTTTTAAGACACTAAAGATTTGAAGATTACAAAATTAAAAGATTAATTGTTTTAAATAATCAACTATCAATCGAATATTCATAGATTCACAGATTCTAAAGCTTCCTGGATTACAATGGATTCAATGATTCTAGGGATTCATCGTTTTAAAGGTCCCGTTCTTCGTGTTTTTTTGAAGCTTTGATTGTGTTAATAGTGTGCAATATAACATGTGTTCATGTTTCGCGTGTAAAAAAACACAGTATTTTTCACACAATTTACTTATCTGTGTACCTCTGTTTTCACTGTCCTAAAAACTGGTTGATGAGTTCCTTGTTCTATGAAGTCCCTCCTTCAGAAATACGTAACGAGTTCTGATTGTGCCAGCGGTTCCCGTGTTGTGATTTGACAGCAGCTTAGCGCACATGGCCCGGTTCCTGTGTTGTGATTCGACAGCAGCTTAGCGCACGTAACTTGCATGGAAAGGTCACGCCTCTTAACGGGAGATATATGCGCTTAATGATCTCTACAGCGTCCCTGGGAAAGCCAAACAAAGGTGATTTGACTCCGGGATGAAAATAACAGCGTCTCGACGACATGGCGACAAACACACTCAAACGCACCACTTCCTTTTCTCCACGCGACACGTCCTCTTCTCCACGTGGGACAGCAACAAGACCACGCCCCCTTTTTCCGCGTATTCTTGTGGGCGGAGGTTAGTCTGTTCTACTGACTGACGTAATTAATTAAGGAAGTACTAGGATGTAGTCCAAGCCGGCCGTTCGCTGTAGGCTTTGAAAGGGAACTTCTGTTAAATAAAATATCTCGCTTGCCATTGAACTTTGAGCTTTATAATTTTACAGGTATTATTTATGCTCTAACAGCAACATTACACACTAACTAAAGTTTGAACAGTGGGATCACGAAGAACGGGACCTTTAAGATTCCACATTTGAGGATTCCAAAATATTCATAGTTTCAAAGATTCTAAAGATTTAAATATATTGTAATTATTTTAAAGCTTTATATATTCAAATTGGTGTTCAAAGATTCTAAGGATCCAAAGTTTCAAAAATTCATCGTTTGATAGATTCACGGATTCTAAACATTCTAAAGTTTCATATTCATATATTCAAAGAAACAAAATAGATTCTAAAGATTTGTAGTTTCAAAATTCCTAGATTTTTTTCCTAGATTCCAAAGATTGAAAGATTCATAGTTTCAAAAATGCATAAATTGATTCATAGATTCAAATATTCATAGACTCTAGTTAGATATGCAAAATTTGATCGTAAGGAAACTGAATATTTAGGCTGGTTTTGGGTTCCCCTGACCTTGATCTAATGTATTTCCTAGGGTGCGTTCACACAGCTCATGTTCTTGTGATCAAAAATAGTTGGATGGAGTGCAATGGCCATAGAACAGAACGTAGGGATATGGAGACGTGTTTTGCAAGTTGAACTATTTTTAACTTGACACACTGTCTTAAAAACGCAAGGCTTATCATGAAAAAAAATGTGAGTCACAAAGCTGGAGACACAATGTACGCAGAGAAAGAGAGCGAGACAGACTTCAGAGGACACTTGAGTGTAACATTGTGACACACACAGAAGGATGAAGACTAACAGGACTGACACTGAACCTGTCTGTCTCTCTCCCACTGTCTGTCTCTCGTTCCAGTTCACTAGGGCTTTCAAGAGCACAGATGTGTGCTGAGCTGCCATGTGTGCCCTTCTGCTCCTCTGCTCTAACATTATTAATATCATATTTATCTGATATTTTCCGCCAGAGCACCATGTGACTGTGGGACAGTAATTCTCACTGAGACTGCATATGCCAGGATTAGATCTGCACAAAGTGGGTCAGCCTCCGCAGAGACCCAACAAAGCGTGCAAAGGAGGCAATACTCTCACACATACATGTTAGGACGCTAGAGGCCTGTGAACCTGAGGGCTTGTCTCACCTCTCTCTAAGCAATAGAACTAGAGCAGATGAGGACTAAGTTTAGTCATGCGTTACAGATGTTTACCTTACTTTATCAGTTAGAATGAACAGTAAACATGGGTATAAAAGGCTAGCATATTTGCCTGAATACATTCAGTTGTTCAGGTGACACAGGTTCATCTGACTCTCTCAATGGTTCCTGATTCTGTATGTTTTATGGTTTTTGAAGATGAGGGCATGTCACATAACCTTCCCATGTTAGCATCTGGCTAATTTTGTTAGCTTCTATTAGTTCACAAGTGCATTTGCATCAAAATACTGTAGAATTGGACGAATGTTGTAGGGCTACAAAAGGAATAAAACCAAAATCATGAAATGGTTTAGTGCGAATAGCAAATCGCAAAGTCTGCATTACTGTAAATATATGCGTGTTTCAGAGCGAAGCACGGCAGGTAATGATCCACCGTTTTCAGTGTTTCAGAGTGGCTGCTTGATTTTAAAGGGGTGGGTGATTGCCCCTTTTTACAAGATGTAAAATAAGTCTCTGATGTCCCCAGAGTGTGTATGTGAAGTTTTAGCTCAAAATACCCCACAGATCATTTTTATAGCATGTTAAAATTGTCACTTTTTGAAGGCGAGCAAAAACGTGCCGTTTTTGTGTCCCTTTAAATGCAAATGAGCTGCTGCTCATGGGGCGGAGATTCAAGAACTCCAGTGATGGAGAGACTCAAGAAGAATTGACAACATGTAGAATGCAACAAGATGTTCCTGAATGGTTAGTTGATGAATTTATGTAGCTGATGTGGAGTTAACTATCTTCAAGTCACTGATTAGCATATTCTGTCATGATAATCTCACCCCCTTTGTTGTGTGTTCCCGGGGGCTGGATTTATGTACATTTCAGGGTTAGTGATGTCGGGAGGAAGCTTGTGTAATCCCAGCCGTTTGTTGTAGTCCTTAAAAAGCAATTTCTTTAAAAGAAAATATCTCCCTTTGCTTTGAATTTTGAGCATCGTAACTTTGCAGATGTTGTTTATGCTCAAACAGCAAAAGTGAAATCATAATCAACCACCCCTTTAACAATATTTAATAATAGCTAATAATAAATAATAAAAAATAATTATAATAAAACTAGTGCTATCAGATCGATTAATCGTGATTAATCGCATCCAAAATAAAAGTTTGTGTTTACATAATACATGTTTGTGTACTGTGTATAATTATTATAATAAAACTAGTGCTATCAGATCGATTAATCGTGATTAATCGCATCCAAAATAAAAGTTTGTGTTTACATAATACATGTTTGTGTACTGTGTATAATTATTATGTATGTATGTATATATTTAAGAATTATTTTTAGATTTATATATAAAATATTTATATATAATATAAATATATATACAGTATATACATGAAAATATTTCTTAAATATATATATATATATATATATATATATAGTATGTAAACACAAACTTTTATTTTGGAATGCGATTAATCGCGATTAATCAATTTGACAGCTCTAAATAAAACGAATAATATTAATTTATCGATATATGATCATTCATTTTAAGCCAAATTGTGCAGCCCTACAAACAATAACAGCAAACCGCGAGCTTAAAAAAACATTTTAAATCAGAATCAGTTTCTTTTTTTTCAGAAAAATCTCAATTAGATTTTTTCCCTCCAAATCATGCAGCCCTAGTCCTTTGACATCAACAATAATAGATATGAAAAGTGTTTCATCCTCTATATTAAAATGCACATTTATACTTTCATTTCGCAAAAGCCTTTGTTGTTTATATTTATTTTTAAAGATAAAATGCCAGCGAATTACTATTTGCTTGCACAAAAAAAAACAGAACTTAATTAAAAGCATCCGGCTTGCACATGCACATTTTATACCTGAATTATGTTACGTGACTGTGCAGTGGTCTGGATTTCATCTGCTAGTCTGTTTTTAGCAGCTCTTGTAAACACACGGCTGTGCCCGTCGGCTGACCCTGTGGCCCGCTGCCTACTAGTGTAATCAGCCCCTGAAGTTTGGTGGGCACAGGCTGGCATCTTCCTGTCTAGCAGTTCTAGGTCAAGCTGATACCGTTAACCTCTGTAGCAAGAGAGAGAAAGATGAGAAAGAGTAGAATGTGATATCTGATGTTTAAACGTGTGAACGGAGGAGGGTTTTTATGCATATTTCTTTAGCGTGCATGAGCCTGAGCCTTTGTGTGTGGACGGCTGAATGTTCATTAGCTCTGTCAGAGGTTTTATTCATAGTCTGTAATCAGCTGCTCGACTCTAATCCACTCACAAGAGTTCAGTCACTCAATGCCAGCTCACACACATACACACACAAGCTGTAATCACCACTCTATTCTACACGCAACATATAAATACATACAGGCTTTGTCGGGACCAAATTGTCCTCACATGGACATTACATTGTTCTCATTAAGAAAATGGCTTGATAAATATACTGTGCGAAGCAGCTCAGTGTCATCAGGATTCAGGTTGTTGACATTGCTGATCTGAGATGTTCTGAGACAGATAAGCTGGGAGAGACTGACTCAGTGACATCTCACAAACTTACACACACTCGAAGATTACACACACACCTTTACAAACTGCTTTGTGTGCACTTTTCTTTTCTTTTGAAAGAAATTACTACTTATATCCAGCAATGACGCATTAAATTGATCAAAAGTCACAGTAAATACATTCATAATGCGATTTCCAAGTTTCTATTCATCAAAAAATCCTGAAAAGATTTATAATGGTTTCCACAAAAATAGTATCAGAAATGTTTATTGAGCAGCAAAGCAGCATATTAGAATGAGTCTGAAGGGTCATGTGACACTGAAGGATTAATCATGCAAAAAATGCAGCTTTTCATCACACAATAAAATACATTTTTACTATTATTTAAAATTGTAATAATATTTCACAATATCAATGTTTTTATTGTATTTTTGATCTTGGTAAGAGTCTTCTTTCAAAAACATACAAAAATCAGACCCCAGACTTTTGAACAGTAGTGTAATTTTCAAAGATTAATAGAGTCATTTCAATTTTAGAATCAATTTTATTAGAAAATCCAAACATCTAAGATTAAAATATTTGAAATATTCAGAGTTTCCGAACATTATGGATTTTTTAGATTTCAAAAAATATTATATGGATTCTTTAGGATAAATATTCTGATACTTAAGATTCTAACAGATATTATAACATTTATAAAAATGTTCTTAAAGCTACACTGTGTAACTTTTTTAGTTTATTCTTAGCTAAAAACACTTAGTTCTTTCAAAAATATAAGTGCTCATTAATGTATATTTACTTATTTCAAGTTATAAAGTATTCTCGTAAGTTTATAATATGCCATTGAAAATACATACGGGTAAGGGGTTCGAATGGGGGTCGCCATGTTGCCCCTCCATCTTGAAAGTACATTATCCAAAGAGGGACATACCCGTAAATTCAAGCTTCGCCTTTCGCGTTTTAACACTCGATGGCACCGTGTCTGGATTGAACTGGAAGCCATGTTAATCTTGGACTAAAACGGCCACCGTAGGAGTTAAAACGAAATCGGAATTGGGAGGAACAGAACCTAATATTTACTGGATAGTCATATACCTTTTCACCGCTAGATGGGGGAAAATATCACACAGTGTAGCTTTAAGATTATAGATATTCTAAGATTTAAAACTATTCTAACGATTCTACAACCTATAATTAGAATCTTTCAAATCTAGAATCTTTACAAGACCTCAAGTCATTCTCTTTCACACACTGTTGTCACATTATGTAACCTCAACAGACCCACACACAGCAGCTCCTTGTTAGCCTTATTGTGTGATGTGTTTTGTGTAAACTGCAGTCACGCCACTCACACAGAGAAGTGTGTACACTTCAAACTAACCAGTCACACTGACCCTAGATCAGCATAATGAGTTCATTTGGATGATGAAGAAATTAAGGTAGTCTTGTTTTAACAAGATAATACAATTTCTGCCACCTCCACACATTCACACTCTTTCTTAAGGCAGTTTTTTTCTAGCAGAGTGTCTAAGAAACAATTGCATACAGTAGGTTATGTTTGTGATAATTACCATATCATATCTTTAGAATTTATCTAAGGAAACAAGTTGAGTGCTCAAACTAAAATAAACTAAGTTTTAGTTAGAACATTAATGCACTTGTTTGATCAAGGATATTCATGATTATTTATGGAGTTTGAACCTTTGGTGTCATATTTCATCTGATGTCCATCCACATGTATATTAAGAGTGTGCTAAAGTGAAAATTCATTACATAACATCCTGCATGCACATGTGTGCCTGTGCGAGACTTGTAGCACTCGTGTCTGTCTGTATCTGGAAGAACACACAGTACAGAGAACAGAAGAGAGGAGTTATTGTCAGAGCAGTTAAAGACACTGTTTGGACAATGCTGTCTCTCAGGACTGTCTCTCACGCTGATCCTCTGCTCTGGTGCACACAGTACATGCTCTTTCACACAGAATTCATCCTCACACACACACACACACACACACACACACAAATGTTGGGTTTCCGTGTTTCATGGGGACTTTCCATAGACATAATGATTTTTTATACTGTACAAAAAAATGACTGAAACTACTATAATAGTATATCAGTGATGTTAAAATAACACTGATCCAAGGATGTTAAGAATTCCAATCCCATGTTACAACAAAACAGTAGAATTTAATATCAGGTAGATTTAATGTTTGCATTCGTCCTCTGGCCACTTCTCAATTTCTGTATACATTAAAATGGGCCTACAAGAATACAGCATTTAACCGCCAGTCAGGTCAGCGCACTGGACCAAAACTATGAATGAGCACACTCTCTGTACTCTTTCCTTTTGAAATCGAAGGTTAAGTGAAATGTTATGAATATAAAATGAGTGATCTGACTGAGGAAATCTAAACAGTTCCTATTATTTGAAAATAATCTCACTTAACAGAGCAAGGCCTAGACCTTCACCCATTTTTTGTTTTTCACACGCACACAAGCGAAAAAAGTAAAAGAGGAAGCTTGCTTTCTTGGAAGTCATGGAAAAGTACGCCATCAAAACAAACACGTCTCTTGTGGGACTTGCACGCCCCCTCTGTTACTTTTCTCATGTCCCGTTCACAATGGTCTTGGTTCATGATGTTCTGTAAGACAAATTCTTAGTTGGCACAGAGTTGGATGGGGAAACAATGTCGGGGACATTTTAGTCAGAAAACCATGCCTATAGGCATAAAGCTTAAGTTAGTTAATTATTAGAGACATATGGGGACTCCGCTGGAGAGGTTAAGGCTCTGTTTGTGTTTAGTTTAGCTTAACCTCTTTAGCTTAAGTTTTTTTGTGTATGGGTTGGTTTTGATAGTGTGAGCAAGGTGTCACATGAGGGCACTTCTGTGTTGGATAAAACCTTTGGCATGTTTCTTCCTCTTTTCTGCACGAATCCAATTACACTTCTCTCTTGGGATGTAAATATTTACTCTGACAACAGTTAGATTTTTAAAAAAATCAGATTTGACTATCCCAAATGTGGCGAATAGATTTAAGATTAAGTCTGTTATTGTCTGTCTTTCAGATATCTGGTCACTGGGTGTAATCCTCTATATGCTAGTGTGTGGACACCCACCCTTTCAGGAGGCCAACGACAGCGAGACCCTCATCATGATCATGGACTGTCGTTACACTGTGCCCAACCACGTCTCTCCAGAATGCAAAGAGTACGTATCTGAGCTTCCTGATATTTCCCTCTGGCACACATGAACTAATACTGTATACAACTTTCTCCGATTTAATCCAGAAGGCTGGAGCTTATTGTGTATTTGTACAAAACGTACTAAATTTAAGCGTAAAACAAGAACATTTGCCAAATGGGCTTAGAACATTTTCATTTAAGATGTATTCTTCAAAAAAAAGTTACAACATTATCTTGGAGATTTCACTGGAAAACATGAATCTCCTCTTAGTATTAGTAGTAGGCCATTATGTAACAAGTCTTGTATTGTTCAGGGTCAGTAGATTTCATTTATCAATAGTCTTTACTTTCCAAGCTGGTGCTGTAGGGTTCACTATTTCTGGAAACCAGTATTACCAAGAACATAACCCTGGTAATACCCTTTCTACTAAGAATTTCCATGCCCACAAAACCACGTTTGTGTAAATGGACTAGTTCTAAGATGTCATTGACCTTGTGTATTTTTCCCTGGGAACTGACAGGATGTAGCCTCTCAAACACCACTCCCTTGCACTCCAGTTTGTAACACTTTCACGCCAAACTTCATACCTCTGTGTAGAACGAAGCCCATCTGAACATACTGTACTTTATCTGTTTACACCCGCTTATACCAGCCAATCAGTTTGTGGCTCTCTAAACGTTTTAGGAGCAAGTTATGACAGACAGAGTTTTCATCCATGGAACTGATGGATACTGAGAGTAACAGGTCAAGACAACTCCCTCATTTTGTTTCATAAGGGCTTTAGCTGGATATTCCGGTTGGATTTGATATGCTTGACTTCTTAACTAAGCTTTAATACACTTTTAGAATCATAATATTGTACTTCTCTTAAAAAGGATTGACATGATTTGGAATTTGAATTGAAATCTAAATGCTTTGCAACAATACATAATTACATGATTAATTATGACAATTTATTCCCTCATGTAGAATAATTTTCCCTAAAATGAAGAGATTTATTAGTATTGTCAAAATAAGTTATATTTTTCCATTAAAGGTGTACTATGTAACATTTTTTCAGTAAAATATCTAAAAACCTCTAGGCCAGTATATATATTTTGTTCAGCTGAGTACTTACAATATCCCAAATGTTTCCAACTATTTGTAAATCGTGAGAAAATTGCTATTTTAACCAAGGAACCGGGACGTGTGAGGAAGTCGCCAGTCAATTCAGTCAAATCTGCGTTACCCTCGGTTTCTGGTTTTATTTTGCAGAAAAGCTTTACTCTCACTTCAGTTTGCAACAAGTGTCATAGCAGCCGCCGAGCGAACGCACAGAGTAACGTCATAACATAATTTTCAACACACTCAGATGTATCTGATATGATAAACAGAGCTTCGTTACCTCATGACCGGAAAAGCGGAAGCGGAAGTCCCACCGGCGACTGTGCCATAATAACAGTCCTGCTGCTCGCGAGGCGTGTGTTCCGCTCTTCTTATTAAACAATCACTCCAGCGGCCTTGCTCAGCTCCAACAACACTCGGTCCTGCTCTGCTTCATACTACAGTAACGTTAATAATCGCATCCATGAACATGATTCCTATCCCGGAATATTCTTTTCCACCGGCTGTGAGGTGAAGACCACATGTCCCAAATTCTGCGCTCAAACGTGGCGTCATCAAACTACGCCTTTGTTTTGAATAGGCGACCTCTAGTGGACGGAAAAGTTACATAGTGCAGCTTTAAGAACCAAAAAATGCCCAGCACATTTTTTCAGGTAACTTAATATTAATAATAATAATATATTTGTATTAATAACTAAATAACATGGGCGCATAAATGGATTTGCTATTTAAACAACGTTGCGTCGTGCCTGGTGCCGCATTGCACCGGGTGTATGATAGGGCCCCTAATGTTTTTTGAAATATGTTTTCTGTAACATGTATTGGTAATTGATGCTACAAAGTGAAATGCATTATTTAAAAAAAAACTTTCTTTTAATTTAATTTGTGTGTTGATTCAAATTACAATTCTCCATCCTATAAATAACCATATTTCACATTCAGGAATGTAATAATAATTTAGAACCCATTCTCAATTCACTTCTGAAAGGCGCACAAGCCTGCTTTTAAGTGTGTTCACCACAGCTCTATAGTGACCATATTTTTACACAAGGCTGCCTTTTGTCAGAGTGAAGTTATTTTTAAGTGGGTTTATTCCAGCTATTTGTAGTCAGAACATCCCCAAAGCAATAGCTCTCAGGCTTGAGTTTAGGTCTGAATCAGTCAATTGTGCAAGAGTGTGTGTTAGACATCTGGGCTTGACTGCACAGCCAAACATAGTGACTGGGTCACATGATCTCCACCGCAATCAAAAGCCTCCTTTAACGGGAAGAGTTTTCTTAGAGGAGGAGAACACTTGTGTCTGTAGGCAGACTTTCATCTTGCTGTTCATCTATAGTTTGCTTTTTTCTAGCCTTCTTCCTCACGGCTATTTAAGGTCTTGATGTTAAACACACCAAGAGACTCCGCTTCAAGGGCAATGGAGCATGTGGGATTATAAACAAACACAAACGCTCAGAGACCACACTTTGAAAGGGAAAACATCTCCACCTGCTGGTCAGCTATGTGAGATGCAGGAACGTGTGCCAGTACCGCAGTGAAATAAAACATTCAAATGCCCTGAATAAACAAGCTGGATGCAGTGCATTCACACATACACACACAAGCTTGGATTGCAAGTGCTCCAACCAATTCCGTATTCTTTCAGTTCGCCTCACTGAAGCACCAATTCTCTGCAGGTGCTCATGAATATTAATCAGCAGAAAGATAAGCACTTCCTTTTCATTCTGTCTCCTCTGACGGCAAGATGCGCCTGTGCAATCATCGTCTGTCAGCCAGGCAGAGAATATTTATTAAGATTGCTAGAAAAGGAAAGTATGAAAATTGCAAGTAGAGTGAAGATCGAAATGAAGTGAGATGGAGACGAGTGTGATGAGAGGTGACAAAATCAAGTCTATTTGAGACAGGATTTTTCTCATTTCGGTCACGTCTGATGTCCTCGTTCTGCTCTGGTAATAAAAGGAATAACAATCTCTCATCATTCTCTCCCTCTTATTTTCTTTTTTTCCTTTTAGTTTGATTTCACGTATGCTGCAGAGGGATCCAGCTAAGCGAGCATCTCTTACAGAGATAGAGGGCCACCCTTGGTTGCAAGGTGTTGACCCTTCGCCTGCCGGATACACAGCCGCCCCGCTTACCTCTCACCGCAGTTTGTTACCCGAGGAGCATGAGTTTATACTCCAGGCCATGACCAGTGGCAGCATCGCTGACCGAGATGTCATCCAGGAGTGGGTATCTTTTTATTCTTCTTGGATATTTTCTATTGGTCCCAGAATACATCTGAGGTGCATTATATAATTCCACAGAGCAGTACAGTACAGTACGATTCGCAACGGTAAACCCTGATCTGGCTGCGTTTCCACTGCCAACAGTACACCTACTTGATCGGCGTGGTAAAGTGACCTGACCGACGTTTTCAACTAACCTGCCCGCAACTCGGGCCGCAAAAAAAAAGAAGAAAATATTGTACCCGACCCGCATTTTTTAAAAGTAGTAAATGCTCATCGTAGTGTCATTGGGCTATTGAGAAAATGTTTCAGGCCCTGACATGGTGCGCTCAGAGGTGCAGCGGCGAGAGCAGGCAGTTCTTGAGGCGGCCCATCATTTTCCATTTCAGCTGTCTAGATGCATATTATTGATGAACCCGATGTTTATGTTTCGACCCTGCTTGAAGAATTCATCAGCAGGTCAACTGAGAGAAGGCCCACTTTTGGAAAAGTGTGAAAGCCTGTTCTTTTTCTGAATGCTGTATGATATAGCCTAGTGTTATGTAATACAGGCTTGATTTATTCATTTATTCAAAAGGTAAATAAGGATTTATTGACGACCCGACCGACCGCGACCCGAATATCATTAAAAATATTGTTGGATGACTCGTGACCTCAGGCATTTTTGGATCAATTTGCGCATCACTGGCGTGGTGTAGTGATTAACGGCATTCTCGCACGAAGAAGAAAGCGACATAGCAAACAACAATTGAGGACATACAGCAGATCTTGTTCTTTCAGTCAGGGGTGGGCAATTCCAGTCCTCGAGGGCCAATGTCCTGCAGAGTTTAGCTCCAACCCTAATCAAGCACGCCTGTACCAGCTAATCAATGTCTTCAGGATTACTAGAAGGCTACAGGCAGGTGAGTTTTATCAGGGTTGGAGCTAAACTCTACAGGACAGTGGCCCTCGAGGACTGGAATTGCCCACCCCTGTATCTTGCTTCTCGGCATGTGGCATGTTTGTCACAAGAAGACAAGCTTTGTTTGAGCAAAGGCTGCAAGGAAAAACACAGCTGAAAAAGCATGCGCACCTTTAGGTACCGGACTAGGTACCCCAATGGAAGGGTCCCAAAAAAGTGGTACGATTCAGGATTTTTTTTACCATTCACAACTTCTGACAATCGAAATGGAAATAATTGCGTACCATACTGTACTGTACCATACCTCTCGGTGGAAACAAGCCATAAGTTAATACAATTTTTTTTTTGTGTGATAGAGCTTTGGAGGCTGACCGATATAACCACATCACAGCCACGTACTACTTGCTGGGAGAGCGACTCCTTCGAGAAAAGCAAGAGCAGTCAAGTCTCACTCCTGAACAAAGACATACACAGTAAGTCCTAGTATTCTTAAGCATATTTTGGATAATTTTGTTTCTGAAGGTCTTTTATCTTCTTATGTGGTGGAACTAATCTTACCACATAACCCTTGGTACCTAAAGGTTCCTAATAAATTGTAGTAAGTAGTGTTATTTCCTCTCGCTACAGGAGACCCATGTCGGAACCACTGGACTTGGTGAGCCAAGTGCCCCGGACTGATCCACTAAGAGGAGCACCTCTGGGTCCCTTAGCACCTCTCGGCTCTCTGTCTTCCGGCTATGTCCGACGCGGTGTGAGCGAGTCTGGGGATCTGCTGGCTCCCAAACCCAACCGTCATGACAACTCCTTCAGTGACTTTTGTAGCACAGCTCCTTGCTTGAGCCTCAGTTTGCGCCCTCTACCTCCAGACCAACCTACTGTCAAGAGCCTTGGAGCCTTACAGCAGATCTGTGAAGAAGAAGAGGATGAAGACGATGAAAAGGAGCAGAACAAGGATGAGGTGAAGCTTGAGGTGGCACCTGGTAAACTGGGTCCGTTTCCTCCGACAGATCTATCGTTGAAACATTCTAGAATATCTTTGCAATCAGAGACTCAGACGAGGCCGTCAAGTAAAGTGATGGGAAATTGTGACACTCTGGCTGAGGAGGAGGAACTTGATGAAGGGTCGGAATTCACAGAAGAGCAGAAGAAGTCTTCAGAATTAGTGTCTAACAGCTCTTCTGGCTCAATGGAACATCAGGTAAAGATACCCTCAAAGACTGAAGCCCATGGAAGGGATACGGATGTTTTCATCCACCCTAGCTTGTCTTTAGATGAGCAAGAAGGAGAAGAGATTCAAGATCCAAATATATATGTACTTCCACCAGCTCCCACACTGGATGTTGTACAGTGCTGCTGGGGACAGCGAGAACCTTCAAAGGACACTCTAGAAAATAACAATAATACCCTAGCCAAATCTCGACTGCTCGATGTCGGGGTGGTGTCAACCCCTTGTGGTTCCCCAAGGTCCCTGCCAAGGAACCACTGTGTGGACCTGGGTCCCGATGGGGTGGAGATGCGTAAGACTGCGGCCGAAGTCGATAAAACTGAGGATGTACAACCTAAACCTCAGAAAGGCCTCCAGGGAAACAAGGACACGAGTACTGACTCTGCTATTCGGGCCGATCCCAGCAAGGTCAAGAACGTGAACTTGCGAGAACGTCTGCTGCAGTTCCCGCTCTGTGAGAAAGCCTTGTCCTTCAACATCCAGCCCACCTCTAAAGAAAAGCTTCTACCATTTGCACAGTATAACTGCTGCCACGTCTTGTAGAGATTGGATCCCGAAATCAAAGAACAAACTGGCAATAGAAGCCCTCCAATCTCTGCAACCTTCTGGACACTAAAAGAATAAGTGTGTTCTCGCCTCATACTGTAACCTCAGAGGTGCTTTCCCACACAATCTACTAACTGTATATCTTTATTTTCTTTCCCTAACCAGCATTCATTGCTGCTTTCCTGTAAGACAGTTAACCTTTTGACAATGCTGTGTATATGAATACCTGTATCTACTGACACTGCTCACTATATTCTGTGCTATCTCAGAGAATTTTATTAGAAGAAGCATATGTCTTGTTAGCGTAGAAGCTTTAATTCACTGACTTGTCATTTTGCACTGTAATATCTTTACCACATTAAGAGTACAACAGAGTTAAGTCATATCACTAAACGAGTGACTGAAGATCATGCTTCACAGTGAGACACAAAAAAGGCTACACACGGTGAACAGTCACAACAGAAGCCATTTAAGCTCAAGAACTAGCCACTCAGTCAGTATAGTAGTCCTAACAAGTTTTAGTCATTCAGTTGGGTTGTTTTTGCCGTTGACTGCGAGGCGACGTTCTTTACTTATAGAACTTTGAAGAAGTTGCATGTTGTGGCATTGTTGAAGTTTCCGCACCACTGTCTCATGCTAGCATGTTAGCTTGCATCTTCACCGTCAGGCAGTGGGGCAGGAAGCAGTTCGCCACATTGATACAGTGAACAGTGACAGTTTGGGAGCATGGTTATGAGAGCATGCTAAATGAGAACAGCTTAGCATTATAACATTCGCATTTTGTGAGCTGGGGACTGACCAGGGAAAGATGCTAAATATATCTGTGATATATTTTCAAAAAAAAAACAAAGAGAGGGCCCAAACAGAGATTATTCTGAGAGATTATAGCGAGACTTTTTGTGAAATGGACATAATATTACACAAAAACGTAAGACTGGTCTTCCTGGAGCTGTATTTTGGAGTTTGTTTTAAAACTGCTAATTCTTGGAAATATTACGAAGCTTTTATCAAATATTAGAGAGTTATCAAGGGTTTTTTGGAAAGATGGTGACAAAGACATATCTTTTGTTCCTCTTTTTGTTTTTTACATGAGCTGTGCGAGGGCGATTAATTACATAACATTGAACATCTATTTTTGTTTAATCATTTGGGTGCATTTTTGTTGTATGGAGATAAGCTCTTTAAAATATCCGTTCATGTACAGTGTATATATATATTTTTTTTTTTACGTTATGCTCTTGGTATGATGTTGTATTTTGACCCTTGCTCCATATAAGTACAAACATTTCAATCCTTCCATTTTAGATCCTATTCAATGAACGTAGCGACTTTTATGACACTAGTTTGATGATCGACAAAGATCGTATAGTTTCTTGTGTCATAGTTGTAAATACATTTGCAGAGCTGTATGCTAACGTAACGCTAAATTGCGTAGCTGAGCCTAGCTTAACATGTACATTGAGTAAATCCAGCCTTTGGCACGAGTGAAGCTAGCGGTTGCTATTGTTTTTACCTCCTAAACAGCCTAAACACCATCACGTAAACATTTAGATAGCAGGTGTGACTACGGTTACTGTTACTTTGGTACTCTAAAAGACGTCAAAGTTATTCAGTCACTTCACATGTTCGTGAGTTTCTGCGCGATACACAGTACACCTGTCACTAGTCAATGTAAATGTCGAATACACCTTTTTTTTCTTCTTTTTAACAATATCTTGGACCACAGATAAGCTTGACCAAATGCACAAGAATAGATGTAATGATGTAAAAGGTGCTTTGGGTAGAGATATCAAGGGTTAAATTACATCTCTGTAATGTGAAATTGAATTTTCATTCCGATACAAAGGTTAAACTAGGAACAACCGTCCTGACCTGCGATGTTTTGTAAGTACAACCTTCTGAACCGATCGGATGGCAGAGCGATATAAAGCCAGACGTGCACTATATTTTCATAATCAGAATGTTCTTCTTATTTTGATGTTACTCATTTGACATGGGTCTCCATCCTTCAAAGCATCTGTAATCACTTCACAACAGTTTTTGGTTTGATTTTGGTTCGTCTATAGTCCCATTGACCCTTAAGAAAACTATGACTGTCTCAATGAGATTAATTTATTTTTATATTTATTTATTAAAACTGATTAAACTGCTCTTGTGTCGTTGTATTTTTTCTTCAATGAATTAGTGCACAAGACCACAGTGATACATGACGTGGCTTTCTCAGTTTAAAGCCATTTGAATATTTATTATTCGTTTCTTCAAGGCCACTTACATCAATATACATTTACATGGCATATTCAGTGAAGCAAGCATTGCGTGGTTATTTATACCAGCAAAACCGGTTGTAAGAATACGGTCAGTTTTGATGAAATGTAAAATACAACCGAGGGTAAAACCAGTCAGTTCAAATTGTCACAATATATTTACACAAAAATGAGTCAAAACAAATATACAAACACATCAACCGAAAAAAAGATTAAAAGATCTATACAATAGTGATTGTGGTGAACTAAAAATCAATCTTTTAAAATCATTAATACAGCACAATATGGGTCTATGTTAACCCGCAATCATAATTGGCTTTATGCACAGCTGCACTACTTCCTGAACTTCAGCCAGCTCCTTTGTTTCCTGTCTGCCATTATAGGACAAACTGATTCATCCAGGTGTGCCTGACCTCTGTAGTCACAACAACAATAATCAGACACACCTGGATTAATCAGTTTGTCCTATAATGGCAGACAGGAAACAAAGGAGCTGGCTGAAGTTCAGGAAGTAGTGCAGCTGTGCATAAAGCCAATTGTATCTTCCTTGACCTTAATAATCAGTTTTCAAAAAGGTACCACTGACGCAAACAAATGATGTTTTATAAACAAGGTTCGGGAGAAGCACGTTCAGATAATTGACACAGGTGGAGAGCACTCAGCTAATCAACAATAGAGATATATATATACACGCAGCAGTCCTACCTCCATTTGTTGACAGTTATCAGCAACCCTTCCACAACCCCTTTTAACTCTAAAACCACTTACATATATAGGGGGTTCTCTGGGTTCGGGCCTAATTCCGAGCTTGAAGCCCTCCCCAAATACGCATTGAATTACTCTCTATAAATTATATGTAAGTGCGAACTTGTGAATCATTAACTGGTGCATAAACACCATGTAAACTGTAGAAGCTATCTTTGGTAAACTGTGCCATATGGTACATCAGCAGGCTAAGTATACAGTGGCTAAGTGATGTGTCTTCATAGCCAAGCACCTCCCTTTTGTGTTTGTCTCCATGGAAATAGTCCCTGGTCACTCTCCCATTTTGGCCTTCGGAGAGAGTTTATCATCCACACGAGAGCTCTTGATCCTCTGTGGGGGAAAAAAAAGTTAATAAATAAAAAGTTAATACATTTTTTTAGTTATGTAAACAGTCCATAACATACATTCGATTTTAAATGAATTGTTTGGTTAATCGCATGAGCTATTTTTAAATTGTTTTTCATGAGCCATGAGAAACAAGATTAAATTGAGTCATAAAGTAATGAAGACAGATAACATTAGCGTTCTGTCAGCTTTATTAATATTGGGAAATAGAATTGCTGAAAATGTCTTTATTGCTAACTATATGCTAACAGCTAAAAAATTGTATAATGGTGACTGTAATAACTTACTGCTATACTTTTTTCTCACCTTTTAAAGACATTAAATGTAACATACATTGTTCGCAAAGTAGCAGCAGCATGCTAAAATGCTAACAGTAGAAGTGGTACCTGTACATAGATAAAGACTTTACATGTACTATACATTGTTAAAGTAGCAGCATGCTAAAATGCTAACAGCAGAAGTGGTGCCTGTATATAGATAAAGACTTTAAATGTATTATACAATTGTTAAAGTAGCAGAATGCTAAAATGTTAACAGTTAACAAAAGTGGTACCTGCATATAGATAAAGATTTTAAATGTACTATACATTGTTAAACAAAGTAGCAGCATGCTAAAATGCTAACAGTAAGCAAAAGTGGTACCTGTTTCTTAAGCGCTTGCATGGAGTGATACTCGATTTGTTCTCTCTTGATTCGGACCCAATCCGGTTCATCAGGGATCATGAAGGCCAAAATCATCTTCACCATGATCAGGGCATGCTAGAACAAAACAGTCAAGACACAACATTCATTCATTCATTTCAGATAAATGCTAGCTTGCTTATGGTGTGTTCAGGTCCTTCTGGGAAGTTCATAATATTTATAATTTGGGAAGTCATAGTTATGACATCAAATCACTTTGATCAGAGCAAGATACTGATGTACCCTTTCGACAAAAAAAGGTGTGTTTTTGCTTTTTTTGTGTTTTTATTCATTTTATGAAGGTTCGGCACCTTTAAAAAAAAAAAAAAAAAAAATAAATTATATATATATATATATATATATTTTTTTTTTTATATATATATATCGTAATTGTACAAGACTGTTGCATGCACATGCAACTATTATTGTAAATGAAAAAAAAACCCTATTTAATTCATTTAAGATGCTGCATTCGTATCTATAGCGTCCGCCATGTTTTCTCAAGGACCTCCAATTCTAAAACTCTGGGCTCAAAGAAAATCCAGTTTCCCACTCATAATTATGACTTTGTGTTGCCGTTCATGTGCGTTTAACTATTTCCAACATGACTTGAATTTAAGTCAAATTCATTTAAAGAAATAGTTCACCCAAAAATGAAAATTTGGTCACTTTTTACCCTCATGCCATTCCAAACCCATATGTGCTACACAAAAGGCAAATGTTTTGTCCTTTTGGACCTTGTGGTCACTATTTTAATTTTTAGATGAATTGTTTCTGAGGCTGTACCAAAATGTTCTCTAACCTCCAAAATGACGGCAATGACTAGAACTTCGCTGCTGCCGAGGCCGGCTTCCTGTGTGAGTTCCCTCACACGTGGGGATAGAAGCAACAGCCAGCAGTTAGATATGACCGAGATGAAACTCAGCACCTCAAACGCCAGCTGTAAAAAAAGACAAAGACACACATTAGGACGCATTTAAAAAGCATTTCAATATCAGGGTTCACACACATTTCTACCAATACATTTCCATGACCTTTCTATGACTTTTAAGGCAAATATCAATGACCTAACGTTCCATGAACCATCTCTGTATACATGTAAAATAATAAAAATCCATGTTCAAATTTCAAATCAGGCACTATCAACAAGATAGTGAATTCCCCAAAAACAGTCACATTTATTTTTTTCATTTCTGCAATTTACGCCCAAGTACAAACTGCAACTGCCACGTTAACTTTTCCACTAAGGGACCTCTTGCAATTGATTCCTAGGGGAATTTTCTATGTCAAATACTTCGATTTAACCAATTACTTCTATCAATCAGAATATACACGGTTCCAAATCTGATGGAATGCCTGTATGAACACTGTTATATGAAGTACAGATTTCTGACCTGCCATACTCCCATGTTGGCCACAGGGGCAGAAAAGGGCTTGTTGAAGAGCTTGCAGAGCTTGTAGGCATCTGTGCGGATCTCTGTGAGGTTGTTGAGCAGTAACAGAGGGGCAGTGAGAGGATAGACGCAAGAGAAAAGACTCAAGTAGCCAAACTGAACAAGCAGCTCGATGTACTCAGCAAACAGCCCCTTAAGAGGAACAAGATTGAGAATTTTAGAAAAATACAATTCTTCTGTTCTTGATATTTGAGCATAGTTGATTGCTACTCACTGGGAAAGTTGGCAGGTTGCCTTGAGCCTGGAGATGGTCCACCTCTGGATCATCTTCCTTCAGGTTTCTGTCTGCAGATGAGAGGAAACGGTCCACCACGAAAGGAACCACCACCTCAGTGAACTGATTCACTACCTGGGTGATGAGCAGAAGAGAGGCCAGTCTCTGTGGACGAAATCAAGGGTATTGTGTTAAGAAAATGTAAATGTTATTACGATTAAATGCAAGCGTAAAGTAAATTCTCACCTTGCGCAGTAGAGGCATGTCCTCTTTGAAGAAGGCAATGTGGAACAGCACAGCAAAGTTATTGAAAAAGGTGAACTGAATGAGAGAAAGAGACACAGATAAGGCAAATGGGACGTTTTCATTTCGTCCTACAGAAAATTCTGGTCTGGACATACAGATCTCTGCAATAATGTACAGACTAACAGGTCCTTCTACATCTCAGAGATGGAAGGAAATGGTAACACTTTATAATAAGGTTCGTTAGTTAACTACATTAGTTAACATGAACTAATAATGAACTGTACTTAAAAAGCATTTATTTAACTCTAGCATATTTACA
Source organism: Romanogobio albipinnatus (assembly GCA_023566225.1). Taxonomy (NCBI): domain Eukaryota; kingdom Metazoa; phylum Chordata; class Actinopteri; order Cypriniformes; family Gobionidae; genus Romanogobio; species Romanogobio albipinnatus. The sequence continues at coordinate 25,313,899 of CM042262.1, read as the reverse complement.
TTGTGTACTTGTACTGATGTTCATTAATATGCACTGTCCCTATTTAAATAAATAAATTCTAAAATTCAAATTTATCTTTGTTAATGTTAATTTCGACGGTGGAAAAAATATGATCAAATGGAGAACTATAAAACTCACCACAAGGACTTTGGTCGTATGATGATAGTCAAAAGATGACTCCTCCCTATGATTTTCTGAAAGGAGAGCGAGTTAGTTATGTTTCTATTTCCTATAAAAAAAACTTCCCTTATATATATTTTTTGATCATTTTATTTAAAAAATGTTTTACATTTACTTCAAAAATCATAAAATATGACATCATCAGTAATATATCATATTTATATTATAATTTATTATAATATAATTTATAAATGATCAAAATATCCCTATGATTTCTGAAAGGAGAGAGAATGTTGTGTTTTCATATTTCTATAATTTAATATTTGTTTACATTTTCTTTTTTTAATTTTATAATACATTTTTATTACTTAAAGAATATTTACTCTAAAGTCACTAGTGTCCAATATTTACTATAGCCTATTTATGATATACTAATGATATTTTAACAATTTGCTAAATATGAAAATATGATATCATCACATTTATATTATAATTTATAATATAATTTATTATATATATATACTTGTTATATATACTTAACATTAAAATATTATCAATCATTAAATGATCATTGTCATTATATATATATATATATGTAAGTAATAATGTAATTCAATGATAGAGATATATAATCCTGATTACCTGATTCTGTTAGCTGCAGGGCTACGTTACGATATATATTCCCCAGCACATTGGTGTAGACTATATGGGATATAGAAGGGAGATATAGCAAGACTGCTGTGAAGTATGATCCTGATTCTTTGTGCCAGTTTGAGAACAGGCGCTCAAAGAAATAGAAACCTGCCATCCCCATGACCACCAGACCCAAAAACACCCCGACCACGGGCACTGACACAAGACCCATCCTAAGCCTCCTCTTCCATTCAGGAAACAGCGGCTCCAGTCTGCCTGTGACCGGATTGGTGCCGAGTTCTCCATGGAAACCCGGACGGGGCTCTTGGAATTGTTCGGCTAAATTGAAAGTGCCCCAACGATAGGACAAGGCCGCACTCCTCCTCTTCCACAGCTCCATGAATATTGTGGACCACAGCATGCTGAAGACTGCCTGCACCATGTAGGAGCTGACTGAAGGCTGGTCATCGTCGGCGTTCGGTGCTGTCGGCTCGCTGTCCGTTTTATTTCCACTGGCGAAGTTTGCACTTGGGAGGAAAAAGGTGATGAAGACGCCCAGAATGGCTGGAGGAAACAACGACAAAGTGTAGAAGTCCAAGAAGCTGAAATAATAGGCTATAGTGCCACCAAAATAAGAATGGATGGAGTCTGTAGAGAGAGAGAGAGTAAAATATTAGTGTTACAATTAAAATAGCAATTTTACATATATATATAAATTAATATGAATTAAAATACAATATTACGTTAACTACAACCAAACCAAACAACCAAAGCTAAAATTAAGAAGCTAAGCATCTCACGGCTTTCCACCATAACAGTGAATGAAAATACATGCAAATATCACACACACACACATACTGTACATAGATCCATACACACACACACACACACACACACACACACACACACACACACACACACACACACACACACACACACACACACACACACACACACACACACACACATATATATATATATATATATATATATTTATTTATTTTTATATTTTCATATTCATTAGCATGTATATAATTACATAATATTTATATTATATACATAATATACTTTTATGAGTTTTAGTCAAATGACTTCATAAAGATTTATTATGCCAATTAAAATGGATTAAATGGTCCTGAACGAAAGATAATTATGTATCATTTTAAGTACTGGATGGGTAGAAAAAAAAGAATGCATACTAAATGTCTGACTAGTTATGTCACGTGAATGTGTGTGTTTGTACCTAAAGGCTGCCCCCACAGACTCTTCTGAGAGTACCACTGCTTCCCCAGAGCCGTCAGAAGCTTCTGCTCGTGTAGAGGAGTGATGTTACGGATCACGCCTGCTTTCTCCAGCTTCTGTACTGCAGCACAGAGAGAGAAAGGGATGGATGGATGGATGGATGGATGGATGGATGGATGGATGGATGGATGCATGATAGATAGACAGACAGACAGACAGACAGATAGATAGATAGATAGATAGATAGATAGATAGATAGATAGATAGATAGATAGATAGATAGATAGATAGATAGATAGATAGATAGATAGATAGATAGATAGATAGATAGATAGATAGATAGATAGATAGATAGATAGATAGATAGATAGATAGATAGATATATGCATGCAGTGACTAAGCAGTTCAGAGAGAGAGGAGAGTGGAGCCTGCTGGCTACTCATGGAACTGCATGTTATGAATAGAAAACTAGCATACTGTTTACTAAAATACACTGTATAATGTCTGCTGCTGTATAAAAGTATAGTATGCAAAACAATATGCAACCTTAAATGTTTAAATAAAGTCGTTGGAAATAAAAAGAGACAGCCCAAGCAATTAATGAGCTAATCACAGGCTGCATCCAAAATAGCATACTTCTATAATAGGCGAAAACCAGAATGTGACGAATTCACAGTACTCATAAAAGAGAAGGCAAAAAGTACCCGGATGATCTACTTCTTCCGGCGAGATTCTGAAGTGCACATTCAATGGGCACTTTACTATCCCATGAGGCCACGGGAGAGGATTTGTGAAAAGCAGTGAAGGGACACATCTGACACAACAAACTATAATAACAGAGTGTATGCGATTTCGGACACAGCCACAGTTGATATTGTTTCTCAGTAATTCTTTACATGCATGCTCATGTGTGCACTGCATTGTGGGATGTTGAATACTACACACTCGGCCAAACATTTCCAATGTATAAAGAAAACATGCATACTGTACACACACGGCAGGCTGCAAATGATTATGATAGTATGATCCAAACACACACAGTTGAAAATAAATGGGATTACCTTTAACCTTTAATTTATGCACAAATGTCTTACATTTTCATTCCAAGAAGGTGAAATATATACACATGCACATGCTCACAT